>OZ020268.1:74870034-75501726 GCA_963971225.1 Melieria omissa | reverse complement strand
TTGGCTGAAGGTGAACCTAAAGTTGAGAATCAAGCAAATTGCTGGACAATTACTGTCATTTATTGAGTTGTTGTGCATTGAAGTAAGGTCAGCTTAAATTTAGTATAAACCCAACTGAGCGTATGAGTGATAGTCAATAGTTGCAATTCATATATTTTGCATTTGATTCTTTGAATACTAGTTATTATTTAATTCGATTCATTCAATGAATGATTGAACTCTAGTCGAACCAATCGGTAATCTAAGAGAAGGTAGGTTAGCAGCTTAAACAACTAAAGTCTGTCTTTAGACTAGTTTAGCTCGTTGTGATACCTCAGGACTTGGCTCTAATTAGTATTCTGAACAATTGCTGCCATTTATTGAGTTTTTCTGCAATGAATTGAGCTCAACTTAAATTTAGAGCGGACTTAATTATTTGTTCAACTGGGCGTATGATCGATAGTTTAATAAATGCTTGAAGTATAGTGAAATCAATCTGTAATCTAAGATATGGTAGGTAGGTAGACTAGCTTAGTCCATTTTGATACCTCAGCACTAAGGTCAGGTTAGGTTAAAATGACTGCCTAGATATGGGACTTGAAAGAATACACACTTAGGCTTAAAAATGGGATCGTTGTGATACCACAAGGTTCCTCAGAACTTAGTCCCGCTTAAAATTCAAACCATATGTTGTCACTGGAGATGTTGCAGAGATTCTCTGAATTAAAAAAATCTATGTGTTTTAGACATTTCTAGAAATCTTACAGAAATTTATATACAAATAAATGTATGTCAAGTCTCATAAATCCCTGACACCGCCAACATTTCTTTCAATGAAAGTCCCTGAGTTCCAAATTGTCGCTTAAATTACGCTCAAAATAGCACTTAATTCTGCTCGTAGAAAATTTTTGAAATTTCCTTCCTCACCATTTAACCACAAACACACCAACAATTTTCCATTTTCCATTCTACTTACCACAACAACATATCGCCGATCTAGAACCATTTGCTGTGCGAGTTTGCTTATCAGCCGGCGCCCAAAAGTAGGCAATAATTAATTGCCACTAAAAGCATGTAACATAAATCACTATTGTAATGTAATGTTGTTGTTGTTGTTATTTATTTTGTCGTTTGGGCTGTTTTGCGATTTTGGTTTCAGATTTCTAAAGGAACTTTACCGAACGGTTTCGTTCAACAATGTTTTGGGTTTTGGTTTTTAAGAAATTAATAATAAAATAGAATAAAATAAAATAAAATAAAATAAAATAAAATAAAATAAAATAAAATAAAATAAAATAAATAAAATAAAATAAAATAAAATAAAATAAAATAAAATAAAATAAAATAAAATAAAATAAAATAAAATAAAATAAAATAAAATAAAATAAAATAAAATAAAATAAAATAAAATAAAATAAAATAAAATAAAATAAAATAAAATAAAATAAAATAAAATAAAATAAAATAAAATAAAATAAAATAAAATAAATATTAAATATACAAAGAATTAAATAAATAGAATATAAAAAAATAATAAAAAAATTAAATATTTAAAATAAATAAAATTCAATGGAAAAAATAATAATTAAAAAATTCATAGAAATCAATGAAGAAATAATAATAACAAAAATTAATGGACCACAAGACTTGAAAGTCCAATTTTGTATGACTTTGTTTCCCAAGTTTGACTGGAACTCTTCAATGGTGATGTCATTAAAATGATGTCTTTATCAAGTTGGTCCATTGTTGCTCGTGTGTTGCCATAAATTAGCGACTTAATGAACATGTAGGCAGGTTAACTTGTATTGCATAGGCCATGTGCCACATTGTGCTACCACGTTGAGGAGTTAGAATAGAATTGATGGGGTTTGTTGCAATGAATCAGTTACATATGTATCTCTTTAATTGTACCATTATATAAGTCAGAAAATCTGGCGCCTAAACTGTATTAGCTTTATTCATTTTAATTGCACCTTAACACCGACAAGAATTCTACAAACCTTCAAACACATAGCAACCAATGAACGCGCTTATGGGCTTAAAAATGAGCGCACATAGCAGTTTGCATATACATACATGTACTCACACACACACGCTTGTATAAGCCACACACCAATACATGCGCACATATCAATCAGAAGGCTTAAGATATGCCTGGAAATTATACAGATCGCAGCAATCGAGGCAATCAAATAGCGGCACGCAAATAGATAAACCAACAAACCAACCAAACACATAACAACACGCGCGCTGCCATAACGCGAAATATTTGCACACATTCGCCGCAAATCCTTTAGGGCGAGCAACAGCTAATCAGCAGCGCTAACCTTGGCCCAAGTACGTAGTCGTATGGTTGTCCATTACAAGCGAATGTGGCTGCGTTCGTGTTGAATGTTCCTGAGCTGGGCCAATGGCGCAGCTTACTTAAGCCATTGCATACTTATGGGCGTTTTAGCTATTTTAATAAGACGCCTAAGCATGCGCGCCAACATACGCAATCATGCAGTCAACTGAATATACAAACACACATACAAACATAAACACTTATGCTCATTCATACATACACAGCGAAATGCGAAGGCATTTATTTTGCTAATAGCTACGGTCCGGCATTGTTATGTGCGCATTTATTCAATACGTTATATATGCATAATGTATGTATGTATGTATGTATGTATTATGTATGTATGTTTAATTTGTGTACATGTGTGCATGTGCGTTTGTGCGTTATTGTTACATTGCTTTGCTTATCACATTAAATGCAGCGACTAGCTCATTATTACAGATTTATTGTGTTTCGAATGCAAGCAGTCAGGCAGACGGACCAACGCCGCTCTGACCATAGTTTATTGCTGCGATATGTAACTTGACTTGGCCTTGGCGTTCATAGAATCTACTTTCTAGTTAGCTTAACTTTTTGTGCTTATAAAGTTCACAACATTCAAGCTGATTTTGTGGCTACTTCACATACAAATACACCTACACAAACAAACAAACACACACATATACACAAACCTATACATGTATATATGCACAAGAACATATTTAAGCTTCTCTATGGCCATTTGAAATGCAACGATTTCATTACACTCGGATTAGCGTTGACAGGTTGCTATACGGCAACGCCACAACAACAATATTAATATTTATCATATTTAGTTCGCTGGCTAAATGGCTTCAATTTTCTGCTTGTCCAGTCAAATTTAATGAAAATAAATGCAACTATTATGCAGACATTGCATTTCCAATATATACGATTATGTGTGCATTGATTATGTTGAGGGCATTCGTGGCGTATAAGTGACATTTCGCTTTGTGTGCAGCCAACAATCGTTACGACTTTTCTATGGCACTAAATTTAATTACCTTAAAATGTTGCCGCATTCTATTTAAATCTATGCATGTGTTAGTGAGTGTGTATGTGTGTGCTGTGAGAACTCAAAATGCGCATAAATATTAAAATTTCTTAAATTGCTGCACACGTGTAAAATGCATATTTTATTGCTCTTACTTTTACTTTATGTAATGTTAATTAATGGCTTTTCTATGCATTTGTAATATGAACAAAAGTGAATCTATTCAATTGCATTGAATCCATTACAGTGTGTCTTTGTGTTTGTATGTGTGTGTGTGTGTGTGTGTGTGTGTGTGTGTATGTGTTGGTGGTAATATTTCAAAGCAAATTTGAAATTATTTAATGGCTTCTTTTTATATGGCAAACAATTTTAAAATATAAACATAATCGTTTGTATGTGTGTGTATGTGTGTGTCTAAGTTGTAATGCACAGCAACTAATCTAAACTAAGCTGCTTTAAATAATTTTATAATTAATATTTCTTTGTGTTATTTTTGAACGTTGGTTTGAGTAATGAAAAAAATATATAAATAACACATATGCACCTAATTCTTTTATATGATTTTTTTAGGCGAATTTGATTTAACACGAGTCAAAAAGAACCAAATTATCTTTTTACACGAATTGTTTTGTTTGTTTGAATTAAAATGTGTAAGCACGAAATAAATTAAGTGAACTCTAGCAAAATTTTTTCAATATACACGATTTTTTTTTACACGAATTTTTGGGGAAAATATCTTTCGTGTAAAAAGAGAATTAGGTGCACGTCTACAAATATTTAGGGGGTTCAAACCCTTCCGAAATGTATGTTTGTTGAAATTTAAAGCTTTGCTTATCATAGTTGGAATTCACCAATTGTGGTCAAATTTTCAACGTTTTGTTTCAAAACTAGTTGTCTGCGTTCAAATAAAACTAACTAATAATCAAAGCAATCAGAAAACTGTATGAAAAGTTCCTTTGGTAGGAAATCTTATCTTTCGAAAGAAAAAACACCTAAGTACTTAAAATCAAATTATGGTCTTTTAATTGCTCAAAAATATTTTAAAATATAGAATTAAAAAAAAAAGATATTAATTCCATAAAAAAGAAAAATCCCCTAAAATAACTCATACGCCATGCAGCACCATTGTGCTAACTAAATTTTTAATAAAAATATGAATTTTATAAACATTCAAAAAATCCCTTAAAATTACTCATATGCCATGCAGCACCATTGCGCTGACTAAAATTAAAACAAAAAAATTAATCTATAAAAATTGAAAAACCCTTAAAATTACTCATACGCCATGCGGCACCATTGCGCTGACTAAAATTTAAATAAAATATTAAGTCTATAAAAATTCAAAAATTCCCTTAAAATTACTCATGCGCCCTGCAGCACCATCGCGATGACTTTAAGCAACAATTCAACACCTACTGTACAGTGAGCTAACTTTGTACTGTAGGCCAACTGTACTGTACCCTAAATCCAGAATCAACTGCCTACAAGACATCAGCTGTCGCCCAACTGCAAACTAGCCGCTAGCAATTTGCCAGTTGCCAGGCTCAGCCACGCTTCCAGCATTGACGCCCCAAACCAAACAGCAGACAAACTTGCGAAATGGCCTGCAGCGCTCAGACAAAAGTGCAGCACGTACGCCCACAGCATAATTTTTTTTTTATAAACATTCAACAACATGAAAGGAACACCAACAGCAACAGCAACATTTGAGCAACAAAACTTTTTCGTACAGCAAGCAACATTTTCTGTATTTTATTTGTACAGTTTTTGCAGCACTTGAAGCTGACAATTTATTTAGCTGCTATTTTGTGCAACTTTTGCCATTTGAAGTGTTTGCGGCAACTTGCTTGTACGCCAACTGCAACCATTACGATTGCGCTGGAAAATCATTGCAAATTTATGCTAATTTAATGGCATAAAGTTGTTGTTGTTGCAACACAACAGACTCGAAAGCAGAGCAAAACTTGTTTCATATTAAAGTGAGCGTGGTTTTGCATTGCTCGATTGTTGCAATCCGTTGTTTGCTGCTCGTTAGCGCATTTTGAGTAAGTTACGCTGGTAACTGCTGTCCATATCGAATTGGCCATGTTAGTTCAATAAACGCGATGCGCTCTCGCTTGCCATACAAAAAAAAAACAATAAGAGCAAATGTTGCCATTCTAGCCAACTGCTAGCAACAGCAACAACAACACAAGCAATAGCAAGAAAAACTGTAAAAAATTACATAAAAATTGCTCGAAAATGTAGCTGCGCAGAAAATGCGGCAGCAACAAAAACAAAAAAAAAATCGCTAACAACATCATAACGAGCAACATGAGCACCCTTTGGCAGTTTGCTGCAGGCACTGTTGGCATGGCTGCCATTCGTTGCTGTTTATTTGTTGTCAATCTTATTCGCGTTGCTGTTGTTGTTGTTGTTGTTGTTGCCACGCAGTATGCTGCATTGTTGCACTTTTTGCAAGTTATTATTGAAAAATACTTACAGCAGCATTTGTGTGCCACTCGCGAATTGTTGTTGTTGTTGGCCAAGCGCACACAGTCACTTCGGTCGCTTTAACACGAGTTGGTTTAATAGAATCAATGAAAGGCAAATGCGCACATCGGCTTTGTGCATTCAACGCTTACGTACGACGGCCTCTGCTGTCCGTTCGACTGTCTTGCGGCCATTATTTGCAGTAGCTATGGGTGCTGGTGTCAGCGCAATCGCATACATACTCACACACACACACACACGCACATACAGAGGCAGTCAGAAGCACTTGCATACACACATATATACAATAACAACAACAAAAGCATCAACACATACAGGACAATGCCAGCGCGTGCCAGTTCGTCAGCCAGCCGTTGCTGGTATGGGCCAACAAGTACAATGGCTGCCAGTGTTATTCACTTTGCTATGCTCGCTCAACCTTGCCCAACCCCTTAAAGACACAACCTGCCCCTCGTCATCATTTATTCGCTACTCTGTCCCACAATTTGCTGCACTGCTTTTTTCATTTTGCACCACCCTTGAGTGTAATTTTAATGCTGTTGCTGGCATTGCTATTGTGTTGTGCCTTTGTTGTTGTTTTTGTTGCAACTATTTCTTTCTTTTTATTGTTGTTGCCGTCATCATCTCTGCTTGCCATGGGCATTGCAAATACCAGCGTGCATCCGCTTTTCGTACACATATCGACAGTCTCTGCCAACGCCCAACGGGGCGTATGAGTGTTGTTCGCTTGGTGGCAACGTTCCATGGGATTATGGCACCGCAAAACCAACACAATCAACAGCATCAACATCAGCATTCGCATTACGAGCATCAACTGCTCCATTATTATCATCAACATTATTGTCAACACTAGCAACATTAGCATTAGCCACACTTACAACAAAAGCAACAAAATCAATATAGCTGAAGTTAACTTCATAACGCGAGCTCTCTCTGTCATTATTACACTCATTATTATCATCATTATTAGGTTGTGCTGCATTATTGCCATCATGACATCAAACCATAGCATCAGCAACATAATTTTGCTGTTGTTGTTGCTTTATTGCCATATTAGTTGATGTGGCGTTGGCGCTTCCGTGACGTTGCCCACTTTGACTCTTGCACTTTTATGTTATTGTTTTTATTATGTTGTTGTTGTTGTTGTTGTTGTATTTTTACTGCCATAGAACAGTGTGTTAAGTATGTTTGTGTGCGTGCGCTTTGCTGCAATTTTAAGCGCTGAAGCAGCAACATGCTTGCCAGGATATTCACACTAACCATGCATTCGCATCATTAATTGATTTAAAAAGCAAATTTGATTCATGTGTTGATGAAAATATTAAAATTGTATTCAAGATATTATTATTAATTATATGAATTGGAAATCCAAATACTTACATAGTTGTGCAGCAGGAACACGAATTTTTAGGTAAACAGAAAACTGCCAGAACTCAATTTTCATATTGACATTTTATTATGAGTTACGATGAGCATCAGCAACTTTTAATTCAATACAAATTATAACTGCAAATTTATAAATAGCCCAACCTTCTCTACCAACTCTCCTATTACTTTAGTACGTAGGACAAACAAAGATATTAATACCAATTATCTGGTGTTCACCCTTCAAAACGTTCTCCGATGTCATTAAATGAAGTAGAAAAGAAGCAATAAACGAAGCAATAACGATGCGTGCCGGAAAGTGTTCAAGTTGGCAAACGTTAGAAATTGCAAGGCAATTCCAACTGTCGGTAAATTTGCATACTGTTGTTGTTGTTGTTATTGTTGTTAAACTTTAAAAACATTGCCGTTGTTGTTAGGCCCAACATAACGACAGCTAAGCTGCTTGCAAAACTATTTAAGCATGCACACTTTTCGCTTAACGTCGCACAGTGTTGCGAGTATTAAGAAAAATGCTAAAAATAAATATTATAACAACAAAAATCTTAGTATGGGGTTTTGTTGAAAATACATCAATTATGATAAAAGCCACGTTTTAAGAAAAACTATTAGGCAACATGGAAGTTATGAGGTCTTAAAGTAAGCTCTAACAACTTTGAAAAAGAGTTCAAGTCCACAAATAACAAATTTTTGCTTTCAATTTGAGGTTCAGTATTTCGAAATGAATTATCAGCGAGTACCTAAAACTTATTGTTGTTGTAAGCATTATATAATTGAGGTCTAGTAAGGCCAACATTTTGCTGATTATTCCACCTCTGAACAGTTATGTTATGAAAACAAATAAACACTGAAAATAAGTAAACAAAAACTGAGTAGAAACTATAAAGGTTAACTACAAAAGAACACATTTTATGACTTTTGATATTTTTTTTATTTTATTTAATTTAATTTTATTTTATTTTATTTTATTTTATTTTACTTTATTTTATTTTATTTTATTTTATTTTATTTTATTTTATTTTATTTTATTTTATTTTATTTTATTTTATTTTATTTTATTTTATTTTATTTTATTTTATTTTATTTTATATTATTTTATTTTATTTTATTTTATTTTATTTTATTTTATTTTATTTTATTTTATTTTGATATATTTTATTTTGACAGATATGATGTAAAATTTTCAGCTGCACATTTTGGCGAAATACAATTGATTCGAATTTTTCATTGAAATTTTGCAATATTTTCAACGTTTGGTTAAATGCCAATAGCCATCAACCCACTAATGCTTTGTTGTTCGTGGAAATATTTTTTGAAAACAGCTTCTACAAGTCAATAACGATTAGAATTATATTCAAAATAGGGAGATTAATGGGGTCTCGACAATGCATTTTGATTTTTGCTTCGTACAAACTCAAAAGTTGTCAACCTCAGAGTTCCGTTTGTATGGGAGGCGCCCTCTGGTGGTGAATTTTTCAACTTTAATTAATTTTGTATTTTTTGCACTTGAAAACGTTGTCAATTATTGAAAAAACCATTCAAATTGATTCCGTAGTTTATGACTCACTTACTTTGCTACATTTACAAGCGGGAAGCCAATTCCATAGAATATTACCAGTTTTGTATGGCAGCCACCTTAAGACTTGTAGATAGCGGGTAGTTATGTATGGAAGAAATATTTGGAATGAAAAATAAAGGGGGGTCAGTCTTATATTTGGTATGTCTGAGAGCAACCTGGCAGCAGTGGGAGCCCAGTTTATAAAAACTACCAATTTGTATGGGAGCCTCTTTAAGGGTTAAAGATAGGGGCTAAGTATGTTCGAGAGAAATATTCAAAAGCAAAAATTAGTGATAGCCAAAAGTGTGATAGTCAAAGATTTTAACCCTCTTAAAGCAACTTTTGTGCAGTTGTTTAGCAATTTGTCTATTTTTTAATTTCAATTGCACGACAACTCCTTCTATTTGTGTTACTTTACCATATGAACTCGTAACACTGTGCGTTGTGTCTTTATCTGCTTTCCATGTACCCACTTTGTCGCATCGAAAACACAAACAAACTCTTCCCCCCTCTCCCCTCGCATTGTTGTTGCCTGTGAGCTAAAAATTAATTCACAAAGCAATCGAGCATAAAACGCAACGGCAATTACCCGTCAAGGTGTAACCTCAATTTCCTTGCACTGGCAACACTGGCAATCGATGTGGTGGCAATGCCAACGCCAACGCCAACGCCAACGCCAACGTTAACGTTAACTTTAACGTCGTCTGGCGCGCAGCGACAACTAATTTGCGCGCAAATTTCCGCATGCAACAGCATTCCATATCGATTTGCAGCATTTGACACCTGCGAGCTGTTGTTGCTTCCGTTTGCTGGCAGCACCCTCACTCCGTCTGTTGCCTGGTGCTGCTCGCCTTTGCGCCAATGTCGACAATTTCTTTGCCATTTGCCATTCGTACGAATGTAAAGGAAACGCGACAGCGCTCGGCAACGGACGCGGAAACCGTAGTGGGGAAAATGTAATTTGTGTTAGCAACACTTAAGTTACCTGTTGGCAGCGGCAACAACATCAACAAAAACAGCAACAGTAGCTACTGTCGTCGGTTCGAAAGAATGAAGCAGTCGAACGAAAGATGCTATAAAATTTTACTTACTGTCAACGAGACGCCATTGCAATCTGCTGCAAGTGTGCTCTGCGCGCTCAACGCTCAACGCTCAATGCGCGCACGTGTGTGTATGTGTCTGTGTATGTATGTGTGTTGAGTTGCTTGTGTGCATATGCAACACTCAATTTGACGGAACTTGCTGCTGTTTGTGTGCTGCTGTTGTCGTTGTTTTTGTTGCTGTTGCGTTTATTCTGCTGTCGATAATGCAGCTGCAATTTTAAGCAGCTGATGTTGTCGACAATGACAGCAACAACAACAACAGCAGTAATAGCAGCAACATCAAAGCACACATAACAATTTCGCTGAGAGCTGAAATTTCTCAATAAGGATCACGTCAAGCGATTGTTAGAAAATAATAATAGTGGCCATGGAAAAAAAAGGGAAAAATTGCAAATAAAAGGATGGCAAAGTTTACAATGTAAGGAAGGAAAAATTGCCAGACCAAGTATGGAAAAGTCATGAGAGATGGGAAGGACAAATTGAAGCGTGGAAACAGTTGATGTGCGGAATGATGGATTAAGAAATGGGAATGAAAAAGTTTATTTTTGTAGAATGAAGTGAAGTGTATTGAAGTGAGATTGAAAAGCTAAGTGAAATGTTTTGAAATATTAACAAAAATAACCATTGACTGGAATTACTTGCTGCCAGGTGCGGACTATAAGGTGAAAACATAAGAATCACTCAATCAAACTTCCGGAGCTTCTGACAAGTTACTATCGATTTGTTGTGCCTGTTGTTGTTCTGATGGAACTCACTTCTTATCCTATGAACCAAATCTGGCCGCTTCTGGGCCATTATTACCTTCAGACTTAGTCCAATTGTTCACAGTTCAGGTTGGAATTAAAAGTTTGGCCGTAGGGGAGCAGCTCATGGTAGATAATGACAGATGATGATTCAAGCAATCACAAAAACAATTACAGAAATTTTTTAGTACGAAATATATTCTTTCTAATGCCATCTAGAGTTACAGATTACGAAAGCCGTTTATTGAAAAAGTAATGGATATGTCTTTCCTACAATTTACTATATCTTAATATATTAAATATTTTGTTTGTATGTTTACTATATGTTTTTGGGTTCGTTAACACTGAATCCAAGGTTCCTTTGGTCTCATTACTTCAGCTGTATTCTGTCAGAAAAAGTTAGAAATTGTTAACTCAAAAACGACTGAAATATGTGGTATCACAATGGGCCTCACAAAAGGCTTCCGAGTGTCTCTTATGGAGGCAGCCACATAAACCTAACCTAAACTATTTCAAGACAAAATCTCAAAAGTCCAACAACAAACTCAATAAACAGAAACAACTTCTACAAACTGTCAGCTGCAAGCAACAAAAAATCAAGAACAGCAAAAAGCGATTAAAAAAAATTATAAATACAACAACAAAAGCAACAGAAAAGAAATCAGTAAACAAACAGCCACAACAACAAACATAAAAATATTAAAAAAAAAATATAAGTCAAAACAACAATAATGACTTCCATACATCTACAACAAAAACATTGAGTTCCACGCAATTACAGTTAAATCGGCATTATCAGCATTACAACAATAACAACAACAACAAAAAACAAAATGACAATACAAGTGGTCACCGCTGCAACGCCAGCAAAATGATAAAGTTAAACAAACAAACAAAAAAATTTTAACCAGAAATATGCCGCAGAAAAATTGAAATTTTATTGTTGTGACTATTGTTGTTGTTGTTGATTTTTTAATAAATGTGCAATTATGTTGCCAGTTGACTTTTGTTGGCCATCAGCAATGCCGCATATGTTGCCACTTTAGGTGCAACATAACTGAAAGTTTTCAATAAAATAATTACTAAAAATTATAAAAAAAATTATATAAAAAAATATGTTTAAAAAATTTAATTATACAATAAAATATTAAATTAAATAAAAACCAAATTGCTGCACACGGCAAATATTGACAACAGTTGTGTGTTTTTGCTGTCAATGTGTGAAGGGAAAATGTATTGTTGGCAGCAGCGGCTGCTGGCGCTGTTCTTGTTGTTGTTGTTGTCGTTGTCACACTGCACATTCCTGCTGATGTACATACAAATATTCATACATATGTACATACATATATGTTGTTTTCGCTCTTCTCTGCTGTCTCTTGTTGTTGTTGTTGTTGTTTTCGTTATTATTATTGATAACAGCAGCTGCCGACATTGCATTCACTCTTAGCCGCCAGCGTTGCCTTTCAGTGCGTGCAGTGCATGAGTGTGTGAAGCGTTTATCTGTGTGTGTGTGTGTGTGTGTGAAGCGTGTGTGTGTGTGTTGGACGTGCTACACATTGCAGCCAACAAATTGCAATTGTGCAACTGCCATCGCGTCAACCGTCAGCTTCGCCGCTTCCTGCTTTTGTCTGACTCTCGGTTTGTCTCCTCTTTCGTTCATCCACACATCGAGTCCTGCGGCGTTGCGTACGTGTACATGTTGTTGAAAATTGAATTTCAATTTCATGTGCATCAGTGTTGTTGCATCTTGATGGCCGTTTACCTCACATGTCACATGCGCAACTTGCACTTTGCCCATTTTCCGTTTTTCCGTCAGGCATTAGTCATTTTTTTGCCGCTGACAACATGTGGTAATTTGTTTAAGGCTCATCGTTCCTTGGTTTTATTTTTGCATTTTATTTTTAAAGTTGTAATTTTTTTACTTACATTTTTTGTATTATTTTTTTTATTTATTTATTGCTTGCGATAACAAGCAAACAAACAAATTTATTCAATTACGGTCATTAATGGAAATAGTTTTTTTAATTGCCTCATAGTGTAATTTTATGGAAAATGAGCAAAAAACCAGATTTTATGTTTTGAAAATATGTTTCAATTAACTTGATACAATTATTGAAAGACTTGTATGTAATTCAAAAAATGTTACTAGAAATGGAATTATCTAACTAAACTTATCCTAAAAGTATGCTATTGAAATACTAACTACTAACTACTAACTACTAACTACTAACTACTAACTACTAACTACTAACTACTAACTACTAACTACTAACTACTAACTACTAACTACTAACTACTAACTACTAACTACTAACTACTAACTACTAACTACTAACTACTAACTACTAACTACTAACTACTAACTACTAACTACTAACTACTAACTACTAACTACTAACTACTAACTACTAACTACTAACTACTAACTACTAACTACTAACTACTAACTACTAACTACTAACTACTAACTACTAACTACTAACTACTAACTACTAACTACTAACTACTAACTACTAACTACTAACTACTAACTACTAACTACTAACTACTAACTACTAACTACTAACTACTAACTACTAACTACTAACTACTAACTACTAACTACTAACTACTAACTACTAACTACTAACTACTAACTACTAACTACTAACTACTAACTACTTACTACTTACTACATATAATCGTTTTGTTTTGCATACTTACTGCAAATATTGTTCAGTACGGACTGATGTGATTATCTTTTATACATTTTTCTATAACTATTTTATATTATTTTAAGATAAAATTTCACATTATTTGAAACACTCGAAATTATTTATTCAATTAAAAAATTAGAAACATCCTAAAACTATGATGTTGAAATGTGAAAATATCCAGTTTCACAATCGTCAACAATGATGCACTGAAAACATTGCGTTGCATACTTTCAGGGGCAGTTTAATGCAGATATTGTTCAATATACGGACTGATGTGATTTTCTTAACTTTCGAATACATTTTTCTATAACCTTCTTATGTTATTTTTTTCAAAACACTAATTTTAGATGTCGCCGTAGCTCAGCTGTCTAGTGCGTTGGGCCGCGAGTCAAATGCGACGCACGAATCCAGGTTTAATACTCCGTTGCGTTAACACCGAAAAAAAAAGAAAAACAACAATTTTTCTTTTGGCGGCTGTCGAGGAAATGGCAAACCTCTGAGAGTAAAATTGCCTAGGAAAAAGCTCCCAACTCGCCGTTCGGAATCGGCATAAAACTGTAGGTCCCTTCCAACCTTGTAAAAATTCACACGCACAACATGGATGATTGCGGGTAGCTAAGCCTTAGTCGCGGTACCGGCTGTCATGCCAGTCAAGACGAATTTTAGATGTTTTGAAATACTTTGGATGAATAAAAAAACTAAAATACTTTGTATTAGAAATTATTAGGAACAAAAATACTCAGGAATGAAGTTATTTCCAAACGAAAAATTAAAAACATCCTAAAAGTATGCTATTGAAATCTGCAAATATGCATGAAGTAAACAGTTTTACAATTGTCAACTGTTATATGCTGAAAACATTGCTTTGCATATTTTCAGGGGCAGTTTATTGCAGACATTGTTCAATATACGAAATCATATCATCTTAAGCTGTGGAATATATTTTTTGTTATTTTATGGAAACACTAAATTTCGAATATATAAAATACTCCGAATGACTGAAAAAAATTTAGATGTGTTACAAATTTATTACAAAAAAAAACACTCAGAAGTGGAATTATTTTCAAACGAAACAATTAACAACACCCTAAAAGTATGCTTTGGAAATGTGCATATATGCATTAATTTAACTGTTTCTCGATTGTCTAGAACTATACATTCCTTTGCATACTTTTAGGGACACTTAAATGCAGATCTTCGTTCACGTGCTGATTTTATTTATTTTCCTAAACTTTTCAACTGCATTTTGCTTTTCTTTTTTTATTAGATTTTTTATGGTAGCATTTAAATTTTGTATTCATTATTTCAATTCTCTACAAAATAAGTATAGATAAAAATAAATAAATAACAAACATAAAATAATTCAATTGAAAAGCAAACCACTCAAAGCATTCTTTCCCCTATTTTTGTATATTTACAGTGAAATTCCTGCGCGAAGTTACGCCCTACTTTCGTAAAGCGAGCATTATCTCCGAGGTGGGCTGGGAACTGCAACGCGCCTTTCTTTGTCCGCTGGGACCGGGTGCGCCCACATCGCCGCCAGCGCCCAAAATTACACCGCGCGCCGATACGCGTTACATACCGTTACAGTTGACGCATTTGGCGCGAAATCTAAAATATATCGATCCAGGTGAGTGAGAGGGACTTGAATAATGATTGCAGAAAAAATAGAAAAATTAAATAATAAAGAAGGTTAAAGGTTTGTAAAAACACCTTTCTTTGGTTTATTGCCATAAAGATAAAAGCTTAGAGCCTTAAAACGCGATATTTTGTCTTTGTTTGTTAAAGTAAGATTCATAAAAGTTAGTAATCATGGTCTGATATGGTTTGTCATTGACAGTCATCGTCTCCCCAACATTGTTTTAGAAGTTGTATGATTAAATTGATGACATACAATTCTGCTCCACAAAGCTTGTGGAGCTTTAAAATTGAAACAAATTAATGAGATTCAATACTTCAAACTGAAAATTGACTTCATTTCAGGGATAATTTTATTTTTAATATAATTTAGGTTCTCCAGGTCCAATTTTTGACCACTTTTTCAAACAATGGGTACCATATCTCTGTAATAATTCGCAAAATCTGTTCTGCCAAGGCAACAAAAGTATTCGGCTTGTTTGCATTAACCAACGACAATGAAATTCATCCACAAAATATATAAATTTCTATAAATTATATACGACAGTCAATACGAATGGAATCTTTGTCAATGGATCTGCGTTTACCTCATTTCCCCCTCGACAAAAAAACAACTTTCTATAACACATTTCCCACACCCTCTTCCGCCCGCACCAATGTCGCTGTTTATGGTTCTTTTTTGTTTATTTGTTTGCAGGATAATCTTTCCGCCACGTTGATTTAATGCGGCGCCGTTGTTTTTATTCTTCCTGTTGTTGTTTTTGTTATTGCTATTTTTATTATCGTTGTTGTTGTTGTTGCCATTGTTGTTGATATATCGCAGCTATGCAGTGTCGCTGTTGCATTAGTAGTCGTTGTGCAGGGCAACAATGTAGATGGAGGCCATTGTTGTTGTTGTGAAATTTTATTGTTGCTGCTTCGGTTGCAGCACTCATAGCTTGTAATTGCAGTAGCCATGCTGACTATAGCAATTGTTATTGTTATTATTGTTGTTGTTGTTGTTGCTACTGCAGCTCTACTGCTTCCTCTGCTATTTGCTGTTGTTATTTTTGTTGCTGTTATTGCTGTTGTTTCTCCACTCAGCTGGCATTACTACTGCTGCTGCTGCTTCTTCTTCTTCTCATGCCACTTTCTCTTATTATCCTTGACGTTTTGTTGATTTATGCACTAATGCGCGCTTGCACTGCACTCTTCACACACACACACATACACACACTCATACACATACACACATACATATATGAACAGCACGCAGAGATCACCGCAAAGAAGGCCGCGAAAACAAACAGTGCTCTCTCGAGGATGCTGCCCAACATTGGCGGCCCGAGGAGTAGTCGACGAAAGCTGCTGGCAAGGGTGGTTAGCTCAATTCTGCTCTATGCAGCGCCAGTCTGGTCAGAGTCGTTGCGAACGAAGGCAAACTGCCGGCTATACGAACGGGTGTATCGGCTCGCAGCGTTAAGAGTGATAAGCGCCTTCAAGACCACTTCTGACGATGCTGCGCTCCTGCTGGCGGGAATGACTCCGATCGGCATCATGGCGGACGAGTGCAGCCGAATTCACGCCAGGAAAAAGAAAGGCGAACGCGGTGAGATAGCGAATATGGAGGAGAAGGAAGAGTCGTTAAGGCGATGGCAGCAACGCTGGGATTCCTCATCCAAGGGCAGATGGACTCACACGCTGATACCGGATGTGAAAAGATGGGTGAATCGAAAGCATGGCGAGCTCAATTACCACTTGACGCAGGTCCTGACGGGCCATGGAGCATTCAGGAGCTACCTGCATCGCTTCGCGCATGAGAGCTCACCCCTATGCCCGCGCTGCAGTGTCGCAGAAGACGCGAAACATGTCTTGTTTGACTGTCCAAGGTTTGAGGCAGAAAGAAACCACATGGCGATAGTCACAGGGGTGATGCCAACACCACACAACCTGATTGAGCTGATGCTGGACTCCGAGGATGCCTGGAGAGCGGTATGTAAATGCGCCGCAGACATCCACAAGGCACTGAGATGGGAAGAAGAGTGCAGGCGTGCTGACCGGCAAACGGGTCAAACCAGCTGACGTGGACATACGCTACTATTACGTGGACACACGACTGTGACGTAAATCCAAGGAGGGGTGGTGACAAACCGTACGGGGAGGGACCTATTCCAGACCTACGGTGGGGGAGCCTAGTAAGTGCAACTAGCGACTAACTGCACTGACAGCAAAACGATACTGTGAGCCGAGCGCTCAAAACCGCCCTCTGACGTAATACTTAACGGTAGTGTCCGGAGGGGATTCCGGTCTGTGACATGAGGAGGTTTAGTGTGTTAAAGTCACACACTGACGGGGTTCGGCTTTAGATGCTTCCTCCTCGTTAAAATAAAAAAAAAAAAAAAAAAAAAAAAAATATATAAACGCCCGCTAACAACAATCGACCCTCTTCCCTCGTCAACTTTTTTACAAATTCATAATCAACAGCGGCAACAGCAATGCCTGCAATAACAACAATAACAACAACAAGGCGACAACAGTAATCATGGTAACAGCGTTGTGAGGCAACTTTGGCGTTGGATAGGGCGGGCTGGGGCGGGGCAGGCGGCGCACAATGTGACAGCAACGGTGGCGCGAAATTTACAACGTACGAGTATTTCGGTATTTTACGATTTTAAGCCAACAGCTAACAACAGCAACAACAACAACAGCAACCACAATGAGAGCAATTTTAAAAGCCAACAACAACAACTATAAAATGAAATGGAATAAAATAAAATAAAGTTGTTGACATTCGAGCGCGAGTGTTCACATGTGTGTGTGAGTGTGAGTGTGTGCGCGCTTTAGATATTCTGCTGCGTGATTGCTGCTGTTGTAGTTCTTGTTGTTGCTGCTTGTTTGCTAATGCTGCCTGCTGTTGCTGATATGCGCTGGCAAATCCTCATATTTGTCAAAATTGTGGCATATCAGTCGGCGTAACAATGTGTGTCCGTGACGCGCGCGCGCACACATACACATTTTTGCAAACTCGAAAGCATAACAACAGCAGCGAACAAACAAGCAAGCAGCAAAATTTAAAAACGACAACCAAAAAGCTCAAAACCCCAACCAACAATTCAGCAATAACACAACACAACAACACTCGAGCATCAGCAACCATTGCAGCAACAACCGTAGCGGCATCAGCAGCAACAGCAACACACAAACCGCAACAGCACATAAATAAAATGGCTGACAAAATGCCAAAAATTCATCTGTCATTGGCGTTCACGCTTTTATATCTATTCGGTTCTTAGTGCTGCGTATTGTTGTTGTTGTTGTTATTGTTGTTGCCTTTATTGCTTTCAACTGGCATATTTGCGCTGTGCGCATAGATATCAACATTGCCCCCAACCCCCGACATCCGCTTCACTGCTACTTTTCTCATTCTCTTTGCTCGTAAACATTGCCGCTTGTAGCGTGTGCACCGCTTGTAATTGTTTAGGATTTGTGGTTTTCTGCAATGTTTTTCGCAAATATTCCATCGAATTTTTACACTTTTCATTTTCTCTTTTACTCTCGTCCACTGCAGCTGATTCAAAGCTGAAAGTTGATGCGGTTTTCAATACCACTTTACATTATTTCTGTTTTTTTGCTCTACTGCATTTAAATGATTTTATTGCATAGTTGTAGGCGCAGACAACAAATGTTTCAAAATATGCGTAATTGGATTTTGTTGTTGAAATTGCGTTGAATTCTTGTGCAGCACTTAATTTAAATGCATTTTTAAAATATTGCAATGAGTGCGAAGGGTCATTTGGGATTGAAATTTGCTGACCTCGGAAATATAAAGTTCTTTAAAAATAGTAAACAAAAATTGTGCAATAGATGGTTTTAGTAATCTAAAACTCGTGTTGTACTGGTTGGATTGGGTTTCCTTCATTCAGATAAAGTTGGAAAAATAAGATTTTGTAAAAGAAAACTTTTCAGACAGTTTTGTGTTTGATTGAATTATGAACCATGAACTCCACCAAAGTTAAAATACGCAATTTTTGACAGTTTGGTTTTTCGATAAACTAGAGAAAGCAAGTCAAGTGGCTGAATATGTGAATAGTTTTTATGGTCCTGATTTACTCAATTTTTGTTTAGTGAATTTCATATAAAAATTATCTAAAAAATTATCCAAGCATTGAAAGGCCAGTTGTCAAAAATTTCTATAAAATCATAGAAATCATCGAGTTCTATCGTCATGTAGGCACTGTTTTGATTGTACAAAAGCTAAGCATGGCAAAAAAACTATGGAACTGCTTGAATAAATCTAAATACAAAAAGAAGCTCAAGTTAAAAATAAAATAAAATTGAACTAATTTCATGCAGCAAATCGTTGCTGAATTGCAAGAAAATCGAAACATTTCTAAAGCATTTGTTGTCTGCTTATGAAAAGGGAATAATTAATGACGAGTCAAGTAAAAACTGTCGTTGGTCGAATCACTGTGAGCCAACCCAAACGGTGGCCAAGTCAGGACTGATTGTTGTGTGTTTGATGAGATTGACACGGAATCATTTACTATGAACTGCTCTCCTACGACCAAATTTTTAGTTAGGATCTGCACTGTCAACAATTGGACCACTTATGAAGAAAGTAATCGACCAGAAGCGGCCAGTAAGAAAGGTTTTGATGTGTGTTTGATGAGATTGACACGGAATCTTCTACTATTATCTGCTACGAACTGCTCTCCTATTACCAAACTTTTAGTTCGGCTCTGCTCTGTCAACAATTGGACCACTTATGAAGAAAGCAATCGGCCAGAAGCGGCCAGTACGGAAGGTTTTTATGTGTGTTTGATGAGATTGACACGGAATCATTTACTATGAACTGTTGTCCTATGGTCAAACTTTTCATTCGTATCTGCACTGTCAACAATTTGACCGCTTATGAATCAAGCAATCGGCCAGAAACGGCCAGTACGGAAGGTTTTGATGTATGTTTGATGCGATTAACACGGAATCTTCTACTATTATCTGCTACGAACTGCTCTCCTGCTCTGCTCTGTCAACAATTGGACTGCTTATGAAGAAAGCAATCGCTCAGAAGTGGCTAGTAAAGAAGGTTTTTATGTGTGTTTGATGAGATTGACACGGAATCATCTACTAAGAACTGTTGTCCTATGGTCAAACTTTTAATTCGTATCTGCACTGTCAATAATTGGACCACTTATGAAGGAAGCAATCGACCAGAAGCGGCCAGTAAGAAAGGTTTTGATGTGTGTTTGATGAGATTGACACGGAATCTTCTACTATTATCTGCTACGAACTGCTCTCCTATGACCAAACTTTTAGTTCGGCTCTGCTCTGTCAACAATTGGACCACTTATGAAGAAAGCAATCGGCCAGAAGCGGCCAGTACGGAAGGTTTTGATGTATCTTTGATGAGATTGACACGGAATCATTTACTATGAACTGTTGTCTTATGGTCAAACTATTAACTCGTATCTGCACTGTCAACAATTGCACCACTTATGAAGGAAGCAATCGACCAGAAGCGGCCAGTAAGAAAGGTTTTGAGGTGTGTTTGATGAGATTGACACGGAATTTTCTACTATTATCTGCTACGAACTGCTCTCCTACGACTAAACTTTTAATTTGGATTTGTACTGTCAACAATTGGACCGCTTATGAAAGAAGCAATCGGTCAGAAGTGGCTAGTAAGGAAGGTTTTTACGTGTGTTTGATAAGATTGACACGAAATAATTTACTATTATCTACCGTGAACTGATCTCATACGATCAAAATTTTAATTTGGATTTATACTGTCATCATGTGGACCACTTGTGAAGAAAGCAATCGTCCAGATGTGTGTTTGATAAGATTGACACGAAATCATCTACTTTGAGCTGCCCCTCTATGGTCAAATTTTTAATTCGGACCTGTATTGTCAAAAATTGGACCACTTGGCCAGAAGTGTCCAGTAAGGAAGGTTTTTATGTGGGTTTGGCGGAATTGACTTAAGCTTGTACTGTCAATCAAAGTGGACAATTTGATAAAATAAATTGCCCAGAAACGGCCTGCTTTGGCAAAAAGTTTCACTCTTATTTCATCAGAAAAACACCATTCCACACTCATCGATAGTGACTTGTCAAAAGCTCCAGAAGTTTAATTGAGAGGTTCTTATGCATCCATTTTATGGGCTGGAGTTGGCATGGAGAGATTTTCAGCTATTTCTGTCCATGAAAAATGATTTTACTGTAAAAAAATATGCCTCAAGAGGAGCTTGTACTTTCTACTGTTTCTACTATCCCAGTTTTTTTTTTTTTATTCGAGACGAGGTTTATATCAACTTTAATTTAGCATACAAGATATCTGTTTTCAATGGCACAAACAATTTTTTTAAATATTAAAAAATTTAAATTAAATTACTTTAACATCAGAATTGGGAAATTTGAAAAAAGTTATTATACAAATTATTTGTTAATTTTTTTTAAATATTTTTTGTATGGGATTTCTTTCATTCTGCTTTTGTTACATTTTACCCCAAAATACCAACGAGCCAAATTAAAAATAAAAGGCTTCCCTTACAAATGAGCTAAAAATTAAATACAATAATATCACTTCTCATGGTGCACACAAGTTGCCTTGGCAACTCTGAATGTGATTCATGCTTCGAATTAAATTAAGTTCTCACTTTCCAGCTGCTGGTTGCGGCCGGAAAACCGACGCACTGCACAGTTGGTGGGAGAGGGGTTAAATGTTTTTGTTAGCGCAATTTTGTTGTTATTGTTGTAGTTCATTTATGCCTTTTAACGGTAGCTACATTACATGCACTACTGCTTCTTGCTTCTTCTTCTTCCATTAACTTTTATCCTCCGTGTCTTTTCCTATTGCCTGTCTATCAACTTTGGTGCTGTTGTTGTTTTGCTCTACCGAAAAGATGGCCAAATTATGCGCTCGTTGTTGTTGTTGTTTGTTGTAGTATTAGCTACTGTTGTTGTTTGTTCGTTGTTGATTGTAATTTTTGCTAATGTTGCTGTTGTTGGTTTTTTGCTGCTATTGCATTGTTTATTCAAAGCAACCGACAACGTGCATATTTAATCATTCAATGTCGAAAATGTTGCATCTTGGCTGATTTTCGTTTTGCTTCCTAACCCCCTCCGCACCTTTTGCATAGTTTCCGGCAGCGCCTACAATATAGTCAACGATTTTTTACACTTTTTAATTTTCATCAATGCCGCGTTGAACATGGAGCTATAAGAAAAAGAAAATTGGCAACAACAACCATGAAAAAATTTAGCAAAAAATAAAAGGAAATACGCAAAGACGAACAACGAATGAACAACAACGAACGAAGCGGCAGAAGCTGAGCGCAAAATATGGAAAAACTTAATTAAATTTTGCCAAACATTGTTCTTGTTCTTGTTTTTGTTGTTGCCATTGTATAAAAACCTAATTTATGTGCAAAGTGATGCGTTGTGCGGCAGTGCAATGTTGTTGGTGGCGTTGGCGTTGGTGTCTGTTGAGCGTTGATTGCGCCGCCGCAGCAGCAACGCTAGAAATTTGCCGCAAATGCAAATTTCTTTCTCGCCCATTTTCCTTTATTTTGTGGCAAAGCAACAACAACAACAACAAAATAATAAACAAAATAGCGCAGCCGAAAAACTAAAAAAAATAAAACCTGCCAAACGGAAGTGCGAAAAAGTCAGACCGCAGCGTTGTTGCTGCCGGCTGCATTCACATAAAGCGGCAGAAGTGGGCACATAAATTCTTTTTAATTTATATGAAAATGAAGCGAAAAAGGCGGCAGCAAAGTTGGTGTCTTTGCCTATCTCTGGCTTTGTTTGGCTGTATGTGTGAGTGAGTGTGTGAGTGTGTGTGTATGTGTGTGTGTGTGGGTTTTGGCAATAGTGCGTGCATAAATCTATATATGTGTCTGTGTGTGTGTATGTGTGCTGCATTACCAAAATATAATAAATTACAAACTTTTCACACCACACACAACACATTTTCTGCTGCTTTTTAACATATTCCTTGCTTTTCTTTAGAAGCTTTTACTCTTCTTTGCTACTCACGAAGTGTTGTTGCTTTGTTGCGTCAAAAGTTTTTATTACTATTTACAAAGTGTGCATTTTTAGTTTTCATTAATTACTAGTTTCTTGACTACGAGTCCTACTTGTTCCAGTTTCTTGGATTTTTGGTTTTGTTTTTGTTCGTTTCTGTTCTGTTTTTTGCACCAAACTCTAATGAAGTTTGGTGCAAGTCATAAGTAATATTTGCGTTTAATATGGCATGAGTTCTTATGCTTGAATTTTTTGGAGAACTAAAGATTTTGATTTGAATTACAAAAAAATATATGCAGTGAAACTTAAGCAAGCGAAACGTTTAAACTTCGCTGAATCTTTCTGAAACTTCCAACCTGGCAACTTTAAGTGTCAACTTTCAAACTTCAAAAATTTTACAAATAATATTTTTTTTATTTATTGCTATAATTATTTTATTTTATTTTATTTTATTTTATTTTATTTTATTTCATTTTATTTTATTTTATTTTATTTCATTTTATTTTATTTTATTTTATTTTATTTTATTTTATTTTATTTTACTTTACTTTATTTTATTTTATTTTATTTTATTTTATTTTATTTTATTTTATTTTATTTTATTTTATTTTATTTTATTTTATTTTATTTCATTTTATTTTATTTTATTTTATTTTATTTTATTTTATTTTATTTTATTTTATTTTATTTTGCTTTATTTTTAATCTTTCAATATATTAATAACACTGTGCGTGAAATTTACCCTCAAAAATTCAGACATGGGAGGAACCTACTGAGCGACTTTTCTATAGATATACTGAGTTGAGATCCACCAGCCGTTTGGCTGGATTGGCTCTAGTTTAAGATAAATCCGACTTTGAAGTTTGCTCGTTTTAGTCGTGTTCGTCGCTTAAGTCTTCGAACGTTTAAATGCTAATAGGTCCTAAATCATTCCGAACATCGCTTTACTGTCTTCGGCAAGTTTGTATATATTTTAACGACCAACAGTTTGGCTTAAGACACCAATCCAAACAAAATACATTCAAACTGTGTTTTCGACAAAAATGTCCCAAAAACCCCACTTTCGTCGAGGCATAAAAACAGTATAGCGAACCCTCGTGAAAAAAATAAATGAGTATGCTTTTACATAGACAAGCATTGCCAAACTACAAAAGTTTAAGAAAATCAAAATTAATATTTCAAATTTCAAATTTCATCAAGAACAGATCACCCCTTCTAATTTTGTTTCGCGGTTCTATGAAGTCGAATCCCTATGCAAAGTTTCCACTTTCAACCTTCAAAAAAGTTACAAATACATAGTCGTAGTTCTTTAATTTATTTTAGCTATTTGCTTGATCGAATTTTTTCTCACGCTCCACAGATTCACAGCAAATGTGTAAACAAGATTTTCACCCCCTCTCCTACCTCCCTCGCATTACATCGCCTCATCTTATTTGCATCTCTCATTTCTCATGCAACCTGTGCCAGTGTGCAATTTATTTGCTAACCAAAACAAAAAAAGCAACAATAAAAACCCATTAATTAAAAACAAAACAAAAAAATTCGACGCCCTTTGGCAACGTTGTTGAAATTTCAGCGATTTCCTGCCATTTGCCATGTGGTGTTTCGTCTCATTTTTTGCTCTTGATTTCTTGCAGCTATTACTGTTATTGTTGTTGCTGTTGTTATAATTGTTGTTTTTGCATATTTGTACATTTCATTGCAGAGAATCGCTGCATCGAATTACACTCGCCGGACGGTGTGCATTCGTGCATTTTACGCGCCTCCGATTCGGCCGAAGCGTTGATCTGGTTTAATGCGCTGCACTCGGCGATGTGCGGCAGCACGCAGCGCGCCCTCAACGACGCCAATCGGGCGCTGATGAATGTCATCGGCGAGCTGAAGCACATCGGCTGGCTGAGCCGGCGACTGAGCGGCAGCAGCGGCGGCACAGGCACAGGCAGCGGTGGACTTTGTGGTCTGGGTGGCAACGCAGCTGGCGGCGCTGGCGGTGGCGGCAATGGTGCCGGTGGCAATGGCGGTGGCAGCGGTGGCAGTGCCGGTGGCGGCAGCACAGGCGGTGGACTGGCGGGCAGTGCGAGTAGTGGCGCCAGTGCCATTGGCGGCGGCGGCGGTGGTGGCGGCCTCGGCGAAATGGTGAGTAAAGTAAAATTTTGCTAGTGTTGTTGTTGTTGTATTTAATTTTTAAACGAATTGCTTCATTTTCGATTCTCTCTCGCGCTTTTTTTTCGTTGCATTTTTTTTTGGCTGCTGCACTTTTGAACGGACGACCTTGTCGCATGGCTGCTGTAGCCAAGCGGACGATCCAGCTCGGAGAGTAGCGATGAAAACGATAAATGGCAACCAATTTTCGTGGCAGTCACCGAGCGTGAATTCAGGTGAGTGTTTTATGGATTATTGGCAACGTGTTCTTTTTTTTGTGGTTCATACAATTGTTGCTGTTTTTGTTGTACGAATAGCACAGCTGCGCGCAATCGTAACTCAAGTTGTGTCATGATTTCACATGCGCAACATTCTATTGTCTTATGTGCTGAGAGTGTCCATAGCACATGCGACACTACATTACTGAATGGTTGGTTTATGTGTTGTAGGATTTTATTGTTTTTTCTGCTTGCGTGTAGGTGTTTAAAGTGAGGAAAGAAAGTTGTAGTGGCATTAAATGATAAAAAAGATTACAAATATCTGCTTTCAGGGGCCGAACAAGGCGCCGGGTGCTGTTTAATAATTCGCCTCGGTGCTCCAAAATGTCAGCCCAATATTTTTTTTTTTGTGTTTATAATTTTTCGAAACTAAAAGTAGTTGATAATTGAGCACAGTTGCCGCATCTAAGCTGCTTGTCGTGTCAGGTATTGCGACCATTTTTGTTGCTGTTGGTGCTTTTTGTAGTTTGCAATACTTCCAACAACGCCACTTTAATTTGATTTGTATTAATAGCTGCAGCAATAGTTGATGCAGCGGTCCAGGGGTTAATGAAAAAAGGAAGAACAAAGGTGCTTACTTTGCAATTACAGCTTATTGAAAGTAAATCTCTTCTTGAGTTTGGAGCATGGCTCATTGTGAGTAGCTTCTGGTTCTCATCTGGAGCTGAATCAAACCAGTTCAACCACTTACTGAAGGAAAGTAGATTCGAGACTTAGACTTTTGTTGCACTAATCAGGTCCGAGTCGGTAAACCTGCCGAGCCAGGCAGTGTCACAGGACATGTGGTATCATTTCTACCTATTCTTCATCTCCAAAGCTTCTATAAACATCACTTAACGAGAAAAAGACAAATAAGAAGAAGAAGAAGGCATCTGGTGAGCATAGATCCAATAACGCAGTGTCCGGTCATGACTCCAACGAGCTGCCGAATGACAGTTTGACCCAAGAACAGTAAAAATCGTATTCTCCTCGAAGAAATAAAATGCTCAGAGAGCCCGGCAGTTGCCACAATCGCCTCTGGGAGATATTGGTACTCAATATGTTTTTGGTCAACCTGTCAATATTTCTATACAAGGCAGATAACGGAGAAGTGTCCACTTCTATAATGGGCAGAGCAACCCTCTTTCATGCCATCTCGTTCGCTGCTTCGTTCCGTGTTACTCCCAAGTGGCCCGGAACCAAGCAAGGAGTGGCCCGATGGTTCTTTATGCCTTGAAGTGAAGAACGACAACTCTGAACTGCTTTCGATTTCACTACCGCTGAGGCCGTTTAAGGGCTGCTTGGCTATTCACCAAAATTGTGACATCTGAGGGTGGAATTCACTGTCATGGATTAGTTCAGCAGCTTTCCACATTGCAAAGATCTGGTGGTCTGAACGACCTTTGAGAGGACCTAAGTATCTGAGTGGAGAAGATAAGTGAAGCTAAGTGACTTGTTTCCACATTGCAAAGATCTCTGAAAATTATTACAGAGGTCTGGTGGTCTGAACGACCTCTGGGAGAAGCTAAATGTCTGAGTGGAGAAAATGGAAGAAGCAAAGCTAGTTTAGCAGCTTTCTACAGTGCAAAGTTCTCCGCTTGGAAGGTACTACAGAGGTCCAACAGTCTGAACGAGCTTCGTCTGAGTGGAGAATCTAAGAGAAGCTAAACCAAGCTCAGCTTAAGTCTTACGCTCGAGCCAAATTGTATATCTAAATGCATCAATATAACTCTCAAGTTATCTATGCTGTGCAATCGATTCTTTGTATAGACTATTCCATATATCTCTTGAACGACCTACTGTTGTTTTTTTTAATTACAAATGGTTTGTTTGAAACTTTATATAATTTGATTATTTCCAGCGCATAACCCCTTCCTGCTGAGAGTTAAGCCACCAAAAGTTACAAACTCTGATATTACAAAATTAATCAGAACTTACACTTCATTAAGTATTTATGTATCCGTAAGTTTGTGACAATCGGCACTGCAATGCATAAAGAACTATGAAAGCAGTAATGCCAACATTCATTTCCCTGCACACCTGCTGACTTCTGTTCCTCAGTCCACCACCCGTTCGCATAATTTAAAAGGCACCTCTGCGACGCTGGCATGCAAATATTTGCTTGAATTCACACACACACACACAAACACACAAACTCTCATATATATAAATACAAATACTTTTTCAACACCCCGTTGCCGGCGTCCCAGACAGTTTCGGAAATAATTTGCGGAAATTGTTTTTTTCTCTTTGTTGCTGCTCACTAGTTGCAATTTTTTTCGCTCGCTGCATATCGTTCTTCATATTTCCACTCGTACCTATGTATTGCATTGTGCTTTTGTTGTTGTTGATATATTTTTTGCTGGGGCAACAATTTGCCGAGTAAACAGCGCCGCTGCATTGCAATAATATTGCGCAATAATAATGGTGGTATGAGAAAAATTGCAAACAAAATGGAGAAAACATGCATGCTTCGACCGCTCAGTCCCCACACACCTTGGCCGCTGCTTTGCAGATCTACACTTCGCTCCACCTACAACACGATTGCATTGCATGGTTGCCGCACTTTTGTGTGCAGACAGGATGTTAAGAAAAATACTTCCTGTCTGCATGCCGGAAGTGGATTTTACAGCAATGTTGGTCGTTGTTGGTTTAGCTGTTGTTGTTGTTTTTGTCGTTTTTTGTTAGTTTTAGTATTGTGACAGTATTGTTGTTGCTATATCATTTGTTGTCGTCAGTGCTTTTGTTTTTGTTATACATTTTGTTGTCTTTGTTGGTTCGTCTGGTATAATTGTTGTACATATTTTGGTTTCGGCTGATCTCTTGGTTTTCTGGCAGTTGTTGTTGCTGCTTGTTTTGTTGTTTGTGAATTTTCTTTGCAATTTTTGTTATTTGTTAATTTTTTTCTTCTTTCTTATTTATTTATTTTAGTACATATTATTCTCCGTTTTTTTTATTTGATTTTTGTAATTTTTAATTGTTAATTGTTTATTTTTGTGTATTTTTTTTAGTTATTTATATATATATTTTTTATTCATTTATTAGTTATTTTTTGTTTTCTGTTTTTCTTAATTATTTTTTGTAATATTGTACCTTTTCTTCTTAATTTTTTATTCTTTTGTCTTATTTATTTATTTTTATTAATTTTTGTTCCCTGTTTTTTTGGAATCTTGTACCTTTTTTTTGTTAATTTGTTATTCTCTTATCTTATTTATTTATTTTTGTCAATTTTTGTTCTCTGTTTTTCTATTAAATTTGTGTGTAATTTTTGTTATTTGTTCATTTTTGTTTTTTATATTTATTTATTAGTATTATTTAGTTATTTATTTATTTTAGTTCATTTTTATTCTCTGTTTTTTATTTAATTTTTTGTAGTTATGTAAGTTTTGGGAAATTTTTATTCTTCTTTCTTTCTTATTTATTTTCTGCAATTATTGTTCTCTGCTCTTCTTATTTAAGTTTTTTTGGTAATTTTGTGTTTGTAAATGTTTTTTGTTTGTTAATTTTTTTCTTCTTTCTTATTTAGTTAGTTTAGTTCATTTTCTTTCTCCATTTTTCTTATTTGATTGTTTTGTAATTTTGTAATTTTTAGTTGTTAAGTTTTTATTGTTTTTATTATTTTTATTTTAGTTGTTTATTTTTATATTTATTGATAACTTTATTTGAGTTAACTTCTGTTTTATTTTTTTCTTATTTATTTTTTGGAAAATTATACCTTTTTTTGTTAATTTTTTATTCATTTGTTTAATTTTTTTATTTTTATAACCTTTTGTTCTTTGCTTTTCTACTCAATTCGTTTGTAACTTTTGTTACTTTTTAATTTTAATTTTTTGTTTTTGTTTTTTTATTTTATTTTTGGTCATTTTGTAATTTTTGTTGGCATTTTCTTTCTTTCTTTATTATTTATTCGTCGTAATTGTTGTTCTCTGCTCTTCTTATTTAATTTTTGTTATTTGTAAATTTTGTATTTTTTTATATTTGTTTTAGTCAATTTTTGTTCCCTGTAGTTTTATTTGCTTTCATTTGTTTTTAATTTAAAAATTTTTGTTTTTTGTTGGTGACAGAACTTAAT
Organism: Melieria omissa; assembly: GCA_963971225.1. Lineage (NCBI taxonomy): Eukaryota > Metazoa > Arthropoda > Insecta > Diptera > Ulidiidae > Melieria > Melieria omissa. The sequence continues at coordinate 75,472,300 of OZ020268.1, read as the reverse complement.
TTGTGCATTTTATTAAAAAAAAAAATTATACATATATAAATAATATAAATTAATAACATTAATAATACTTCTTTTATTAAAAATAGTATTTTTCTATTACAAAAAATATTTTATTTATGTATTATTATTTTTACTCATATAAAAAATATTAATTTTTAAGATTTTTTAAATTTTAAATTATAAACTCTTTACTACTGTCGACACTGTTTGTTGTTATCCGTGTTGCCTTTACTATGGTTTTATTTCTGTTTTCCTTAAAATTGTTGTAGCGCTTCTTGTAAACAAAATGATTTTCCTTCCATATGTGCTTCCAGTTGATTCCACAACTGTCGTCACCACTGTCGTTGTTGTTGTTTCTTTTATTGCTGACAGTGCATTTTTCTGCAACCCAGCCCATCCGACCAACACCTCAGCTGCATGTAAATTGATATAAATGCACATTGCCACGCACTGCTTCTCATTTCTCTTCGCCCCTGTTTGGGTGCATTGTTGAAATTCGAAGTCAGCAGAAATGGCGAAAAATTCCAACACCAGCAGCTGTGATTTGGCAGCACACAGCAACTTCCTGCAGGAAATTGAAATGTTGCTACAATTTGCTGCCGTAACAGCAGTTCTGGTTACTGATTTGTTTTTGTTGTTGCTGTTGCTGTCACCGCCATCATCATTAGTATTGCTGATGCAACATTTAAGGCTTTTACGAATTTAATTCACTGCCACAGCAGTTGAAGTCCTTAAATTCAACGCGCAATTGCATGAAATTCCATTGGCAGCGCCCACATTCGCCCACGTCGCCGCTCTTTCTCAAACGGGCGCCACGTCGTCGATCAATTCCATTGCGCTCGTTTATCCCATTTCAAATTTGCAATCCAATTAAAATACATTGTCAGCCTTTAAGTCCCCGTAGAGCTTTTCAGCGCCTGCCGACTGTCTTTCTTCGGCTCGTTCTTCCTCTCTCTCACTCTTTCTGCTCACCTTTCACGCCCACCAGCCGCCCGCTCATCATTGGCAGCGGCAAGGGTTACCGTCGTCGTTTGTCATTGATTGATGATGTAATATGCACAGCGTAGCGTTGCCACAGGACAAAAACAGCTAAAACAGAGATAAGGCGTAGGAGAATCTGTGCAAAGGGCATAAAAGAATTGGCAAAGGAAAACTCTACACAAATAAACGTGAATGTCCGGCAAATCGTTTTTGATTAACTACGAACAAAGGCAACGGTGTTCCGTTGTTGTGGAGGCTATAAAAAATGGCCATTTGTGCGCGTGTGGCGTTTTAATAACAATTTTTCAGTCTTACGGCTTTGCCCATTCTACTCGCTTCTCGACACGGCAGTGTCGTGCAGCTTCCGGCGAGCAGTTTCAGTCGCTGTGACTGTGGCCAAAGCTGTCTGTCTGAGCAATACGCAAATGGGGTTTGTGTTTAATTTTATGCGCACATTTGTAGTTCTGTCAGGTTGCGGCAAGCGGACCAGTGCATGTGGGTCGCTTGGAGCATTCGCTGATTTGCATCCGTTCGCAGTGATTTGATTTGAATGGATGCGTCGTCATTTGTTGTCGCACTGCTTACAGGCGTCGTCTTTCTCTTTCTCTTGCCATCAATTCATGCTCGGCTTTAAGGCACTTGAAGCGATAGTTTTTCTTGTAAGAAAAGATGGAAAGTATTTAATTCTAAGTGGAGAAATAAGCAGAGTGTTTGGCCCATATAAAGAGTTACACATATTTGTAGACATAGAAGGATACGAATCGTTTCACCAGTTAAATGGATCTATAATCTATACTAATAGACTGCACATTAGACATAATTTAGTGCACAATTTTTCGATTTCGATCGAAGTCAAAGTTTACTAAAAAGCTGGAAAATTCGACAAATTGCTCCACAGCTGCTCAGAAGTTGCTCTCAGAGGGTTAAAATCTATTACTGACCCCCACTAATTTTCTCTACTGAACATTTCTTTCAAACATTTGTATACCCCATCTCCAACCCTTTGTAGGGCTCCCACACAAAATGATCGTTTTTATGAAATAGGCTCCCACTGTTCCCAGGTTGCCCCCAGACCTGTCAAATAAATGACCGACACCCATTTATTTTCCCTTTCGAGTGTTTCTTCCAAACATACCTACCCGCTATCTCCAAATCTTAAGGGGGCTACCTTACAAAATTGGTCATTTTCTATGCCATTGGCTCCCCACTTGTAAATTTATTAGTTAAGTAAGCGAGAAAACATCTCGAAAACTATTGAACGGATTTAAATTATTTATTCAGCGATCGCCAACATTCTTGGGTACAAACAATACAAAATTAATTAGTGTTCAGAAATTCACCACCAGAGGGCGTCTCCCATACGATCCGAGTTGTGAGGCTGTCAACTTTTGGGTTTCAAAGCGATAATCAACTTGTATGCTGTAACTCCAACTTGGCTTGAACAAAGATCTAAATACTTTCAGGTGAATTCCTAATTTTCTTTGGTATTTAGTTCAGTTGTATCGTTGATCTTTACAATCCATCTCAAAAACAGTAATAACTGTTCTCAGTTTCACCACAAAGATCTCTCAATGAAACTGTCATAAAACAATTGTTTCCAGTTGTGACAGACTTTTCAGTGAACTTTCAAAGGAGCTACTACTTCAAATATGTTCTCTGCCAGAATAAAAGGATAATACAGTTTAGGATAGGATTAATAGACTTTCGACAGTACTCGATGAAGCGATTCAACTAACTAAGCTTACTAGAAAAAAAAGCTTACTAAAAAAAAACATTAATCGATTAATGAATCATATGAATAATTGAAATAGAGCGATTATTAATTGCAATTAATCGAAAGAAATGGAAAATAATCGAATAATCGAATGATTTTTTACATATTTTAACTTAATCGTGCAATTTTAAAGTATGTTAATATGAAAATTTTTACCAATTGCCTTATAAAAAAAAATAAGAATAAATTAATAAATGGAAGTAAGTACATCAAAGGAAAAAAAATATATATTTATATTTTATTTGTTCATTGCAGAGTTTAGAAATAATAGTTTTGACAGGCGCGAGATTGTCAACCTAATCCGCTTTTCAGTGGCAGTTGCACCTGCTTTTGAAAAGATGCGCTCTGCTGGTACCGAAGTTCCTAAAAGATAACGTAACCGACGACTTATTATATAAAGCTTAGGGTGGGCCCATAAATCACATTCAACATCGCATCAAAGTGTCCTTCTCAAGCTTTTATTTTGCGCGAAAAAAAATGTAGTGATACGTTTTCTTTCGATTATTTTAACATCTAATCGATTAACGTTTCGATTAATCGAAATTCATTTTTCGATAAAATTAAATCGTGAATTGAAAGAAACAAATCGATTATTGTGTATCAAATGATTAATCGTCCCATCACTACTAGACACTAATCAATCAATCAATCAATGTGATCTTCTTTATTCTTGCCGTTGCTGTCACTCGTATATCGATTAAACAAGAAGAGGTTGTGCCTCATACATCGGTAAAAGAAGAAAATGTTGTGCCTCATACAACGATAAGAAAAGAAGATGTCTTCCCCGTTCATCATTTAAACAAGATGTCATATTTCATACATTGACAATACATTAGGATACAGCTTTCTCGTACGCCGATAAGACAAGATGATGTCGAACCTCATACATCTGCAAAAGAAAATTGCATATCTTATACATCCATAAGACAAGAAGATATAGTTTTCTCGTACATCTGTAAAAGAAGAAGGTTTCGTACCTCATACATCGATAAGACAAGATGTCATGCATCATACATCGATAAGACAAGAAGATGTTTTTCCTCATACATCGGTAAAAGAAGAAGATTTCGTAGCTTATACATCGATAAGACAAGAAGATGTAGTTTCATCGTACATCGTTTAAACAAGACGATGTCGTTTCCCGTACAGCGACATGACAAGAAGATGACGTACCTTATACATCGACAAGACAAGATGATGTCGTGCCTCATACATCGATAAGGCAAGAAGATGTCTTCCCTCATACATCGATAAGACAAGAAGATGTAGTAGTAGTTTTCTCTGGCATCGTTAAAATAAAAAGATTTCGTCTTTCGTTCATCGACAATACAAGAAGATGCCGCCTCATAAGTCGGTAAGGCAAGAGGATGTCGTTCCCGCAAATCGAGTCTTTTATACATCGACAAGACAAGATGATTTCATGTCCCATGGATCGGTAAAACATAGATCTGTAAAAGAAAAAGAAGTCGTCACTTATACATCGACGAGGCAAGAATGTGTGAGGAATGATGAATGAATAGTTACGATTTCTTCGTACATCGAATAAACAACAAAATTGGGTCTTCATATATCAGTAAAACAAGAATATCAGTTAAACAAGAAGATTTCGTCTCTCCCACATCGTCCCTCATACATTGCTAAAATAATATGTCGTTTCTCGGGTATAAGTAAACAAAGATGTGGTGCCTCATACAACGATAAAACAAAACGACGTAGTTTCCTGTTACAACAACAAGACAAGAACATGTTTCTCGTATATCGATTTAACAAGAAGACGCCTACAGTCTCTAAGTGAAGGAACATTCTTGTAATAACACCACCCAAATCGAAACATCACTAAACAAGAAACCATCCAAGAAGCTACTCTAACTCTCTAACTAACTAACTCTACCTAAATCGGGACGCCATCTGCTCGATAACTTCGGTGTTCATAGGCCCTTAATTAATAGGTCAGAGATGCTAAACGATCAGTGTTTCAATAAAACAACTTTTGTAGTGATGGCTGCTCAGAAAAAGAAGAAAAAGGTCTTCCATCTCATGTGCCAATTACTGTCTCTGGATTGGCAAAAAACCCTGGGTTTCACATTCCTCATTAGCCAAAAACATATCTTATAAACTTTAACTCTAAATCCCAGCCTCTGAAAAGGTTAGATTCCTCTGATTTATTGTGCCCCATATGGCATGTTCTCTTTTTTCTATCGGATGTGTAATTAGGCCAAAAATCGCAGATATCATTTTGCAGTATGTGCCAAAATAAGAAGATGAAGAAAGGGTAGTCTTAGGGGTTTAGGGTCATAAGCTAAAATCTTGGTATTTTGTAGAAGTTTTTTGTTTATGAAAAGGAAGCTGAGAAGATTAGATCCTATGGATAACCAACTGATAGGTGGATTAATTTAGTAAGGCAGATATTTCGGTCATTAAAACATAGACCACCATTAGAGTCCGTAGTACACCCAAGAGTGTTTTAGGTAGGTTGGCGATTTCAAAGGCATTCATATGGTCAACAGAGGCATTATTTGATATCCACTGGCGCACGTAGGATTTTCATTTAGAAGGGTTTCATATTGCAACTTTTGAACTTTCAATAGTATTTGAAGCCATATTTTAACCCTCGGATGGACTTTGTGGTCTGGCCAGACGAAACGGTTAAAAAAAATTAAAAAATCACAGATTCATCTCCTTTTTACAGTGTATTTGTGGGTAGCTTAGTAAGTATATATGAACATAATTTGTACATATATATACTTACATACGTTGCCTACCATATAAACATAATAAACTTCATCTGTCATTGCGCATTGCCTTTGTCAAAAGCCACACCCAGATCTCGTCTGGCCAGACGACAAAGTGCAAATGTGTAGTAACTAAATACTGCCCATCGAAGGGTTAAACTCAAAATGCTTATAGCAAACCGATAGTTGAGGCGTTTGAGCCCCAAAACCTCGTTGCATGCGTCTCTGGTGGTACCAAAAGATTCTGACAACCAAATGACAAAGTGGATGGACCATGCCTACTGTTTTATAGGATCCATGGACTTAATTTTTTAGTGATTCATACCAATTTTCAAGGCTCCTACATTTAGTTAATCCTACATGACTTCTATGGTACATACCGGACAGTGGACAGACGGAGATGATTTTTTCTGATCAATCTAAAACTTGTCTCTATATATCAGTAAATTCTCGGAGATGGTTTCTTCTGATCAATCTAAAACTTGTCTCTATATATCAATAAATTCTCATAGCAAATAAAACCAAGCAGTTTGTCATACCGAATGCCAAACTTATCAAAGTTCAATAATATACAAAAATAATAGCAAAAGAAGATAACAAAATAAAAAAAATAAAAAAATTAAATTACAAAAAGTTTACAATTTCTTCCATATAAAAGCAACAATACTTTTGCAGGGATTGTGTGAAAAAATTTCGCACACAACTCGACTGCAACAAATGGTGGGCTGACAACAGCGATGGCGGCAAACAACGAACGCGGCCGCTGTCTGTTTGTTGGTTGTTGGTCGGGAAGCGTGAAGCACAGCGGCGCAACTAAAATGTTTGCACATTTCGCAAAACAAAGAAGAATTTCCACGCGCACTTTCCACTCGAGCAATAATTCACACTTGGCAATGTTGTTGTTGTTATATTTATTGCTTTGTTCTTGCTGCGATTGTTTTCGTTGCATTTTTTTAACTTCCTTTTGAAGTTGGTTGTTGTTGTTGTTGTTGACGCCATTTGTTGTGCACACTGGCTTGTTTCGGCTGCCGACTACCGACTGCTCTTTGGCGCTGACCAGTGTTGCCCTTTTTGGCGCAGCGTACAAGCACCGAACGGGTGGCGAGGGGTGGAAGGCGAACCTTCGGCACACAATGAAACTCGTAACAAGAAGTTTTGCTACAACTATCCAAATAGTTTAAACTTTTTACTACATCCATTTGTTTGTGTGTGAGTGTCGACACACAATGTCTGCGTGTTGTTGTTGTTGTTGTTGTGTTTGCGCTTTTGCGCATTTATCTTCTATTAAAACTATTTTTGTAACAAATTTTGTGCAGATTTTTGAAATACCCAACCATGAGCCGCCTTTCGCCGTCTCGTCCTTCTGCTCTTCACGCCCCTTTTCCCACGCTTCGTTGCTTGGTTTTTTATGACATCGCACTGTGCAGCCGCCCACTTGTTCACTGCTCATTTGGCCCGCAACTTTATACGACTTTAATTTCTTCATTTTTGGCTGCAAATGTTGCTAACATTGTTGTTGTTGTTGTTTTATGTGTCGTTACAGAATATACGAGAGCGCACCATGGTCGGTGGAGGCCTGGGGACGACCGCTGGAAAGTTTTGCATTGGCAACGACAAGACTGGCTGGTGCTGGCAATAATTCATCTTTGAATGTAAGTGTTGCTTGTTGTTTGTTATTTTTGTTGTTGTTGTGGACAGCAGGAGCAGGGGTTGTGGCCGATGAGGTCGAAGGTGGCCAATGCTTGAATGAAATGATAGGCGACAGAGGAGAATTTGTAATGCTGAAAAAATATTGTTGAAATAAAACAGAATTTAGCACTTTGCCATGAGTGACCGGAATTGAAGGGCAACCAGTGGTGCGACATCTCCGTTCGTTGCTTACGCTTGTTTTCATTTTCTTTTGTTGTAAATTTAAGATTTTCATATTTAATTGAGTTGTTTTAAAAGTTGATTAGTTGATTGGTGTCATTAATTAATTGATTTTAAGTCAGTTTTATGATTTTAGTTAATTTCATGAATTGAATTGATCATTCAATGTTTAGATAATTCGGTAGTTGAGTTATTTACGGTATAAATAGTAAAATATTTTTGATTATAAGTTGAATTAGTTACTTCATTTAATGATCAGTTAATTCATTAGTTGAATTATTTAGTGAATTATTTGTAAAAATGACTAGTGACTTCATTAGTTGAATTATTTGGTAAATTTGTAATAATGAGACACTACTCATTAATTAATTAATTAAGTTGGCTAAATAAATGACATATGAATTAGTTGCTCATTGTTTAGTCGATTCAATTCTTGTGCCATTTATTGGTAAGTTAGTAATTTATTTGTAATTTTTAGTAAAGTTTTTAATTAATTAATCTACTTATTAATAAGTTCATTAAGCGGGATGATTAAGTGACAGATTAATTACTTTATTCAACGCTAAGTGAATTCGTTAATCGAACAACTTATAAATTAAGTAATACATAATTTTAAATTATTACTGTTCTTCTTAATTACTAAAACAAAAACTACTAAAACCAAATAATTTAGAGACTCATGTTTAACCTCATTCAATACTCAGTTAATTCGGTTGTGCAGCTAAGAATTATTTGCGATTATTAGTAATTTTATTTATTAATTTAGTTGACTAAATAATTCAATATAGAGTTAGTTACTTGATTCAATGCTTAGTTAATTCATTATTTGTGTCATTGATTGCTTGATTAGCAACTAATTTGTAGTTATGAGTAGTGATATAAATTAATAAGGTTCACTAATTACTTGATAATTCAATTAGTTCACTCAATGCTCAGTTGCTTTGTTAGTTATGTCATCTTTTGGGTAAATAGCAAATTATTTGTAACTATTAGAAGTGATGACAACTAATTAATCAATTAAGTTGGATAATTATTTGACAGATTAATTAGTTACTTTACATGTTAAACCTAATCAGTTCATTAAATGCGTAGTTAATTTGTTAGTTCTCAACTATTTATTGATTAGGCAGTTAATTATTTGTGATTATTAGTAATGTAATTAATTGAAAAGAGAACTAAATAACTGACAGTTGAATTAATTACTTCATTCAATACTCAGCTCATTCATTAGTGTCTTTGATTAGTTAGTCATTTTACTAAAATTTTTTGCTGTGTCATTAAATAATTATTTATTAACTAATTCTTTTTAGATAGATTAATTAGTTACTTTAATTTGTTAACTATGAAATTATTAATCACTCCCTTACATATAGATTTATTAATTATTTTCCTATTTCCTGATTTTTTATTTAATTTTTTAATTTGACTTTATATTTTCTTTTATTTTAATTTTAATTACTTAAATTATTAATTATAATAAATTTTTAACTATAACAAATTTTTGGTTAATTAGTTCGGTCCTTTGACTTTTTTCTTTTATTTTAATTTTAATTTCTTAAATTATAGATTATAATAAATTTTTAATTATAACAAATTTGTTAATTAGTTCGGTCTTTAATTTGCTCATTACCTGCATTTTTAAAGTAATACATTGTTGATTCTAATCAATTATTATTTATTCTTTTTCATTAGTTGGTTTCATTTTTAATTGGTTCATTTATTAGTTAAATAGTTTTTGTGGTGTAAAATATTTGTTAAATAGTTACTTTTTTAGTTTGTGTCTTTGTTATCATTGTTTAATTATTTTCATAATCAATGCTTAACAGATCAATTATTTTTACAATTCATCATTATGAATTAGTGCAATTTTGTGTTAATTCAATAGTTTCTTAGTTGTTGTAGTTAGCTGAATTTTTAGTTAAATCGCTTTTGGGATGTAATTTTTGTATTGGATTTTTAATAACTTTTATTAACTACTTGGATTATTCATTAGTCAGTAGTTAATGGTTTTAGTAATCAATGCTTAATGAGTTATTTAATTAGCAACTTTGTCAGCTGCCTGTTAAATTAATAACTGAGACATTTTTCTATATTAATATTTAGTTAATTAGTTAGTTAGTTAGCAAGTCAATTAGATAGTAAGTTATTTTTTAGTTAGTTAGTTTACTAACGAAGTTACTAAGCTGGTTATTTAGATAATTAGTCAGTTAGTAATAGTTAGTTAATTAATTAGTTAGTTAGTTAGTCGGTTAGTTGCCCAGTTTGTTAGTTATTTAGTTATTTTGTTAATTTGCTAGTTAATAAATTGGTTAGTCAGTTTAATAATTATTAGTTTGTTGGTTAGTTAGTTAATTAATTAGTTAGTTTGGTAATTAATAAATTAGTTAGTTAGTCGGTTAGTTGATAAGTTAGAAAGTTAGTTGAATAACTAAATAATTAGTTAGTTAGTTAAGTGGTTAGTCAGTTTAATAATTATTACTTAGTTTGTTAGTTGATTAATTAGCTAGTAAGTTAATAAATTAGTTAGTAGGCTGATTTGTTAGTAAGTTAGTTAGTTTATTGGTTGGTTAGCTGATAAGTTAGTTAGATAGTTAACTTATTAATTACTTATTAGTTAGTTGGTTGGCTAGTTGGTAAATTCGTAAGTTTGTTAGTTGATTCGTTGGTGGGTTAGTTAGTTAGTTTAATGGCTATTTGACTGGTTAGTTAAGTTGTCTGTTACTTCAATGTTTAGAATAATCTAAAAAAATATTTAGAATAAAACAAATATTTAGAATCATCTCAGAAAGTTATTTAGTTAAATAGTTATTAATTAGTTTGTTAGTTAATGAATTAGTTAGATAGTTGGTTACTAAGCTAGTTAGTTAGTTGATTAGTTAGTTATCTGGTAAGTTAGTTAACTAGTTAATTATTGATTAATTAGTTAGTTGGTTGGTTGATGAGTACGTTAGTTGATTAGTCGGTTGGTTAGTTAATTTAATAGTGAGTTAGCTAGATTGTTTGTTTGTTGTCTGTTGCTTCAATGTTTAGAATAATCTAAAAAAATATTTAGAATAAAATAAATATTTAGAATCATCTCAGAAAGTTAGTTAGTTAAATAGTTATTAGTTAGTTTGTTAGTTAATTAATTAGTTAGTTAGTTGGTTACTAAGTTAGTTAGTTGATTAGTTAGTTATCTGGTTAGTTAGTTAACTAGTTAATTATTTATTAATTAGTTAGTTAGTTGGTTGGTTGGTGAGTAAGTTAGTTGATTGGTTGGTTGGTTAGTTAGTTCAATAGTTAGTCAGCTACATTGTTTGTTTGTTTAAATATTTAGAATAATCTAAAAAATATTTAGAATGAAAAAAATATCTAAAATAATCTGAAAAAAAATTTAGTAGATAAAATAATTATCAGGTAAAAACAAATGGAAATAGATGATTATAAAAATTGTAGATATTTTCAAACAATTTTCTATTAAGTATTTAAATTCAAGTACAACACTCTTCTTAAATTTGCCACCCCTCCTTCCTTCAATGTTTTCCTCATTACCATTGCAATATGTCGCATAGCGATTAAGTTTGAACTGCAAATCCATTAAAAATGGCAACGCATATTTTAATCAATATTTGATTTCAATTCCATTCCTTCAGTACTTGTTTGCAGTCTCCGCTTGCGCTGCGCTCCTCGCGGATTTGCAAGCTTTTAGTGCGGCGCAAAAAAATTGCCAAGATGTCGCCCGCACATTTGCAATTTCCTTTGAAGACGCGCTTTTCCACAGAAATTTCCTACAATTTTAATTAATTTCATTTCTTCAGTCATCTTGGCAATGATCCTTTTCGTACCACTCCTTCGTAATTATAATTGCTGGCCGCTTTTCACTTCTTCAGCAAATTTACAAATTTCATTACAATTCACGTTGTGACGACGCTCGCTTTCTCACTCACTCACTCACTCTCTGTCTCTCTTTCTGATGCTTTGCAGGGTCAACAGACGACTGTGTTTTGCGTGCGCTGCGGCACCACCCGCGGCGTTCTCGTCTACTGGCTGCGCTCAGAGACGCATCGCGACATGGCCGCGTGGGCGCGCGCCCTGGTGCAGGGCTCCCACAATGCCGTCAACTACCAGCGGGAATTCTCGTTTCGCTGCCTCTACCAGGGCCGGCAGTGTCAATTGGTTGTGCATTTGAATCGCGGCTTCTGCCTGTACGAGTGCGGCTATGCGGCGGCTGTGCCGCCCACACAAACCAAAACCCAATTGTGGCAGTTTCCGTTCGACAAATTGAAGGGTTCGGCAGACGATGGCAATCGCATGTTGTTTCTGGATTTTGGCGATGATGGCGAAATTGTGAGTATGCTAGTCAGACGATGTTGTCACACTGATTGTATGTGAGTGGGTGGGTGTGTGTGTGTGTGTGTGAGTTTAGTTTTCAGTTTCGTGCTGTGTTGTAACATTTGTTATTAATTAGAAGTGGCATTAAATATGCCCAAAAGTATGCAACAAAAGTTGGTGTTAAATTTTAAAAGGCAGCTTTTCAATGAATTTCAAATGATCTGTGAATTCTGGTCCATTTGGAATAATTAAGATTTATTTAATTATGCAGACATTAAATATTCCAAACATTTCATAGCAGTTCCGAAGAAAGTCTACACGCGAATTCTTTCAACTTTTTCAAACCCAACTCTTAACAACAGAATAATGTATATTTCCTTTTTTATTTTTATTATATTATTATTTAATATTTTTAAAATTTTTTTTTTCTAAACTTAACCCTATTTTCAAACCCAACTTTAAAAAACTGAAGAATGTATTTTTAATTTTTTGTTTTTCTTTTATTATTTTTTATTTCTCTCATTTGCTCATTTGCCTGTTTGAAACTTTGACTAACTACTTTCGCTTGAAATCTGTGCTCCTTTAAATTAATTACATTTTATGTCTGCAAAAGTATGCAAGAAAGAAAAACTCGAAATGTCCTCAATTTCTCAATAACGGCATAATTACTATGGCTGTCATTATCTTGACTTCTTTTCCATCGTTGCGTCGTTCGCCTGTTTTGCTCGCTTCAGCCAGCAACAGCAACAGTCAAACGAATGAATGAAACGCATTAAAATTTCAATTAAAATTTCGCACCTTTACACAAAACGCGACTACCTCCAACCCAGCGGCAGATTGCAACACGCGCTCGGTCTGACTGGATTTTAAGTGTTCGCTCCTTCACCTCCGACACCCGCAATCCGCTTTGTGCGCGTCAATGTCATAATCAATGAACGCCTGTCTGCCTTCCTTACTACGCGTTCGCTCTTTCATTATTTTTCGTTTTTGCTCCAGTTTACTTGCCGGTCATGTAGTTTGTTTGAACCACCAGACCCCACGTCTCCAACCACACACACACACACACACACACTCATAAAGCCACTCATTTTGACCGCCTTTGCCGGTGGTGCAATTAATTTCAAGGTGCCGCCAACAACACTTTTGCTTCTCCGTTTTCCACTCGTCTTTGTGTGCTATGTGTGTGAGTGTGTAAATGTGTAAGTATGCACATCTCTCCACCGTTTACCGAACATCAGCCATCGTACTGCTTTCGTTCAATGTATGTGTTTGTTGTTGTAGTTGTTATTTTTAGTTGTTGTTGCTGCCACTTATCGACAGTGGAAATTAAACCACTTTTTTGCTTTGGCATTTCTTTTTCATTTGTACCCTTTGAGCTGTGGTAGTTGCCTTATAATTCACCTTGTCACTTGACTGTCAAGTGCCTGAAACATTGCAACGTCTCGCAGTCATCAGCACTTTTTTATTAGATACTTTGTGCAAGACGCTACAGTTGGTAGACTTTGTTAGCTTTGAAAGACTCAAAGGAATGCGAGTGACTCTTTAGTTTGTTGACGTAAATATGTGAGGTTGTCGTAGTTATTATTGAAGAAGCTGAAGATTTAACCATATTTTTTTTTTGCTGACTCAGTGAATGGAACTTTAAAAGAGCCAAAGAATTTAAATTGAATTAAGCTGAAATTATGAGAACCAAGCAATAAGCTTTTTGGGCCATCTGATGATCGGTTGAAGATAATTGCGGCTGTGAAACCAGAGTCGCTCTTGGTTGGTTAGTTGCTTCCAGTGGTGATGCATCCGCATCCAATTAGCGCATTGGCTCCGGTTAGTTGCCACTACTCCCGGTAGATACTGTTAGGAATAATGGTGTACTGTCTTCTGGACTAAGTAGCTTCGTTATCTAGTCCGAGAGGTTAATGAAGGCGAGTAGAGAGTTTGCAGTGCACTTCGCTATCACCGCGAAGTTCTGAAATGTGTTCTTGTTTAGCACTTTCCATCTCGTTCTGGATATAGTGGACCAAAGAATCACTCTTACTTTCTTACTTACAGTTCAAAAATTCCGACCCTCAGATGATCTTTTCCCACTCACTCCCACGCATCATGCGCTGTGCAGGTATAAAAAAAGAAAAATGCAGCAGCACGGTGGACCAGCGACGCCTGTAAGGGGAAGCGGACGTTAACAAAAACCGCGCACCAAACCGATCTTAGATAAGTCCCTAACCATAGTGCGGTCACTTCGTTCACACAACAGATGGCACTATCAACAAAAGTTCTCTCCAGGCACCTCTGCATTGAGGGCTTCCCTTCTCCTGTTGGTCAGACAAAGCGATCATGAGCCGTCCTTAACTTGGTCCTTCCACCAAAGACAAAGTCTTCCTCTTCGCCGTCGATCTCCAGCTATCGCCTCGAACATCTTGTTCGCCGTTGCTTCATCGTTCATACAGGAGACATGGCCTTGCTTGCAATGCCACTGGATCTTGGTTCACTGTGCTATGTCCATGTCTTTCAAAAGCTCATACAGCATGCAGAATCACTCGGAGTTTCTCGATTTTGAAAAGAATGAATCCATTAAATGGCTCGAATAGACCAATCGCCGAACATTTGACGGTTTTATTCGATGAGAATTCGGCACACTAGTGGATATGGTAGGTAGTTAGGTAAAAGAGGCAGCCCCAGCCGTTGACGACTAGAGACACACATAAGCTAGTTTAGCTCGTTGTGGTACCTCAGAACTTGGTGGATATGGGTCCACTATTATCTATGGACATTCCCATCGCCTGTACTGCAGTGTTCGGTACTCACTGGCAACAATAACAACGTCACCATTTTATGGTTTGTAGGACACAAAAGTTTAGATGACAACAAAATGTCGCAATCTTTATCCCGGAAACCAGTCGCCACAGTATTTGTGAGCCTCAAGCAGTGATGTCCATTCCGCTACTCACAAGAAATTTATCATCATTGGTCTAAATTCTGGTCAGAATTAATTTTTCTTAAGAACGAGCCATTTAAGGAATGATGAAAACCTAGACTAAGCAGAAACTCAGGAAGATAGGACTGCCTGTCTTTTCAATGACATGCAAATGACAGGCTTACGATATATGAAGAGTCTGAGAACAACTTTGGGAGTCAACCATTTCAAAGGTGACACAAATTACAGGCCTACGATATAAGAAGAGTCTGGGAACAACTTCTGAAAGTTTACCATTTCAAATTAAGGAAGGACTGTTAGTTCTTCCAAGGGGGCGAAAATTTCAGACCTATAATATACGAAGAGTCTAGGAACCATTTCTGGGAGTCGACCATATCAAATAAAGAAAGGACTGCTCGTTCTTCTAAAGTGAAGTAAATTACAGGCCTAAGGTGTACAAAGAGCCTAGGAAAAACTTTTTGAAGTTTACCTTTCGAAATCAGAGGACTTGGCCGTCTTTCCAATGAGACAAAAATTACAAGCCGAACTATATACAAAGAGTGTAGGAACAACTTCTTGGAGTAAACCGTTTCAACTAAAGAAAGGACTGTTCATTCTTCCAAGAGAGACGAAAATTACTGGGTGACGATATATAAGAAGTCTGAGAACAACTACAGGAAGTTTACCATTTCAGAAAAAGGAAGAACTACTCGTTCATCCTATATGAACTATGATATACCAAGAGTCCGCGAACAACTTCTGGAAGTTTACAATTTCAAATAAAAGAAGAGCTGCTCATGCTTCCAGGCTGAAGATAATGACAGGTTTACGATATACAAAGATTTAAGGAACAGCTTCTTTTACCATTTTGTAAAAAGGAAAGACTACTCGTTCATCCGATATGAACTTTGATAAACGAAGAGTCTGGGAAAAACTTCTGTGAGTAAACCATTTCAAATTAAAGAAAGACCTACTTGTTCATCCAAAGTGACGAAAATTTCAAATCAACGATATACGAAGAATGTCTGGAAGTCTAGCATTTCAAAAAATGGAAAGAACTGCTCCTTTAATTGCAACTTTTGAAAGTTTACCAACTCCTAGTCATATCTGAGGCCTAAGTAGCCCTGGCGCGAGGGGGGAAATCGTAGAATTTTGTCTTTGCAAGTTTGTTTAATACTTTACAGGAAAATTACCTTAAAAGAAGGGAAAGTCCGTTTCTCCCCTACGTTCGGATAAGTAAGTTAAGGTAGGTTGGGAAGAATCACACGTCCACTAGGAGATCAAAATGGCCCCTTGTGAATCCCTTCTCAAATCGCTCTGAAGCGAACCAAAAGTCTCAATCCGGGGCAAACCCTTGGCGACCTCCTTATAAAGGAGAGCAGATCTGATTTCAACTGGGTCCGTCAGGATTCTAGATCCAGGTTAAGGAGTCTGCACTCCTGGGGAGCCGTTCAGTTGCAGAGAAAGTGTATCGTTTTTACTTCTTCTTGTTCTTCATCTTCTTCGTACCTGGCCTCATGTGACTCTAAGTTTGTGTCCACAACTCTGTGCTTAACTAAGCGAAAACAATTAAAGAGGCAATTCGGTCACTTTCAGGACAATGCAAATACCTCAATAAGAGGAAATATGGTAAACCTAGAAAGACCTTTATAATTTTCATTCAGAATTGCATAAAACTAAGAAGAGATATTTGATCTATTGACCGACATCTACTAACTGACAAATAGATCCAAGTTTACACAATGAAAATCAAAGGTATCCCAAATTGATTCAGAGTTGCGTGTTTTTTGTTCTGTAGGGGTTCACTATGCTTCGATGTCGCTTCAACTGTCGCTCACTAACCAGTCAATCGTTTCTCGTATGTATTTTCATTGCTGCCAGTTGGCTGAAGTAGTAGGTATCAGGTATCGGCCCGGCAGCGTGGCCGCCTATAGGCTTAGCACACCTGCCACGTTATCGTTGCTTAATTGAAAGCGCTCAACATTTTAGCGCTGACATGGCAAAGTGGTTGGCTGTCAATGGCGCAGACTGATAGCGAGGGGAGGGGTGCGGAGGGGAGTGCGTGGTTAGTTGGTGGAAGCATTGGCACTGCTTACAGCACCGCTGTCACAGCTGGGCACCACACACTTTTCGTTGTGTGTGCATGTTTTTATTTTTGTGTGTATGTGTGGGTGAGTGTTTGTTTCTACTTAAGAAGATTTGGTGCCTTTGAAATTTATATTAAAAATCTTGAATAATTGAATTTATTTAACATTAAGTGACTAAGTAACATTAAGTGAGTGCGTGCTGGGTTTGGTTGATTGGTTGGGCTTGTTGCTTCATTTGATTGGTTTGGTTGCGGAGTTTGGTTAATTGGTTTGGGTGCTGTGTTTGCTTGATTGGTTTAGTTAATTGGATTGGTTGCTTGATTGCCGTATGGAAAATTTTGGTAGCAAGCAGTGATTTTATAATTTTGTTCACATTTTAATTCTCTTTTTCATAGGAACTCGATATGGAGTGCTGTCCCAAACCGGTCGTGTTTGTGGTGCACAATTGTCTCTCGGCAAAGGTGCATTCGATTGCTTAAGCGAAATTGCAGCTCACACTGGAGTCAATGTCGGTTATGTAGTCAGGAGACGGCCGCTGCAAGCGCCACTGAAATGGTAAACTGTATTAACTTGAATTAAATCAAATTTAATTGAGCATGTAGTGAAAATTTTTGTAATTTCATACCAAAACTAAATGAAAAACGTGAACGAAACAATTAAAAAAAAACAAAAACACCCAAAGTATGAGCAGTGTATGTAGTAAAGGTTATGAGAAATCATGTTGAAAACAAATTTATATGAACGTGTGTGCTTCCTTGGTTACACTTGAATATTGGTCTTCGTTTCAAAGCACCGAATGAAAAAACCAAAAAATTGTATACAACACAAAAGTCATATGGCCACTCATTAGCATTAATTCCGCATTGCTCTGTATATGTCTGTCGCTACTACAATATTGATATATAAATAAATAATGAAAATATCTCTGCGCCAAGCTGAACAAAAACTTGAACCTCTCGATTTCAACTCAAATTTGCAAAAGAAAAAAACCAAAATCTAAATAGAAAAAAATTAATGCAGCAAATTAACTGCAGCGCTGTAAAATTTCAATTAAACACATAATTCATGCCCGCCTGTCCCAAAAAACAGAAAATGTGCAGCAAATATGAAAAACAAAAATTCCAATTGATGAAAAAATTGCAGCAAACAAAACAATTGACAGTAATGCAGACTTTTGCTCCTAAACATTTTTGTAAAATTACAATTTGCATAAATTTACACATACAAACAAACAAACAAAAACGCGTTTACAATATTAGAAAAATGCCAGAAGCGATTACAAACGAATTACAATAAAAAGCAGGAAAAAACTACATAAAAACACATAAATTAATAAACATATAAAAACTAAATTAACACAAGAAATAAACAATAAATCAAAACTAAAAAAACTAAACATATAAAAACAAAATAAAAATAAGAAATAAACAATAAAAAATAAATCAAAAATTTAAAAAATAAAATATAAAAAGAAATAACAAGAAACTAATAATAAATCAAAAAGAAAAAAATAAACATATAGAAAGAAAATGAAAAAACAATAAATAATAAAAAAGAAATAAAAATAAAAAAATAAACACATAAAAACAAAGTCAAAAACATTAATAAAAAATAAATCAAAAATATAAAAAAACAATAAATCAAAAATAAAAAAAATACCGTAAGAAACAAAATTAAAAAGATATAATTAATGAATCAAAACTAAAAAAATAAACATAAAACAAAAAAAAAGATTAATAAACAATAAATAAAAAAAATTAAAGGATATAAATAATAAATCAAACATTAAAAAAATAAAAAAATAACTCTTAATAAATGCAATGAAACTAAAAAACCTTTTGTGAAACAATAAAAAAAAATAAACCTTATTTAAAAATAAACATTATAAAAAAAAAATTAATAATTTTATACATAACTCATTTAATACGTTTGTGATCTGAAAACTACATAAACACGCATTAAACAATAAACATATAAAAACAAAATTAAAAAAATAAATAAATAATAAATAAAGAAAAAAAATAAACTAAAAAACATTTAAAAACAAAATTAAAAAGATGAATAAACAATAAATCAAAAATAGAAAAAATAAAAAAAAATTAATAATAAATCAAAAAAAAAATTAGCATATAAAACAAAAAAAATTATTAAACAAAAAATAAAAAAAAATAATTAAATAAAAAATCAAAAATCAAAAATACAAAAAATAAAAAATTACTTTTAATAAAATGCAATTGGACTGAAAAACCTTTTGTAAAATAATAAAAAATAAATAAACCAAACATAATATTGAAAAGTAAATAATTTTA
Organism: Melieria omissa; assembly: GCA_963971225.1. Taxonomy (NCBI): domain Eukaryota; kingdom Metazoa; phylum Arthropoda; class Insecta; order Diptera; family Ulidiidae; genus Melieria; species Melieria omissa. The sequence goes on along the minus strand of OZ020268.1, from coordinate 75,453,329 downwards.
TACATAAATCATTTAATACGTTTGTGGTCTGAGGAGTTTTCGACCTAATAGGGATGCAATACATTTTTTGTTCAAATTGATATTTATTTTTTTACATTTTATTGTAGGTAGGTAGATACGAGTAGCTGTCCCAAGGCGGAGCGCACTCAGGGCCTAAAGACTCATTATGATACCACAACCAATTGAACTAAAGGCCACTCAGTCACTGAACCAGTTTAAACTTCTGAGGAAGTCTAGTAGACTGTGAATAGTTCTGTCAGCTAGATTCTTTGAATTGTCAAAGAAGAAATTGTCCATTTAAGTCACAGTCTCTACTTCTTCTAGAAGACTTTTTCATTGTGGTACCATGTCAATCAAACCAAAACCATTGCTTACTCATGGAACCAGTTTGAGCTCTTTATGAAGTCGAATAGATTGTTTAGATTCCCCAAGATTTTCAAAGAAGACAGTTGAGTCTTCGTTTTTCAATGAGGACTTCTTCATTGTGATACCACAATCAATTTAACTAAACTAGTTGCTTACTCATGGAACCAGTTTGAGCTTCTTTTGAATAGTTTAATGCTGTTAACAGTCCTTTCAGCTAGATTCTTTAGATTGTTGTAGAAGAAATTATCCAATTAAGTCTCTACTTCCTCTAGAAGACTTCTTCATAGTGATACCACGTCAATCAAACCAAATCAATTGCTTACTCATGGAACCAGTTTGAGCTTTTTACGAAGTCGAGCAGATTGATTAGATTCCCCAAGATTGTCAAAGAAGTAGCCCAGTTGAATCTTCGGGTAGATCCCCTAGATTGTCAAGGAAGACATGGACTAGTTGAGTCTTTCTTCTTCAATAGTTAAACACTTCTTCATTGTGATACCACAATTAATTTAACTAAACTACTTGCTTACTCATGGAACCATTTTGAGCTTCTTACAAAGCTTAGTGGACTGTAAATATTGCTATCGATTGGATCCCTAAGATTGTCGAAGAAGAAATTGAATAGTTGGGTCTTCCTTCTTCTAGAAGGCGGAGTCCGCTTAGGCCCTAAAGCCCCATTGTGATATCACAACCATTTGAACTAAAACCCACTCATTCATTGAACCAGTTTGAGCTCGTTACGAAGTCTAGTAGACTGTGAATAATCTTGTCAGCTAAATCCTCTTGATTGTCGAAGAAGAAGTTGATTTGAACTTTGGAGAACTTGAGTTTTTAAACCTTTCGAACATTCATTCTCTCCCAAGCTGGTACGAACGATTACTGTGGTAAATGATGCGTTCAAGTGGTCTTTAATTTGCTTAACTGTATTGACTTTCGAAAAGAAATATTGAATGACTCCTGTATAGTATACTCGGCATTTACATCCATTCGCTCAAATCATTGTCAAGCAACAAATCAAACCATTGTCAAAAAGCCACACAAATGGCTCAAAATTTTAGTAAGTAGCTTTCAAAAAAAGCGCAAAAAGATTCCTCTCCTTCCTTTGGTTAACGAGTATTGTTCTTCAAGTTGAGTTTGGAAATTTTAAGACCATACTTGATTGACTGCACTGTACTCGACACTCACATTGACTGACTTAAACCAATGTCAAACAACAAGCAACAGAAATAGCTCAAACTTTTAGTGAGTAGCTTTCAAAAAGATTCAAAGGATTCCTCTCGCTGTGTTGACGAGAGCTGCTATTTTCAAGTTGAGATCGCAAACTTTTCAGACAACACTTGAATGACTGCTCTGTCCAAGACATCAATTGACTCAAACCATTGTCAAACAACAATCAAAATTACTACAATTTCTGGTGAGTAGCTTTCAAACAAGACACAAACAAACTCCCCACGTGTTTTGTTGAAGAGTGCTGCTATGTTTAATTTGGTATCGGAGACTTTTCAGACAAAACTTGAATGACTGCACTATACTCGACACTCACACAACTGACTCAAGCCATTGTCAAACAACAAGTCAAATCATTGTCAAACAGAAATAGCTAAAATTTTGAGTAATTTTTAGAAAAGATTCAAAAGATTGATATCGTTGTGTTGACGAGAGCTGCTAGTTTCAAGTTGAGATCGGAAACTTTTCAGATATTATTATTATTAATTCTGTGGTTAAAAGCAATAACCGCCTAAGTCGAAAATTGCTATTACAAACTCCCCGATTTGACACAAACGTAGAGCGCAGTCAAGGGAACGTGGTGGCATCCATAACTCAATTTCATCTTAAGTCGACTTAAGCGGTTATTGCTTTTGACCACAGAATTATTAGCTTTCAAGCGAGACACAAATAGATTCTCCACTTGTTTTGTTGAAGAGTGCTGCTATTTGTAATTTGAGATCGGAAACTTTTCAGACGGCGCTTTAGTGACTACTCTATACTCGACATCAATTGACTCAAACCATTGTAAAACAACAAGTCAATCTACTGTCAAACAACAAGTCAAACTATTGTCAAACAACAATCAAAATGGCTACAAATTTTCGGTCAATAACTTTCAAAAGAGACACAAACAAATTCCCCACGTGTTTTGTTGAAGAATGCTGCTATTTTTAATTTGAGATCGAAAACTTTTCAGACCACACATGTATATTTAACTTGACTATAACTGAAGCTACTACTTGAAACTAAAACTGCATACACAAACTACAACAAATATAAACAAAATCAATTTCAAGAAAATGCATTACACTCCAAAAGGAACAACAACAACAAGCAAGCATTATCACACACACCAACACACACACAACATATCTGTCAAACTGTATTAAATAAGATTAATTGAAATTAATTAAGTAAATAACTGAAAATCAGCGAAAATATCGAAAAACACAAAAAACAAAAAAAATGTTAAATAATAAATCGAAAAGCACACTTTTTTATAGCATTAAGTCTATTAAAATTTATTATTAAAATACAATTTAAATATAATCTAATTATATTAAATCAAATATTTATAATTAACTTTATTATGAAAAAAAAATCAAACAAAAAAACAAGAATTTTTTTTGTTATAAAACGAAAACATATGACAGAATTAATGTAATTAAGAATTAAAAAATACGACGTAGACACTGGGAAATGAACAAAATCAATGAATATCAAAAGGAAAATATTGTAACGAATAAATTGTGGGTTGCAAAACGGGGCGAACAATGAATCATGTGTGCAATATGCTGAAACAATGGAATAACTAATAATTAAAAAAAAAATTAATAATAATAAAAAATAATATTATTATTATGAAAAAAATACTGAAATGTATGGCTGGTGGTTTTATTTAATTTTTTCTTAATTTGACATTTAAGGAACAGAAACAGGTAAACAATTGATAGCGCTGGGCATCTTGGATGATTGAATCGTTTCATAGACAGAGAAAGATGGCGTTGAATTTGAAGAACCAGATTCTTCAATGCACTTTGCAATATACGCAGACGTCTTTTGAATAATGAATGAATGAATTTTTGTTTTAGTAGAACAACTCAGAGGGAAAAGCCTTGTTGAGGCTTTAAGCTCCCAAGCGTAGTAAACAAATAGAAAAAAAATTGCATTCTTTCTGCCGAAAGGTGAGTATCGATTTACCAATCAGAGATGCTGGCATTGATTAATGCTTTCCAATCACCTAATTGATTGTCTAATGAGCAATAAAGTGATCCCTAAGGTGTAATAAAATGTATGCAACAAATTCTTAGCCGTTTGACATTGAACTTTACCATAGAGTGCAGCTGCACCTAAACAACGCTTATTCCAATGTTGCTGCGGCCATTTTAAGCCATTCAGCGGCAATTTAATTGTCGTCATTTTGTATGATTAAATGCGCAAAAAAAAAATTGCCACCATTAACGACAGCATCGACATGGGCCCACAGTAGTTGGTGCTGCACTGTATTGTATCCATTGTTGTTGTTGTTGTGAATGGCTTTCGATGATGGCGTTGTGTAGTGGTGGCGTGGCGGCGTTCATTATGACGACGACCATCATAGAAAAATCGTATGTTCGTAGTACAAAGTCATTAGGCGCTCAGCATGCAACAGCAAGCGGCTGTGTATGACAGTCGCCGCGCTACCAGCAAGCAACCAACAAACCAACCAACCAGTGAGCCAATGAAAAGCAAACACACGAAGAATGAACGAAATGAATGGCAGCCGAATGTGCAGAGGGAGAGAAAATCAACGCTTTTTCTTCATTCAGTGCACTGCACTGCTTTGTGTTGTTTGTGTTTGGCTTAATCATTGTTGGCTCATTTGTTTTGTTGTCACTCGGCGACGCTGTTCACGTTGTCTGTTCTCTTCATTGCGTTGCCTTTGTACGTTTTCAACAGTAAACAAAGGCAGCAATAACAAGAATAACAACAACAATAATTGCATAATCTATTGTGCCCGCCAATGGTTGTCATCGGCGTCAGCGTCATTGTTGTTGTTACTTAATTGCTGCAGACGCTGCGCAGCGATTCTTATGAGCGAATCGATGCGCAATTGGCCAATGGAATTTGCGCATCGTTTTAATTATGCACTCACATGCACACAGTGTACGCACATACATACATACGAACATGTACTCGATCAGTGTTGCCACGTGGGCAATTTTTTGATAAGAAACGATTGATTTTTAGAGATGAAACTTTTGAGTTTTGCTTTAATTGAAAAATTGTTCTGTAATTTTCAATGTTGTTGAACTTAAAATTCTTTAGCTTTTTCTTATTAAAAATTTTAGTATTATGAACAATAAAACAACCCCTCTGCTAATGTTCAACTCACTCTTCAAGTATCACAGAATATTTACAACAATACAATTTTGTATCACAGAATATGAAACTGAAAATTAAAAAAAAATTTAAAGAAGCGTTATCGAAAGATCTTTGAAAAATCAGTTTTATTTATTTTTTTAGTTATAAACACATGTCTCATATCTCTAAAAAAAAACAAACGATGTTTCAACGCATTTGCGTGGTTTTCGCTCTTTTGAGCTTTGAAAAGGTGTCCAAATGGTTTTTCCTCAACAATCATCCGTTGTGTCAAAATTGCAGATCAATGGATCGATTCGATTGCGAGTCTATAAAAGACAAACAGAGAGAAAAATAAACATTAGTTTTTATATTTTTTTTTATGTAATACGTAAAAAATTGTTGGCATACATAAATATAGTGAGTTTTAATTAATTTTTTATCAATATTATTCATTTTGCATAAATAAAGATTTGATTGTTCTGCAACAGTTTTTAATTGTTGTTAACTAGAAATTACAAAACTTAATTAATTACCTACTAATTAACTTCTCTTAATTCTTTTTCCGTTTTTCACATACCATATTTGAGAAGCTTTTGGGTTTTTTGTTTTAATTTTTTTACAATTCGCTATTTGTTTTTAAATATTATTTTTATTTTTTCTTATTTTGTCGAATTCATTTTATCAAAATGCTAATTTAATTGCTTTTTTATACATTTTTGTACTTATTTCTATAGTTTACTTCTTCTATTTTAATTTTTTCTATAGTTTTTCTACTTTTTTTAAACAGATTTGAATAAAATTTGTGGTTTTTAACATTTTTAAATATTATTTTTATCTCATCTCACATTTTTAACTATTATTTTTTAATATTATTTTTATCTCTTCTTATTTTTTTGACTTTTTTTTCATCAATTTCTGTCTTTCAATACGTTTTACAGCTTACAGTTTTCTTAATTTTTTGTTTTTAACTACCAACTAATTTTTTAAAACATTTTTTTTTTTTGAGTAAAATTTGTGTTTTTACATATTTGTGCAAAATTTTTAAGTTTTTTTAATTATTATTTTTATGTCTGCTTATCTTTAAAAGTTCTTTTCCCAATTTGCTGTTTACTGCTGTATACATTTTTCTATAGTTTTCTTCTTTTATTTTATTTTTTTTTATAGATAACTACTTTTTTACACATATTTGAGTAAAATGTTTGGGTTTTAAATTTTTTATTATTTTTTTGTGTTCATTATTTTTATTTCTTCTTATTTTTTCGAGTTATTTTTATCAATTTAGTGTTTTTAAATCCATTTTTCTAATTTTTATAGCAGTTTGCAGTTTGTTTACAGTTTTTATATTAAACTACTTCTTTTTTTAACATATTTGAGTAAACTTTGTGTTTTTTTTACATATTTGTGCACAATGAGTTTTTAATTATTAGTTTTATTTGTTTTTAACAATTTGATGCTTCTTAATACGTTTTTCAGTTTCCCGTTTTGTTCTTTTTTCATGTTTTCTATAAGAAACTACTTTGAGTAAAATTTTTGTTTTTTTCTACAATTTATTTTTAATTATTATTTTTATTTGTTCGAGTTTTTTTTTACCGATTTGCTGCTTTCCAATACGTTTTTCAGTTTCTTGTTTTGTAGTTTTATTGTGTTTTTATTTTTAGTTAACTACTTTTTTTAAAACATTTTTAGTATTTAATTTTTTTATTTATTATATTTATTTCTTTACATTTGTCGAGTTCTTTTCTTAAATTGACCATTTTTCGCTGCTTTTTCAGTTTCCTTTTTTTCGTTTTTTTTCTAAAGTAAACTACTTTTTTTTACACATATTTTAGTAAAATTTGTGTTTTTTGACATATTTGTGGACAATTTGGTAGTTGTTTTAAATTTTTTTTTTTTTTATTTTTTTAGTTCTTTTCATAAATTTACTGTTTTTCGATACGTTTTTTAAGTTTTTCAGTTTCCTGTTGTTTTCTTTTCTCATTTTTTTTTATAGTTATTTTTCAACAACTCCTTCTTTTGTATTGAAATCAACCTCACCTATTCAACACTCATCTTTCTTTCATCCATTTTACTTTAAACACTCTCATGTTTAACACTCTTAGAATGTACGAATTTCAAAATCAATGAAAAATTCAATAACAGCAACAACGCAACAACCACAACGCCGGCACTTTGGCAATAAGAACTGTGCGGCATTCTTTGTGGCAAGTAGAAATTTTGCTGCTTTGAAAGAAATTCTAGAAATTGCAATCAATATTAAAACGCCAAACAAAACGAAAAGAAAAATGGAAAAGCAAACACAAAATAAACACAAAGAAATAAAACGAATTTAAAAAAAATAAAATCTATGAGATGCGCTTCAGACGCTTTGACTGCTTCGAGTAAATTTTTCCAGTAGAAACATTTTCTTAACAAAAATCTCATCAAACGCTTTGCTTTTAGCCACTTTACAAAAGTTAAAGAAATTTTTATTTTCTTATTATTTTTTTGTTGTTCGAATTTTCGATTCAAAGCATTTGAGTAGTCACAACCAACAAAAGTGCAAGTCAATCTTTATAATTAAAAAAATGTCAAAAATAAAGTGTAGCCGGCTAACTGACAGTTGGGCGCGCATCGTCAGCAAATACGCTCGACGTGCATTTAAAAGCAGCCGGCAAAAGCAAAGAGCCAAAACGTCACAACACAGCGCAGAGCAACTCAACTCAACTCAACGGAACGCAAAGCAACCCAACTCGACTCGACACGACGCAACTCGCCGTCTCGTCGCCGCTGAGAGCTCAAATCAACTCAGTGTGAGGCCACCGAAAAATTAATGCAACTCAAAGGCGAATGGCGAAACTCTTAAGGTTTTTTAAATAAATTAAATTATAAATTTTATGCAACAGGCAAGCAGCAGCGACAGCAGCAATGCTGCCATCGCAGCCGAATCGAGTCAAAGTCAAAATCGCAACGGAAGCAACAAAGCGTATGGCGGCGCGCTGCGGCAGAGGGAACACACACAAAAAACGCAAAAATGCTGCCGAATTGTGTGGCTGGCAAAGGTCGTTCGCACTTGTTGTTGTTGTTGTTGTTGTTGTTGTTGTTGTTGGGAGTGTGGGGGGAAGGAGAGCAAAAAAGCAGATCACAGCGAGTGGGGGCAGTGAGCGCACTTGACTTGGGGAGGCGCTGTTATTGTTCTTGTTGGGCGCTAACGGTTGCTGCTGGCTGGTGAATGACGATGGTCGGCTCATCGTAAGCCAACAAATGCAACAACTACTATAATAACAACAACAAAGCGTAAAGTACTTGCCTTGTGTGCTTAGCATGGCGCGCAGGTTAACGTTTTATTTACTAATTTTTTGTTGTTTTTTGTATTGTGCGCCACAAAATGATAGCAACCGAAAAAGCAACAATGACAGCCGGAGTGTGTGTGCTCGCTAAGCTGAGAGAGTGGGCGAAAAGTTGCAAGTGAGCTCGTTATCAAAAAGTGGGATTTTTGTTGTTGTATTGAGATAGCGAAAAAAAACGAACTTAACCTTTTATTGTTGTTGTTGTTGTTCGTGCTGCTGTAGTCTCTTTGACAGTGTCAACATATGAGTGCGCATATTTAATTAATTGTTGTTGTTCTTACTTGTTAGTATTTGACGCTAATCAGTGTTTGGTTGTTGTTGTTGGGGTTTGGTCTTTCGACTTTGTTGATGTAGATTTCAAAGTTAAAGTCTACTTTATTTTATTATTTGACAAATTTTTTCCACCAAATTAGTTTTTGAAATTTATTGTGTAAGATTATTATTGATTAATTGTTGTTGTTGTGCCACTTTATAATTGTTATAAAGTAAATCAGTGTTTTGTTGTTGTTCCTTAGGCCTTTTAAATTTGTAATTAAAATTTTTTTTTTAATTTTTTGTAATAATAATAAAAATATGTAAAATTAACAAACAATTAATATTACAAAATATATGTAAAATAACAAATGATTTTCGAAATTGCTGCCGTAAAAAAATATGTAAAAATAACAAACATTTAACGTTTTATTATTTAACGTTTTATATATTTAATTTTTTTTACATTTTTTGTGTAAACAAATTTTTAAAAATACCAAAATTTGTTTGAAATTTTTCGCGAAAAATTGGTTTTTTTCATTAAAATTATTCTAATTTTTACATATTTTCTTACACGAAAAGTTTGGAAAAATATTTCAAGCTACAAAATATTTGCGAAGAGTTTTTTTTGGAAAAATATTTTAAAAGTACAATTATTTTTATGAACATTTTCGTGTCAAAAACTATGTAAAATAACAAATGATTGTTTTAAACATTCTGTTAAAAAAATAAATAAAAATTCAAATTATTTTTTGAAACTATCCGAGTACAAAATTTCTTACGCGAAAAATTAAAAAAAAAAAAATTTTTAAATTTGTGTAAAAAATATGTAAAACAAAAAATTCTTCCTAAAGAGCATTTTTGGAAAAATATGTTATATTTCCAATAATTTTTTTGTGAAAAAAATATATAAAATTATAAACTATTTTCTTGAAACTGTCCAAAAAATATGTAAAATTCCAAATGATTTTTTAAACATTCTTTGTAAAAAAATATGTAAAAATACAAAATAGTTTTTTAAACTTTTCGTGTACGTTTTGCGTAAATGAAAACAACAACCTAGAAATCTAAAGAGCTTTTCTATGAAAAAAACGTAAAATAAATAAAATAATAAATAAAAAAATAAAATAAAAATAAATAAAATAATAATAATAAAAATAAATGTTCGAAATTTTTTGTGTACAAAACTTTTCAAAATTACATTTAGTTTTTTAGTTTCTTTTTCTATTTTTTTAACTTTTTTGTATAAAAAATATGCAACATTACAAGACTTGTTCGAAATTTTTCGAGTAAAAAATATGTAAAATTGAAAATAATTAAAATTATTTTTTTTGGTTTCTTTTCACAAGTTGCAACATTTTCAACACATTTGTTGTCAACTTTTGGTTTCCTCTCTTCTTTTTTCTTCAGACAATATATTTTTTTATTTTCACATATTTTCTTTCTCATAAATATTTTCTACATTTTTACTGCTCTTCGTATTCTTCATCGCTTTACTACACATTCTTCTACAGCCAACAGTCGAGGTCTTCACTTGTCGTCTCTTGCTTGCTTGCTTTCTTTTCTTCCGTACTGATAACTTTAAGTTTTTAGTACAAACGCACAAACACTCCGACATTGACGCTTACAGTTGCTTTTGTTGCCGGTGTTATTATTATTGTTGTTGCTTTTTTATATTTGTTTGGTTTGTGCGCATGTTTAACGCGGCCAAGTTATTCGTTTTTCTTTTAAACACTCTCACTAGCTGCCGCCGCTGCGAGCCTGCTATTTAAAACAGTTTTAAAGTAACTTTGGAAAAAGTGAGAGTGTGGTTGGCTACTTGGGGCGCAACTTCGAGCGCGTCAACGTGACGGGCGAGGGGCCGGCACGTGGCCATGTTTAATGGGCTTTTGAGTGATGGCAATTTACAATTTTTGTGCTTGTACACATTTTTTATTTTATTTTTCTCAACATTATAATTCCGACCATAATTATGCCACATGGAACTGAAACTCAGAACAAGTGTTTGCAAACAGAAATATGGCAGCAAGCGCTGAATAAAGAAGTTTAATAAGTAAAATGACTCATCAACACTGAGCTGAGAGCAAAATACTTTTGAACTGAACTATGGAATTGCTGGCATTGTCAGAAGCTCAAAGTTATTGGCACACGAACATTTATAATGACCTACGATGACGAAGACTTAAATAAGTAGTCGATGTTTTGTTTTTTTAATTCTTATCACAATTCAGAACACAAAAACAAAAAAGGCTTTTAGTTGCTAGGAAGTGAGCGAAGTATAGGAAATTAAAATGCATATTGGATTTATTAGCGTAAAATCCCAAACGCACTTGAAAAACTTAAGTGAATTGAAGTGAATCAATTTTTTCCCCTCATGTTGTTTACATTCAAATGTTTTTCTGAATTCCATTTTCTAGGTAAACCAATTTATGGCACTGTGCAACAACTTTACGTGATCTTACTTTACAAAATGCGTTTAAAATGCGTTTTGAATATCAATGAACCAAGTTGTAATGCTTATAGATAGAAATACTTACTTACAGATAGAAAAACATACTGCAAGCTAAACACTTAAAATTGGCTTAAATACTTAAAAACTCACTGGTTCCATAATTTATAAAAAACTATTTACACTTTAACAGCTGTTGAGCATACAAAAAAGTGTCTGAATCAGTTGTATGCAATTTTTAACTAAGTATGTTTAGTGTTTTGAGGATTGTATTATGGTTGAAATTAGATATATCAAACTTCTCAGGACGATTTTAGTAGGGTTCGAGTTAGAGGGATCAAAGTTCTTAGGAGGATTCTATTAGGGTTCGAATTATAGGCATCAAATTTCTTGAAAGGATTCTATAAGGGTTCGAGTAAAAGAAATTGAACTTTTTTTGGATCATCGTATTTGGGTTTTAGTTAGAAAGTTCAAAGTACTCTAAAGGATTCTATTAGGATTCAATTAGAGGGATTAAACTTCTAAGGGAGATTTCTTTATGGATTGGATCAGAAAGATTTAAATACTTAGGAGGATTCTATTACGATTCGGATTAGAGGCATCAAGCTTCTTGAGAGAATTCTATTAGGGTTCCGGTTAGAAAGATGAAACTTCCTCGTACGATTCTATTTGGACTCGAATTAGAGAGATCAAACTTCGATGCTATTAGGAATCGAGTAAAAGACATCAAATTTTTTTTGAGAATTCTATTAACGTCTGAATTAGAGAGATCAAACTTCTAAGGACAAATCTACTTGAATTTGAGTAAGAGATATCAAACTTCGAAGGAGGTTCTACTAGGATTCAAGTAAAAAAGATCAAACTACTTAGAAACATTCTATTATGGTTCAAATTGGAGGCATCAAACTTTTTGGGAGGAATCTATTTCAGTTCGAAGTAGAGACATCAAACTTCGAAGGAGAATTCTATGAGAGTTCGAGGTAGAAATATCACACTTCTTTGGAGGACTCTATTAGAATTCGAGTAAAAGAGAAACTTCATTGGAGGATTCTATTAGAATTCGAGTAAAAGAGATCAAAGAAGAAGGATTTTATTATCGTTCGGATTGAAGGCATCAAACTTCTTGGGCGAATTCTATTAGAGTTCGAGAGATCAAACTTCTTAGGAAGATTCTATTAGAATTTGAGTAAAAGAGAAACTTCTTAAAAACTTATAAATATTGGAATTCGAAGAGAGATAGAGTTCGAAGTAAAAAGATCAAACTTCTTAGGAGGATTCTACTGAATTTGAGTAGATAGATAAATAGATAGATTTGAAAGCGGAAATGTGCACTGAGACCAAAGTTGATCTATTGTGCCCCCTACAACTTTAGAGAACGTCCCCCAATCCCACCGACCTAATGAAGCTTAGTAACTCACGTGGGAGAAGGTGTTTGACGTTCTCTTCTGCAAGCCAGTACTGGCCCTGAATTGAGTAAGAGAGATCCAACTTATTTGGAGGGTTTGATTAGGGTTCGAAATAGGAAGATCAAAGTTCTTAGCACGATTCTAGTATGGCTCGGATTAGAAAGATCAAATGACTATGAAAGATTCTATTAGGATTCGAAGTAGAGGCATAAACTTCTTATAGAAATTCGAAGGAGAGAGTTCGAAGTAGAGGAACCAAACTTCTTAGGATTCTCTTAAGATTCAAGTTAGAGAGATCAAAACTGTATTGAGAATTCTGTTAGGGTTCAAATTAGATAGATCAAAGTTATTAGGGGGTTCTATTATGGTCTGGATTCGAGCCATCAGTCTTTTTAGGAAATACTTCTTTCTTTTTGAGTCTTCTTTCATGGACATGGAGATCAAAATACTTGGAAATATTCCATTAAGGCTCGGATTAAAGAGATCAAATCACTACGGAGGATTCTATTACGGTTCGATTAGAGCGACCAAACTTCTTTCAAAGTTCTTAGGAAGACTCTTCCATGAAGAGATCAATCTACTTGGGAAATTCATATTAAAATTCAGATTAGAGTGATCAAATCAATACGAAGAATTCTATTATGGTTTGATAAGAGCGATAAGAAGAGATTCAAACTAGAGCGATGACTCCATTTTTATCTAAATATTTAGAAGAATTTTGTTAAGACTCGAACTGGAAAGAACAAACTTCTAAAGATGATTCTATTATTAACAACCGATTCTAAAGATTTTATTATGGTTCAAACTAGAGGGATAAAACGGATTCTACTATACTTCGAATTGAATGGATCAAACTTGTTGCGAAGGTATGGTTCAGGATATCATGGTTCAGATGAGAGACTTAACTACTCAGAAGAAATCTGTTAAGGTTAGAAATAGAAGAATCAAACTTCTTGGGAAAATTATATAATGTATCGGATCTGAGAGATCCAGCTACTTATATGGATTGAATCCGAGAGATCATACTTCGTAGTAGAATTCTATTGAGGATCGAATTAGAGGCATCAAACTTTTTATGAGTAATTTTTATGTTTTCATTTTCAACACCTTTTAATAGCTTCCAACATGTAAAGTTGAACTAAAACTTTTTTATATTGATCCAACAATTTAAACAGTGGGAATATACCTATACATAGTGTTTTAATTATCTCAACAAAATGTGCCTATCTAACATACATAAACCTCAAGATTTTTGTTAGTTTTGAATACAACACAAACAATTTTTTTCTTTGAACCTTTTAAAATAAAAGATTATTATTCCAGGTTAGTAATAGATCTAGATTTGGTTTATTTGCTTGTTAAATCTACCAGTGTTGCCAGATACCTGAAATAAATTTCTCCTTAATATTAAAAAAGCTGAAATTCCCTGGTAAAAATTACAAAAAAATCTCCTTAACCCTTTTTTATATTTTTCGTTAATAAGTAACTTAGGAATTGAACTTCTCGCATAAAATTAAAATATATTTCGTTTTATTTAATGTAGATATTTGTCATTAACAACTTTGGAATCAAACTTTTTACAAAAAATAAAAATATATATAGTTTTTTTTATTCATTCATATTTAGATCAACCACAACTTAACACAAACAAAACATATATCAGGTGTACAACTTTGCTTCCGCCGTTTTTTTCCAAAATTAAAAGCTTTATTGCGAAAAAGTGCTTACAGATGTATTATTCAAAGTATTGTCCGTCGCTAGCGACAACTTTCTCCCATCTTTCCGGCAATTTTCGGATCCCGGCTCGAAAAAAGGAGTCCTCTTTTGACGCTATCCATGAAGCAATCCATTTTTCCAATTCTTCGAAGGATTGAAAATGTTGATCTGCCAGGCCGTGTGCCATCGAACGGAATAGGTGGAAGTCAGAAGGGGCGACATCTGGGGAATACGGCGGGTGGGGGAAGACTTCCCATTTCAGCGTTTCCAGGTACTTTTTGACCACTTTTGCGACGTGAGGCCGAGCATTGTCGTGTTGGAGGATCATCGGAGGACATCGAAATCACCATTTTTAAAACGTTGAAACCACTCCCGACACGTTCTTTCACTCAGAGCAGCATCACCGTAAGTTTCTGAGAGCATTCGATGCGCTTCAGCTGCATTTTTTTTCGAATTGTAACAGAAAAGTAAAACTTCCCGCAAATGGCGAGAATTGGGCACATAAATGGACATTTTCGAGCGTGAATAATACGAAAACAAGAACAACTGTCACTGAAACGGCGATGACAATTCGTTAGGCACTGTCCACACTCACTTTAAAGGCATTACCATCTATGTATTTCAACCACCCTCAGCCGGTACAGCCACCTATCGGAAAACGGCGGAAGCAAAGTTGTACACCTGATACAAAATGAGATCAGTGAAATTCGCTTTTGTAAACTTTCTTCATTCATTGCATAATTTATGCAATTTATGCAAATTTAATAAAATTAAATTAGACACTTTAGCTTTCCCTATTCAAGTGAAAAGTATCACCATTAAAATCTCCTAAACTTTCTCCTAAGCAAATCTTCCTCCCTAAAGTTATCCAAAGAGACCAAGAATCTTCTAAATCTAGGAGGAAATCTCCTAATCTGGCAACACTAAAATCCACAATTCTAAATATTTGAGATTTTAAGCTAAACCAAAAGCAAATCGTGGCGCACCAAAGAAAATTGCAAATTTCCACTTTATTGGCGCTTTAAATTTTTATTACAATCGAACAAAAAAATAAATGAGTAGCAATAATCTAAAAGAAAGAAAATTTCCTCAAGCACTTTGGACATTTTCTATGCTGCCAGAAAAACCAATGCAAATCCATTAAACCGTTGAAATGCACAAATAAAAAGATAGCCAACTAGGGGACAGAGGCGAGTTGGAGGGGCCGATGAAGTTAAACAGACGTACAAACCGAAGTATTCTAATTTATAAAACTGCAGAACGGAATAAAACCAAAGGCAAAGGGCAGTGAAAACAGCAAAGGGGAAAACTAGTAAAAATTGGTGGAGGTGGAGACAGGCGAGTGAATGCCAAAAAACTAATGCATTCCAGTGCACGAACGAAGGCGAGCGAGAAAAACAAGCAACTGGCAAAAAATTGCGCAAAAAAACGAATATTGCAAACAAGTCGAAAGTTTAACGCTCGATTGCAGCTGGCGGCAGCGCCCACAACGCAGCCATCGACGGACCAATGTGCGCTGCGATGGTCGAGCGTAGGCAGCGTTGGTGGCCGGGATTGGCGCGGAGCGGCGGACGAGAGCCTGTAACGGCTGGTTGATCAGCATGTGGCGCAGTCCCGATGGACGGCGACGGTTAGCGGCAGCTGTCCACGTAGAGCCAAGTTGCGGCAGCATTAAAAGCTAAAAATGCCGCAGAGAATATGGACGCAGCGTAGAGCGCAATGCATGCGCGAAGCTGAGGAAGGCATAAAGTTGCAAATAACGAAGGCCAGCGACGACGACAAATCGGTCAACTGGCATTAATGTGTGTGTGTGTGTGTGGCGCGCAAACAGCGCCAACAAGTTGAATGAAAGGAGGAGGGGTTGTAGGTGGAGCGGAAGAGTAGGTTGAGCGAATTTTGTGTGTGCAACAATTGAAAAGGCGGACAGCAGCGGTTGTCAGCATTGCGGTGCCGCACTGAGAACACTAATGCACATACAAAAATACACACAAATACACATAAAGTCACATATACACACACACACACACATAGAAAATACACATAAATAACTACAGCAAAGACCTGCACATAAAACGCAAATGAAATGGAAAGAAGTGGCGCGGAAATGCATTTGAATTGCAATGAAGTTCGCAGAAAAACAACAACAACAACAACAAAAGTAATGACAAAATAAATAAAAAAGATGCAGATTACAAAAAACAGTTATAAAGATATCAAAGACCCACACAAGCGAGAGAGTGAAAAAGGGAGAGGGAGGCATTTTTAAAGCGCAAGAAATTCAGTTTTCAGCAACATTTGTTGTTTTTATTATTACTATTTTTTGTTATATTTTTATGTTTAAATTTTTATGATTTTTTATATATTTTAATTTTTTGTACATTGCGCTGCATTTCAATTTTACATCTTATTATGAAGAAAAAAGCAGTTCAGCGCACCCACACATAATCAGTTTGTTGTTGTTGCTCCATTTTTGAATTTTTTATTTTATTTATTTTTATTTTTTTTATTTTTAGTTTTAATTTTTATTGTGTAGTTGTTATCATGTTGAATTTAGTATGATTTCAGTTGAAATGAAACGAAAATTTATTGGAAACGTGACAAAACTCAACAATCAAAGACAACCAACAGCCATAACAACAACAACATAAGACTTTTGAATCGATTAACCACGTGCAATGCGGCGTGTAATTGACCGCATATGTAAGGTGACCATCGACTGTGAATAGTTATTTATATTTATTTGTCTGCGCACCCTACAGGCAGCCAATGTGATAATTGTCAATGTCAATGTGAAGCTGAGATTTTTCTATTAGAGATATGGTTGGTGAAAGTTAAAATGATGTCTGCTAATTTCTGCAGACCCTACATCCGGTTATTGGGTTTACTTTTAATTTCATTGAAGTTAAAACCATCATAAGTCTTTCAGTGAGACTTTAACCCTTTAAAACCACTTCCCTACTGTACGTTGTTTCCCCTGGAATTAACGACAGTTCCAGGGGAAACCAGGGGAGGGCTAGGGGATCAAAGCGTAAAGCATAAGCGTCTGTTAGAGGCCCATAGGTAGATAGAGGGAAGCGAGCATTAGCGAAAACAGCGCACCAAGCCGATCTTAGCAAACTCTCCAACCATTCTGATGTAAAATCTTTTACACAACAGAGGGCACCATGAGCAGCGGTGGCTCAGAAGCGTCGTTTCTGAGCGGCGGTAGATGGCAGCCACATCACTTAGGTCTACCTAGGGCAGACCAAACAGCTACACTGGCAGAAAAACACAACCGATTAATGTAACCAACAAAATGCAATGTTTTTATGGAGTCCTTAGCATCCCGAGAGAAGTAAGGCAGGAAAAAACCAAACTTGGAAAACTAACTGACGGCTTATACAAAAAATCATTATTGATGATGGAAGTCTTCTAATAACAATAGCAATATTTTTCTATATGTTTGTCCCTTCTTCTTAGAATTTCTCTATGATCTAACATTTACTTACCGTGTCTTTAAGTAAACTTACTGGCCAAGAATTCCATGGTGGTGTGTCCATTTGTCCGATGTAGCATAAACAATGACACTCTTCTTCCTTTTTCTGAGCTATCTGTCTTTGTTGTGTAATTCAAATATTCTTTATTATTTCCTTTCTTCTTCTTCTTGACTGGCACGACAGCCCGATTACGAGACTAAGGCCTAGCTACCCGCAACCATCCATGTTGTGCGTGTGAATTTTTTACAAGATTGGAACCAAGGTTGGGACCTACAGTTTTATGCCGATTCCGAACGGCAAGTTGGAAAGCTTTTTCATAGGCAATTTTACTCTCAGAGGTTTGCCATTTCCTGCTGAGAGGACAGCCGCCGAAAGAAAAATTATTGTTTTTTTTTTTGTCGGTGTTAACGCAACGGAGTATTGAACTTGGATTCGTGCGTCGCATTGGACTCGCGGTTCAACGCACGAGCCAGCTAAGCTACTGCGGCTGCACACCTTTCATATTACTTTAATCAAAAAGTTTCCTAAACCAACTCACAAAATAAAAGAAAAAATTTTAAATAAAATAAAATAAAATAAAATAAAAAAATAAAATAAAATAACAAATAAAATAAAATAAAATAACAAATAAAATAAAATAAAATAAAATAAAATAAAATAAAATAAAATAAAATAAAATAAAAGGAAATAAAATCAAATAAAATAAAATAAATTAAAATAAACTAAAATAAAATAAAATCAAATAAAATAAAACAAAATAAAATAAAATAAACAAAATAAAATAAAATAACATAAATTAAAATAAATGAACAAATAAAATAAATAAAACAAATTTATGCTTTAAAAAAAATGTTGTTCCCTCCGAAGTAATCCGAACTCTTGTAATTCGCTATTCTACCAGCGTTTCATATAGTTTTGAAAACATTTGTATTACTTAAAATTCAAGGTCCTACATCTACACATCTCTCTGAAGCTTTACGTTGCATTAAAGGTTCTTGACTGCAATAAGTGTCCGGTTAGAGTACCCGCTAAGTCGCCTTATACCCACTAAAATTCTTATAGACTTCAGTTCATTGCTTCGATACAATGTTTTCAATACTTTTATGCTGTTTGTTGTTGTGGTTTTTCCTATATACTCCACTCGTTTAACGAACTCAGTTGTCAACTGATTTCATGAATTCATTCCTTTTCAACTATTTAGTTTTATTTCTTTTTCTAATATTTCTATTTATTAGTTGGTGACTATAACTTACAGATTGAATTATGGCGTTTCCATCAATATTCTAACTTCCGGTTTATGTGGAAATATAATGCAATCAATGCGCTCGGTTGAGGAAGAGCAGCGTCGACACTGTTGACTGACAAAAATTCGCTGAAAACTTCCCCCTTCGCCACAGGGTCACTGGACTGGCGGCGCTAAAATGAAATAACGATGAGCTGGCAGTGCGCACAGAACGTGCCGGGAGAAGCAGATTGCTATATAAATACGCTGCGATCGAGTATTTGAAAATTAGTTGAAAATTATTTATGCAAAAAGCAGGTAGTAGAAGCACATCTACACAGATTTAAGGACAATGTACACCAAAGTGATGTGGCTGTGTTGGTTGGCCGTGTTGGCGTTGGTGGGACAGACACAGGCGGGTGTCATACGCACTGATGGAGGCTCGAATGTGTCGGTTCAACGAGCAGAGTTGGATTTAGTGGAGACAACAACTGGTGCCATAAATGATGACATAGTCAAACCGGAAGTATTGTTGGAGGCAAAGGAGGAAAATAAAGAGAAGACACCTGGACTGGCTGTAAGCAGAGATGAAGACGAGAGCGTAAAGCTGGCTCCCGCGTCGCTCGATCCAGCTTCAGGCACACTGGAAGGTGTTGACTTAACGTTTGACACAGTGACACCTAAAGACGCTCAAAAAGAGGAGGAAGCAGAAACGAGTACGCTTACGATTCTGGTAGAAGAAGAGGGAGCCTTCAGTCGCGATGAGGAGGCAAGCATACAGATTGCCGATATCGATGCAGCACAGGATTTGCAGGATACCGAGGAGATTTTCAACAGCGCTGAGAGTAACCAAAAATTGCAAAAGTCCGCCAAGTTGCTGCTGCTCACCACACCCAAACTAAGCGAACGCAATCGAGCGCAAGAAGAAGATATCGAGGATCCTGATGACATTGATGACAACACAGATGCCACCAATGGTGACGAGACTACCGAACTGAGTGTTGAATTGGCCGAGGAGAAGAAACAGGCCGAGATAGAGAAGACAGTGAATGTGGAGACCAAAAAGCAACTCGACAGCGAGAAAAAGGAAGAAAGCATTGACAAGCCTCAGTGCAAGGACGAAGGCAAAAATGTTCTAACACGACTATTTGGCGTTCGAGATTCCATATTCGATACAAAGCCACTTACAACAAAGACACCGAATGAAATGAATGAAAGTAATGACACCAAAAATGTGGCCACTGATAAGTCAACTGATTCAGCTTCGAGTGCTGCCACCAAGGCCGAGGAACCTTCAGCGCCGCATAATGACAACGTTGCTTCGTCTGTGTTGATTGAAACCGAATCGGACTATGTGCTGGTCGATGCGGATGCGGAACAGTGGGGCAGCTTTACGCATGCGGACAGCGAAGTGCATTTGCAACCCATTGTTCAGTCAGTGGAAGTGGTGCCAACGCACTTTGACGAACCGCTCTTAGTGAGCTATGTGCATGCTGCTTGGTGATGTTGTTGTTGTTGCTGTATAGATAATATTTTCAACTTCCAACTAAAGTGGAGTAAAGAAACTATTTGCTTTTTGCTAACAGTATTCTAACTTAAGTCTATTGGAATTTTATGCCCAACGAAAACTTACTAAACATTTTTTTGTTAAACGATAAATAAATATAAAAAAAATTACTTTTATGGAATATTTTTAATTGTTTTTATAATGAAGGGAATCAACGAGTATAACTTTTACTACACAGAGGGAACACAAAATCGTCAGACAAATTATTTAAGTTTGTTGTGGCAATCAGTAGCGCACGCAGGGGGTGGAGTTGTGGGTTCAAACCCCCGAAAACAAAAACTGCTGGCACAAAATATGGTTTTGAATGGTATTTGGCTCAAAAGTTGTGCGCAAAACTTCCCCCGATGTGAAATTCTTTGTGCGGCACTGCTGGCCATGGATTACAGTTTCCGTCCTGGTAGCACGAAGGTGCCTTGGTGATCCTCAGATCTAAGATTGTACTTTCATTTAGACGCAAAACATTTCTCTTAGTTGCATTTTATAGCAACAGAGCCAGAAAAGTTATGTATCCATTGAACTTAAGTTCAGTTCAATTCAGTGGCTCCAATGTTGTCATCAGTTCAGTTGCACTTTAACCTCCTACTTGCACTTGTAGGCGCCATGCATGTTATGGAACTTTCAACAACAACAACAACTAAATTCTCTCCACAAAAACCACAAACCAAACAAGGCAACAAAAATGTTGCCAACACAAATTGAACTACTCCGAGCCATGACTCGCCGCCAAAACTGCCTCGCAGGCATTGCCTTCGAATGGGTTCGCAGGCGGCGCAACGTCAAATAAACAACACTGAAATAAGCCGATAGTGTTTTAGGTCAAAGCGAGCAGTGGGGATTTAGTGGAAATGGACTTGAAAATAGTTTTCACAGCTTGGCAGCCAGCGAGAGTGACAGCGACGGCCCACAGGTGCACATGGGTCGACTGCATGTGACACTTTACATTTTCGTGCGCGGACAGACAACTGCACAACGATGGCATACTCTATGCTCTATGCATGTGTGTGTGTGTGTGTGTGTGTGAGTGCATGCAACGAGACGCCAGCGCCGGCGCCGAGCTTCATTGAATGTGCAAATCCGCGAAAGTGGTGAAAATGCGAAAATGTTTAGGCGGCGCGCTGAAACGTGTAAAAGCAGCTGTCAGCAGCGTCGAAAGGGCAACGAGAGCTCCACAAACGGAGTCATGGCGCATGGAGCGCACGAAGCGGCGAAAAGGGATAAAAACTCAATATGTTTTTGGCAACATTAGTGAGTGGCGAGTTAATGTGCAGCCATGTGGGCCGCATTACACAGTGACGTCAGAGTATGTGTGTACCTGTGTGTATGTGTGTGTGTCTGTGTGTGTTTGCTCGGCTGCCAGTGATTCGAAGCGAGCAGGAAGCGGTGAACGTAATTGAATTTTCATGAGGTAATAATTTCTGTGCTGCAATACGTGTCTGTATGTGTGAGTATCTGTGTATGTCAGTGTGTGTGTGTATCATGTATAGCACTGCACTAAGTATGAACGCAGTGTGTGTGCGTTCGGTAAGCAGGGGACAATTTATTGCAGGTGCAAATGGCGCGCGTTGCCTTCCAATCAAGCACTCAAAGTGGTTGCAAGGCCACTGGCGGCATGCGAAACGAAGGCGGAATTGATTAAAGCATTGTAACGAGATAAAAACAAATAAATTGTGAAAACAGAATTGGAGTGGGAATGAGAATGGGAAGCGATGAATTAACATGGAGCGAAATGAAAAGGAAAGAGTGTATTAGGTAGAATTATTGGGCCAAGATGGGAGATACCTGAAGATTTATTGGAAGCATAGGAAAACTTGGGGGAAGAATTAATGAGCGGTTTGGAAAATATGGCTTGAAATAAGGAAAGATACGAAAATAATATTGAAGGGAATAAAATTAAAAGAGGACAAGGAGGGGATGAGGGAGTCAAAGTAGGGAAAACATAGAGTGAATTAAGTACGTGAAGGGAAAGAAGGAAACATTGATGATGGGAATTGAAATTTAAATGAAGGTTGATGCGAAGACATGAACCTGAATGATCAGAGCAGAAATTGTTTAATTCTGATAGAAAAATCGACAACAAAGAAGCTGAATTTAACTTAATTAATGAAATTGCAAAATATTTTTGGATATTTTGAATCAAGAACTAGGAGGACTAGGACTAAGACTAAGATGAAAACTAGCCTTGACTAATACTAAGACTAGACTAAGACTAAAGGTAGACTAAGACTAAGACTAAGATTAAGACTAAGACTAAGACTAAGACTAAGACTAAGACTAAGACTAGACTAAGACTAGACTAAGACTAGACTAAGACTAAGACTAAGACTAAGACTAAGACTAAGACTAAGACTAAGACTAAGACTAAGCCTAAGACTAAGACTAAGACTAAGACTAAGACTAAGACTAAGACTAAGACTAAGACTAAGACTAAGACTAAGACTAAGACTAAGACTAAGACTAAGACTAAGACTAAGACTAAGACTAAGACTAAGACTAAGACTAAGACTAAGACTAAGACTAAGACTAAGACTAAGACTAAGACTAAGACTAAGACTAAGACTAAGACTAAGACTAAGACTAAGACTAAGACTAAGACTAAGACTAAGACTAAGACTAAGACTAAGACTAAGACTAAGACTAAGACTAAGACTAAGACTAAGACTAAGACTAAGACTAAGACTAAGACTAAGACTAAGACTAAGACTAAGACTAAGACTAAGACAAATTAAGACAGAAATAAGAAATCATTCAATGCAATAATCCTTTTTTAATAATGAAGAAATGTTGCACTTTTTCTCAAATATTCTGAAATAAACACTGAAAAATTTTCAAGTTGCAGTTTTGCAGAGAAACACTGAACAACTGTATCCGTTGTAGAGTGCAAGTTCTATTAGTTGATTTGAAACTCTACTCAAAAATCAAGGACACCACATCGTCACCTAATTCCCAGCGTAATTCGTTCCCTTCATCGTCAATCAGTCAACATTATTTGCCAGTTGCAGTACTTGTTCCACAGCAATTACTTTCCTCCCTCCTACAATTGACTCGGAACATTTCAAGCGTCCGCCGTGGAAAATGTGTCAAATTCATTAGCACCTCAGCAAGAAAGCAAAAACGCTCAACTTGCTGCATAACCTTTGAGCTCAAAATTGTTGCACACGCCAACCGACCACTTTCTACCTTAAAGCCACGCGCCAGGCATTCACCAAGTGTGTGTGTGTTGGTGTGTATGAATGAATGTGCAACGACATGCACGTGCATTTAATCGCATGTGCTGACATTAGCATTTGGCAACAAAGCGGAAAACGGAACCGGAAACGGCATAACCGCTGCACGCCAGTGTCAAATGCTGCCAGAGGTCGTTCCTGTAAGTAGCGCCGTATGGTTGTTTGTGCGCACCGATGCTTGCACAGTCACACACACACTCATAGTCATGACATACATGTGTAGCATTCGTTTGTGTGTGTTTTTTTTTTTTTTTTTTTTTTTTTTTTTTTTCAGTAGGGGAAAGCATCGAAAGCCAAACGAGTGCGAGACTTGAACACGCTAAAACCCCTGTATACAACAGTCCGTGTACCTTCATCGTGGCACCACCGCGAGGTATTACTTCACGATGAAGGCGGATATGTTAGCGTTCAGCTACGTCCAGGCATGAGTCATAAGATGCTCTGCCCAAAAGTGTCGTGTTCGGACGGACGGATAGTCAGTCATTGGCAATTGTCACCGAACAGTCCCGTATGTCTCGTCTCTGTAAGAGCATTATGCGGGCAATACTCCTGCACGCTCGGTCCCATGATTCTGGCGACGCAAGCATGTAAGACACCAGTGAGGACGGTGTTAAGGCACAGCCGATTGCCTCTTCGAGATTAGCTCTATCATCGGCATATTTGGCGCATTCAAAAAACGTATGGTGGACCGTTTCAGCCACCCCGATACACTGATTGCAGTGAGGGCTCTCTGCGTGCTTGAATTTGTGCAGGTATGCACGAAAGCATCCATGGCCGGAGAGGAACTGCGTGAGGAAGAAATTCAGCTCGCCATGTGTCCGCTTTAACCACGGTGCCAGCACCGGGATGAGCGTTCGCGTCCAGTTGCCTTTCGAGGACGAACTCCATCTACGTTGCCATGCCACTATGGTGTCCTCGGCCGACACCTGTGCACCTCGTTTATGCCAGTACGTATTTGCCTGTTGCAGAATCACTAACTGGATAGGGGGTCTTCCAGCAATCACGTCGGCCGCCTCGTCCGAGACCGTTCTGAATGCGCGGCAGACTCGTAGTGAATTTAGCCGGTACGCCGTTTTTAGCTGCCTGCTGTATGAGGCCACCATCGCCGCCTTGTGCCACACCGGACAGGCGTAGGTTGAGACAGCTGTGTTAACGACTGCAAGCAGTGTTCTTGCTTGGGTAGAGGGACCACCAACATTCGGCATCAACCGCGAGAGCCGGGCTGTTACTTTTAGGGCCTTCTCGCCGGCATGCGACAGATGGGCCTTGTAATTCAGACGGCAGTCCAGCAATATGCCGAGATACTTTATTTCGGAGCGCGACTGTATGAGATGCCCTCCGACATTTACGGTCACGCTTTCCACGCATTTTCTGCTGCTTATCAGAACGGCTTCGGTTTTTTCACCTGCAAGTTGCAGGCCTGCTTCTGACAGCCAGGCTGTAAGCCGAGAGATTGACTCGTTTGCCTTGGCTTCGATCTCGTGCAGGTGTTTGGCAACTACGACTAGCGCTACGTCGTCAGCGTATCCAACGGTAGTTACACCGCTAGGCACCTCGGTTCGCAACAGGCCGTCGTACATTACGTTCCAGAGCAATGGTCCAAGGACAGAACCTTGTGGAACGCCACACGTGATGGTATGTTTGCGAACACCCTCGCTAGTATCATAGGTGAGCTGCCTATTACTAAGGTAGCTGTCGATTACACGTAGTAGGTAAGCTGGCGTTCCTAGATCTCTAAGGGCATCGAGAATCCAGGTCCACTTGGCAGAGTTAAAGGCGTTTCGTACATCAAGCGTGACGATCGCGCAGTATTGCTTGGAACCCTCTCTCCAGCGCTTTCCTTCAATTGCCTTCGCGGCGATGTCGACCACTGCAGCTATGGCATCGACAGTACTACGGCCTTTGCGGAAGCCGAACTGGAGTGGAGAAAGACCATTTGGGCCTTCTGTGTATTGCTCTAGCCTGACACAGAGAAGTCTTTCAAAGAGTTTACCCATGGTATCAAGCATACAGAGTGGTCTGTAGGCAGATGCATCGCCAGGAGATTTCCCTGCTTTGGGCAGGAGTACTAGGCGCTGACTTTTCCAGCAGCATGGGAAAATGCCGGTTTGTAGGCAATATGAGAAAACGTCAGAGAAAACTTGCGGTTTTGCGACGATTGCTGCCTTGAGTAAGGCGTTTGGTATGCCATCGGGGCCTGGCGCTTTGTTGGCTTTAAGCCTATGCGCCGCAGCAAGGACCTCATCTATCGAGAAGTCTTCAAAGCTGTCGCCGCCGCAGGTCCGGGGAAAGAGGCTTTGACGACGCGGGGGAGATTGGGGAAATAGTGTGAAAACTATTCGTCTCAGCATCGCAGAGCATGATGGCGGCTGGGGTTTCTGCTGTCCCAGTTTTTTTACTACAATCTTGTAAGCATTTCCCCATGGGTTATCTTCAACCTGCTCAACGAGTTCACTGAACGTTTTCTTTTTGCTGGCCTTAATTGCCTTGCGCAAAGCAGATTTTTTGCGTTTCAGTTCCGTTCTGTACATGTCCGGCCTATCACGCCTGACAGCGCGCTGTTGTAGCCGCCTCAGCCGGAGGCAGTCGGCGCGGAGGGCCGCTATGTCGTCATTCCACCAGTATACTGGCTTCCTGTGGACCCCAGCACCCTTCCTCGGCATGGTAGCATCACACAAGTCTTTGAGTTGTTGAATGAAGCTGCCTATGCTTTTCCTTAAACTCGGCCGTGGAGTGAAAATCAGCTCGGTGAGCAAGAGCTCTAGGGTACCGCGATCCAGTTTGTGGGGTAGCCAACCTGGTTTTACGCGTTGCTTCGCAACTCGCGGGGCGACGTGTAATTCAAAACGGATAGCATTGTGATCACTATACGTAAACGCATCATCCACCTGCCATTTAGAGTCTCGGGCGAGCCGATCACTGGCAAAACTGAGGTCGATGACAGAAGATGCGCTGCCCTTCACAAAAGTTGGTGTATTGCCCACATTGAGGAGCGTCACGTTAAGGGCTGAGAACGCCATGACCAGAGCGGAGCCACGCTTGTTTGTACGCGCGCTGCCCCAGGTCGTTGACCACGCATTAAAGTCTCCTGCAATCACAGTCGGCACATTGCCACCTGCGTCGTTTACAAGGACATCAAGTGCATGCTCAAAAGCGTCGTGTGTCAAGCTAGGGGGAAAATAGCAGCTGAAGAAGCGTATGCCGCTGATGACGGCCTGGGCATAAAAACTCTTTGCTCGGGGAGCTGATTCGACAGCGTGAGAACCACAGACCCAAATGGCTGCCTTTTTTGTTGAATCCGCAATCCAGTTAGAGTTTTGAGTATGCACCCGGTACGGCTCGCTCAGCAGCGCGATGTCAATGTTATCTTCTTCAACTGTGCGCTGCAGAAGATCTTGTGCAGCCTCGCAGTGATTGAGGTTCAACTGCAGAACCTTCATGGGCGCGCTGGTCCTTTTTGCGCGGCTGGGCAGTTGAAACTCCCGATGCGATGATCGTAGGATGCGCCAGCAGCCTTGCACAGTGGGCAGCTCGGTGTATTACTGCAGTCCTTTGCGAAATGCCCTTTTGTTCCGCATTTTATGCAGCATTCGGACCTGTCATCGCCTTGACACGTTCTGGCGGTGTGGCCAAGGGCGAGACACCGATAGCATCGTGTATGTGCCACTTTTTCGCGTATGCGGGCAATTGTGAGGCCAATTCGGACTTTTCCGGCCTTTAGTAGCGTATTCGCCACCGAGGCTGGCACGTTAATGCAGGCGGTCAGGGTACCGCCATGCGCAGCTCGCATGCTTTTAATCGACTCCGCACTAAGGGGAGGGAGCGAGGGGAACGCTTGGGCTAGGTCTTCAGCCACCTCTTCTTTTGTTGTGAACTCAGCTATGTCACGGAGTTCAACCTGACACTCTTGGGTTTTGGCCTTGATTTCTGCCCGCTCGCCAACTACTTGCGCAATTTTACCGCTTAGCAAGGTCGTGTCTTCCTTGCTGTTTTTTGCTAGCTGAAAGAGCATTTCGCCTTTTGCAGTTCTGCGGATTTTCACGATGTTTTCCGAAACGTTTTTGAGGCTCGGATCGGTTTTTACCATATTCAGGATGTCGCTGTACGACGTTTCTCCTTTCGCCTGAAGAATTATGGCATCAGGCCGGCTTCGTATAGCTGCGCGGGCTTTTTGCGCTGGCTTTGGTTGCAAGGGGGTCGGCGCTTCTCCCTGTCGCCGTTTTTTCTTTGCCGGTTTGGTCACCGTTACGAATGGGGCCTCAGTGCTCGTATCCCCTAGGCTTGCTGAACGCGTTCTCTTATTGAGCTGCTCTACCGGCTTGGGTTCGGCAGAGATGGTAGCGCTTTGCAAGAGCCGATGGGGGGAGTGACTCAGCGTGCGGTCCTTGCTTCCGGTTTTAACAACCTCATCGATCACCGTGACCATTTGAGCCTGTATGAGGCCGAACATTTTCCTATGAGCTCTGGTGACTGTTCTGCGATCCAGATCTAGGAAAAGTTCGGCACCCAACTCCCCGAGCAGCCTCTCTAATTCTGCCACCTGCTCTTTTAACCCGCAGGGTTCGGGGGCTGCACGCTTCGGCGAGGAGTTGGGGATAACCGCGTTTCGCATCGGGCTTGTGCCCCCATCATTTTTCACCGGCGGAGTTCTCAGAATTTTAGCCGATTTGGCAAAAACCGTGGCCGAAGGTGAGCAGTCCATATTCGCTTCACCTTCCACATTGCTGCTGCGTGTCAGCCGAAGCGGCGGTGGCACGCCTGCCGCAGGCTTCGGCATGATGCGCTAGATCTGCCGGCGCAGCAGTTGGCAACTCTGCTTCTTAAGTCGGTAAAGCAGTGTCGATAACGCAGTGCGTAGTATTGCAGTCGACTAAACACGACTTGATCAGCTGATATTTGTTTATCCGCTGATAAGTGATTTGCGCTTTTTGCTGTGCACGAGCGCAAAGAAAATAAGCAGAAAAGCAGGAAAAAAGTAATTCTACTCACTGCACCAGCTAACTTAACTTTGGGAAAAAGTCCAAGAAGCTGTCAACTGATCCACGGGAACCCACTTCAGCAGCTGTCGTCCAGGCGCCGCGACTTCTACCACCTTTCGGTGCACTAATCACTAAAAACTAAAGGTTTAAAACCACGAAAATTGAAAAATTTACAGAGCCAAAAGAAAACACAGCTCTAGTAAACAAAGTGTTTCACTTCACTCGTTGTGTGTGTGTGTGTGTGTTAGAGTGTGTCGCTGGGCGTTAAAAGGTTTGCAGCAGCGAAAAAGTACGCCGACATGCTGCGCGCATTAGGCGCACAGCTGTTATTAATGTCTCTTTTGCGCTCTTTGGCCCATTTCTGCGACTAGTTGCCGGCCTTTGGATTTTACTTGTGTTGTGTTTATTTTTTTTGCATTCCTCGCGCTCTTTCACTCCCTTTGCTGCTGACTGAAATAAGCGAAATATGTACACCTTTCACACGGCACCGTTTAATTTACCTAAGACGATTAAAAAAAGGCCGCAACAGACAGCCAGACACACTGCTGCGACAGACAAACAGACAGACGTCGAGCGGCTGTGAAGCGGATTTTGTTAAATTGTGTAAATGAAATTAATGTGCAGCCATGAAGAAAGCGGCCCAAGCGCATGCAAGTTGTTATTGCTTTTTTTGTTGTTGTTGCTGTCAACCCCCTCCGTAAGCTTATGAAAGGAAGTAGGCCGAAAAGACAACATGGGTAGCAAACAAACAAACAAAAAACCCTACAAAACCACCAAATTTATTTAAATATATTACAGTTTTTTTCTTTTACTTTTATATATAACTTTTTTTGCTTTGTGGTTTTTCTCACCGCAGTGAGAAAATACCTTTTTGCTGAGCGTTTTTCTGTTGCCACGTGTTGATTGTGTGCCAAATGCGAAAAGGTTAAATGGCATTAAAAGCAGTCGGGCACAAGTCGAAGATTTACGAGAGTGTTGCCAGATTTGTACGGTAGGCAAATTTACGCGAAACGTGCCAAACTGCTTGGCGAGTGTTTTTTTTTTGTTTTTTTTGTTTTTGTGTGCAGTAAATTACAGCGCCAGTGTGGGGTTTTATTGAACTAAGTTGCCAACATTTGTGACTTGAATTTTGGTTATTATTAATATGGCAAGAAAGCAAGAAAGTTTCAAGGGAAAACCTTCTTTCTAAAACCAAAAAAATTAGTAAGGAAGAAATTTTTCATATTTAATAATTATGTATTATTTATTAAACATTTTTCTAAAAAAAATCATATGTAATCATCAAAATAATATACAAATATGCTCTCAATGTCATTAGTAGATTCATTCTGTAAAAGCTTAAAGAAATTCAAAACAACTTGAACCAAGCGGCCCACACAACTTTGCCTACTTTGTCAACTTTGCCCAGAGCCGCCAACCGTCACTCAATGCAAGCTAATAAATAATTATTTTCCGCACATTTTGCATAAATCTGAGCGGCCTTTTTGCAAAATATGAAATAAATGACAAAAGCCAACAGCAGCAACAAGAACAACAATGATATCATTACTTTGCGTACTTCTCGAACAACTCCCACAGGCAATGCGCACAATTGCTGCACCACAAAATACCTAAGAAATAAAATACACCAATTCATTCGCTTGTCCTCTTCCCAAGGCGCGTTTCCATTTCCCTCACAATCGTTCAATCGTTGCTCGTATTTTCTTGTGTAGCTTGTTGCCATTTCGTCACTTTAGAATTTTAAGCTTCTTAAGCACAAAACAGCTGGCATAAAAGCAGTCAAAACAACAACAACAACAACAACGGCAATCATAGCCTGCACCATGGTAACAGCGTTTCAGCGTTTTGGGCGGAACACCACAGTGGCCAGAAACCGCCCAATGCTGAACGCTCAATTGTGTACTTGAGTTCTTGGCGCTGTGCGCTTCATGCTCGCTGCTTACTGTTTAAATGTCTGCTTGCCTGTTTGTCTGTTTGTCTGTCTATCTGTATGTTTGGCTGTGTTGCTGCTTTTGGCCGTACAAGTTTATTCCCATTAGAGCGGCCAACAATGTGGCCGCGGCTCGCTTGCTTGGCTAATGGGGAAAGGGAACCAACATAATTGGATGCTTGCCAAAGATACACGCATACATACATACATACATACAAACATAGATACAGACAAATACATTCACACAGAAGAGGCTGGCAGCGTAACAATTGAATGCGCGCATCGAATGAACAAACCCACACAGCAAAAAATAGCGCAAAATTTCTGTTATAAAAAGTATTGTTGCGCTGCCAGTTATTATTGCTGCTTTTCTTTATGTTGATGTTGTTTTTGTTGTTGTTATGGCTATTAGCTACTTAGTACAGATAGTGTCATAGCAGTACAATTGAAAAATGCGCCATTTGTAAGTAATCTTTTTCATTAAAAAAATCACCTTTGACTGCTTGAGGTGTTCTAAATTTTTTCTAATTATTTTTTTAATTAAAAGTTGTCAATATTTTTAAATGTAATTACTCTGTTTAACCTGCCAAGCCAACCCAAAGATTCGTTTGATAGCAGCATTTTGTTCCAGTCATGTTGTGAATTAAGTACAACATGGCGTATGAGTGACATTTCATAAATGTTCTAATTTGTAAAGCAATGAGCAACACAAGGCGTAGGTATGAAGGTAATGTAATGTGCTGTTGTTATCTTTTATGTTTTTTGTTGCGTCAGAGTTGTCTGAAATGTAGGAAATATTTCTTGGAAACAAAAAACACTCATACGACCTGTTGCACTTCATTGGCGAACTGGAAGTTGAATTTGTACAAATGATGTGTGCCATTTCTCATGGGAGCAAATTACCAACATGGGACATGAATGTTATTGATTTTTGAGCTCAAGCTGGGTTAACCAAAGTGAGGTTAGGTTAGGTTGCTAACTTATTTATGAGCTTAACTAGTCGTTGGCTTATTTAATTGGCGTAGGTGAGGTAGAAAGTGAAATGGAGTTCACTTAAGCCATGAAGGCTCATTGTGATACCAGAATAATTTGAACTAAAGTCCTTTCACTGACTCAATCAGTGTGAGCTCCTTACGAAGCCTAGCAGTATGTGAATAATTCTATTGTCTGGGGCTCCTGGATTGTCAAAGAATAAATTGCCAAGATGATTTTTCCTTCTTCTAAAAGGAAGTCATGGGTCAAAAAGGCTCATTGTGCTACCACAATCATTGGAACTAAAAGTCCTTTCACTGATTGAACCAGTTCGACCATCTTTTTCTGAGCTTCTTCTTCTTCTTTTAGCTTCATCTTCTTCTTCTTTTTCTGACGAGCTTATTCTATTTCTCCTCACGAAGCCTAATAGACCGCAAATAGTCCCAATGGCAGATTCTCTCTTTTTTTCTCGAGAAAAAGTTGCCCAAGTTAGTCTTCTTTTCTGCCATCGAAGATATCGAACACGCTTCCATTGAACCATACATTTTTTGTATCAAACAAATATTTTCCTAATTTATTACCAACCACCGCAAAGCTTCTCACTTCTGACACTAACATTCTTTTAGAAAAAAATTCCCAAGTACACACTGACACAAACATCTCTCAGGAACAAAATTTCCATACAACAATGTCAACAATTTACATGACCGCTTACAATTTTATTGGAAAACGCCTTGACCCCCAACATAAACAAACTCGATTTCTGTAGGGTTTTTGTATCATTTTTCAATACTTTCTATTCTGCAAAAAAAAACAACATTTTAAAGCGATTGTCATGCTTGACAAATCGCACTGCCGGCTCATGCTGTGCTCAATTTACATTGACAACAAGCTTCGCCATAAATCCGCTATAAGCTGCAACTGCATGCTTTGCCAGTTACATATATAGAATTACAACAACAACAACAAAGACAATACCAATTGCATAGACTAAAGCGGCGGGCTGTGACATGTAGAGCAAAGCAGTAAAGAAAACAAACATTTCTATAACAACGAACAGCGCTCAAAAGTTCATTCATTGGTTGGTCAACTGCTAAATTCGTTTCGTTGATGGTTTCTGATATTTGGTGACAAGAAATGACAGAGAGTTTGTGAAAAGTTGGTATGTAAGTTTTTCAGTTGTTGGTTGCCCTAAGTTGATACAGTGAATTGTTTTGAAGAGAAACATCTAAAAATTGATTGCATAACAGAAACCAACTTTCAATAGCACAAAATTGTTTTCTCTATTTTTTTCTTTAATACTCTTCTCCTCTCCTCTCTTTCTCTTTTTTCTGCTTCTAATTTTCCCTCTGCGATTTTGTGCCATCATTGTATGTTAACGCATCACTGTGCGCCTGTGTCCATTGTCCACTGTGAATGCAACTGCAGCTAACCAACCAAACGCTTTTCACTTTAATTAATGTGCGAGTGCATGTGCACTCATTCATTTCACTTGCCGGCATTTAACACTGGAATGCATGAAAATAATGCCAGGGCGACAATAGACCCAGACGCACTCACTCACACAGACACACACAGACACATTTACAGCGAATCCAACAGACAGCACACAAGTTCTGAGGACGCAGAGAACAACGTTGCCAATTGCAGGCGCCGCTTGTGTTGCTTTGGAGCGCAGCAACATGAGGCGGTGGAGGGGGCAACTACGGCTGAATACCTAAAAGCTAGCGACGGTAAAGCATTGTTGCTGCCAGCCAAATGCAATCATTCTGCCGTTTGGTGGCGGCTGTGCAACCACCAGCAACCGGCCATGATTGTGGCCGCAGATAATTTTGGCTGAAAGGGTTTTTGTCTTTCATTTACTTTGGTGCAACACCGCAATGGCACACAGCGCTAAATTTCTTGGCTCCGCTGCAGTGCTGCTCCATCACTGCAACGACGCATTGCTGGCAGCTTCATAAAATTGTTCAGTTCCGACGTGGCGGCGCGCTGCGTCGACCGGGTGCGACGTGTCGCTGTTCAAGGTGTGCTCGCTGACAGTGAGAAAGGTGTCAGATTATACACCTCAGATTAGTGCTGACGTATTGCGACGGCCGGAGCAGCAACTGCAACTGGCAGCAGTCCTTGCAGTGGCAGTTTTCTGCGTAGTTCTCGCTGCTGCTTCTTTGACTTTTGGCTCTGTGACCATCGGTGCGTGCTTTTTGCTTTCTGTATGCTGGCATTGTGTAAAGATAAATCTGTTCATTGTTGTTGTTGTTGTTGCGGCTGATGGCATCCTGATTGTGGCAGCGGTCACGTATAATCTGTCACGCTGATTGATTTTTATTTGTGATGCTCCGCTCTGTTGTGGCATCTTTCTTTGCATTCAAAATCTTTTTGTTTGGTTTTGAATTTCAATTGGCTTAAATTTCAACATTTTCAGAGCTTCAAAGTGCCGTAAAATTGAACTTTTGGTTATTGGAAATTCTGTTAATTAGTTTTCTATGAAAGCTTTTGGCAGAAACTTGATTCGCTGCAACAATATTTGAAATGGGTCTTGTTTTCCGGGAAATCGATTAAAATGCTGAACACTTTGAGGCAACTGAAATGTTGAAACGCAGACGATGAAATTCTGAGTACGCAGATGAGTTGACAAACAAGTCACTTGAGGCAATAAATGTGTAAATGAAGGCATTTACAATTTTCAAGCTGTCTAATTTCTCTATTCATGAGTTGAGAACCTTTGATCGAATATTAATTAATTCAACTAAAATAAATTTATTTTAATACAAAAAAATAATAAATCATGTTATGATAAGAAATGTAATGAATAGTTTAGAAGCAGAAATTCAAGTTTTAAAATCCTTTTTAAATTTTTAAACGATTTCAAGTTTTAAAAATAGAGTAGTTGACTATTTTTAGTACTTTTTGATTGGAAATGTTCACATGATTAGACAGAGCTTTCCATATATTTAACGATCTGAGACTAAGCAACTGTCTAAGGTGACCATAACTTAGTAAACTTCGTTCAGAACACCTTTTACTTCCAAGTCAACTTTGTATGAAATTCAAATATAAAATTCAAAAATTATTTTAAATTAAGAAATTTATTTTCCAATTAAAATACAAGCAACCTTGAACTTTCTAAGGTGACCATAACTCAGTAAACTTCGCCTTATACTTCTAAGTTAACTTTACATGAAATTCAGATATAAAATAAAAAAATTCCTTTAATTAAGAAATTTATTTTCCAATTAAAATGAAAGCAACCTTGAACTTCTTAGGGTGACCATTACCTAGTAAACTTCCTTTAGGGCGCCTTATACTTGCAAGTCAACTGTGCATGAAATTCAGATATAAAACTCAAAAATTCCTTTTAATTAAGAAATTTATTTTCTAATTATGTTAAAATAAAAGCAACCATGAACTTCCTAAGGTGACCATAACTTAGTAAACTTCGTTCAGAACACCTTTTACCATAACTTAGTAAACTTCGTTTAGGGCGCCTTTTATCTTTAAGTCAACTATGCAATCTCAACTCTGAATTTCACAAATAAAATTCAAAAATTTCAACAGCAACAACAATAATTATGATACAAACAAAAAGGCATTGAAACTAATTGCACGTCACTCATACGCAATGGTTGCCGCCTGCAGTGCAAACAGTGGACACATCGACACGTTGCACGCATTAAATTAAATTTGTAACATGACCATAAAAATTTATAGCATTTTATTTACACACCTACACAGCGTGTTTTACGCTTCGCCCAACGCAACCGATTGGCGCAATTAAGTGCAGCAACAACTATAAACAGCAATGGGCAACACAACGATTGGCATTAAATATGAAATTAATGCGTTCAATAACAGAAACCGCCATTAATGAGGCTCATACATATGCAGTGCGAGAAGTGGAGGGGGAGGAGAATTCGAAGTGGAAGCGCGAGGCGCGAAATGCCACGAACGGATGCGATGCTGGCGGAATTATGATTAGAGCGCTTAGACGTTTAAATGTCACGTACACGCGCCTGACGAGCGCGCCAACTGCCATACGGGCAGACAATGCACTGTGCAATGAAGCTAGACAAAGCAATAACAATAACAACACACGCACATTAAACGTAGCCACAAAAGAAGCCATAGTGCTGGCGACCAAAGCAGCGCAAAGTGGGGGAGAAAAAAACGAGCAACCGAAGGCGAAACGTGGGCTATATTAACACCAAATCAACAACAACAACAACAATAGTAAAGTGGTAAAAAAGCGAACAACAAGAATGAATGATAGCAACAATGTGTTGACTGCATTAAGCGCAGAATCAGCAATTCCTATGGTCGCAAAACTGACTGAGGCGGCGGCGCCTAGTTAGGGCCGCCGCGCTGCCTTGCGTTCGGGTGACTGGGCCTTCCTTCTACCATAAGCAATGCTTAATTGCGTAAGTTATGCAGCACATGTCGACCAGAACACGCTGCATAGAAAACAAAACACTCTTGAAAATTTAAGTACAAGAAAAAAACCAAAAAATGCTTAAAAATAAAGCAACTTGAAATCAAAATACATACAAAAATTAAAAAAAAAGCAACAAAAAAAAAACGTTTAATATTAATAAGGCCATTTAAGGTCTGCGAGCGAATGAGTGGCAGTGCCGTTTGGTCGTTTGTTAGTATAAAAACCGCAGCAACGCCAGCAAACGACAACAGTTGTCAATTGTCTAAATTTGGTGCAGCCAACAACTCCCAAACATTCAAACAGCCACTCAACAAAACAGCCAAACTACTTAAACATGTCGCGTCTCCTGCAAGTCCTGCTCGTTGTCTGCATTGGCGTTGCTCTGTGCGCTGCCCAACGGCCGCGTCAGCGTCAACGCGCTGCACGCCTGCAAGCGCCACGACGCCGCTTTAATGTGCTGGCACGCCAGGAGGTCGAGGAGCCTGTGACGCCCTATCCCAGTGCCAAGGAACTGAAACCCGAGGTGCCCTTCGAGGAGTTGGGCCCCGGACCAGCTGTGGTGCCCGAAGCCGCTGACGGCGCAGTGCCTGTTGGCCCCATTGCTGGCCCCGGCTTCGATGCACCGGAAGCTGGTCCCGGCATTGCAGTCGACAGCTTCGATCGTGGCGCTTTTGATGCCTCTCTCCCCATACCTGCGGACATTGACGACGAAGACGACGCTGTCGAGGGCGAGCACCAGCCCGATCTGACCTATGGCCCGCCAGAGGCTGACGAGGAGGACAATCAAATCGCCGACCTGCCCGCACCGGTGCCCGTTGATGAGATCGAAGCCACCATTGCCGAGGAGGAGGACAATGCCGCCGCCGCCGAGGAACAGCTGCGCGCCGAACGTCTGGTGCAGGCGCGTCGTTTCAGTGCACGCAAGTCGGCACGTCCCGCCAAGCTGCGCGCCGCTGCGCTCAAGAAGCTGCGCACCAAAGCACGCACTGCCCGACTGCAGGCGCTGCCTCGGCCACAATTCATTGCCCAGCCACAGTTTGCCGCACAACAGCAGCCGCTCTTCTACTACCAGATGGCCCGGTACCAGATGTGGTAGAGCACTGAGTGCCAAAAAGAAGAAATTCATGGTAAACAATGGTAATGGGTTGAATAAGAAATGTGTTTTGATAATGTTTTGAAAATTTTTGAAAATAGAAAATTGCCGTAGTTATTAGAAAATTGTTAACAATTAGCATAAGTTTACCTTCTGTCGAAGGTTAAGTAGTGGACAATTGTTAAAGATTTTTTGTTGAAAATTAAATTTGCAAAAATTCCACAAAATTCAAATTATTTTTGTGTTTGATTGATGAATGTTTGGGAAGTAAATAGGGAATTAGAAAAAATGCTGTTTGATGCGGGATTCACAAGACTTGGAGAAAACGTTGGTGGGTAAAGAAAAGTATGAGATATCTTCAAAAAAAAAGGTGACATATACAAATTTTGGGGTCACGTACAATCGTGTTTAATACAAAAGAATTACAATTTAAAATTTTCTATAAATCAATTCACAGTTTTTAAAGATATGAAGTTCAGATGTGTTTTGTTGTGCTCGAATCTCGAAAAAATAAATAAAAAATATGTCTTCAAAATTACTCCATCTTTGCATTTAAGGCAGCTTTGACTTAGCCAGCTTTTCTAGTGTTAAAAACATTCATAAATAAAAATCATATTCAAACCAATTTCCTTCACTTTGTTCTCTATTAAAGTTTTATGTTTTTGATATCAATTACAAAATCACACTTTACTTTAATTAACTTAAACGCCAAGCAGCCCAAAAGTAAATCAACCCAGGCCCACTGCCATTAAATCTCGTTTGTTCCGATTCAATTTTGACTAACAATGTCGAATGCAAATTTAATAACACACACCAGCTGCGCGTAATTGCAGTTTCAACTCACTGCCACCTTGTGTAGTTGCTGTCTCTTTCCAACACAAACAACAACAACAATAATAACAGCCAGCAAGCACACAACAAAATGGCGCAGTGTTACCGCATAATTAGCAGTTTTAGTTGAAAGTTTAAAACGCCATTAAACAATGTCAAAACCACAGCAACGAAAAAAGTCTCAACTTTTAGATTTTTAGGTTTTTTAAAAAAATTAAATATTATTAAAATATATATTGTTATTTATTTGACTGAAAATCAAATCACTACTCATTTGAAATGCTTTTTTAAATCATGTTTTTCATACAAAATGTTAACCCTTTGTGTACCAATCTAATCAGCTAAATTTTGATTTTCAAAAAAGTGATGAACAAATGTCAAATTATTTCTCATTCGAAGAACTTTCAGCAACTTTGAAGCCAATAGGTTCATTAATTCAAGTTATTTTTCAAAGTTTTTCCATACAAACTCTTAACCCATTGTTGACCATGTCAGATTTTGATTTAAAAAAAAGTAAAAAATTTATCGAATTTTTTCCTATTTGAAATCACCAAGTTTGAAGTGAATAGTCTGCACAAACTCTTAACCCATTGTTGACCATGTCATATTTTTATTTTCAAAAAACTGAAAAATATGTAACGAATTATTTCTCATTTGAAATCACCAAGTTTGAAGTGAATAGTCCCATTTAATTATGGTTCTCCACACAAACTCTTAACCCATTGTTGATCCTTTTAGTTTTTAAATTCCAAAAACTTTAAGAAAATGTATCGAAATATTTCTCATTTCAAGTGCTTTCACAAATTTTGAAGTCAATGGGCCATTTAATCATGTTTCTCCATACCAACTCTTAACCCATTATTGACCCTGTTAGATTTTTAATTAAGAAAAACTGAAAACATTTATCGAATTAATTTTCATTACAAGTGCTTTCACCAAGTTTGAAGTCATTGGGCCGTATTTCTCCATCTCAACTTTTAACCCATTGTTGACCCCGTCATATTTTGATATTCAAAAACTTAAAAATATGTATTAAATTATTCCTAATTTCAAGTGCTTTCACAAACTTTGAAGTCAATAGGCCCTTTTCATGTTTCTCCATAAAACTCTTAACCCACTGTTGACCATGTCAAATTTTTAATTTAAAAAAACTGAAAAATATGTATCGAAACATTTTGTACTTCGAGTGCTTGCAGGTAGTTTAGGTTCTTTAGGTTCATCAAATTATGTTTCTTGATACAAATGCTTAACCTGTGGTTCACCATGTCAGATTATTAATAAAAAAAAACTTAAAAGTACGGATTCATTTATTTCTCATTTCAAGTGGTTTCACCAAGTTTGAAGTCAATAGACTAATTAGATCGGGTTTCTCCATACAAACCCTTAACCCATTGTTGACCGTATTAGATTTTGATTTTCAAAAATCCGAAAAATCGAATTATTTATCATTTGAAGCGATTTCGCTAAGATTGAACTCAATAGGTCTATTTCATGTTTCTCCATACAAACTGTTAACCCAGGTTGACCCTGTCGCACTTTGATTTAAAGAAAAGCTGCAAAATATGCATCGAATTATTTTTCATTTGAAGTGCAAGCCAGTTGTCCAATATGCCCACCAAACCATGTTTTTTATACAAACTCTTAACCCATTGGGGACTAAGTGATATTTTGAATTTAAAGA
Organism: Melieria omissa; assembly: GCA_963971225.1. Classification (NCBI taxonomy): domain Eukaryota; kingdom Metazoa; phylum Arthropoda; class Insecta; order Diptera; family Ulidiidae; genus Melieria; species Melieria omissa. The sequence goes on along the minus strand of OZ020268.1, from coordinate 75,414,081 downwards.
AAACACGTGTCGATTTTTTTGATTTAGAAAATTTTTAAAAAGTTTGAAATCAATAGGCTCTTTCATCATACAATACCTCAACCCATGTTTTGCCCTTTTACACCCCGAATTTCAAAAAATCTCTTTTTAACGAAGTTTCATTTTCTAAAGTGAATCTCCAGTTCAAATTGCATGCCTGTAGCTTCAGCGGTTTTTGATGGGAAAAAAATTAATAAAATAAATTATATCAATCAGTCTGTCGATCACTGCTTTCACTTAACTCGGAACAAAAATAACTATGGTCAAAATTTAACTAACTACATTAAAATAACTTAAATCAAATTAATTTAGCTATTAAAAGTTCAGCTTTTTCAAATTCTAATATTTTTGAAATAGTTTGACTATTGTCCAGTAAGTAATTTTAGACTTCAAAGGGTTAATATTGAGTTTCTCTGCTATATGGTTAAATGTTCTAAAAATATAAAAGGGAAATATGTCCCACAAATTATTATTTTTAACGCTAGTAAACTTTTTAGGAAAATTTTGTTGCTTTTGAAACGCATTAACTTTCAGACTTTTGACACTCTGAAACCGAAAACAGACACACTGTGCCCTCGGCCCAACTTTAGACTAATTTGCTCTACTTGCCACCACACTTCCTGCACTGTGCTGGCATTTTATTTTTGCACTAAAATAGTTGGCTGCTACGAAAAAGTAGAGCAAACGGCAAACAAACGCAGCGGAAACGGAACTGCTTAACTTTAAATTACCTGCAACAACAACTAAAGCAAACATCAATGCTAATAAACGCAATTACACACACACACACACACTGAGTATACAGTGTACGCATGCAGTGTTGAATATTTATAGCCACATCAATGCACACGCACACACATATACACAAACTCAGCTCAACGCACACACTCAACTATTGCCACTTGCTGTGATTTTGCTCCGCCTGAAATCGAAAATGGGCGTGTCGTGTACTTGCTCGCATGCTGCGTCAGTTCCGCTGTCTGGCGCACCGCAGCACGGCTCCAGCATTGACTTCATGCCAAGCGCCCATGATGCCAATAATAATCATAATAATAACAATTGTCCTTTTTCCTACGCCTCAATCGCTGTAGAGATTCTCTTTCTATATGTGTGTGTGTGTGTACATTTTACATATACATACATCGCAGCTTCTATATGGATGAGCTTGTGTGTGTTTCATACACCATTCAGCTCTGTTTGAGTATGTTTGACTATGCGTGCATTTGTGTGAGTGTGTCTGTGTGTGTGTGTGTATTTGAGCTTTTATGCCCACAATAGCCTGCAATTTGGTTTATCAATTAATGCAAAGTGTAAACAAATGCCAGCAGCCCGAGTCTCGATAACGTTCTCTACGCTCATTGTTGTTACTATAATTGTTGCTATGGTTGGCATTATTACAATAATAAAGTTGTTTTTATTGTAACTTTGTTGTTGGTGTTATTAAAGTTATTGCACTTTTGTAGCTTCATTGATTCTAATGGGTTTTTTCGAATATTGCTCAATGTTTGCCTCAACGGTGAGGCTGAAATAAATTTCATGATTAGCCTTAAAGCCATACGAGAGGTTCTGAAAATCAATAATTAGCAATGCAATAGGTTTGGGAAAGATTCAAAAATGGCAAATCGTAAATATTTTGTTGAATAGGCAACACGAGCATTGTTATGGCTCTATGATAGATAAGTGGATTGAATTGCCAACACACTTAAAAAGTCTAATTTTTGGGTAAATACCAAACCAACCAAAAGGTTTTTGATTCGATAGTTGAGGGTCCGCTGCGAAGAGGGAGACCATATCTCCGGTGAAAGGACCAAGTAGAGAATGTCCTATCATCTCTTCGTTTGATCATCTCGTGAAAGTGAAGAAGAAGACCGTATCTCCTACGAAAGGACCAAGTAGAGAACGTCCTATCACCTCTTGGTTTGACCATCTCGAGAAGGTAAAGAGGGAGCCCGTATGTGCAGCGAAAGGACCAAGTAGAGAACGTCCTATCATCTCTTAGTTTGACCAACTGGAGAAGGTGAAGAGGGAGACCGTTTCTCCGGCGAAAGCATCAAGTTGACAACGTCCTATCGTCTCTTGGTGTGACCAACTGGAGAACGGGAAGAGGAAAAGACCGTGTATCCACTGAAAGGACCAGGCTGAGAACGTTCTATTACTTCTTAGTTTGACCATCTCGAGAAGGTAAAGAGGGAGACAGTATCTCCGGCGAAAGGACCAAGTTGAGAACGTCCCATCATCTCTTGCTCTGACCTATTAAAGAAGGTCAGGTTAGGTCTATCAAAGAAGGTCCGGCGAAAGGACCAAGTTGAGAACATTCCATAATCTCTTGCTGTGACCTATTAAAGAAGGTGAAGAGAGAGACCGTGTCGCCAGTAAAAGGACCAAGTTGAGAACGTTCCCATCATCTCTTGCTGTGACCTATTAAAGAAGGTGAAGAGAGAGACCGTGTCTCCAGTAAAGGGACCAAGTTGAGAACGTTCTATCATCTCTTGGTCTCAATAACTGAGTCAAGCATAAACCTCACTCACTTGTTGAACCAATTGGATCTGCTTTTAAAGTTTAATAGACAGCGAAGGGTCTTATCAGCTAAATCCCATAGACTATCGGAAAAGAAGTTGTCTAAATAGATCATCCTTCTTCTGGATAAAGTAGAACAGGCGCATATATTTTCTTCCTGTTCCTCGTCTATATAGTTGCGACAGAAGTTGTTTGAAACATCCCCAGACTTTTCGCGTGGGTGCCAATAAGCCAGTCACCTGTTAGAACACCGATCATTGTTCTGATCTGAGCTCTGTTTAGTGACAAAAGTTCTTTAGAACGTCAAAGGTCGTCTTGTGGACTTAACTCAACCAAAGGGACCCACTGGTTTAGCACAGAAAGTTTGCAGGAATTGTTCTGGCTGACATAGTCCTCTAGTATTGAACCACTGGTTCTGTAGTAGTTCCTCAATGTGCTCTATTGGTAGTTCCCACATTGGTCTATTGGTGGGCCTATTACTGGGCTTTCATGCTCTGGTATCCAGTGCAACTCTAGGGAGTTGTTCAATCATCAGATTTGAGGCAGCCGAATGTGCTTCTAGAGCCCTTGGGACTCTTTTTTCATTTCAGTTTATCATTTTCTGATCTGGGGTCCTTTTAAAAGAACTTTAAAAATGCAAAGATATACCCAATTCAAAGATTTTGTTTGCGATATTTGCGGTTGTGGAATTATAAAGGTTTGGATATCAAATGAAAGGCGAAAACGTTCGCCATTTAACAAAATTCTCTAATTCTAAGGTGAAGAAAAAAATATCGGTTTAGGATCTCACTGTGTAGTATTATAGATACCTTTTACTATAATTCTTTCTATTTTATTAATTTGAGTAAACAAATATGTTTCCATCCATAAGCAAGAATTAAGTATGGAAATGTTTATATCCTTGAAATTTGTACGCCTTTTTTTAAGTACATCGGATCAGATATTACAAAAACTGAGTATGCCGGATTACTAGTATTCAACGGAATATTCGTTTTTGGTTTCGGTATTCGGTTTATTCAGCAAATTTGTAATCTTATTTCAAAATAGCTAAATACTTTAGCCGAATATTTTTTCGTCAGATTACTAGTATTTGACCGAATATTCGCTTTTTGCTTCGGTATTCGGTTTATTCGGCCAATTTTATATCTTCGGCTTTTGCTTCGGCCAACAGAGCCGAATACTTTAGCCGAAGTTTTTTGTCAATTTGCTTTTTTCGAAGTATTTTATAAAAAAATTGGATTTTATTGGTACTTCGGACATCAAGATTGCGATTATTTAAAATTATTTCTAATCAGATATTTATGTCAATTGAATTGGTAGGTTTTTTGTTTTTGTTAGAAACTAAAGTCTTAGACTATTTTGGGTTTTTTTACTAAATTTTTACTAATTAAGTGAAACAAAGAAATGAATTAGTAATTAAAAGAATTTGTATTAGTATTAACATTCGGTATCGGCTTTTGAACAAAGAAATTATGAAAGAAATAACGGCCAAATTTGTAGTTTTGAAGATTTTTCTTTACAAGAATTTTAATTAGTATGAGTATTCGGCTTCGGCGAATATTTTAACTATCCTGAGCAAAAACCCACCTTTGATCGGACACTACAGGTTACTACGAATGATCTCTAATTATAAACCTAAGTCAACATTTAAATGGGTCAAAAGTATTGTTGCACGGTGTAATAATTCAATATGTCTTCAATTTTTTCTATTTTTTTTAATAATTTTCATAATGATGTACGATATGCTATATGTGATAAAATTAAGCAAATACAAACATAACCTACAATATTAAATAAAATTCCATGCACCCATTAAGTTAATAGCAAAAGTCCAACTTTTGATCAAATATGTAGAAAGTTCAACTCCTCAGTCAACAAAGTTACTACTTAGGCATTCACAATTTGTACTGGTCGCTGAAGCAGTTCTAACGGTATATGAAACTCCTCCAATTGATCCTGAGCCTTCGATTGTTGTTGCTGCTCAGCCGCTACATAACTGCCCGATTGCACAAATACGGGATATGGTTGTTCGGCTTGTTGTTGTTGTGGCGGAAATTCTTCATCCTCATAGTCGGCATAAAAGTAATCGGGTTTGTAGGGCGTTGCATCGGCAGCAGCGTTGCTATGCTGCACTTCCTGCGGTGGTCCATAGCTGTCGTGCGGTTTGCGCGGCAGATTGGTTGGTTTCGGTGGCGGTCCATAGCGCGCAGCTGGCCGGCGTTGCTGCTCAACATTAACACTGGCGGCCTGATTCAAGTTCCACGGTTGTTGCGATTCGCTGGGCAGTTCAAAAGGGGGCGTGGGCCGAAAACCTGCTGCAGGATAACCCACAGCGGGCTGATCAGTGGGCACCGGATGAAATGTGCGCGGATAGTCGCGATGTGTGACGCGATAGCGATGCTCTGCTGACGCTGAGTCGTCAGCGTTGACGCTAAGCAAAGTAATCACCAGCACTAGAATGGTTACTTTAGCAGTGCGCGTTGAAAGTTGCTGCATTTTTGTGCGTCTTGTTAGACTTTAGTTGGATTTAATGGCATTTTTATGCATTGCAACGCTTTTATAGTAAAATGTGTTAAACTGTTTGTTGGCAAAAGTGCAATTTTTATGATTTTAGTAAAAAGGTTACTTTGTTATGTGTTCAATTTCTATTTATATTTATTTCTATAAAATGCCTAGAATAGACAGAAAAAATGCTGAATTGCTGCCAACTTTTTCGATGACCGCCATGGTGACCTTTAAAATGATTGATCTATGTGCCAGCAAACCGATTACTTTTTACATAATTGCTTTATAAATTGACAACAAAATATTTAGAACTGCAATTTAGATTAGAGTAGTAAATAAATAAATAAATAAATATTGGCAGTCAAATTGCAGCCAACAAACTGAACAGTGGCGCATAAAGGATTTCAATTGGGAGGGTTTGCTTACCACTTTTGGGTTCGAAACCTTTTTTTGCACCAGTAATTTTTGTATTTGTGGAGTTTAAACCCTCTTCGCCCCCTCTGTGTGCACCACTGACTCTGACACATGTCGCTGAAATCAGCTCAACATTTTAATGTATGCAACAAGTGTTGCATTTGAACTTCAAAATTTCAAGTGTACACTTCGATAAAAAAGTAACAACAACAATTATGCAATAAAAGTAAAAACAAACTGAACAAACGTGCGAGTACGCCGCAGTGGGCAAAAGTGAGCGAATGCGACTGCAGGTACGAGTGCGGGTGCCGATTCGGGTGCGGTTGCAGGTAGCAGTGTGGATGCGCGCGTGAGCGGCACATCAACGTATCGAAGTCACAGTTCAACGTACTCGTAATTCAATTTGAATCACTTAAGGCGCTTCGTTAAACTTTTGAATGCCTGCTGGGCCAAGGCGCCGACAGCAGCGGCAGTGTTCGACTAGGCTGACGCAGCCGGTTGGCGACAGTGGCACCAATGTTGCTGCTCTTCAAACATGCCAGGCACGTCTCGGCAGGCGGCTACGTTGCTGCGCTCAAACGCCGGCCAACTGAAGCGTACTCGTACAGCCAAAGCCAAGAGAGTGTGTGCAAAAGAGAGATAGAGCGAAAGAGTGAGAGAGCGCGTGCTATGGCCTTTTGGGTGCGCAGTGCGTTTAGTGGCGATTGGCATCTACGTGTGTTGTTATTTTGGACAGACAGACAATTGAATGGACGAATTCGACGTACTGTCTGCCGTTTGTTGAGGAGCAGTTGGTGCAATTTTTGTGTCTTGTTTTTTTTTCTTGGCATATTTTTTTTTTGTTATAAGTATTTATAGAACTAAATAGTTGCCAATTTGTTGCGTGTAGTTGTTATACAAAGTTTGTTGTTGTTGTTCACTTTTATTTTCAATTTTCGACATTTGGTATGCAAGGCGCATGACGCGTTCGCCCAGTCATTGCAAACTTCGTAACTATGAGTGTGTACGTGTGTGTGAGTGTGTGTGTGTTTATTTTGGGGTAATTCGATTTCCGGCTTCCGTTTTGTTAAATATTAGCTTTGTTTTTTTGTTTTGTATTGCATTTTTATTTTATTTATAAATATATAATTTGAATACTAATTTTTTTTTTTTTTAGTTTTAGTTGCAATTGAAATTTTGGTCGCCTGCTTATTTAGTCACCAGTAGTTGTTATGATTGTAATGCTTATTGTGGCTTCAATTTTTTTTTATATCAACAACAACAAAAAAGCTCAATTTCAGCAGAAGGGAAGTGGGAAACAAAGTTTCCAAAACTAAGCAGAGACATACAAAAATACGTTTATAGTTACGAGAGTTGGTACACTTAATGTTGAAGTTTAGGTCTTCTAGAAGTAGGCGTAGCTGCTATGAGAAAAAATATTTATTTTTGTTGAAAATATTACTGGAGAGTTTTCGACTGAGATATATGAGATTAAAGTATTTGTTCGTTTGCCCATCTGTTCGTCTTTCTAAGCGCTTGTTTATTCACCTATTTATTCCACTGTTCATCTTTCAGTATTTCAGTTCAATCACAATTCCCTCCTACTGTTCATCTTTATATTTGTCAGTTTAATCACTCGTCTGTTCTACTGTTCATCTTTACGTTCGTCAATTCAACTACACATCTGTCTTACTGTTCATCTTTCCATACGTCAGTTCAACCATACATCCATTGTTCATCTTTACGTTCGTCAGGTCAACCAAACATCCATTACACCGGTCATCTTTTCTTTCATTAGTTTAACCACACATCTGTTCTAATATTCATTTTTCGTTCGTCAGTTCAACCACAATTCCCTGCTACTGTTCATCCTAACGTTCATTAGTTCAACTATACATCTGTCCTACTGTTCATCTTTCCGTTTGTCAGATCAACCACAAATCATTTCTATTGTTCATCTTTTCTTTTGCTAGTTCAATTAGGTACGTCCATTCCACTGTTCATCTTTCCATTCGACAGTTTAACCATTCGAAGACGAACAGCGTCTTTACGTTCATCAGTTCAACCACAAATCTATCCCACCGTTCATCTTTCTCTTTGTCAGATCAACCACAGACCTTTCCTACTGTTCATCTTTCCATTCGTTTTTTCAATATTCGTCAGTTCAACAATACATCTGTCCTACTATTCATCTTTTCATTCGTCAGTTCAACCACAATTTCTTTCTACTGTTCATCCTTACGTTCATCAGTTCAACTATACATCTGTCTTACTGTTCATCTTCCCGTTTGTCAGTTTAACCACAATTCCCTCCTACTGTTCATCTCTCCGTTCGTCAGTTCAACCACAGTTCCCTCCTACTGTTCATCTTTCTATTCGTTTGTTCAATGTTCGTCAGTTCAACTATACATCTGTCCCGCTGTTCATCTTTTCGTTTGTCCGTTCAACCACAATTCCCTCCTACTGTTCATCTCTCCGTTCGTCAGTTCAACCACAGTTCCCTCCTACTGTTCATCTTTCTATTCGTTTGTTCAATGTTCGTCAGTTCAACTATACATCTGTCCCGCTGTTCATCTTTCGTTTGTCCGTTCAACCACAATTCCCTCCTACTGTTCATCTCTCCGTTCGTCCGTTCAACCACACATCTGTCCTACTGTTAATTTTTCCGTCCTACTGCCAATATTTCCGTTCGTCACATTATCTCACCTTTCTGTTCGTCAGTTCAACAATACATCTGTCATGCTATTAATTTATTTATTGGTCCGTTCAACAAAACATCTGTCATACTGTTCATCTTTTCGCTCGTCAGTTCATCTTTCTGTTCATCGCATTTGTTCATCTTTCTGTTCGACAGTTCAAACCAAATTCCCTCCTACTGTTCATCTTTTCTTTCGTCAGCTCAACCACACATCTGTTCATCTATTGTTCATTTTTCCTTTCGCCAATTCAACCACACATCCTCCCCACTGTACAACTTTCCATTTGCCAGTCTATTCATCTATCCATCCTACTTTTCATATTTCCTTTCGCCAGTCTATCTACCATCAGTTTTTATTATTGTTATTGCATTTACCAATTAAATTATCTCCCTCCACTTCATATCCTTGGAGGCCGCTGTTTATTCCCATTGCTCTCATTATCGATGATAATACATTTAAAAACACACACACACACATCAACATTCACACACACATGCAATACTCATAACGATATCAATGATGATGTCATGTTGCCACTGACCTAGAAATTTCATTTTCTTGCTTTCAAGCTTAGCATATTTTTATTTTTTGTTTTCTGTTTCGAACGACATCTAATGCGCCTTTTTGTATGCAAAGCACAAGTGTTCATTTGAAATTTGTAAAACAAAAAAAAACATAATTGACTTGAATAAAATTGAAATCCAAATCATTCATTAAAAGCGGCTAAAAAAATGCTGGCAACATTAATGAAGTAATTGAAATTGGCGAAATGACTAAATGGCTAAATGATTAAACGACTAAATGTCTTAATGACTAAATGGCGAAATGACTGTGTAACATTGTTGTTGCTGTTGCAGTTTAGAACTCAAGTGTGTTGCAAATTGTCTGAATTTTTAAGTTAATATTTGAAACTTGTTTGGCGATATGACTAAATGTCTAAATGATTAAACGACTAAATGTCTTGATGACTAAACGGCACAATGTCTTTGTGACATTATTGTTGTTCTTGCAGTTTAGAATCCAATTTGTTCATTGTTGGGTGTTGCGATGATGGATGAATTTTGAAGTTAATATTCGAGATTTGTTGAGTGAAATTGAAACATGAGAATTTATGAGAATTTTTTAAATTTTCTATTAGAATTTCTTTATCGAAATTTCTAAAACTGAGCGAAATATTGTTCTAATGTTTAATAAATGTTTTACTTATGAATTCAAGTTATGCTTTCTGTATTTAAATTCTTTTTAAATGTTGAGAAATTATGTGTGGTTTTTACTCAGTGAGTATGAGGCAGTCTTCAGTTTGAAGATTTATAAATTTTATATTAATGAATTATTTTTCATTAAAATTTATTATAAAAATGTTTAATAATAACTAAGGATAACAAAAGCTATGTATCAATGTCACAATAAATCAAAAAAAAATAATAATTCTATCATAATGTCAGCCATCAACACGAAAGCCAATGCAGAACTTCACAATTAGGCATCAAATATTTGTTCAGTCGACTGACTGCAAAACACAAACAAAGCCGAAAGCTAACGTTTAAGTTGAACACGGACTGAAGTCTGCACTACTTGAACTGCAGATTATGTTGATAGCGAAGCATATTTGGGCACTCTCTCACACACACACTCACACAAAAGTATATAAGGCGCCCAATGTTGCGTAGCTGAATGCAATTTGCATATTTTCGACAAATGGCGTGTGAACGAGCGCATAAATTGGACATTTTAAGAATATCTTCACCTGGCGAAAACTGCTGCACAGACACAAACACAAAGCGACACTCACACAGACACAAAACAACACTCACACAGATCCCAAACTTATCTAAGCTTTGCGTATGGCCAAAGCTATAAGTGAGCTCTATGCATGAGTTGAGGTTAGTGACTGTGTGCGTGTGTTCGGGTGTGTGGATGTGTGGGTTTATATGGCACCTCAATGGACTTGAGACGGCGCTCAGTGCACGCATCAATGCCAACAAAACACTACTAGCAATCAAAAGTGCAATTGTCCAAGGAAAATGGTTCCAGTAATTTTTTCCTTCTCTAACGTTGCTTTTTTTTTGTAAAATAATTTTCAGCAGACGACAAGAAAGCACAGGCAGCAGAAGGCAATAGCAAAGTGCTCTCAAAAGTCTGAAGTGCGGCTGGCGACAGGTCAGTGCGCAGTGCGTGGGCAACGCACAACGGCTGGAAAAGGCAATCGGCTTAAGGCGGAAGTCAGCACAAACGCACACATTCAAGCACTGAACTACTTACATGCGTGTATGTGTGCGCGTATATGTAAATTTGTGCTCTTAGTACACCAAATAATCCAAAAAAAGAACACACACACCAACGACAAATCTTCAACTTTGTGCTCACTTCATCGGGTCGGTTTTGCTGAGCTGTGCGCTGTTCTCGGTTTTCTGTTCGTTGTTCGCTATTCATCGCCGCTGGAAGCCAAGAAAGTTGCAATGGAAAAGCATTTAACGTTGCCAGCGCGCATAATCCAACGCAAAAAGTTAACGTCATCACATGATCATCAAATGGGCAAAGTTCTGCACAAAGTGTCTACAGCAGGATTGCGTATGTTATGTTTATGTCCTTGGCCAGCAGTGTACGAGACAAGGATAGCAAGCAAAGTTTTTTATCTCTACTATATTTATATGTGTGTGTCTGTGTGTGTAGCTTGAAACTTCATTTCACTTCAGCTCAGACAAAAACGTCAAAGCTGCAGCAACAGTTTGGCCAGTTATTGTGTCTGTGTGTGTGTGTGTCTGTGTGTGTGTGTGGCAGTGCCCTGCCAAAGCTACGTGTGGCAACAATAGCAATGGAGACAAAAGCAACAACACCACCACAGCAACAACAACAACAACCAACAACACTTAATAGCAACAGGAAGTAAGCAGACTGGCAGCTATAGCCACAAAAAACTCGAGCAACGCATGTCAAAAGTTTGTAAACAAATAATCAAGTTGAAAGATTATCAAGGATAAGGCATGAAATAATGCATTGGAAGGTGAAAAGGATATTTTTATATTTTTATTTGGTTGTGGGGAATGGGGAAAACAATTTTTGAAAAATATTTAAAAAAATAAAAAAAAAAATACTTGAAAATGAAACCATTCTGCACTTCATATATCATTTCTAGGTTTGTCTGTTCTTTACTAATATTACTGATCTGACGTCTACAATTTGGAAGAGAGAGATACATGGGAAGCAATGTGGTTCCCAGTGACTTAAATGGGAAGTTAGGACAGAAGTTCTAACTGGATCATCTTTTTGTACTCAAGTGAGCTTTCATAGAACGTCTGCCAATTCAACCCAATCCAATCCAAATCTTTAATAATTTTACATTTCTTACGATAAAACGACAATATGGACATTTGTCTGTTATGATATTTTTATGAAAGGGGGAAAAACATGATGCATATTCATAGTACAAATAAAAATAAAAATAATAAAAATACCTACTTCTTTCTTTCTCCTTTTTTATTTTAAACAATTTTTATACAAACTATATATGGATTGTCTGCATTGTTATTTGGTTTACTTTCTTTTTTATTTTCTTTCTCTTTCTTCGCTAATCATTTCCAAGAGCTCTATAGATCGTCTGAAGTATTATTGACTTTGATCCTTTTTTCTTTTTTCTTTTTTCTTTCTACTCAAATCATTTTCCAGGTTTCCATAGATTGTTTTAGGATTTATTGACTTTGGTTTATATTCTTTTTTTTGCTTCTTTTCAGCATTTTCTTTCTTCCCAAATTATTCTCCAGGACTTTATACATTGTCTGAAATGTTTTTGAGTTTACTTTCATCTTTCTTTTGCTTGTTTCTACTCAAATCATATCCCAGGACCCTATTGATTGTTTAAAGTGTTTCTGACTTCTCTCTCTCCTCTTCTGCTCCTCTCTTTGCTTTTCCTTTCTTCTCTAACCATTTTCTAGACCTCTCATGGTTGTTTTAAGTATCACTGACTTCTCTAATTCTTTATTTGGCTTCTTTCTTAACTGTTTTCTTTCTTAGCTTTTCTTTCTTTCTTCTCAAATGGTTTACCAGCCATTCGTAGACTGTTTGAAGTGTTACTGACTATGCTTTCTTCTTTCTTTTGCATTTTTATTTGTTATTCTTTATTTTATTTCTTCTATACTTTTCTATACTTTTTATTTCCTACTTTTTTTTCTTTGCTTTTCCTTTCTTCTCTAATAATTTTCTAGACCTCTCTTGGTTGTTTTAAGTGTTATTGACTTTGCTTCCTTACTTTCTTTTTCATCTTACTTTTGCATCTTGCTTATCATTTTTATACTTTTTTCTTTCATACCTTTTCTATACTTCTTATTTCTTTCTTTTGCTTCTTTATTTGCTTTTCCTTTCTTCCCGAATCATTTTCCTGACCTCTGTTGGCTGTTTGAAATGTTATTGACTTTGCTTCTTACTTTCTTTTGATTCTTTCTTTGCTTTTTCTTCGTTAGTTTTTTCAGGCTTTCATTTGTGCCAGGTGAATTTTGCGGTTTTCCTTCTTTTAGTTATTTATTCTACTATACATATATTCTACCTTTTCCTTCTCAAATCATTTTACAGACCTTTATAGGTTGTCTGAAGTATTATTTTTTCTATACTTACTTCTTCCTCTCCCTTTTCTTTCTTCCAAAATAATTTTCCAGGCCTCTATAGATTCTTAGACGTGTTATTGCGTCTTCCATTAGCTTCTTTATTTGTTGCTTTTTCTTCCCTTATCATTTTCCAGGCCTCTGTGAAGTATTATCTGAAGTATCTGAAGTATTTTTGAGTTTTCTTCTTTCTTGCTTTTTCTTCTTTCTTTGGTTTTTTCTTTCTATTCTAATAATTTTATTTCTTCTCTCATAATTTCCTTTCAACTCTAATCATATTCTTTTTTCTCTTTTCATTTTATTTCTATTCTAATCATTTCCTTTCTTCCCTAATAATTTCTTTTCGTGTGATTGGAGAAAAAATAAAATGATTAGAGAAGAAAGAAATGATTAGAAACATGATTAGAAACATTTATTTCTTCTCTGATCATTTTCTTTTTTCTCCAATCACTTTTTTTCTACTCTAATCATTTTCTTTCTTCTCTTTCTTCTTTTATTGATAATTTTTTTTCATTCTTCTTTAATTGCTCTGCTCTCAAATCATTTTCCAGGCCTCTAGGTTCGCAAATCAAAAACTTCTATAATTCATAAGTTCTTCGTCGATTTCAAATGGAATGTTCGGAATTTTTCGGATGCTCAACTAGTATTAGTTATGGTTTGCAACTTGGGTATTTAGTTGAAATGTTAACCTTTTCCGACATGAAAATAAACCCGTTCTGTATGAATTCTATGGGCTGTAGTCCAATATATTGGACATTGTGACTGAAAGGGTTAAAATTGCGAAGCTGTTTTACTGTTTTTTAAGTAATTGTTAATTGTTTTGTATTTCTAAATAATTTTATATATAGGTATATTTATTATATATTATATTATTTTTTTATATTTATTATATTATATTTTTATATATACTTTTTATTATACATGAAGCGCCATTTGACCAAAAAACGTTAAGAAGAAAACTTGACTGTTCTTGGGAACTAAACATTTCAGGAAAGCAAACTAATTTCAAAGATCGTCATAATGTTCAACTAAAGGATTAGCTTTAATGTTTTCTCATCACTAAAAAAGTTTTAAAGGACTTTACTAAAGAATTTAACTGTTTAATATAAAAAAATGTATGTACTACACAGGATTATTTTTGTGGTCAGACTTAATTTACTCTAATTTACTATTTGTTTCTTCGATTATAGGTAAATGATATTTAAAATATGTTTTATGATTGAATTTTTGTATTTGTGATTTACTGCTTTGATTCTAAGAGATATATTAAATATCTTTCATGATGAAATTTTTATATATATCTCATAAAAGGTATTAAATAACTTAATTCTAAGAATGTCCTTCAATACATCTCACGCAACAAAAACCACAGTTGGAATTAAAATGAACTTGCTGGAATTTAAATTGTTAAAGCTCCTTTTATTAGCCACAACACGGTACACCTGTTTAAGTTTGTGTATGTTTGTATGAGTGTATGAATTCCTCTTCGCCTAATTGTGTATAACATATGTGTTTGTATGTGACTGAGCATGAAACATGCGCATGTATGGGTTCGTGTGCGTTCGTGTGTGTGTCTATTTGTCGAAGCCACTTTAAGTTGACGAAGCACTACAGCGTTTACTTACAATTAGAAATGGCAGTGACAGAGTTGGGGGGGGAAGGAGGCGATGGGCAACGAAAGTATAGTATCGAGTCGCAGTTGTTGGCAAAATTCAACAAATGAACTCAAAAGTTTGAAACTTGCCATTTTGTGAAATTGAAAGCAATTAAAATTTTGCCAAGATTTGTCACAAGTTGCTGCTGATTGCAAAAACAAACTTGTTGGGCATTGCAAATTGCTTTAAAGCTTCAATGTGATGAGAAATTGTTAACGTAAAAATACAAAAGATTTTAAATATATATATTAATAATATATATTTTATAATATATAAAATTTTTTCTTTTTATTAATTTTTTATTTTATTTAATATTTGTTAAAAAAAATATTTCCGCTATTTTGTTTTTGTAGAAAAATACACAACTCAGACTTAAAAATACTCCATAAATTCTGCATAAATATGGAAACCTTAAAATACTGCAGGACATCTATTTTCAACTCCCTTTGTTCTCTACCAACTCTGCACCGAGGCAGAGTAGGCGAAGGGACGTGCGGCGGCTATGTAAAGCGGCTGCGCAACCAGCGGCTGCGAGCGTATGGTGATGAAACGCGCCACAGGCGCTGAGACCGCGACGAAAACGCGCTCAGCATCGGGATTCTCGGCGGCGCCCTCGTCCGGTATGGGCGCTGGCGGATTGTCGCTGACACCGCAAGCGGGATGGCCCGCTTTGTCGGCGGGCGACACGGGCGACTCCGGTTCGGGCTCGTTGATTGCTTGCACTGAAATTCTATTCTCGGCTTGAACTTCGTTAGGCAGCAAAAACGCTTTGCTGGGGCGATAGCCGGCAGCGGGGTAGGGCGCCTTGGGCAGCGATGTGGGCGCAGCGTCTGTACTGCTGGCGACGGTGGTGGAGGTGACATCCAGTTGCGCCTCTGCGGGCGATGCGGTGGTGGTGGTGACAGCAGCATCCACTACTTGCGAGTCAGCCCTCTCGCCAGCGGAAAATTCAATTGTAATTTCGTTGGGCAGCAGAAACGCTTTGCTGGGACGATAGCCAGCAGCGGGGTAGGGCGCCTTGGGTAGAGCACGTCCCTGTTTGGCAGCATCGTCGCTGTTCAGCGCCGCTGGCACTTCATTGTACACTGTGGTTGTTTCCAGTGCGCTGCTGTCAGTGGTGGTCGTGGTGCTGATCGTCTCGGGCCACTCGGTGGTGGTGGTTGTGCTCAGACCTGAGCCCTCCTCGTCTGCTTCGGCCTCGCCAGGCAGATTAAAGGCACGTCCCGGCCTGTAGCCCGCTGCCGGATAGGGCGTTGGCTGCACTTCGCGCACTATTGCCTCCTCGCCGCCAACCGTTTCTTGCTCCTCCTCAGCAGCCTGTTGCGCCTGCGCGCCGCATGCGAGCAGCAAAACAAGCAATGCGTAGCCAAAACGGAAATGCGCCATTTTGAAAATGTTTAACAATTTTCTATTTTTTTTAATTTCGTATTTTTGTCAAATTAAAATCCTTAATGGAAACACAACAACAACTTTAGTAAAATACTGTTCAATATTTTAAGCGTCAACGCCGCGTCGCAATAATTTTATACAAATTCTAAATTCAGACTGTTTTCAATAAAGAATGTCACAATCATTTTTATATCAAGTCGCCAGTTATTGCACATTCTCAGCTCATTCGCTCATTCGCTCTCGCTGCCAATGTTCAGCATACGCCCAGTGCGACTTCAGTGTTCTGACTGGGCACACAAATCGAAATCGAAAGTTCACACGCTCCCAAATTGAAAGCGTTTATGGTGTGCACTGAAATTATATTTGTTTGTTTGTGTGTGTGTATGTGTAGCCACTCCACAAAACGCCCGCCGCAGTTTGAAGCTTGAATGCTCAGGCAGTGAGCACATTTGCACTCAAATATGGTCGAACACTTTATTTGTATTTGTGTTTTTTTTTTGTAAGAACATACATTTTTAGTTTCATTTATCAATAAAATTCCTACGTGTTCTGTAAAGCAATTTTTTGGAAATATTACAAATTGTCATAATTTTTAATTTATTGATGTACTTAAAATTTTTGTTTGTTGTACAAATTTTGACTACACCAATCCGGTGGCCGAATCACTGCAGCACTTTTCAGGCTGAGGTGTTCTCTGTCAGGAAGACCCAGTAGAGGAAGGAAATCAATACATTTCTACATCGACTGTCAATCTGCTATTAGGACCATAATTTTCTTGTAAATCATCAAAAATGTCCTGCAATTCCGTATCGCAAAAGAAAGATTGTCTGTAAATTGCAAACTTCATATCCCTTCAAATGTAGTTGGAGTCTTTAGCTTTCATAAATGGGCTCAAATGTCTTTGTCATCTCTAAGGATTTCCGAACACCTACAGTATTGCTGGCTAGTTCGTCTACTCTCTCTTCTCCAGGTCGTTTTCAGACCACTGGTTGCCTTTCTCTCCTGGACGTTTGCGAACATTCTTCCCTCCTCGGACCTTACGACAGTAAACTTGCTAATTGCTAAAGTTACTAAAGTTTACAAAGAAAACTCGGTCACAAGAACATTGAGGAAAATGAGACATTAGATGTCGTTGCCAAAAGTAATGTTCATCTACCAGAACAGCAAATTAAGTACGTTCTGATGCCTTTGTAACCGAACAACAAGGATCTGAATCACAACCTCATAAGAAAGACGAAGACGTTTAACTATCTGCGCAACAGCTAAAAATATACTTGGGCCAATCAATGAAATGTATACGAGATTCGTTCTCTCGCTCTTGAGAAAGGACTGCAGAACCATTGTAGAAATTTTAGCCTGGCACTGCTTAACAGCGACTAACGCACAAAAGATGGAAATCACTGAGTCGCCAGAAATGCAAAGAAAATGTAGCCCAGGGAACTCTGTAGCACATTATTCGCTCCTGTTCAGATATCTTGAGACTACAACTTATCTACTTAGGGACCACGTTTTCTCTGGGTTAGAAGAGGTCATCAAGCATGACACTAAGTCATTGCTGAACTTAGGTGCCTCTTAGGTAGGAACATCCACATTCTCTTTAAAAGTTAACTCTTACTGATACAGCTAGAAGCCCAACAGGCTCAATGCATAACCGACTTGAACAGCTTACCTAACCTCAACTTTTACTACTTGTTAATCTGTTTAAACCTCTCAGTCACAACTTTTACTTCTTGTAAATCTTTTTAAATCTGTGAGTCTCATTCATTATGGTGTCACGATAGATATTTAGAGCCCAGTTGAGTTACTCTTGGAGCAACCACACCTACCTATCTGATTGTTTTAACTTTACACTGTGCAATAAAAATCTATCTTTGTACCAGACCCATCTAAAAAATTATATATATATGAAACTAGAGGTCATTCATAGTAACCTGGCATACTAAGTTTTAATTTGCTGATCCAATTTCGTTTTAAAAGTACTTCAAAGTTTTAAGGATGTCAAAGGATGTTTCAAGGAATTTGTGTAAATATTTGCCGTTGTGCAATGATGAAGATTTAGGTATCAAAAGAAAAAGGAAAATTGTCGTCTTCAGACTATATTTCCTATATTGAACCTTTAAGGCCAAAATATGTCAGTAAAATCCTTTAAATATCTGTGGCATTTTGACAAAACAACCTATTTAAATCTAATTTTCAAAATGTTCAGGAGAGCGAAAAAACTGTTGAGGTGCAGACCAAATCTCATACAAAACTGGAGAAAAGTTGAAATTATACACGTCTTATCTCTGTAACTAAATGTCATAGAAACAAACCGATTACACCAATAGAAGCGTCTTTAAATTGTTTCTTTATGATTAAAAAAATTGGAAATTTGACTTAAGTCGACTTAAGTGCTTTTGTCAAAATTCAACAGATATGTAACCTTCGATATTATTGAAATTTTATAACGGATACTTTTGATCAAAATATATTTTTTGGATCGCGGTTTAACCCTTTCCGACATGCAAATAAACCCGTTCTGTATGAATTGTATGGGCTGTAGTCCAATATATTGGACATTGTAACTGAAAGGGTTAATAAAGAATAAAAAAGAAAGAAAACTTTCTTTCTTTCTTCTATCTTTAGTGGCTTAGAGTGAAGACATGGGTATCAAAAGAAAGAAGGAATACTGAATGAGACGGATTTGAGGCTCTGTATCGCAGAGACGTTTACGAATTCGACAAAATCCGTACGTATACTTTTTCTATGATAGTTATACTATAAAAATATCAAATTAAAAAAAAAAAATTTTCAAAATTTAAAACTTTTTAAACGGTTTGTAGCGTAATACTTCTTTAAATTTTTTTCTATCTTAAGTGCTTCAGAGTTAGAAAAATAAGTTTTCATCCAAAAGCAAGAATTTAGTATGAAACACATATTCATTGTTTTCTATTATTTTTTCTTATTAAATGGAAACAAGATTGAGGTAACTAACTAACTAATCTTTGTTCTGAAACTTCAAAATAAAAAATTTGAACAAAAAGCAACAAGCTTTTTTTTCATTTGTTACCCAAATCTTTATCGCACAGCGGAAAAAATTTAAAAGAAAATTTTCTAAATTTATATTTTCCAATTCGACTCAAATTTTAAACTTCTTTTAAAAGAACATGGGATCAAAATTATTTTAAAATAGAAAATAATGGCCAATTTGATAAAAAATCAACAAGTTTTCTCTTTTATTTGATACCCAAATCTTCATCACAGCACAACCAAAGATATTGAAAAAATATCTTCTAAAATTGTATCTTCTAATTCTATCTACATTTGTTAAGCCAATTTAAAAGGGCATTGTATCAGAAAAATTTGAAAATAGAGAAAATAGATAACTGGTCAAAAAGCAATCAGCATGGCACAACTGCAAATAATAAAAAAATTGAAAAATTGATCAAATTCTATGTTAAATTGTTAAGTCCTTTTAAAATGACATAGAATCAGAAAACTTTTAGAATAAAAATATTGAAAAATTGGTCAAAAAGCAACAAGTTTTCCCTTTTATTTGATACACAAATCCTCATCACAGCGCAACTGTAAATGTTAAAAAAAAATTCTTTAAATTCTATCTTCTAATTATAGCTAAACTATTACAATTTTTTTATAAGGACATCAAATCAGAAAACGAAAAACTGAGTATGCCAGGTTATTAGGAATGATTTATAGTTTCATGCCCATATCAACTTTTGGATGGGTCCAAAATACTGTCACACAATGTAATAAGATCTCATAAAAAATTTTCTTTCAATGGATTTTTCGTTTTTTGAAATTTCGTTATCATTCAAGTTTTCATTTCTTTAATTTTGAATTTTTAAAATAGTTTTGTTTCCTAATAATCACAAATACATTCTGCTTTTAGTGTCAAAACTTCATAGTAAATTATAATAAATTACTTAAGAAGGCAATTTTCCTTAACTTATTTAATAATTGTTTTACTTTTCTTTCTACTTACTGTCATTAGAAAATTATATCCCCTATTTTGTCCGTCTCATTCTTCAGTATTTTTATATCTATCTATGTTTTCCTAGCATTTTTAGTGCCCCCATATCATTCATAATGCTGCCTCAAAGCCTTTGTTGTTGTTGTTCGCCATATCACAAGCCGCAGCTTTCTGAACTCTGCTGCGTGTGTGTGGCATACAAATGCCGCTTAATTGCCGCAAAAAAATCACCAACACGTATGAAACACATACATATTCATACACATAGATATATACATATATATATATTAGGGATCGCAATTTTTGGCCATTTTGCGATCCCGGGATTTTCGGGATTGAAAAGTCAAATCCCGGGATCCCGGGATTTAATCCCGGGATTCAAATAACAATTTTTTTAAATAAAACAATTTTACCAAATTGCATAAATACTTGTTTATAATATATTTACCATAAAAATGGACACAGTTTAATCACATTTGGGGTAGTTTTAAGATTTTGTATCTTGAATTTAATCACATTGTAAGGCGGAAAGGGAGGCAGTCGGTGTTGAGTCGTCGAAGTGGTTGGTTGTGCGCGGCACATCACCAAAATCCAGTTGTCATTTACAATCAGTTGTCAATTACATTCAAAATTGTCAGTTAAAATTTAAATCAAATAAATAAACATAGTCATCCTTGACAACATTTTGTTTAACTTAAAAGTTTTTCATTTGACATTTAACTTCAGTTTGATAACATTTAGTTTTATCCAAAAATGACACTTAAACATAACTTATTGCTTTGCATCAAATGTATCATAAAGTACATATATACGCATATTTGATAAAAAAAAATAAAATAGTTAATTTGTTAGTACTTTTAGTTTTACTTTAATTATTTCGATAAAAAAGTTATTTATTTATTTATTTATTTATTTCTTACGGCTACATTACGCCTAGTTCATACACTACTAAAAATAGGATATTATATTATATAACAATACTAATATTCCTACTTAACAGTTACCTAATATTTAAAGTTTTACAGTAATTAAAAAGATTTCGTTTAAACATATTTTTATCACCGTTTTTAAGTTCTTCAGGCAAATTATTAAAACACTTAAGGCCTTTATAGAAAAGACAATTTTTATCAGATTCGGTTCTAAAAAATGGTAGCTTAAAATTATGTTTATTTCGAGTGTTCACATTATGTGTATTACTGATTAAAACTAAATTAGTGCTTAGGTATTCAGGTAATAAGCCATTTTTGAGATTATTTATAAACTTCATTGTATAGAAAAATATTTGCTGCCTAACACTAAGCCAATTAAGGGAATGTAACATGTTCACTACCGAAGCATCATACCTCATTTTAAGGATAAAACGCATTGCCTTGTTCTGCATTTTTTGCAATTTATTAATTTGAGAGTCTTTCATAATGAAAAATATTGTGGGGCAATAGATAAAGTGTGGCTCGATTATCGATCTATATACCATGATTTTGTATTTTTTACTTAAAAATTTACACGTTCGTTTCATAAACCAAATTTTTTTTGCAATTTTTCCCAAAGTGTAATCAATGTGATCGTTAAATTTTAATGTTTCGTCGATCTGAATGCCCAGATATTTTATTTTATGAACTTTTTCTATTTCGATGTTATTAATTTTTATATTTTTCAATACTAAGTTATTATTTCGTGAAATGTTTAATTTTAATCTGTTAGTACACAGCCACATATACAGAGAATCCAAGTCCAATTGCAACTTATGTTGAATTTCATCTATATTAGTCCCACTAATCATAATTAAAGCATCATCAGCAAATAGTTTGATCGTGCTATAATGAAGCACAGATACAATATCATTGATGTATATATTAAACAAAATAGGAGCCAACACAGAACCTTGAGGCAACCCAATTTTGACATCAATTTCCCTGGAAACCGACGACCCAATTACCACACGCTGCTTGCGGTTTGTTAGAAAACTTTTGAACCAATCTAGCTCGACATTTTTAATCCCAATATTAAATAATTTGGTTAAAAGTATTTCTTGATCAATCGTCTCAAAAGCTCTCTTTAGATCAACGAATACGGCAAAAGTAGATTTCTTATCGTTTAGCTGTTCCTTCCAATTAGCTAAAACCAAATTCAACGCAGTTTCACATGAGTGTTTGTTTCTAAATCCTGATTGTTGTTGTATAAGAATATTATTACTTTCTAAATATTGCACAATTTGATTTTTTACAACAGTCTCAAGAATCTTCTCATCACACGGCAAAGTATTTATCGGTCTCAACTCTTCAGCTTTTATAGTATTTTTAACCTTTTCAATTGGAACTATTACTGACGTTTTCCAAATATTTGGAACAACGCCTCTGGCCAGACTTTCGTTAATAACTTGTGCAAAAAAATAACCCATGTATATGCTTGAATCCTTAACAACACCTTCCGAGAGCAACTTTTTCCCCCTATTTTATATTTGAAATTCTTTTTGACTATTTCTTCAATCTCATCTGCTGATACCTGACTAAATTTAAAAGGTGAGTTGCCTTGAATCGGTACGGGGATATCCCTGCCTATTACTGTCTCGATACTGTTTCTTATTTCAGTTATACTGTCAACAAAGAATTCGTTGTGATTAACTAAAAACTGAGATCTTAAAAATACTAAGGCATTACATGTTTTGCCCTCTAATCTAGAGCGAAATTTATTGCAAATAAACCCTGCTGAGAGAAAACATCTTTCAGATTCAACACTTGCTGGTTGAATGCTTAGTAAATAATTATAAGCCTTTTGCAAAAGACGCCCTCTATCCCCTCCCTCCTCCTTCAGATAAGGAATCGGGTTTTTGTGCTTTTAAATTTATTTCATTTGAACTTTGAAGCATCTTTTGCAATCCCGAAAATCCCGGGATTAAAAGATTGGAATCCCGGGATTTTCGGGACTGGAAAAAGTCCGGGATCCCGGGATCCCGGGATCCCGGGATCCCGGGATTGCGATGCCTAATATATATATATGCAAATGTATGTATGTAATAATGCAAATGTGAAAATATTTTTATTTGTCGTTCAGCGCCTGAAAGTGAACGTAAATTCCCAGATTTGTTATTAAAATGTTGTTTGTATATGATTTTTTTTATATAAATATATATATGTATGTCAAACACGTGTATGAATGTTTGTTCATATATGAAAATATATATATACGTAGAATATATTTGTTGTGCTATTCCCTTTTGCTTAAGTGCGCTACGTGCTAATGCGCTCGTCAGCTTGAGCTTGCTTCAGCTTTTTCTTGCCAGTTTTTGTTCATTGTTGCTTTCAATCGGTTTGGCATTTTCATAAAATCGCTAATAATAACAATAATAATGATTTTTGCATAGCGCTCATATCAATAAAAATAATCTTTATCACATACTTTCGACATTGTTTGCAGGGTTCTTTCCTTTCAGTTATGGCTGCGGTTATGTGTTGATTATTTTTTAGGTGTCTTTGTTTGTGGTCAGCAACCTTCGATATAGGGTTTTTTGGATATTTGTTGATTGGTTAACAATTTTATAATTAAATGAAAAATGTCAGTGCATATTAAAAAACAATTTTGAATGAAATAAAATAAGACCTCAAAGGAAAAAAATTTGTTGCTATTAAACTTTTAAGACATGGTATGAAAAAATTAGAAAAAATCTTTTTCGATTAAAGTGAATTACAACACAGCTAACTCACCAGTTAGAGCTTAAAATATTAAGTAAGGGAGAGGGCTGGGTTGTGAACAGGGGTTTTGTTTTTTGGCTCTAACTTTTCACAGAATGAAGATATCGAAAAATTGAAGATACCGTTGGAAAGGTGAATATATAACGCAACTTTGTTATGAAGACAGATTACCGTTTTGATTGAAATTTAACTCTCTACGTCCAATTTTCTAAAAACGTGATTTTTCGCTTTTTCAAAAAAGTGGCTGGGTTGTGAACCATCTGGAAAATCCCTATTAAAGTCGGAAAATACGAAGAAAACACCCATAATTTTTAAGTACATTGAGAATTTATTTAATCAGGAAGCTTCAAGAGGTGAAAAAAAGTTATAATGACGCCTCTTAGGCCAAAAAATCGCAATGAATGAAACTGCTCTATTTTTTAAATTTTCATCCTAATCTGTGTCGGAATGTTTGCATGTGAAATACGAACGTGTTCTCGTATTGGCCCACTTCAAGTGAACTCAAGGAAATCGAGTGAAATTACATAAAATTACTTTATTTTAATATATCCGTCCATATTTGACAGTGTTAGAACAAATGTAGTACGAAAAACAGGTGGTTCATAACACAGCCACCTCAGTGGTTCACAGCCCAACCACGATGCCATTTTGGAAACTTTAAAATAAACGACACATCCAATCATAATTCGATATAAACAAATATTGCATCGTAAAATAGAATCAAAACACTAAATAAACATGTATTACACAGACTTTTTGCAATAAGCTCAGTCACTAAGATAGCACTTTAAAAAAAAGCCAACAAGTTTTCGCAGTCGATTTTCAAACACGATGTCTTTCAAACTCGATTTCTGTCACAAGCAATACGTGTTTGTACTTCGGTGTAACCACAAAAGCAGAGTCATATCATAAGACAAACTTGACAGTTGAAAGATTGGCGATATGTCAATTAAGGAAAGAAAAAACGGCAATGGTTCACACCCCAGCCTGGTTCACAACCCAGCCCTCTCCCTTATATATTATTTTATAATGTATTATAGTCAGTGGTACACACAGGATTTTATTTTCTGAGGTTCCATACACAACTTTTGAGACTAATACCAATTGAAACCATAGTTGCTAGCCAAAATATTTGCAAGATGCAAATATTTCGAAGGGCCTTGAACCCTTAAAACCAGGGTGCGGAGAACGATCAAAATACGATCCTTCTCACGAATAATCGCAACCAAAAACTGCGTGCTTCTAATTTCTCGCGAGCGATAAAGTTGCGCTGCGAGCAAAAGCATTTACGATCTCTCACGAGAAATATAAATGTTCGGAAAAATCGCGAATGAGAAAATGTCGCTGCAAGCGTCGTCAGTTCGATCTCTCGCGATCGTTCGTTTGTTGCGAGCGCTTGTTGTAAAACTCATTCAGTAACTCGTATTGTGAAGATTGAATCTTTGAACGATCGCGATCGTTCGTCTGGGCAGTAAATTATGTACATACACTAGTCAGAATAAGTTTGCGTACAAGGGGTACGTAGTTTTTTCATATGAAAAATAAATCAGTTAAAGTTATTTTTTAAAAACAAAATATTTTTTATTTCTTCCGTAAAGTTAGTTATTTTATTCCATTAAGATAATAATAACAAAAACTTGACCAAACTGTAAAAGGAGTGCCAAAAACAAAATATGTTATGAATTCACCTCAGAAAAAGTTTGCGTACAAGATGAGATTATGTAGTTAAAATTCAATTGAAACTAAGTTTTGTCCAAAAATTAATAACTTTGTGAATTTTCTTTTCTCGCTTGAACTCCCTGCAGAAGTTTTGGCGCAAATTTTTTTAAATTCGGTGTTTTTTCAGCGGTTATTTTGTTATATCCTTGAATTGTTGTATTGGTTAACTATATCTTAGAAGATGGAGCGTTGTTGGGCTCAGGGTTTAACTGATCCCCTTATATACTCAATTAGATGCACGGTAGGTGACTAGGGAGGGACTTTTGCAACTTTGTTGAGCCAGTTAATAGCAAACATAGCTTCGCATCGTATGCATTGCGCGCTAAGGTTGAAAAGATATGTTGGAATCTGATCCAAAGTTTTGAAACCTTGGCTTACATAAGCTTTTAGAATATGTAAATAACCCCCCGGAAACATTTCTGAATAAAACAACACAGCCTGCTCACTCCTTTTCCTGACATGCAGCCCCATACCATATCTCCACATATGCTATGCTTCACTGTTAATTTCAGATTTTTGTTATTAACAGGATCCTGTTCAAATTAGTTGATGCTTTTTAATTCCAAATATGCCAAACCATTATCAAATAATAATGAAAGGTCCCACTTTCTATAGATAACAACATTTCGTTCCGAAAATCCGGTTTTTAGACTCCTTGATGGACTCTTTTACGAAAGCAATTCTGTGCTCCTTGTAAGTAAGCTAAATATGGGCTTCTTACATGCTGTTATGTAGGGGAAGTATGTTTTTTTCAGAACTTTTCTTATAAAGTCACTGCTAATGGGGTTTATAAAATATTTCTGTACATTTCTGAAGATATTGGATGCAACTAGCCTTAGATTGTGATGCACTGATCGCAAACAATCGAATCCTCTTGCTCGGGTAACTTAAGAAAATGGTCAGATCGTAGTAACCAAACAAGATTTTCTGTTTTTTTTTAGATTTAAGATGGCTTTTTGAAATGACGAATGTGCTCTCCCAAAAGTTTCCCTAATTTCATGAAATTTTTTGTCAATTTTGAAAAGTTTTTGTAAGATTATTCTTTATCCATTTTTAATATTTTTCTGTTGAATTCTATTGCTTTCTATAAAATTTCAAGCACATATACGGTTCCAAATAACTTACAAGTCCGTTTACCGTTCAATGGAATACAAATTTTCCAAAAAAAATAAAGAGCATAACCGGAAGTTCCCGTTATTAGTTTTGTACGCAAACTTATTCTGCACCGTTTTGTGAGTATATTGTCAATAAATACGAATACATGGAAAATTATTATTTTAATTCATCTAAAACAGAACAAAAAGTGCAGTTAAGGCATATATGAATAATGTGGATAAGTTTTTATAAACAGAGAACCCATTTTTGAGGTCAAAATTAATCATAAAATATTTTTGACTTGCCTGTACGCAAACTTATTCTGACTAGTGTATATAGGAGTTTGAGCAGTTTGCTATTAAACTCGGCTGCTACTGACTGAAGTTTATTTCCTAAAGGAAACTTATGTATAGAAGTTTGTAGATTTTAAAGACCTTTTGTTAGGAAAATTATAACAAAAAAAAAAGAAAACTTTGTGTTATGTTTGTATATGGTCTCGTAATGCCTTTTAGTGTTTCCTTATATGTATCCTTTAAGTTGTTTTCCACACAAAATGCGCTTTGAAAAATCTGTGTCTTTATTATATGTAACAAGTTTCGTCTTGTCAATATTTGACAATTTGCCCATATTTATATAAAAAAAGCAAACGCACAAGAAAATAATTTCACAAATCGTCCTTCGCCCGTATATATCGCAAAATAGACTAAATTCAATGATTGTTTGTAGCCACGCTCTACCGACGAACTTTACAAAAATTCGTTCGCGATCGATCAAACATTCGCTCGCGAACGATCGATCAAACATTCGCTCGCGAACGATCGAAAATTCGATCTTCTCATATTAGCTCGTTTTGCGATTGTATTTTATCGCGAGAAATACTTGAGCAAACGAGCGGTTGCGAATGATTTTCGGCATCAGCGTTCTTCCCACGACCGATCGTTTTCGTACGCTCGTTCGTTTGAAATGTGTATACATAAACTCGCTGCATACGATCTCTCACGAACGAATACGTAGGCAATGCATTCGCAACCGCTCGTTTGCTCAAGTATTTCTCGCGATAAAATACAATCGCAAAACGAGCTAATATGAGAAGATCGAATTTTCGATCGTTCGCGAGCGAATTTTTCCGCACCCTGCTTAAAACCCCTCTTTGTATGTGCCACTGATTAAAGTGTTCAGCATTAGACAAAGAAGACAGTAGAAATTACTTTCTTTTAAATATAAAAAAATTTGAAATTTCCTCCTAAAATTACTAAATTACTAAAATTAATTTATTTTAAATAAAAAAAGCTGAAATTTTCTCCTAAAAAATATCTGCTACAAATTAAAAAAAAAATTTTTTAATTATAAACTTTTCATAAAAAAATAAAAATATATTTAGTCTTTTTTATTGCAGCCTTTTAATTTATTTAGCTTTATTTATTGCTGATTTAAAAAGGGGATATTGCATGCACTGAAACCAGAGATGATCTTTTGTGTCCCTTTTTCAGCTTAAAAACAACTTAACAAGGAAAACACATATACAAAATAAACTCGGTATGAAATTCGCTTTTGTAAACTTCATTTATTGCATAAACTTTGAAGTATAAAATTAAATTAAATTAAATTAGTCACTTTAGCTTTCAATACTCAAGGCTTCAGAGCCACTAATGATGTCAGAGTATTCCTCAAATTCGAGTATGACCGTCAAAATTTCCTAAAATTTCTTTTAAATAATTCTACCTCTTAAAAATTCTCCTTTCAGACCAAGAATCCGCTACATCTAGGAGGAAATCTCCTGATTTGGCAACACTGAAACAAGATGCATTAAAAAGTAAACAGGACTGTTGAAATAGAAAAATTTCCAGTGAAGCCACCTACAAGTTGCACAATGCCTTCAAAGGTTCTTTCCTCAAATTTTTCCTCGAGTAAAATTTCCAGATGACAGTATGTTCGTGTCATCGGGGGAGAAGCCGACCTCTGGACTATGCAGTGGGTAGCGCGTTGGTTTCTCATGCCAAAGGCCTTAGGTTCGAATCCCAGGTCGGCCTGGTGAAACACTCATCTACTTCTATTCCATTCTATTCCGCTATTCCGAAATTCCTTTCTAAAATTCTAGTAAAAATTTTATTGAATTTGGTTAACTGAAAGCAGAGTTATTGCTTCCAAAGTAACAGTAGGTTTTTGTTATCGAGCCGGCCTCGATAGTCCAGTAAATAGTGCGTTGGCTTCTCATACCGGAGGCCCTAGGTTCGATTCATAGCTCGACCTGGTGAAACACTCGTCTACTTCTATTGCTATCCACATAAAACAGATGAGAGTTCTACAAGAAAATCCAAGAGCCCAACCGCCGTTCGGACTCGGCATTGAACTGTAGGTCCCCTCCCCATTTCCCCATCTGCTTGAAAATTGCGTTGTAACACGAATATTAAAAAAAAGTCAAATATTTGGTATCACAATGGGCCACTTCGACCTTAGATTGCGTCTCTTATAGAGGCAGCCACCATAACCTTATCTAACCTTATGTCAACGATACAAAAATGAGAATTGAACAAAGAGACAATATCAAATTTTGTTTGAAACTTGATAGTTAAAACTTTTACCAAAGCATTTCAATTATTGAACCAAGTTAAGACGTTCGTGAAGACAGAAATGTTAACTAACATCTTGATCAACAAAAATTTACTTTCTGTCAAAAGATTCCATCAAATTTGTGCGTAAATTCAGTCACAGATCAATTAAAATATTCATAGAACTTCCTGAGATTGAATTAAGAGATCTCAAAAACATCTATTTACATTTTAACTGAATATTTGATACCAACTAAATATTAGTTAGTGCGTTGAAAGGTACATTCTTTCTTGATTTCTAATCAAAATTTTATGACACTTGGTGCATTTCAAGCGAAATTATTGCATGTGGTGTGAAAGTATATTTGTATTTTTAGTACAAAAAAAACTTTAAACAATGTGTCAATATTACTTAGTTAAATTTTGACCCAAACATTTCAATTGATGATCTAAGTTTATGTTTTTAATTGTTAATCTTGAAATTAGAGATCAAAAGTGCTAAACAAGATTTGATACATTTTGTGAGTACATAAATAATGACCAACTGAAATCCCTGATCTCCATAGATTCAATTAACACGTTGGGCCCGGCGCCGACAGTGAACAAATATAGTCTCAATGAAATGTGATCAAATGTAGTTTTAATGAAATTTATTGAAGCATTCTAAATAAGAAGAAGAATTCTTTACCACTTGGCGATACCCTACAACATTGTATCGCTGCCGGCTGAACAGAAAAGACGGCAAATCCGGCGCCGGGCTCAACGTGTTAAATCTATGCAACAGTTCATCAAAGATCATTCGAAATTATGCACAAAAAGCCATATACCAAAACCGCTTATTTATTTATAAACTTATCCTAAAAATATGCACCAAAATAAGGCCTAAATATTTCAGCAAAATACGAACACTTATTAAAACTCCATGAAACATTGCATACTTTTAGGCTGCCATATAATTCTTTCCGCTTTCAATTTGTCGCTAAAAATAATTTAAATACAAAAAAATTGTTGAATTTAGCACAAAACAGCATCGTGTTCCAAGTGAATATTATTGAACTGAAACGCTCTCTCTCTGTTGTAGCATATTGTGTGCTGTGCCTGCAGCGCGTTCAGTATTTTCAAGTCAAGCGTGAAATTTTGCCCGAGCAACAACCCAAACGAAAATCAACATTCACCACTCGAGTGCACGCTTCAACGGCCGCCTGCCAATGCCAACCAAATATGTACACACCACCTGACCAGCACAGCTCAAACACACACACACACACACACACACATACAGAGACTGAATCGCCGACACGTCGCACCATAAAATCAGGCAAACAAAAGAGGCGCAAAAAATATGGCAACGTTCGCCTTTGTTTGGCCAATTTATGCAGCTCAAACACGAAAATGCCGGCCGGTTCATGTTAAAATGTCAACGCGTTAAATTGAGTCAGTGCAGCCGCAATAACAACAGCAGCTTTGCGAGTGCAGCAGCGACACAAAGCGACGCTGACAACAACACCAACAAACATGGTGACAACACTTGATTGCATTAATTAAGTCACACTTATTTGTCGGCAATAAACAACAGGAGCGGCAACAGCAGCAACAACAACAACAGAAACCCCAGCAATAATAACAACAACAACTGAAACAGCTACAGCGACAGACGCATTGACAGTGACAATGACAGTGGTGGTGGCATCAACAACAGCGCCAACAACCGCAGCAACAACTTGGCAACAGCAAAACACAACTTGCCAACAACAACAATAACAACAAAATCGCGCAAATGCCGCGTCAACAATGCGCCGCGTCAAAATGTAAATAGGCAAACGCCAAAGCGACGCAAATCGAACTGTGCAATTGCATTGGATTCGATGAGAGAGGGGTGAGCGAGAGAAGTGGGAGTGGCAGAGGGAGGGGCTGAGTGTGTTGCTGGGGTAGAGGTGCGTACTTTTCTGCTATGCGGGCGCCAATTTTTCGTGCCTTCAGCCACAACTGGCGGACATATTTTGCGGCCAATAGCGGCGATGCCCGCAGCAAACGGACCAACAAACCGACTACCAACTAAATTTAAATGCAACAACAAAAGTTGGTGTAAATGTGCGTTTAATTGTGGTGGTAGAGCAGTAACAACAATAGCAAAAATAACAACAAGAATGAGAATGAAAAATGCAATAAATTATTAAAATGTCTATGCGAAGCGATGCCAGATACAGCAACAATCAATGAAAGTGCAATAAATGGAGATGAGAAGTTGAAATGGAGATACAACCGCAAAGCAGAATGAACCACAAAGTACACCGAATGACAGCCAAACAGTTAGACTAACCAGTGTTGCCAGATCAGGAGACTTCCTTCCAGATTTAGAAGATTCTTGGCCTTTTAGGAGAATTTTTAAGAAGATGAATTGTTTAGGAGATTGGGACGGTGCTACATTTGGCATCATTTGTTGCACTGAAGCCTTGAATATTGAAAGCTAAAGTATCTAATTTAATTTAATTAAATATTATACTTTAAAGTGTATAATTTATGGAATGAGTGCAGAATGTTTACATAATCGAATTTCATACTGGACTAATTTTTTATATGTTTGGTTTGTGCCAAGTAGTTGTTAAGCTGAAGCTGAACGAATAAAAAGGCTGCAATAAAAAAAAATTAATATATAATACAATTTAAAATTTTTATTTTTTCTATAAGAATTTTAATTTCTTAGTTTATGACAAGACTAATTAAACTAATTATAAAATTTATTATTAATTAAAAAAATTTTATTTTTTTATGAAAAGTTTAATTCCTTAGTTTATGACAAAAATTATTTTTAAAAAAATTTTAAGATTTTTTTTAAGATTTCGGAGAAAGTCATTTCAGTGTCTGGCAACACTGAGACTGACGAATATAAAAATGAATACTGCAATTTCAAACAAAATGAGTGATTAAAGCGATGTGAGGGGAATCTGGAAACTTAAAGTTGATCATATAAGTACAGTTGTTGTTGTTATTATTGTTGTTGTAGAATGAATTTTTCATATCTTGGTTGGTGGCTGGTTGCATTGTCGCTATTTATAATGCAATTGTTGTTGTTTTTTCAGTGAGTGTCTGCATTGAGTGTTGCATTCCTTTTCTTATATTCTTTCTTCCCATCTCATACTCAAATTTTTTATTGATTTTGAGTTTTTCATATTTTTTTTTTTTAAGTTGTTCCAATAAAAGTGCAATAAGTATTTAGTTTAAAAATAAAGTTTCATAATTTCCGTTTATAGTCAAGCAGCGCTTAGAGCGCTGGAATCGGTTGTAGTAAAATCGAAGGCAGTTAAGTGTTATCGTATAAAGCACTCACTTTCTGCTGGATTCCGTGCTACTTGGGAGTGGCAGGCAACGAAGAAGCGAACGAGATGGCGAGAAAAGATAGCCTTGTCCATTTTTTTGTTCCTTGTTCACTTCTCTCTAGAGAATAGGGCCTCCACAAAACAGCCTTGTTGGTTAGGTTAATCGGTTGTGTTGTTCTGCGAGGGTAGCTGGTTGTCCTTGTCCATTACCGAAACGAATAACTTTGTGCTTCCTGCGATATCTGTTTTGTATTGAATATTGACACGTTGACCAAAACCATTTTAAGTCCTCATGGCATATTAAGTCCTCATGGCATAGCAGAAGCGGTTGTGGCACTTGTCAGGCTCTCTGAGCACTTTTTTCAGGATAATGCGTTTTGTACTGTCCTTGAGTCAAACCGTCAGTCGGCAGCTTGTTGGAGTCATCCAGTTTCGCACACAGGGAGTGTTTTGGTGATTCCAACCCCCAACAAATCAAAAAGTTGCTAGTACAAAAAATGGTTTCGAATGGTATTCAACTCAAAAGTTGTATGCAATCCCTCCTCCCCCCAATTAAGTCCTCTGTGCGACTGCGTGAGTCGTCACTGGACACTGCGCTATTGAATCTATGCTCAGCAGATACCTTCGTCTGCTTCTTATTTTCTCATTCAGTGATGTCTGCAGAAGCTTGTGATATGAAGAAGAGTTAGAAACGATACAACTCTTTCTAGGCCACTTCTACTTCTTCTCGTTCAGTGATGTCTGCAGAAGCTGAGTAGATGAAAAAAAGGTGGAAGAGATGCAACACTTTTTGTGCCACTTTTTCTTCTTCTTCTTCTTCTTCTCATTCAGTGACGTCTGCAGAAGTTTGTGAGATGAGGAAGAGGTAGAAACGATAAAACACCTTCTTATCCACTTCTTCTTCTTCTTCTTCTCGTTCAGTGATGTCTGCAGAAGCTTGTGAGATGAAGAAGAGTTAGAAACGATACAACACTTTCTAGGCCACTTCTTCTTCTTCTCGTTCAGTGATGTCTGCAGAAGCTGAGTAGATGAAAAAAAGGTGGAAGAGATGCAATACTTTTTGTGTCACTTCTTCTTCTTCTTCTTCTCGTTCAATGACGTCTGCAGAAGCTGCGGAGATGAAAAAAAGGTTGAGGCGATACAACATTTTCTTTGTCACTTCTTCTTCTTCTCGTTCAGTGAGGTCTGTAGAAGCTTGTGAAATGAAGAAGAGGTAGAACAACACTTTCTACGCAACTGCCCGGTTCTGTGGTTCACGAATTCTGACGATTCCTGATTCGAATGTGTCTTCCTTCATTAACACTAGAAAGACCATTGCGGTCATTTTGATGGTTTTTCATTTTTAAATATCCATTTTTTTCTTTAGTTTTTCTATCAATTTCTGCTTTGGTGACTTCTACTTTTTTATCGGGCTCTACAAGAAGTTATAGAATTAAAGTTCTTCAGTGGCAATTAGCCAAATCCGATGTGTACTTTTCGAGATATCAGCGAATATAATATGAAGTCTTTGTAAATATGGAAATCTTGCGGTCTTTCTATTGTTAAGAAGTTTAGCTCCAGGATGGATAGGATAATGAAGGACATAAAAAAGTTAAAGAAACCCAGAAAATCCAGATCCATGAAAATATAGAAAACCTAACATTACATAATCTAACATAAGTCAACCCAATCCAGCTGTCTCTTGCACAGTAAATCAATGCCATAAACTTTAAATTGTGCACTTTTATTGTTAGATCCTGTATTCGTATTTACATTTTCCTATTCAGATATATTTCTACTATCATACATTTCTACTCTCTTTATTCGTTCTATTTCTTCTTCTTCTTAACATCTTACATTCTTTTTTTCATATACATTACATTCTTACATTATTTTTGTTTTCCATGACTTCTGGCTGCCTCAACTTCTTAATGACCCTTCATTAGTCTACCAGTTTACGGGGCTTCCCTGCTTTCCCAGCAATTCCATCAACGAATTCTGCCCTCACGTCTCATTCTGCTTTCATCTCTCATTACTCCAGCAGCTGCTGTCACTGCTCTGCTGTCCGTTAATGTCGTTTTTAATGTCCTTTTTGCTGTACTGGTTGTTGCTTACCGCATTGTGAGGGCGTATTACCGCACAACCACGCCCGCGCTTGTTCTTCACATCCGTCACCGACCTCCTCTGTCTGCTTTGTCACCACTCTTCCTTTGTCTAGTGGTGCGTGTTGAATGAAGCATCGCGTACAATTTGTAAACATGGCCTGTAAAATGATTTCTGTGCCATGTCCGCTCGTTTCTTCATTTGTAGGCTGTCCACTTCACCCGCACGCACACACACACACAGCATACAGACACACACTTGCGCTCGACGCATCCATTCATTCATACGTTTCGCTCATTTCGTATGTGCACTGCCAGCTCATTTCAGTTCGCAGTTTTTGCAGTGCATACTTTCAGGGGGCAGCTTTATGAATTTGCCAAATGCCTCCAGACGCGCCCCACGCGCCACTCACTCCGTCCAACAAAGCTCATTCATGCGTTCGGGCAGTCGCCTGTGTGCGCGCGCGTCATTCGCATTCCGGCGAGCGCGTTCGCTTTTGTGCATTGCTGACCTTCTCGCGCCCCTCCCCCCACCCGCCAATTTGCTGTTCCGCTTTGGCCGCGTGGGTGACTCATTTCGGCAAACCGGCAGCAACAACGCACATTAACAATGATTCGAATGAATTGGAGCAGGGCGCCCAACCGCGTGGCGCCCATGCATGTGGCATGTGCCATTGTCACTGCGACTGTCACTGTCGCTGTCGCTGGGGCCATTGTTGCCGGCGCCCGGGGACGCTGACTTGTCGAGTGCCAGCGGAATGTCGCTGCATGCGAGTCAATGAATTTGAATTTGCGCGCTGTCCGTCCACATGGCTGCATGTCTGTCCATTTCGCTGTTCTGTCTATTTGTCTGTCCGACTGACTGCCCTCTTGGTTTGTTTGTTTATTGTTGTTTTTTGGTGATTAGGTTTGCCTTCGCATGTGCCAGTTTGTCTGTCTGTTTGTGCCGTCAGTCTCAGCTGTTGCCGCTGTAAAGTCAGTGCACGCCCGCTCCGGCGTCAGCGTTCAGCGTCAACGCCAGTTGATTTGCATGGCATGTGACTTGATTTCTCTTTGAGCTGCTTCTGCCATCTGATGCATTTATTTGGTTTTTGCTTTGTTGTTGTTTTTGTTGTGCTCAGCTTTGAAATGTGATGTGCTGTCCTGTGCTGTGCCATGTTGCGATATGATGTCATGTGATGTGATGTGCTGTTGATGTGTGACGTTGAGTTGCATTGCTTTTTGATGAATTGTAATTTGGTCCACTTCCTTGGTGGTTTGGTTTAGCGTCTTTGGACAAAACGAGTGCACATTGTCAAATGTAGCTTTGCATTCATCATATGTCACTTGAAAATGGGTAAACATCATTTGACATGCAACTGATGTGACGTTTGATTCAATTTATTTAATTAGATTCAAATAAGATTTCCACAGAGGAACAGTTTGAAAGGTTTTTATGAGTGAGTTCAGCTTAGTTAAAAGAGAATGCATACATTGATAGGGGATTGAGTAAGTAAGTACTTTGGCTAACATATGCTAGGACCAGTGGAGCACACAGGATTTCATTCGGTGGGGGGGAGGCTCATACAATTTTTGATCCCAACGCCATTTTAAATCATATTTTACACCAGCAATTGTGGTATTTGGGTGGCTTGAACCCTCGAAACCCTGCTCTCACTGTGTACCACTGGCTTTGACTCTTTACTATTCTGTAAGAATGCCAACTCTACACTCTTAGGTCAAAAATTGTACGGTCCTTACACACAAAACGTATATGGAACTCTCGAGCTTCGAACCAAACAAACCCAGCGAATGTTTAGCTCTTGCAACCAGTTCCAGCTCTTTTTAGGGATCCAATTGATTGATTCACTTTGGAAGAACGCTGATGGGTTTCACCTGATCAGTAATAAAGCGCTACACAATGGGTCATTCAGGCTCCCTTTGTTCTTAACTCTCCCTACAACAGTCCTGAGGACTCTGAGGAAGCAACTGTTAAACTCTCGAAGTTACAGTTATGGGATCACTTTCTCTGGGGATCGCCTTGATTCAGTCTATTAGGATGATTCAGGGTTTCATCTGCTGAGTTGTGAAGCAATGCACAGTGCACCTGTTAGACATGAACAATCCTGAGGATCTCAACAAACTAAGCGGATATTAAATTCTCTAAACCAGCAACGGCTTCGTTTAGAAGTCGAATTGATTCATTCTGAAAAAGTTTGATTCAGTGTTTCATCTGCTCATCTTCTATGAATTAATACATGGATCACCCAGGCATTTACAGTGCTTTACTCTTCTTGGCATCAACGCTTTTGAGAATTCCAAGAAAGCTTGCAAAACTATTACCAGCTTCTTTAAGGGATCCAATTGAAATTTATTCACCCTGGAAGAGCGCTGATGGGTTTCAATGCTTCATTCAAGCTCTCTCTGTTCCTAACCCTTTATGAGACAACAGTCCTGAGGACTCTGAGGGAGCAACTGTTAAACTATCGAAGTGACTGTCAACTTTGTGTGGGTATCGACTTGATTCACTCTATTAGGATGATTCAGAGTTTCATCTGCTCAGTCTGAAAATCTCAAAAAACTAAACGGATATTAAACTATCTATGTACTAAGATTTTAATTGAAACCTATTGAAAAAATGTCCCATTCTATAGAACGACTTAAAAATTTAAATAAATGAAGTGAAGGTTGTATAAAGATTTTAACTGATATCTACTCAGAGATTTATCCATTCTGATGAACAACTTAAAAGTTGGAATAAGTGGCGTTGCCTGACAAAATTCGCAATGAATCCCGACAGCCAGAAAATTTGACCAATTTACCATTAAATTTACGAAAATTTTGCTCTACTTTCATCGAATATACAAAATATTCCTCTTCAAATTCTTTGCTTCAAAGTTTTTCATCAGGCTGAACAAGTTTTTCGAAACAAACTTTAAAGCAGCTCTGGTGGAACTTTTTGTTTTTTCTGGCACTTTTTACTTTTTATTTTGAATTCAATGCAATGCTTTTTGCTTGACCATTGAGTTCTTTATTTTCAAGTTTGATTTTGATTTTATTAAAAAAATTTTTAGTTTAGAGTTTTCGAGTTTTTTATTTTTAAAATAATTGTTCGACCCTAAGTTGTCTTCAATAATCTTCTAACTTCTACACTTACACCGAATTTTCCCTGCATAAATATTTATTGCCATAAAAAACTGAAGTTCGTACGAATTGTGAATACGCAATGTCGCACATCCACAACAACAACAACAACACGTTTTTCACATTGTACATTTGCTAGTTTTTTAATTACAATTTTTTTTTACATTTGGACGCCTTGTGGTCGTCTGTATCACTGTTCACCGTCACCTAAGTATGCGGCGACCACTTACGCAATTTTGATTGCGGAACTGCGGCTTCGATTTGCATACAAAACCAGCAGCGTTCTCGCTTTCATTCTGTCAATTGGCGCGAATTTATCTATGCCAACCAACTGGCAGCCGAATTTTCGTCACGTCGCGTCATAAAATCAACATAACTCCCGCCTGTCGCGCTGGCGACTTGACCATTCGCGGCGGCACCAAAAAAGGACTCGCACGCGGCCATGCCGGCTGCACACTAAGCAGCACCGATCACAGCAGCTCATAGTGGCAAAAAAGTCAGACCAACATGGCCAACGCTGAGTATAAAAGCCAAAGTGTCCACGGCCGAACGACATCAGTGCCCAGTGTACTCCAGGTTCGATCGCACAGGCAGACAATTTCACTAGCAAACTTTTACGCCTAACGAATTTCAAGAAACTAAACTTGAACGCGAATTAAAAAAACCAAACACCGATTTTCCTAAAATACATAAAACAACAAAGCTTTCTTTTGCTTCTTCTTGTTGTTGCTGCAATGGCTAAACTGCAAATTGTGCTCATCTGCGCGCTAGCAATTGCTGCCTTCCACACGTGTCAAGCGGAGCCGCAGCGCGCCCAACGTCGCGCCTACTCACCGAGCCGCTTCCAGCGCCAACGTACTCGCTATTTGGCGCGTCAGGAGGAAAGTGATGTGGCGCCTCCAGCGCCCACACCATATCCCTCTGCCGATGAGCTGAAGCCCGCTGTGCCCTTCGACGAGGCCGAGGCGCCACTTGGCAACACACCCGACGAGGTGTACGGCCCGCCCGATGCCAGCAACCAGCCCGACGAGGTGTACGGCCCACCCGAGGTGGACGGCAATGATCTGCCAGCTGCTGGACAGCCCGGTGCCGACGAACCGGCCGCGGAGCCCGCTGCGGAGACTTTCCCTGCGCCGCTCGACGATCAACAGGCGCGCCTGGTTGCAGCACGTCGCGCCGCTGCACTGCGTCAGCGCCAGCGACAGGTGGCCGCCTATCGTCAGGGGTTGGCCGCACGAGCCGCACGACCCATCAAGTATCGCGCCGTGGCGCAGCGTCGCAGTGCTTAACTGATCAGAGACAAGTTGAAGTGAACAGAAGAAGAAGAAGCAGTTACAGAGGGAGTTGTAACTTTGACGATATGATAAAAATTTGAACGAAAAAAATTGAAAAAGAATGAAGAAATGTATGAACAAATTTGTAGTTTCCTTAGAGTTTAGAATTTTTTGTATGTATGTGTGTAAGTTTAGGGTACTGCTGCATCCACAACAACGACAACAACTATCAATACGACCTGAAACAGTCGATACGATAGAATGAATAACATTTATATTCATTTGCTCTTTATTTGTATTGTAATTTTTTTTTAAAGGCATTTGTAAAAAATAAATGTTCTCTAATGAAAAATGGAAATCGTTTGGATTTTTAATGAAAGTTTTTAGTCAGAAAAAAGTAAAGTTTCAATGGATCACTCATAGCTAGTTGTCGCTATAGTACTGGGTCCTCTTTTATCCTTTTACCAACTATTCAAGTTTTTTAGATTGGTGAGCTTTTTGTTGCTAAAGACGCGCTCGTTGATAACCTCAACATATATGAATAACTAGATCGATTAGATCCTTCGAGTGACGAACACAGGATTTAATTTGGAATTGGGTTCCACGCAAAATGACATTTGAATCCATATAAGCCACCCACAATTTTTGTAACAAACAAATATTTGGAATGATTTGAGCCCTCAAAACCTTCTTCATTTTTTCCAAGTATCACATTCCGTGCTGGCTACTCAAGAAATTGTTTCTGTCGTAGAAGGCCTTCTTCTTTTTCTTCTTCTTTCAGACATCACAGTGGAGTTGGCCTTCTGGGACCACCGAGTATTCTTGCTTTCTAGCATTGAACTGTGCACTAGCCTAATTTAATCTGAACGCACTTAATCTAACTTATTTGAACTTTACTTATCCATGTAAACTTAACATTTCTTGGACCAGCGAAAGTACTTAAAAACTAGTATAAAGTATTTTGCAAGTATAAGTATTTTGCAAAATACTCACTTAATTTAAGCACACTTCCTAATTCTTACCTTACCTAGTCTAACATATTCTAACCTCACTTATTCTAATCTAATCTTTTCTAATATAACTTAACGCTATCTATTTTAACATAACACTTTTTGGACCGCCGAGTAGATTTGCAGACTAGCATGGAACTGTGTACTAACCTCACTTAATCTAAGCGTACTTAATTTAATTTATGCTTACCTATTCTAACCTCACTTAAACGCATCTATTCTTACCTAACACTTCTTAAACCACCCAGTGCTTGTGCAGATTAGCATCGAACTGTACACTAACCTCACTTAAGCTAACCTTGCTTAGTCTTAGTGCACTTAACCTCACTTAATCTAAGCGCACTTAACTTCAACTATTTTAACCTCACCTAATCCAATCTATTCTTACCAAATACTTTCTGGTCCACCGAATGTACTTGCAAGTTTGCATCGAACTGTGTACTAACCTCACTTAATCTAAGTACACCTAACCTAACCTAACTTCATTTATTCTCACCTATGCTAACCTCACTTGAACTCATCTATTCTCACCGAACACTTCTTGAACTTCTTCCACTGAATGAAAAAACCAGCATCGAACATGTCTGTGTTCACTTTATCTAAGTGCGCTTAACTTCAATTATTCTAAAACCACTTAACTCTATCTATTCTAACCTCATTTCCTCTCACCATTTCTAACCTCACTTAATCCCGTTCCCATTTTGAGTTAGAACAACATTTCTTGGACTACCAATTGTACTTGAAAACTAGGATCCAGCTGTGTACTAACTTCACATAGTCTAAGTGCACTTAACCTCACTCAATCTAAGCGCATCTAACTCCACCTAGTCTAACCTCACTTAAAGCCATCCATTCTAATCTAACAATTCTTGAACGAACTTTGCCTTATCCTCACTTTATCTAAACGCACTTATTCTAACCTATTCTAACCACACCGAACCTCATATTTTCTAACCTGACATAACCGATCCTATTCTAACCTCACTTAATCCCATCGCCATATTGGGTTAAAACAATACTTCTTGGGCCACCAAATATACTCACAAACTGACATCCAACTAATCTCATTTAGTCCAAGTGCACTTAACCTCACTTAACCTAGTCTAACCTCACTAAATGCCATCTATTCCAACTTTACACTTATTGATCCACCAAATGTGTTTCAAACTTGCTTTGAACTGTGCTCTAACCTAACTTAATCTAAACGCTTTTAACCTATTCTAACCTCACTTAACCTCACCTATTCTAACCAAAACACTTTGCCATTTTCTGTACATTCGACAATTTAAGTGCCTGAGTGACAAAGTGACACAATAAGCAGTCCATTTCCCACTCAATCAAGCGACAACAACCCCACTGAATGCGCAACGGAATACAAACGTTGCACTGGACTGCAAACTGTGACAATCTACAAACATTATTGTTGTTGTTGTAGTGCAAGTATTTTGTACATTCTAAGTGCAAGATGTGTATGGCTGTTGCTATGTGTGAATGTCGTCGAAAAGTGAAAATTGATGATTTGCATTTGTGTTTGTGTGTGAGTGTTGTGTGTGCAGTGAGCGAATAAATAAAAAATCATTTTTCATATTTTGCAAAACGAACCAAAGCAGCCGTCGACTAGCGGCGACAACAAGCGGGGGCCACCACATGTGGCGTTGTCGTTGGCGTCCATGCAGCGCAAACCAATCTTAAAAATTGCGCACAATTGCAAGAAAATAAATTCGAAATCAAGTGTACAGTTGGGCAAAGTGCTTCAAGGCAAAAAAAAAAATCAAAACTGCTACTTCGTAGGTGGAAGTTGTGTGTTTGTAAGTATGTGTGTATATGGAGCGAGGAAAGCACAACAAAACAGCGGCGAAAGCAATAAATGTACAAAGGATTGCCCGAGGGGGGGGGGAAGGGCGACAAAAAATTGAAATTCATCTTGAAAACTGCAATACAATGTCAACTTAAGTGCATTCAATGAAACGCAGACACACACACACACGCAGTCATGGCAATACAAATACACATAAACGCAGGCGACATTGCACATTTGTGCAATTGCGACAGTCAGTCGTGCAGTTTCATATATGTTTGTATGCATGAATGTAACTACTTATGTGTGTGTGTGTGTACGTAAAGGTTTTCGTATCGGTATTTGAGTTCGTGCTTGTGTGTGTGTGTGTGTGTGATGCGCTGAACCACTATCGAGCGCCGGCATTTCCGTTGCGATACAATAAAAACAACAACAATAACAATAACTGCAGCATCGGTTTGAGAAGCCACGCGGGTAACTTCACTTCACTTCACTACGCCAACTTCAATTGTGCCGCGTACAGCCGCGTTCTGTCCCCAGTGCCACCGACGCAGTTCAATCGCTCAGTTCAGTGAACTGGCAAACAAACGATAAGAGGACAGCAGCCGCAGCTGACTGCAGCCGAAACAGCAACAATGCACAATCATATATTTAGTTTATATGGCATCATATACATATTTATGTGTATGTGTGTGCGTGTTGCGTTCGTGTGGCACAAGTGAAAATTCAATTGAAAATCGCAGCATATCAGCGTCAACAGTGCGGCCTCATCATTGTATATTCTGAATATATATACACACACATACACATACATATATACCTATTCATATACATCACGTATATGAATGTACTATATGTAGCTTTGTAAATGTTTTATAGTCGCTTTGTAATGTATTAAATTGTAATTTAAATTTTGATTCATTCAATTTGTCGCTTTACCTTTGGTGTCTCCCCATGTTTGATTGAACGGAACTTCCATCAAGTTTGGAACAACGGCAAAAAATAAAACAAATCTAAAATAATTTCAAACTCTGGAAACAGAATTTCATCTACCTCACATAGTTTTTGCTGC
Organism: Melieria omissa; assembly: GCA_963971225.1. Taxonomy (NCBI): domain Eukaryota; kingdom Metazoa; phylum Arthropoda; class Insecta; order Diptera; family Ulidiidae; genus Melieria; species Melieria omissa. The sequence continues at coordinate 75,371,613 of OZ020268.1, read as the reverse complement.
AGACTCACATCTGTCTGCAGAGAGCATTTTAAATTCAAATAAAATGCCTAAAAGTATGCAACGAAAACCATAATGTTTCATTGTCAGAAAAGCAATCATATGCGAAGCCATACAATTACATTATCTCTGGCATACTTTTAGGCGCACTGATTATTTTCCATTCGTATTTGGTTAAGAAAGCAACGGACATAAGCAAACATAAATAAATTATAATTACAACAACACTTCCGTATGTAAATATATAATTTTTTTTACGTAGTTATAAGCAAATCAAAATGGCTGTTTGACGCTTTGCAAAAACTTCTCACTTCTTTGCATTCAAATATTTGGTTTTTACTTGGAAAATACTTCAACTTCTCTGCTACACGTTTAACTGTTCATTTGACTGTTGGCAGCCCAAAGTTTGGCTGCATTTAAATTTTGACGTTCACACACACACTCATACACCTTTGCAGTGGCGCACACAAGAAAGGTTTAGGGGGTTTTAAAACCCACCAAAAATCTAATTGTAAGAAATCTTTTGGGTGGCAAATATGGTTTCAAAAGGCTTTGGATTATAAAATTGTATACGAAACCCCCCAAAGAAATCCTTCGTGCGCCACTGCACACATGTGTGTGTAACTTTCTGTCCATATAGCAATGCCAACATTGCAGGCAATTAACTCCAAACGCATTTGCACGGCATTTAATTTATTCACACACAGACACACACCAACCCGCCTCACTTCCATTACCTTTCAACTGTTTTACACCTTTTGCTTGTCGCAGCCAAGTTACTCGTTGTCGTCGCACTCGCCTTGGATTTCGTTTCGATTGCTTTCATTTCCTCGTTTACTTTGGAGCAAAGTTTCGCATTTGCATTTCTGGCAGTAAATAAAAAAAAATTCTCAAACCGCACACAAAATCGTTAGTCAATTATGGTCTAACGTGATTGGTGTGACTTCAATTGTGGCAATGCCAATTATGGTCGAAAAATGCCGCAAAGATTTGAGCTCATCGATTGGAGCGTTGAAGCGATTAGAGGTTAATAATAAAGTATTTTGTAGATCTAAGAAATTAAACTCAAAACTAGTTGTTGAAGTAGCTGTTGAAGTAGGTAGTTAATTTGTTTCTTTTGACTCAATGATTAATGTTTTAGAATGAAATTTAAGATATTGCAAGTTTAAATCTCGTCTAAGCCAAGTCGCAGTGCAGAAAATCTGTTTTCTGCAATAATCGCATAAGTCAATAAGTATTGTTATGAACATTAATTGTGCTGGTTAACGCATAAGCAGTTCGTATCACTGGATTGTGCCAAAAAAAACCAAATACACTAAAATGTTTTAGTTTAATTTACTGTATTTAAAGTTTTTCAAAGTCACTTTACTTTCACTTCTCTTTTCCAAAGACACTTAACTTTCACTTTACTTTTCCAAAGTCACTTTACTTTCACTTCACTGTTCCTTTTTGTATCGCAGCACCATTCCCGAGTATCTTTCATACTTGTCTGCTTGGAGCTTAACTCGTTCTCGAATGTTCTATCATCACCTCGAACCATATCTGCGCTAATTCCCGCAAGTGCCGAAAAGTATGCAATTTTATTGTTGCCGTTCAGTGTTGTCTTTGTCTCTAGATCAGGGATCGGCAAAATTGACAATGAGATGGTGTTAGTGAGCGCAGTGAAATTTTTCTCCACTGTGTAAATTATACCTGAACAACGGCTGATTGAGAGAGAAAACTGTGTAGGTGTGCTGAGCGTACTGCTCATAAGAGTAAGCTTTACCGACCGCTGCTTTATACTACGTTCACATTGAGCCCAAATGCGTGGTTTGAGATAAGTCATTTCAAAGTGTTTACATTGCCTCATTCGTATTGCATTTGTATTTTGTTTGGCAGCTAATGTCAAATGCCCAATGCTCATGTCCTCTTGCCGCAGCACATAGATCAGCGCTTCTCCGGCTACTGACTAAAGAATTTGTTGTTTTTTTGCTGCCTCTATGTTCCACACACTGCCATATTTGATTACAAATATATTACATACCCTACATGCTAAGCATATTCTACATATTTGAAGCAGACGAAAATTTCCATTCAAAATTTCCATTTTGATCATTTTTGTTGGTTTTGATTTTGAACTGTCAAAAAGAACAAAAGCTTTTGAAGCTTTTCAGAGAGCTTTCATTTTGTGATGCGTTCGATAAAATTGGTCATGTTTTATCGCATTTGCTTCGTCGTTTTGTTGAAATGAGTCATTTCGTCGATTTGAATTTGTATGGGGAATTGCGTGATTTGGCTTCGCATTTGAGAATTTTTGTCCAAATCACGCAATGTAAACGTAGTATTAGATGCACAAAACGAATTACGTTATCGTCACAGAAATATGCTAGCATCCTTAACTCAATACTGGCCTAAGTCGACTTAAGCGTTTCTCGTTTATGCAACATTGTGCCAATCTCTCAGCAGCAACCAACTAAGCGTAACCGCAACTTATCAAACACGATTTATATGCTAAATTATTTGCTTAATAATAAACCAAAAAGCAATTAATGCAAATATTAAGTTGAAATTGTTTAATTAGCAGTTAATAATGCAAAAGCAACAACAAATAATATATCACAGTCAGTCTTAGGCGGCTTATAGTAAGCCAAAAATTTAACATACGTTCATTTTATCAATTGCCTTCAATATTTTGAAATTGATGGTTAACAACTGGAGCCAAAGTAAGATTTATTCATTCACATGTCACAATTTGAGAGATTTTCTATTCAAATACAAACTAATTTCAAATAAATATTCATCCCAAAAGTCACTAATAACACTTCGTTCAATAATGTGTGTGACTGACACATAGATGGCGGCACTAATACTAAATCAATATTTTTTTCGAAATTGTGAACCTTTTTAGGCTTACTGTCAAAATTATATGTCAATCCGACCATTAGTTTACAAGTTACAGTGCTTTAAGTGACACTACTTTTGAGTTTTCAAAAAAAATGAATTCAAAGCAATTCCGTGTGCTGATTTATCATTGTTTTTTAATGAAAAAAAATACTGTTCAATGCCAGGAATGGCTTGAAAAACATTATTCGGACTCTGCTTCATCAAAAAGAACCATTTGTTATTGGTATGCCGAATTCAAACGTGGTCGTACAGACACCGATGACATTCCATCTACTGGACGGCCAAATGACGCTGTTATTCCGGAAAACGTTGAAAAAACACTGAAAATCATTATGTCCGACCGTAAAGTGAAAGTGGGGGAGATAGCTGACATTCTAAAGATATCAGCAGGCAGTGTACACACCATAATACACGAACATTTGGTAAAAAGGTGTTTTCGAAATGGGTGCCGCGTTTGCTCACACCGGAGCAAAAACAACAACGAATCGATGATTCAAAGAGCTGTTTGGACATGTTTACGCGCAACAAGTCGGAGTTTTTGCGTCGGTACATAACAATGGATGAAACATGGATCCACCATTTCACTCCAGAGTCAAATCGGCAGTCTGCTGAGTGGCATGCAACCGGTGAAAGCCGCCCAAAGCGTCCAAAGGCACAAACATCGGCTGGCAAGGTTATGGCGTCAGTATTTTGGGATGTGCACGGAATAATATTCATCGACTATCTTGAGACAGGGAAAACAATCAATAGCGACTATTATATAGCGTTGTTGGAACGTTTGAAAGAAGAAATCGCGATTAAGCGGCCCCATATGAAGAAGAAAAAAGTGTTGTTTCACCAAGACAATGCACCGTGTCACAAGTCGATGAAAACGATGGCAAAAATGCATGAATTGGGCTTCGAATTGCTTCCTCATCCCCCGTATTCTCCAGATCTGGCCCCCAGCGACTACTGGCTCTTCGCAGACCTCAAAAAGATGCTCCGTGGTAAGAGATTTGGCTCAAATGATGAAGTAATCGCCGAAACTAACGCCTATTTTGAAGGCAAAGAAAAAACGTTCTACAAAGGCGGTATCGAAAGATTGGAAAAGCGTTGGAATGATTGTATCTCCCTAAAAGGGGACTATGTTGATGAATAAAAACGAATTTTGGCAAAAAAATTTGTTTTAATTAGTTAGTCACACACATTATTGAACGAAGTGTTACACTAAATAAATCAATTACACACAATTTGGCGACTAATTTTTGAGCTTCAAACCATTTAAATCCCTATTTGCTGCACAACATTGTACAAGACAAATACTTGAGTAGTTTGAAACCTCAAAACCCCGCTGCATAGGTCACTGGTCAGAACTCTTCATACGATTAGCATAAAACAAATACAAACTGACTAAAGGACTAAAAATTCAAACTGATTAAAAAACTTTAGGACTTTAAAAACTCTCTTATTTCATATGATTACAATCTTATATCCTTATTTATGCCATTCAGATCTTTTTCTATGCGTTTTAAATGCAGCCTGGCAACCCAGTGCCCCAAATGGAAAAGAACACGACACAAATTGGCAAAATATTGCAAACCACATTGAAAGACACTATTTATATTGGGCAATAAATTTCAGAGAATTTTGTCACACACACCCACACACACACATATGCACCAAACAGTCTTAATGCATAAACAAATTTGTGGTTTCCCACTGGTTTCTTCTCTCCCACTGCCGGATTCTAGCTACAAACTCTAAACTTAATTTGTGGGCTTTATTTATTTGACGTTGTTTATGTCAGCAGAAAAAGATTTTATAATTATTAGAAATTAATATACTGCTTAAAGCGGCTTAATATAAAAATATATTAAAATATAAATATTATAGTGTCGCATGTGCACCATACTCCCCCAACACATGCAACATTATATTAGGGAGTGTTGATTTTAATTATTGTTTAAGCTCTAAAATTATATTAATTAAAAGCAAACTGTATTGTCTTCACAAATCTGCTTTATTACACAACAATAACAACAACAAAATCGCTACTGTATACAGGTTTCTTTTGAAGTAGCGCGCTTCAAAGTTGTCTGCCATCAAATTGGATTTTTATATTTGTCGCACAAATGAATTAACTCGAATAAATTCGCCACCAGCAGTGGTGACATCAAGCAATTTTTTTTGTGTGTGTGTTTTTGTTCCGAGAAGCAATCATAAGCGCTGAATGACAGACAATACTTTTTTGTAAACATTGGAAATACCCAAAAAGTGATTCGGTTTGATTCGATTCGATTTTGTTGTGGCAGGTCAGTGGCGTTGCCAATTCCATGGTGAGTTGTTTAGTTACGTCTTTAGTCATTCGCCATGATTTGGCAGTTTTAAACCCCGTGATGTGTGGTTCACATGCTTTGCATGGGCACGAAAACGTGTTTCACATTGCCGGCTAATACTTTTTATGAATCTCTAATCGACCTAAACATGTGGTTTATGCACTGATTTGTACAAGTTTTTCTGACAGCTATAAATGCAGCGAAATTGGAATATTAATGCCAAAAGTGCAAACTGGTTTTTGTTTACTTCAAAATCACAAATTGTTGCGATGGAATTTGCATCAGAATGAAATGATTTAATTAAATTGCAAAATCTTTTGAATACCAATTGCTAAGTATTTGAGAGCAAAAAAGCAGCTTTTAGAAAAATAAAAAACAAAATGTTTTAGTTTAAATAGATCACCTAATGGATCTGATTTCATTTGGTTTCGTTCCTCAGCTAAAGGGGTCCTCCATAAAAAACTGTTGTATTTTTCAAGAAATAGACGCTTCAAGGCTACTGGGTGGTGAAATGTGAGACGGACTCTAAATCATTTTGCTTTTTATACACTTCTTACAAATATACTTATCTGCTATCTTTTACCTCTAATGAATTTACCATATAAAACTTATAGTTGTGGAAAATAATCTTTTCATTGCTTCTTGACTCTGTTAAAGGTGTCAAATGTAAGACAGACCCCTAATAATTTTCTATTTGAAACAATTTTTGTAAACATACGTACCTGCTATCTTCACTTCTTAAGACGTCCTCCATAGAAATTAGTCATGTTTTTCAAGAAATAGGCTTCCCACTGCTACTGCGTTGTATCTAGCTGTGTTAAATATGAGACAGACCATTATTAATTTCTGATTTTAAACAATTTTTCCAAACATACTTGCATCTTATCTCCAGTCCTTAAGGGGTCCACCATAGAAAAGTGCAGTGTTTTTCAAGAAATAGGCTTCCAACTGCTATAAGGTTGTATCTAGGTGGGTTAAATGTGAGAGACCCTTATTAGTTTTTCTTTTTGAAAAAATTGTTCAAACATATTTACACTCTAGCTTTTGTCCTTAAGGGGTCCACCATATAAAATTATCGGGTTTTTAAGAAATAGGCTCCTCGCTGTTACTGGTTGTGTCTAGAGGCGTCAAATATGAGACGAAACTTATTAAATTTTATTTTTTTACTAATTTTTCCAAACATACTTACCCCCTGTCTTTAGTCCTTTAGGGATCCACCATAGAAAAGTGTAATGTTTTTCAGGAAATAGGCTTCCAACTGCTAGTAGGTTGTGTCTGGGTGGGTTAAATGTGAGAGACCTTTATTAGTTTTTCATTTTAAACAATTTTTCCAAACATACTTACCCTCTAGCTTTTGTCCTTAAGGAGTCCACCATAGGAAATTGTTGTATTTCTTAAGAAATAGGCTTCCCACTGCTACTAGGTTGTGTCTAGGTGCGTTTAATGTGAGATGTTCTTATTAATTCTGCTTTTTAAACAATTTTTCCAAACGTACTTACCCGTTATTTTCAGTCCTTAAGGGGTCCCCCATAGAAAATAGTCATGTTTTTCAAGAAATAGGCTTCCCACTGCTGCTGGGTTGTATCTAGATGGGTTAAATGTGAGACAGACCATTGTTAACTTTTGATTTTAAACAATATTTCCAAACATACTTGTATCTTATCTCCAGTCCTTAAGGGGTCCACCATAGAAAAGTGCAGTGTTTTTCAAGAAATAGGCTTCCAACTGCTATAAGGTTGTATCTAGGTGGGTTAAATGTGAGAGACCCTTATAAGATTATCTTTTTCAACAATTTTTTCAAACATACTTACCCTCTAGCCTTTGTCCTTAAGGGGTCCACCATATAAAATTATCGCGTTTTGAAGAAATAGGCTCCTCACTGCTACTATGTTGTGTGTAAAGGCGTCAAATATGAGACAACCTTATTAATTTTTATTTTTTAAACAATTTTTCCAAACATACTTGTCTCTTATCTTCACTCCCTAAGGGGTCCACCATAGAAAATTTTCATGTTTTTCAAAACTAGGCTCTTCACTGCTACTAAGTTGTGTCTAGAAGTGTGAAATATGAGAAGAACCTTATTAATTTTTCTTTTTAAACAATTTTTTCAAAAATACTTATTTCCTATCTTCACTCCACCATAGAAAATAGTTGTATTTTTCAAGAAATAAGCTCCTCAAGGCTAGGTATGCTCTGGAGCTGTCAAATATGAGACATGGCCTCATTAATTTTAATTTTTAAACATTTTTCTCAAATAAACTTGTTTCCTATCTACAACCCTTCACAAGACACCCATACAAAATTGCCAACTTGATTGACTAAGCTGGAAGACTCTGAGTTTTCCATATCTATTAATATTATTTTTATAGGTTGTAGTGATCATTATTATATGTGTCATTGTCTAAACATTTTAAAAACTTAGTTTCTGAATAATTTCACAGCATTTAGTGTAATTTGAAAGAATGAATAAAAACCTGAAAAGCCCAGCAACAGAAATTGGAAAATCCAAAATTCGCAACCGCTAAATTTTAATAGCAACAATAACAATCAATCAATTGTGTTCAGGAAATATCATTCAATTCCAATTTTTATTTTTGCCCATAACTCAAATATAATAAAGAATCAGAAAAAGTTTCCCAGCATTTCTCTCAATGAAAAATGCTAAGCTCGACTTGAACATTAAATCACTAAGCAGCCACTACTCATTGGTGTCTACAGCAAAGGCACAAAGTCCATGTGAAACGTCACGGCAAGACATAAGCAGCGACGACACGAGACGGTGACTCAGCTGAGAGACGCGCAGCGCACCACATGTGCGCATAGGACCGGACAGACACGCGGCCCAAGAAGTTCCAAATGGTTCAAGCGAGAATTGCAGGCAGGTCGACAGCAATGATGCGATTATGGCAGACAGTGCTGCGTCACGCAAAACTGTCCGCACGCACCGGGCGGTGTTCCATAAAAACAACAAAAGTGCCGAGAAAACAGGTTGCTGGGTATTTCCGAAACCACAAACAAAACCCAACCACACACAAGAGACACGAAGTAAAAAATTAAAAATTAAATAAAAAAAAGCAACAACAAATGCCATAACAATAACAGAAAATAAAAGCAATAAAAGTTCAAAATTACAATCAACATTGGCAGAGTGCGGCTTCGCCAGTCCTATCGCTTAAACGACAGCAACAAGCCGGCAGCGCGTTCGAGCAGCTGAGCGTTTTTTGTGCGCTCTGCTTCTCTGTAATTATTCATTTATGATTATTATTTAAATTTGCATTCGGTCAAGCTTTTACTATGTCAGGGCTGCAAACATACAATTGGGTACGGGATTCGGTCAAAGTATTTAAATACAATTCTAATAATAGTCGAATTTAAGTTTCCTTTCGTTGTGAGCTTTAAAATGCACATTTGGCATTCAGGTTTTTCAAACACAAAACAAACCCAACAATTCACTACAATCACCGTCAACGAGACCAGAAAACCGCAAATCAACAACACAATTTATTTCACTAAATTTGTATATATATTTTAGTCCATTTGTTGTTTTTGTTGTCATATTGCTTAGTGTTTTATGAGCTTTATTTGAACGTCTAATAGATGACAATAGGACAACGTCGAGAGGCAAACTTGTAGCCATTGTTTTGTTTAATTTAAGCCAAATACTCGTAGACACAACATGTGACCGGTAGATGTGTGCTCACACATTGGGTTGCCGCTCTGCTGATGTGGTTCCCAAACATGGGTTTTTTGCTTGGAAGGTGACAAAGCGAAACTTAAATTCTTTTGTTATGTTTATAGATTTTTACTGCTGAGAGTTTAATGCAAACATGTGGCTGAAAACTTGAAACTATGGTGGCTAGCGTCTTTTAATCCTTTTGCTATTTTGTTGCCATATGGCAACATGGTACTTTGTGGGCATCTAGAGAGTTCTGTGGTTTCAAGAATCCACTTTTTGTTGGTCCTTAGAGTAGTTTGAAGTTTTAGAAATAATACAAAATTAAAAACGGAATATCTAAAATAAAAACAACACAAGTATACATGTTTTTTTAATGTTGTTTCCTTCATAGCGAAATAAGAAGAAGCAAAAACACTTCATTTTTAATTACTTAATTAAATAGTTGTTACATTTTTTTACTTAATTAATTAATTAATTTTAAAATTTTTTTAATTGGACGTTTTGCGTCACTTTGAAAAAATTTGTTTACAAAATTTTACTAAATAATTAGTTAATTAATATTAAAATTTTTTTAATTAAGTAATTAATTAATTTTCAATTTTTTTTATTTGACGTTTTACTTCACTTTGGATAAATTTGTTTAAAAAATTTTACTTAAGAAAATTAAAAATGTTTCAATTCATAATTTTGTATAAATTTACAAAAATTAAAAAAAAGTTTTAGCTAAAGTAAAATTAATTAATTAATTAATTTTTTAATTGGACGTTTTACGTCACTTTGGATAAATTTGTTTAAAAAATTTTACTAAATAATTAATTTATTAATTTTTAAATTTTTTTAGTTAATTAATTAATTAATTAATTTTCAATTTTTTTTTTAATTTGACGTTTTACTTCACTTTGGATAAATTTGTTTAAAAAATTTTACTTAAGAAAATGAAGAATTATTCAATTTATAATTTTGAATAAATTTAGAAAAATTAAAAAAAAACAGTTTTAGCTAAAGTAAATGAAGAAATATTCAATTTATAATTTTGGAAATATTTCGAAAAATTAAAAAAAAGTTTTAGCTAAAGTTGAGGAAGAAATATTCAATTTAGAAATTTGGAAAATTTAGAAAATGTTTTTATTTAAATTTTTTTTTTTAATTTGTTTGAAAACCTTTCCTAAAGAAAATGATGAAATATTCAATTTATAATTTTGGAAAAATTTTGAAAAATGTAAAAAAAAAGTTTTAACTGAAATAAAGGAAGAAATGTTCAATTTAGAAATTTGGAAAAATTTAGAAATCTTTTTTAGAAAACTTTGGCTAAAGTAAATTGAAGAAATATTTAATTTTTTATTATGCTTAGAAAATTTTTGTTTAATAATTTATTACAGCCAGAACGTTAAATAATTTAAAGTTTTAGTAATAACACGAAATTAATAAACTTAATATTCGAGTTCAAAAAAATGAGCCTAAACTTGTGTTAATGTTATATCTCTACTTGGTAAACGAAGAAGAAGCAGAAAAACTTATACTTAAAAAAAAATTTATAATTTACCTTTTAGGAAAAAATAGATAACTTAAAAAAAGAACTTTTAGCTGAAGTAAATGGAAAAATATTACATTATATTTAAAAAGTTATACAATTTTAATGTGTTTTAATTTAAGTAATTATTACAGCACAAACTTTAAATAGTTTGAAGGTTTAGGAGTAACACAAAAATTAAAAAAAAATAATAATTTTGTTTAAATAAAAATATTAAAAAAACAAAAAATTGCAGAAATTTCTAATTTGACTTTCAACTTCAATTTCGATAAATTAAAAAAAATGTTTCAATTAAAAATGATTATTTATTATTAAAACTTTCTTTTTTACATTTTTATTAATTATTATTTTCATTTAATTTTTTAATTTTTATAGACAGAATGCTGTCATGTGACAAAACTGAAAAATAGTTCTTGGTAATAAATAAATAAAATAAATAATAAATAATTATGGGTTCTTGTTGTTATAACCACATAAAGAACTAAATTAATAAATTTTAAATTTTAACTTTTCCCATAAAAACCTGCACCGAAGGGGTTAATATTAAAAAACAAAAAAAAATAAATTTGCTCAAAACAAAAAAGGGGACTTTTTGTTACTGAAAAATGATTGAAACATGTTCATACACAAAAAATAACATAGAATCAAGGCGTTCAAAAATATATAATATTTGTCTTCACTTGTCTATCTGCCAACATTTGAAACAACGCTCATCACTTCAATACTTTCATTAAAACAAAAATCACCTAACCTCCTTGCAGTCGAAACGAACCAACCAACCAAACCAAACTGTCTTTAACTTTTACTTGCTTCATTTAGTATCATTTGGCATCATTTCATGTTCATTTCATGCTCATTTCTTGCTCGTCATTTCGTTGCCCGTACAACCTAAAAACAAAATCCACACATCCAAATTATGAAGTCTTCGTCCCTTGTCCTGTGGCTCAATAATTTCCATCAACTTTTACGAGCGCACCATAAGTTTCGTTTCGCTTTAATGGCCAAATAATGACAACGGTTTTATGTTCTGCTGTGCATTCCCTCCCCACTCCACCCAACCATACATAAATATGCTCAGTTAAACTTAAAATGTCTGACGTAATGACTGGTCATTTCGAAAATTTCATTTTAAAATAAATACCCCGTTTTATAGGAAAACATAAAAGCGTTAAGCTTTACAGACCCCTCTTACAGATGGCAAGCTTCGCTTCTGCTTAGCGCCGACTGACATTTTAATGTCTTATCATTTTTTATTGCATACCCAGTGGCAGTTTTGCTATACTTATTTCGAATATTTCTTATGTTTTGAATGCTTTGTGGGTTGCACATTTATTTGAGCCACGTTTGCTTGGGTTGGAACATTCAAAGCTTTTAATCAAAGAAAGTACAATAATATTTATAGGTTTTGTTTTAATATTTACCACAGTTCCATAGTGATGCTTTGGTATATTTGGCTCGTTTGTGAAATAAAACACACAGTGAGTTTTGCAGAGATCCTTGAAACTTATGAAGATCTGGCAGTGTTATGAAAACGATACTTTAACGATACTTCCACTTGTCCCTTTATTTTATTACTTTATTTTCAATTCACTTATTCTCTTCACCGATTCACAAATCACTTTACTTACACTTCACTTTTCTTATTTGTGTTACACTGTTGCTTGTTGGTTAAATCAGTGCTGTGGCCTCTAATGGGGTCGCCCAAAATGGTTCGACAAAAACGGCCCACATTCACAGAAACTGACGAAAATTGCATTCCCTCGCAGTTCCTCGTTGCACCTCCTCCATCCCGGGTCCAAAAAGAGGTCAATCGCCACTCCAGTGCGACCTGCCCTAAGCGCTGCAAATCCCGCAGACGTAGGACTGATCGGGTATAAACTCTAAGATCTACAAGATCTTCCTCTCGCGTGGAACGTCTTCAGCAATTCCTAAAGCCAAAGGGTCATGCTCGTAGAAGTCAAATTCCGGACCAAAGAGCGGTTGATTGCCCCCACTCTCTCGAAGAGCAAACCGACATCCTCAATCGATTCCCTTGCTTCTCTCGAGCCCTGCGAATAGGTGCATATACACTCAAAAAATTCTCCTACGCTTAGAAAAAGTAACTGGCAACTTGTCTAATTTTTAAATTTATATATCTCCATACTTCCCCGGCTGTAGCTTAAGCGAACCCTCAGCTTAGCCGATTTCCCATACCCACGATGTCAGCTTCAAAACTTGTATGTGACATTAACTGACATCCACCTTCTTTGCAGATCGTAGGTGGATGGTCGTCTAAAGACGACCATCGCAGCAGCAGCCTTCGAGTCTAGGGATCCAAGCATCCGCGCAACTCGTTCTTGAACGTTCCAGCATAGACTCGAACCGTATCTTCAATAAATCCCTCAAAATTACCATGCCGCCTAAATGTATGCAATTTTGCCTACAAAACTGTATTCAGCGTTGTCATATTCCTATTTAAGGGTTAAGGGTTACTTTAGTATTGACTGAGGAAATCTAAATTTAAAAATTTATCGATTTAGTCTTCTGTGTGGTTATATCAGCAACATTGCATAATAATGCTTTTACTTATTATTATTTATTATTATTATTTTATTATTAACCCATTAAAACCTGACCCCAGAAGGGCTTGTGCGATTTCCATAAAATTTTACACAATCTTATTAATTGACCTAATCAAGAAAAAAAAATCAAGCAAATAATTCATACCCCCACCCCCTGAACCAGGAGGGTACGTTGCGTAAACGCAATTTGGGCCTTAGTAACATACAAAACATAAAATTAAAAAAAAAAAATGTTTTTAAAACTTATTTTTAAATAGTTTAGCATTACAAAATGCAGCCCACAAAGGGATTTTGATAGGTTTGAAGAATAAGTATTTTTAATTGAATTTCAAAAACTCCCCAGAAAAAACCTTTGACTTTGGATCGAAAAAAAGATATGAATATTAAAAAAATTTTGAAATTTGAGTATGGCAGAATCTAAAACGATCAATTCGAATCCAATTCTACCCATTTTCAAGCCTTATATCTTTATGAATTACTTAATGTAGCGAAATTCCCAAACGTTGCGCAAACGCAACGCTCAGCGCTTAATGGGTTAAGGGGTCCGGCAACCTTGTAGCCTTGTGAATTTTTGTAATTTTGTTTTACTTTGCGTTGAAGTTCCCCATTTCAATAAATTTTGGTTTTTTTTAATTTTCTTTTCTTTCCCCTTATTTCAAGTTAATTTTTACTTTAAACTTTTCAAAAATTTTTTCATTTTAGTGACTTTTATACTTTTGAATTTTTTCGTTATTTTACGTCTACTTTATTTTAATTTTTTATTATTTTCCCCATTTCAGTAAATTTTTGTATTTTTGTTTTGTTTTGCGTTATTTCTTGTTCTCTTTTAATAAATTTGCGTAAAATAAAATAAAATAAAATAAAATAAAATAAAATAAAACAAAATAAAAATTTTCCGTAACTTCAATTTAACTTCTTTCTTAAAACTAATCAAAATTTTCCTTATTTCATTAAGTTTTTGAACTTTGAAATTTGAACTGAATTTTTTTTTAATTTGTAAAATATTTTCAATGAATGTTTGTTACTTTATTTTTATATAAGTTATTTTATGTAAGTTAACTTTAAGTATACTTTAAACTTTTCAAAATTGTTCTCATTTTAGGGTTTTGGTTTCATTTTTCCTTATTTCAAGTTAACTTTACCATTAATTTCATGTTAAATTCTGCCAACTTGCAACCTGCTGGAAATTTTTTCAAAAATTCACAGTTACTAAATTTTAGTTGTAATTTCCAATTTTGAGTTCGTTTTATCTTATCAGCACACTGACGTCAAAGCTTATAAAGCTGAGTATATAAAATACACAAAATGATCATTCAGAAACGTTTGTAAGCAGATTTGGGCATTTGAGAAACGCTGCTAACAATAACAAACACTCACCGCACAAAACTTGTTCCGAAAAAGCAAGTAATGACCGAAGCAAGTAGAACAACTAAGCTGTCAGTCGACCGAGTGCGGAGATGAGCCAGCAGCCGGTTACAACAGATGCGCGTCTGCCGAAGACGTCGTCGCCGATGACGCGCGCCAAGCTGGGCCAAGCCCACACACGTCTCGAGCAAACGCTCAGCACGGAGAAAAATCCCACGGCTGAGCACGAACGACGGAACACGCTCGCGAAATATGACTCAAGTTGGCGCGCTGCAAGCAACTTTGCGCTTCAAGTCGCACAAAACGGGAAACGCGTATAAATTCAACTGCGGCATTGCAAACACAAAACAGTCGGGAACAGGCCAGCGAAGTGAAAGCAAACAGCATTGAAACGCAAAATCGCAAACAAATTTTGCTACACAAAAATAAGAAAAGTGAAAAACAATTTTTAGAAAACATTAAAAAGTAAAAACCAATTGAAAACATTTGACACAAAACAATGAACAAATCAGCGCAACACATTTCAGTTGGAGTTTTTGTTGTGGCCGTAGTGATGCTGCAACTGGCGCAGGCGCAGCGTTCGCCGTACGCCGGCGCACGGCCCACGGGCGGCCTCGGCCAGAAGGACAAATATAACAGGAATCCCGACGGCACACAGATCGCGTCGCGCTTCGGTGGCTCGGACAGCAATGGCACACAGCAGCCGGTGTCGCTGGCGCCGCTGCCACCGCCCAGTCACGTGTCCGTCGTCCATCCCGAATCGGCCTTTGCGCCGCTGCCCGCCGCTCCAGTGTACGATCCGCAGCTGAGCAGCCGCTTCGGCGACAGTGGCGCCGCCAATGTCAACGCCAACGGCAACAGCATTGCGAATGCCAATGCCACGCCTCAGCGTCTGCCGCTGGATGCGCACGGCGACCTGGAACTCATCAACACACTGAATCGCATACCCGAACATCAGCGCCCGTTCTGGTTCCTCAACTACCAGGCAATCGAGGCGCAGCGCAACAGCTCGGTGGCCAACTCGCCGGGCGGCATTGGCGCGCGGGGCTCCTTCTTCGGCTGAGCGATGCCAAGTCTGCAACCAAAAACAATTGTGCTAGTTTTCTAAGCTCTGTAGTATTTATTTAGCTTTAGATATAATTTAAAAAAAATTTGTATTTAAAATCAAATCATTTGAAGATTTCTCCAAAGATGCGCTAACTGCTTGAGAGGCAAATTTTGTATGATTCAGCGCACAAGCAACATTCTCGCCATCCAAAATTTAGACACAAAAATAAATAAAAAAATCACTTAAAAACAAAAATCTCGTTTTAAACAAAGTATAAAAACAAAAACACTCCAAACGTTCAGACAATTAAATATGTTTGCCCTCAGGGTTAAAATATAGCAACAACAATCGGCGATAATGGATTAGCCAAACAGTTCACTGCGCAGAGAGTAAACTCACTGAAATGTTGATCTCTCTTGAACACATTCGGCACTCTGCAGCTGTGCAGGATTGAGCCTAAAAAAAAAAATGTTATCATTTAAGTGTGGCCAGAGTTACCCAATGCCAGGACAATGCAGAGCCATAGAGTATTATGGTCCAAAAATGCTCAAACTTGATTAATGAATGCGCTTTAGGCGAAAATAAAACAAACATTTGAAGATTGAAGAATCCGTAAGTGGGTTTCTGTAAGATGAAAAGTTCAAATTAAACCAGAAAGAGTAATCAATTTTTGTTTTGTTGTCTTCAAATTAGAGCTGTGCAACTATCGATAGTACTATCGATAATATCGATTAATTTATTTTGCTGCAAATATCGATAGTTGTTTGGCACGAATCGATACCATTGGTTTTTTGTATGTGACGACAATGCCTACAGAATGTGTGGTATTTAACCCTCAGAGGCCATACGGGTGCAAATCGGGCAGGCCGAAAATTTCGGATAACTCTCTCTGCTAGAATACGCACTTCAGCGCCATCTGTGTTGTACAGGAATTATGTCGATACACTGGCTTAACCATCGAGCAAAAGTTCGACATCATTCGCTCCATAGCTGATTTGCTTAGAACACCGAAAAGTGTTGTAAATCCCAATTTGCCCAATTTCCCAATTTTTCAAGGACCTGTTAAAAATACTTAACATATGATTTATGAAATGAGTAATTTTTTATTGTTATTCAAGCAGCCGTTGTCATTTTCCCCAAGTTTCATTGATCTATCTTTCTTTATAAAGAAAGAACAATTTTTTGGCAAAAAAGAAAATGTCAAAAAAGTTTATTTAAAAACGTTTTCATTTTTTTATGTGTTAAATTACTCCGACGGTTTTTCTGATAACATATTCGGATTCTCCAAAAAATTTCACCCCAGAATAATATAGATTCTTATATATTTATCACATATGCCAAAACAAATAAACAATTAAAATCGAGAAAACCAGATTTGCACCCGTATGGTCTTTACGTTACTGGGAAGAGGTATGGCCTCTGAGGGTTAAATATGTAAGCACGACTAGATGGATTTAAAGGTATTCAAATTTGAAATTCAAATATCTCTACAAATATGAAATTTAAATGAATCTTGAAAAATGAACCTCCTAAAAGATGCGATTTTTTTGAAAATCGGGGCCTAAAAGGTCAAAACATGGGTTAAGGTGTTGAATGAAAAAACGCGATTTAATGGGTCTATTGATTTCAAATCTGGTGAAAATACTCCAAATCAAATATTAATTCGACACGTATTTTTCCATTTTTCGAAAATTCATCTGACGCGGTCAACAGTGGGTTAAGGTGCGTATACAGGAAGACTTTGAAAAACCATTAAGCGATTGGCCTATTGACTTTAAAGTTGGTTGAAAACACTTGAAATCAAAAATAATTTGAAATTTTTTTCTCATTTTTTTGAAATCAAAATTTAAAGGAGTGAACCAAATGTTAAAAGTTTGTATGAAGAAATATGATTTTTTACGCCTTTTGACTTCAAACTTGGTGAAAATACTCTTAGTGGCCAATCATTTGAAAGTTGTTTCTTATATTTTTGAAATCAAAACTTAAAGGAGTGAATCAAGGGTTAAAAGTTTGTATGAAGAAATATGATTTTGTTAAGCCTTTTGACTTCAAACAAGGTGAAAGTACTCTTAGTGAAAAATAATTTAAGACGTGTTTTTTATTTCTTCGGAAATCAAAATCTATCGGGGTCAACAATGGGTTAAGAGTTTGTATAGAGACACAAGATTTTCTGGCCCTTTTGACTTCAGACTTGGTGAAAGTACTCTTAGTGAGAAATACTTCGAGACGTGTTTTTTATTTTTTCGAAAATCAAAATCTTACAGGGTCAACAATGGGTTAAGAGTTTGTATAAGGAAACAAAATTGTATGGGCCTTTTAACTTCAAATGTTGTGAAAGCACTTCAAATGAGAAATAATGAGACAAATATATGTTCACAAAAATCTGACGAGATCAACAAAGGGTTAAGAAGAACTCTATTAATTGGCCCCATTACTTGAAACTGGCTTGCAAAGCTGCGCGGCTTTACTTACTGGCCGAGCCTTCAAGTTAACTTGGCTTAACCCGCATTGGTACCACCCCTGAAAATATTGAAATTAAAAATTTATATATTTATTGGGTGAGTATAAATTAGGAATGGCTGTTGAAATGAATTTTCAGTGTAATATATGAATCAATTCTGATTCATCCAATTGTATCGATATTTTTCACTTAAATTATCAAAAATATCGAATGGGCCAATTATCGATAGTTTCCCAGCTCTGTTTCAAAGTGGACAGAGCATTTGACACTTATCAAAACATTGCTCTAGGCTCTTTACAACGGGACTCTAAGCTTCTTCTCTGAATTTTCTTCAACAATAATAATAATAATAAAAAACAATCGATAACTCGAAAAGGAAAGCACACAGAGTCATATAACTATGTGTGCTAAATATGTGCGATTTTGTGTTAATTACAATCGGTTTTGAGTGGTTGTGCCAGTTGTCAGTTATTTCCTGTTCACCAGATGTCCAGCAATCTTGATATTTACCCCTAAGAGTCGTAGGTAGGCAGATTGCAGTGGTTAGCTCTGTAAGAGACACACTTCGGCCTTCAAGCGGTTCTATCCGCTAAGGGAGGGAGGGGACTACAGTTTAACGCCGAATCCGAACGGCGGTTGGCAGTTTTTCTTTCATACTTAGAGGGAATCCCATCTGCTTCATCTGGATATCGATAGAAGTAAACGAGTGCTTCACCATCCCGAGCTAGGAATCGAACCTAGGGCCTCTGGTATGAGAAGCCAGCGCGCTACTCACTGGACTATCGAGACCGGCCACTTAGTCGAAACTAATCAAAATTTCCAACAAACAGTCTATACTCGCTAAAAGAGATTTACAGAATTCTTGTTGTTGGCAAGAGACAGCGAGACTTCACGACAAAGTGGAACCAATCAATTATGAGATGTTTGATACGATTAATGTTAATTATTTGACACGGTCGACTGGTTTTATAAGGTTCGAACTTTTCATTACTAAACTCTCCAATTAATTGACGCACCCAGTTTGTGGGTTTTGAGAAAGAACAAAACAGAAAACAAAAAGCATGAGATTGCCAAAAATTAGTGTTTCAAAAAGTTCTAAGTTAAAAAATCTAAAAACAATTCAACTGATTACTCCCATAGATGCTAAAATAAAATGATATTCCAGACACAAAATACAATGCAAACTAATTTCCCAAACATCTTTCAACATTTTCTGTCAATGGCATCAACCACTGCAAGACGTACCTATGCTATTCTAGCAGAGCTGACAGTTCAAACTTATTAGTTCTATTCACAATCTTGTGCAAACGGGCTTGCATTAGCAAAATGGTTTAGCAAATTTTTACTATACAGTAACAAAATACTCCCAGATGCATTTTCTACACCCTTGTAAAAATGCAACACTTATTTAGTATGCAAATGCAACACCGAATTGCCAAACCGACAGCTAGATATAATATTAAATATGGAAAAGAAAGAAATTAAGAAACGAATTGAACGAGATGAACTAAATTAAAAATTGGGTACTAGATACTAAATTAACTCCAAGGATCTTCCAAAATAGAGGTGAGGAAAGGCCTCTTCTTAGCAAAAGCTCTGCAAGTGCATTCACAATAGTTGTGAATTTCGTGTTTTGCAACACGTAAACAGAAAAATATCGCTCACAATTGATGGCAAATGTTTGCCATTACACATAAAACGATACTTACTTATCCCCAAAGATCTCCCGAAATAGAGGTGAGGAAAGGGAGGGTGTTGTCTTCTTAACAAAAACTCTACGGGTGCATTCACAATAGTGACTAAACAGAAAAAAAACTGCAAACAAAGCAACACGTAGTGCAAACTTAACAGAAAAAGACCGCTCATAATTGATGGCAAATGTTTACTATGCTATTGCAAAGATTTGCAATTTCAAATGCACAAGATTGTGAATAGGGCTGTTATGACTTTGCACCAAAATTCAGACAGTATAATGTTTGAGGTAAAACTTATATGTGCAACTTCATATCGAGTTATAATGACTGACACTATGCACCAACTAAAGAATTTTTTAAAACTGAGTGCTCCGAATGGATGCTGAGTACCTTTGAGTAATCACAATCGATGCAGAGTATTTTTCAGTAATCAAAATCAATACTGAAAAAATAGAGAAATCTGAACAGACACTGAATACCTTTAAATAATTAGACAAAATCGGT
Organism: Melieria omissa; assembly: GCA_963971225.1. Taxonomy (NCBI): domain Eukaryota; kingdom Metazoa; phylum Arthropoda; class Insecta; order Diptera; family Ulidiidae; genus Melieria; species Melieria omissa. Next base: position 75,351,578 of record OZ020268.1, on the reverse strand, counting down.
GCTGAGTGCGTAAATCGGAATCGATGCTGAATGTAGTTAAATAATCACTATCAGTACTCAGTATCGATTAATTTAATAAGGTAGCTTCCCGCAACCACCCGTGTTGTGCATGTGAATTTGTACGCGGGTGGAAGGGACCTACAGTTTTATGCCGGTTCCGAACGGCAGGTTGGGAGCTCTTTCATAAGCAATTTTTACTCTCAGAGGTTTGCCATTCCCAGCTGAGAGGACAGCCACCGAAAGAGAAAACTAGTTTTCCCGTTATTTTTTTAGGTGTTATTACAGGCAGTATTTGAACCTGGGACGCTGCCGTCGACTCGCGATCCAACACACTAACCAACTGAGCCACGGCGGCTGCCAGTATGGATTGGTATCTAAATAAAAGAGAAATCGGAATATAAACTTAGTACTGTTGAATAATTACAATCGATACTGGGTATCTTTGAGTAATCACAATCGATATTGAGTACGTTTGAGTAATCAAAATCGATACTGAGTACTTTTGAGTAATCAAAATCGATACCGAGTACTTTTGAGTAATAAAAATCGGTACCGAGTACTTTTGACTAATCAAAATCGGTACTAAGTACGTTTGAGTAATCAAAATCGATACTAAAATTATAGATAATTTGGAAGTAATGCTAAGTACCTTTGAGAAATCGTATTCCAAATTGAAATAAAAGAGAAATCACAATCGGCACAGATCTTAAAGAAAGAGAGAAAAATAGAGAGAGGCGAAAACCTGGATCGATGCTGAATACTTTTGAGTAATCACAATCGTTACTAAGTGCCTTTGAATAATCAGAAACTAAACTGAAATAGTAGAGAAATTAGAACCAAATCAGTTAAAAAATAAATCGGAATCGATACTCAGTGCTTTTTAGTAATCAACATCGTTACTGAGTACCTTTGAGTAATCACAATCGATTCGACTGACATATGGACCGTTGAGTACTTTCAGTTTATTTGAGAATCGACTACTAACTACTGATTCTGGCAAACAGTAAAAACAATTGAAACATTTCCTTCTACTGATTATTTTTTCACTTTTCCTAAATTTAATATTTACTAAACGGCACTAAAGCAAAAAATAGTTGGAGTGGTAAGTACAACTTGAAATATTTGCAACGGCTATTGTAATTATTTCACGCTATTTAATTAAAACAAATCAAATCAAGCATTATAGTATAAAAGTGCTCGTAAAATCAGACTTCTGGACAGTATAGTTGACAAATTTTACGATAACATCAACATTTGCAAAACAGCGATTCGAAAATGCTGCGAGTGATGCTACTTTTTGCATTTGCCGTCTTGACGACTTGGGCAGATATACCTAAAGGGATAGATGATTCAAAGAAAAATGTGATTCAATCGGGCAGCCACATCGTCTCAAATACATCCTCAAACATAGACGATATTAAGAAGCTACGGGATGCTCATACAGAGGTAAACAAAACCTTGCCAAGCAAACCTCCGGAACTAGAAAATAAATATCGGCATCCATTGGGCGTTAACATCGTCCCACATATACCTTCAAACATAGACGATATTAAGAAGCTACTGGAAGCTAATCCAGAGGTGAACAAAACCTTGCCGAGCATATATCCGGAACCAAGAATGAAATTGGGACTTCCATGGGGCATTACCGCACCTCCGATAGTAAAAGGATTCATCGATGGTGTAGGCAATGCTTCAAAACATTTTTTGAATCCATTAAAAAATGTGAGCATAGGACTGGGTAACCTCGTCTCAAAACGACCAAGTTTTCCCAACATGACCTTGCCTTCGGGCGTGGGAAACCTTGGCTCAAAAATACCATTTTTGAACCATACCCTACCAGACATAGGTCAGATCATCTCAGCAATGCCACCCTTACCTTCGATAGTAAATAAAGTCATACATACTGTATCCAATCGTTCAATCGATTTATGGAACAATTTAAAAAATATGACCGACGGCATTATCGACAAACTTAACTATAAGGCCGAGACAATAGCCGACACCATCGTTAACGAAATGAACAAAACGTCCAGCCAAATATTGGGAACCATCGTCGACCAAATGACCAAAATGTCCACCCAAATGTTCGGCAACATCGTCGACCTAATGAGCAAAACATCCGACAAAATAATTGCAACCATTCTCGACCAAATGAACAAAACGTCCGACAAACTAACCGAAACCATCGAAAAAATGAACGAAACGTGCGATCAAATATTCGGAAGCATTGTCGACGAAATGCAAAAAAACGTCCACGAAATGATGGAAACCGTCGTCGACCAAATAAACAAAACGTCCGACAAAATAATCGAAAACGTCGTTGACCAAATGAACAAAACCTCTGACAAAATAACCGGCGCCTTCGACATAATAAACCAAACGTCCAGCAAATTAATCACCAACATCGTCGGTGAAGTGAGGAATGTGTCCAGCGGTATAATCAACGGCATAAACGGAACCATTCCCGATTCCACGGATTCATAGGTTGGCTCGTTCCGGAAGGAGGCTGGCTGGATAAATGGGGACTAAGAAAATTCATGGTGTCATAATTGTGTGTTTTTTAAATATTTTTTATAAATTATATTTATAAATATATTATATTATATATTATATTTATAATTATATTTTTTATAAATTATTATAAATACAATCAAATAAAAATGTGTATAAAGTGTGTTTTAATTCAAATAATTTCATATAAATATTGTAACGATGAGACAGTCTGTCGCTGTGCAAAGCAACCCTGCCGCTACGTGCCGTGCTATAATCCAATCTGGCAACGACGGCCGCGATAGTAACTTTTAGTCCAATCTGGCAGCGACGGCCGCGATAATAACTTTTAGTCCAACCTGGCAATGATGGAAACTTTTAGTCCACTCCGGAATGTGCGGGAACGACTGTGCGATGGCCTGAGAGGTATAAAAGGCAGCCGGATGCGGCGCAGCGAGTCAGTCTGGTTTTGGTAAGTGAGGTTGCCACACGGAGTAATTAAGCAAATACTTAAGTGTACGAACATTAAAGTGTAAACTGTGAATAATAAAGTGACTGTTGGTGTATTTTATTGTCTGCGTTTAAGAAACTAAGTGTGTTTTATTTTCAAATTGCACAATCCAGTGATACGTAACAGCTTAACTTAACTTAGCTTAACAAACTTAACGAGTAACTTGTGAGTGCCCAGGAGCGGATTCAGAAAAATATTTCGGGGGGCGAGGGGGGTTTTTAAAAAGTAATTCTTTAATATTCATAAAACGCCTTTTAATTTGTATGTAGTTTAAAGTCGATCCTAATATTTCGGCGGGGAGGGGTTCCAACCCACAAAATACCCCTTTGAATCCTCCACTGCCAGAGTCAGTTTGAGTCTAGCAAGCGAAGAAATAAGGTTGGTTAGGTTAGGTTGCGGTCGCTGCCTCTATAAGAGACACACTCGGAGGCCTGAAAGGCCCATTGTGCTACCACATATTTCACCCGTTTTTGAACTGTGTATGCAACACTGTTTTGCCAACATATGTTACAGCACACATTTCAAGCGGATGGGGAAAGGGGGAGGGGACCTACAGTTTAAATCCGAACGACGATTGGCAGTTTTTCGTTCACACTTGGAGGTTTTGCCATTGCTTGCCAACAGCGGAGCGCGCTTGTGCGATTCTTGTAATTCTCATTCCCTTCATGTGGATAGCGATAGAAGTAGACGAGTTGTTCACCAGCCCGAGCCAGGAATCGAACCCGGAGCCTTTGGTATGAGAAGCCAGCGCGCTACCCGCTGGACTATCGAGGCCGGCAGCGAAGAAAGACGGTCGATTCAAAAGATTTTTGTTCTAAATGAAGCCTGGTAGACCACATTTTCAAATGCCCCAAGAGATTTAAAATGAAAAATATGTATAACTAAAATGTTTTTAATCTTTATTATAAACATTTCATACGAAAAAGAATATTATAATAATTAAAAACAAATTTTGAATATCTACAGAAACACAAAGACTTGGAAAAAATTATATTTAAAAAAATCAAAATAAAAATAACGCATTTAGCTTTAAAGTTGATTGGTTAGAGTGTCTATACTTCTCTATGGGTTTCCAAATTGTGGGTGTGTGCCGTTTTGTTACCACTACTACCCCTTAATCTTCTTCTTATGGCCACTCTGCGAGTTTAAATGAAATGATTTTTCATAATGTGAGCATACGAGGGCAATTTGAAAAGTCAGTGACGGAAATTAAATTAAATTAAAATCTCGCATAGTAAGTTTAAACAACTCTGCTACTGTCAAGTATCATCTCTCAGTAGGCTACATTCAAATTTAGAGCATGATGCGTCAGTTGCTTTGTGTTTGACAGTCATTGAAAGCAGGCAACTTTCTGAATTTCAACAAAAATGGAAAAAGCGAATTTTGCATGTTGATAAAACTTAATTTTTTGCATCAAAAACCAATACCAAAAACTAGTAAAGTCTTAAAAAAAATACTTTGGATACTGTGCGCCTACAATTTCAATGGTTAAAAATTAGTTTATCGAATTGCCTTGCAGACGTGCCAGCACAAGAGAACGTTCAGGTCACTCAAAAAGAAAAAGTGGTTGTTTGATAAAGTCCATGAAATGATATTGGATGAATGGAGAATGAAAGTGCATGAGGTGACTGAAACTGTGGGCATCTCAACTGAGCAGATACATCACATTTTGTATGAATATTTGGACATGAAAAAGCTATCCGCGATTGCTCACACTCCATCATAATCCGAACGAGGTTTTGCGCCACTTCGTAACCAAGGAACAGTCACATCAGTGGACTTCTCCAGGTGCACGTGCACCAAAGAAGGCCAAGGTGGGCTGTTGGTCAACAAGGTTATGGCTACAGTTTTTTGTGATACATGCACTGTCAATCACATCGATTATCTTCGAGCTGTTGGATCTATTCGATGCAGATTTGAAGCAATAATGACCGCATTTGGCAGAAAAAAAAATTTTCGCTTCCACCAGGACAAATCACCAACGCACACGTGTGTAGTTGCTATGGAAAAAATTCATCAATTGGGGTAAGAAATACTATAACATCGAGCACTGCGACTATTCTCTGTTCCCAAATCTGAAGAAATGGTCCGGCGGAAAGAGACTTGGCTCGAATGAATGGAGGTCATCACTAAAACATACTCGTTTGCCTATTTTGAGGACCTCGAGAAAAACTATTATTTGGAAGGGAATCAAAATATTGGAAATACGATGGGCTAAATCAGTGGTGGATTTAGAGGTGGAGGTTTGGGGGGTCGGAACCCCCTGAAATAATATATATGAGTCCACTTTGAAACTACATAAACATTTATGAATATTACAGAATTACTTTTTGAAACCCTCCCCAAAAAAATTTCTGAATCCGCCCCTGGACTAAATGTCGCGAGCTAAAAGTTGACTTTGTTCAGAAATAAAACGTTCTTTTTGGCAAAAAAAAAATTTTTTTTTTTAGAAAAGTCCCTGACTCATTAAACTGCTCTCGTAGTTTTCCACTGAGTTCCACTGATGTACCTTAAATTTTGTCCAAAAAGTGTATGAATTCAATATAAAATAGATTTGTACAAATTATTGCCAGTTTTTACCGGCAAAACGTTCACGTGGTAAAAAAAAACTTGAAAGTGAGAACAGAAATGAGATAATTTACTTAGTAACTTTACTTAGCTTACTTGATAATTTGTACTGGTATTCATTTACTGTCTGAACAGAATGCAGCATCATAGCCGCAAGCAATGTGGCAGCCACATCAGCAGATCAAAAGGTTTGTGGCCACACTCGAAAGTTCTGAACAAGGAAGAAATTTTAAGTCACCACGCTTCTTTATTGGAGTTCTAGAGCTAGTTTACTTTTGAACAACTTTAGCTCAAAACGGGTTAAGTACATTTTGTATCAATATTTTTTAATTACAGAAAAATTATTCAATATTTATGGAAAAATACAAAATTATCACTTTTGGATTTTATTGAACCATTATTAAAGAAACAGGGTTTTGATCAAACGCGCCCAACTCATAGAACTCAATTAGAACACAAACTTTCCTTGATATCGCTGCAATGATTGGAAATTATTTTGGGAATAACAGTAAAATTGTTCTTATTTGCTTGGAATTCACTTTTTAAAAATATGAATTTGTTGTTGCCTTTTTAAATTTAACCCATAAAATAATCGTAGCTGTTGCTATAGGATGACAAATAGGTGAAGTTGCTCTCAGGCAACTTTGGGGTAGAAAAGGGTTAAAGTTAGCGTTGAATAAAAAATTGTACACAAACAGCAATTTTTTGCTTTTATTTTGAGGTTGAATATTTCAAAATCAATTATGAGCGAGTACCTAAAACTTACTGTTGTCTGAAGTTTAATATAATTTAGGTCTGTTACGATCAAAATTTCGCTGATTCTTTTCACCTGTGAATAAATGAAACAAAAAAAATAAATTAAAACAAAATGTTGTCATTTTGGAAATTTTTTAAAATTTAGTTTTGACAAGTTTAATGTGCAAACTTGCTGTAAAATTTTCAACTGCGCATATTTTCGTGTTTTTCAGTGAAGACTTGTGTGAAAATTTGCAACATTTTTGCAACGTTCGATTGAATGCCAATAGCAATCGGTCAACTAGTTCTCTGTTTTTGATGCAAACATTTATTGAAAATAGATTCGGAAAATCAATAACGATTGCTTTTAGTTTTGAACTTAATGGGGTTTCAACAGCAGACTTTGGTTTTTCCTTTGTAGAAACCCAAAGTTAATAACCTCACAACTTCGTTTGTACGGTAGGCGCCCTCTGGTGGTGAATTTTTGAACTTTAATGAATTTTGTATTTTTTAGCACTTAAAAAATTTGCCAATTATCAAACAAATCACTCAAATTGGTTCAGTAGTTTTTCAGTTACAATGTTTTCTCGATTACTTTAATGCATTTCAATTCTATTGAAAATTACTAATTTTGTATGGCAGCCCCCTTAAGAGTTGCAGATAGTGGGTTGGTATATGCGGAAAAAACATTCAGATGGGAAAATAAATGGGGGTCAGTCTTACATTTCATACGTCTGGGGGCAGCCTGGAAGCAGTGGGAGCCCATTCTATAAAAATTATTGATTTTGTATGGGAGCCACACTAAGGGTTAACGATAGGGTTTTAGTATATTCGAAAGAAATATTTAGAAAGTAAAATTAGTGGGGTCAGTCATAGATTTCAACCCTCTAAGAGCAGCTTCTGAGCAGCTGTGAAGCAATTTGTTGAATTTTTAATTTCAATCACTTTTGAAATGAAGGCATTTATCTATCTACACATTAATAAATAAATTTGTATTAAAAATACAAATATTATGAACGTAGATTTTGGGAACTAAGATAACTTTAATTGTTAATATAAAGTTTTTCTAAATCCAGTTGTATGGGAGGTGGTCGAAGTTTTGGCTCCTTAGAAAGCATTTCTATCAAGACATCATTTTTTAAAATTCGGGGTCTAATAGGGCAAAACATAGAATAAGGTTTTGTATGAAGAAACGCGATTTAATGGGCCTATTGATTTCAAATTTAGTGAAAATACTCCAAACCAAAAATAATTCGGCACGTGTTTTTAAATTTTTCGAAAATCAAAATTTAATGGGGTCAACAATGGGTTAAGGTGCATACACGGGAAGACTACGATAAACCATGAACCGATGAGCCTATTGCCTATTGCAAAGTTTGTGAAAATACTTGAAATTAAAAATAATTTTACACGTGTTTCTTATTTTTTCGAAAATCAAAACTTAAAGGTGTGAACCAAGGGTTAGAATAGATACGGGAGCCGAGCATCAACTGCCCGAGACACTGCGTCCAAAAAGAATTATTGTGTCGAACCAAGGGTTAAAATTTTGTATAAAGAAACTTGATTTTGAATACATTTTGACTTGAAACTTGGTGAAAGTACTTCAAATATGAAATAATTCAATACGTGTTTTTAATTTTTTTTTTTTTAACAAAACTTAAAGGGGTCAACCAAGGGTTCAAAGTTTGTATGAAGAAACTGCAAAGATATGAATTAATGAGACCTTTTGACTTCAAACTCGGTGAAAGTACTTTTAGTTAAAAATAATTCAATGCGTGTTTTCGATTTTTCCGAAAATTAAAACCTAAAAAGGGCCAACAATGGGTTAAAAGTTTGTATGAAGAAACAAAATTTATTTTTGACTTCAAATATGGTGAAAGCAGTTCAAAAGAAAAATACTTAGATAAGTTCATTTAAATACTTAGATAAGTATTTTTTCATAAAAGTCTAACGGGATTAACAAAGGGTTAAGAAAAACTTAAAGATTTAATCTTGCGTGCAAGGCCGCGGGCTCTGCTGGTCTCTTATAAAACGTAAAGAATACTAAAACACAAACAAACCAATTGTTGATTTATTTATTTCAAAATTACAGTTTAAAAAAATTAAAACTTGCTCATGTAACGACCAGATAAAACAACTAAACACCATAGATTTATATATATTTTTATATATATTAAAATACATAAAAATACTAGCAACTGCGTCTAGTGTGCGCTTCCAACTTTTAACAGCTTGGACTACAGAAGTGGTTTTATAGGCGTAGGGAAAGTTTGTCGATTTTATACAGGGTCTTTTAATTAAAGTGAGTCAATGTTGAAATGCACTAAAACCAACTGTACTGGAGGTATTCAGGAAATAATGAGGCGCCGGTGATAAAGGTGTTCAATGCCATAGTCGAAGGTCCACGCTGAAGAGAGATGCCGTGTCTTCGATGGAAGAACCAAGTTAAAGACGCTCATCAGCTCTTGATGTGAGTAGAGCTCCCTGTAGGGGAGTAACTTTTGCGGTGACTCGATAACGGGTTTGTTATGGTCACTTAAGTAAGAAGGTGGGGCAGTACCACACCACCTCTCTCCTCCAATACCCATCATATTCTTCCAGTCGAAGGTCGTGACTAAATGTCAATTTTATACAGATTGTCATTAACTCGAAAGTGCCGGAATTATTTTCAATTTGAATTTTTCAAGAACATTTTATGTTATGAAATAGAAGTGGAATTATTTTTTTGAATTTCTAAAGTCAAAATCATGAACAATATTTTTTTTCAAACATAAACTTAAATAAAACTTTTTGCTGAAGCTAAAAGAAATTTGAACTGTAGAAAATGAAGGAACTTTGAAAATGAACCTTCGCTACGGTGAGATGTTTTTAAATTCGGTGCTTTAAGGTGAAAAATAGGAGTTCAGGTTAAAAAATGCAATTCAAGAGGCTTTTTGTTTTTAAAGTTGGTGTATTTTTCAGTTTTTCGATAGTTAAAATCTGACATCTGGACTAACTATAAAAAAACATAAGCCCATGGGACTTCAAAATTGTTGAAAACACATGAAATATTAAATTTTAAATCGAAATCTAAACAGTTTATTTGATAAAACATGAATTTATGGGTGTTTTTACTTAAAACTTGAAAGTATTTTACATGAGAAAAAATTCTACATGTTTTTTTTCTTTTTCAAATCAAAATCTGACAGAAGCAAAATCTGATCAGAAAATCTGAAGAAGAAAAAAATGGATTAGCAGTTTGTATGAAGAAGCTTGAGTCGATTGACATCAAATTTAGTAAAAGCAATTTAAATGAGAAATAATTCGACAAATATAAACTTACATATTTTTCAATAAAATCTAACGGTTCAGCAAAGGGTTAAGAGAAACTTTATTTACTGACTTCATTAATTTTAGATTTGAAAAAACGCAGCTCGTTTAATGCAGCTCGTTCAATCGTCGCCTGAGAAAACAAATGTGAAACTTAGTGAAACATACGCTACTCATTTTCTGAGGCGACGCAATGTTGACAGTCTATGCGAATAAACATAACCTTAACTATTAATAAAATCATAAAATAAGTAAAGATTATTTCATTGGCGAAAGAAAAATTATTTCAATCATAAAAAATTCATTCATGCAATTCATTCATTCATAATAATAGGAGAACTCAATGAACATCTGCCTTGGGCATGCCAGTGTTAAACACAAACTTTAACTTTAAAGTACTTCTCATTTGCGTAATGACACACTTTTCCAATAACTTGAAAATTTACATTTAACACACCAAAAACAAATTCAGCCGCACCCAAAATAATCCGTGAAAAATTGACCGAAACGAATATAATTGATTCTGGACACTGTTCAAAGAAAAAAAACGTCTTTGAAAATTGTATAAAATTGTCCACTTGCCACTTGTCCACAGCCAAGTGAAAGCAAACAGTATTGAAACGCAAAATCGCAAACAAATTTTGCTACACTAAAATAAGAAAAGTGAAAAACAATTTTTAGAAAACATTAAAAAGTAAAAACCAATTGAAAACATTTGACACAAAACAATGAAAAAATCAGCGCAACACATTTCAGTTGGAGTTGTTGTTGTGGCCGTAGTGATGCTGCAGCTGGCGCAGGCGCAGCGTCCACCGTACGCCGGCGCACCGCCCCCGGGCGGCCTCAGCCAAAAGGACAAATATAACAGGAATCCCGACGGCACACTTATCGCGTCGTACTTCGGTGGCTCGGACAGCAATGGCAGACAGCAGCCGGTGCCGCTGGCGCCGCTGCCACCGCCCAGTCACGTCGTCCATCCCGAACCGGCCTTTGTGCCGCTGCCCGCCGCTCCAGTGTACGATCCGCAGCTGAATATCAACGCCAACGCCAACAGCATTGCGAATGCCAATGCCACGCCTCAGCGTCTGCCGGTGGACGCGCACGGCGACCTCGAGCTCATCAATAGACTGAATCGCTTACCCGAACATCAGCGCCCGTTCTGGTTCCTGAACTACCAGGCAATCGAGGCGCAGCGCAACAGCTCGGTGGCCAACTCGCCGGGCGGCATTGGCGCGCCGGCCTCCTTCTTCGGCTGAGCGATGCCAAGTCTGCAACCAAAAGCAAATGTGCTAGTTTTCTAAGCTCTGTAGTATTTTTATAGTTTCAAAAAATTGTATTTCAAATCAAATCATTTGAAGATTTCTCCAAAGATGCGCTAACTGCTTGAGAGGCAAATTTTCTATGATTCAGCGCACATTCTCGCCATCCAAAGTTTAGCCACAAAAATAAATAAAAAATCACTTAAAAACAAAAATCTCGTTTTAAACAAAGTAAAAAAACAAAAATACTCCATACGTTCAGACAATTAAATATGTTTGCCCTCAGCAGTGGCGTCCCCAGGATTTCGGGAAGGGGGGGAGGATATGCAAAAAATCCAGTTTAACGCGTTTTAAAACAAAAAATTTTAGTGACATGTATTTTAAAGTCATAAAATCCCAACTAAAAAATTCAACTTTGTTTTGAGTTATTACATATTGAAAACACCTTCTAAAAGAATTACGAAAAACTCAAAAGACGTTTTTTAAAAAGTATAACACACCAGCTATGTAAAAGAAATCCAACATTTACAAAATGTATGACGTTCTGAAATTGAATTAATGAATGAATGGTGACCATGTTTCCATGTTTACACACAATTCACCAAAAAAATTTAAGTGCATTTTTTTTCAAATTTCAACAGATGATGCAGGGTTGGCATGAAGCCTGCGTTTGACTACTACCTTCGTAAATAGTCGATTCTTTTGGGAACACTGAAAATCTGTTCTGCCAGAAAAAATGCAATGCTGATTTTTTTTAATCATTTATTCTTAACACTTCTGCGGGCATCCGGTTCTGGCCAGACCATATTGAACTTTGGATCCACTTTAGTAATGTTGTAATTAAGCTATCGAGCTCATATTTCATGATATTTCATGAACTGATCCTTTCTAAGCACAAAACCCAAAACCATGGCTTGGTCAGACCATGGTGCATTTTCATACAAAATTGCCAGTTATTTTCAGTTTTTTTTTTGTTATTTTCGACGTAATTATGTCAGAATTTGTTTGCTCTAAAGCATTAGTTTCCGCTATTGCTTAGACAATTTTTTTAGAGAAATAATCTTTTCTGATTTAACTCCAGCGTCGAAGTTCAAAAACAATGTCCATCTGATCCTCAAAATAGCATTCCCTTCCTTCCATCTCTGCAACAGAAAACACCCAATCGAAGTGATAAAAACCCCGACACGACAAGACCACAAATACTTCCTAATATTTGCCTGCTATTACTTCTGGTAGCAATTCCGCTGTTGTTGAAGCTGCTGTTGCATCTACTGCTGCGGTAGCTGCTCTTCCACCTGCTGATGATGTTACTGATGGCTTGTCTGTTACTGTTACTGCCAAACCGACATTCTCAGAAATTGTTGGTCTTTCGCCGATAAACGCTCTTCCTTCTCGAGCACCTATTGCTGGTGACAACTCAAGCTCAAACGTCGCTAATGCTGCTGCTGTCGCTGCTGCTAATATGAAGAAAGTCAATCGAACACGTGCTATTGTTGTTGGGTCGAACTCAAATGGAGAACTTGATGTCGCGGTTCGATTGAAATGGGTACACTTATCGTCTTTCAAACCATCTGTTACCGCTGAGAATATCATTAGCTACGTGGCTAAGCACACTAACATTGAGGCTCAACTGATATCGTGCTACAAGCTGATTAAAAAAGATACACCTATAGATTTGCTTAAAAGAGTAAATTTCAAACTAGGCGTCTCTCCCTCCTTGTATAATAGTCTCCTAAGGCCGGAGTTGTGGCCAGCCGATGTTAAAGAACGCCCCTTTCGTTTTTTTTCAACGAACAACATCTCAAGAGCCATTAGAATGACACGAAATATCTCCATATCGCCGGTTGAACAGTCAGCTAAGGAAGCTTATTCCATTTACTACCAAAATGCTAGCGGCATCCGAACCAAATCAGCTGACTTTTTGTTAGCAATGTCATTACATGAATACGATATTGTTGCTATTACAGAAACATGGCTCAATAGTGGCATTTCCAGCGCTGAATTTTTCGATAACTTTTACAGAGTATATCGTCAGGATAGGTGTCCAGTCGCTACTGGTAGAAATCGTGGTGGTGGCGTGCTCTTAGCAGTGAGGGCTGACCTTCATAGCAAAATTGTAACTTTGCCAATGATGGATAAAATCATCGAAATGCTATGCGTAAAAATTGATTTTGCTCATAACAAGTCTATGTTCATAATTAACTTATACATTCTTCCAAATGCTAGCTTTGATCTTTATGATAAGTGTATTAACAATATTACGTTTATATCGGATAACCTTAATAATAATCATCAATTAATTGTAATGCGCGATTTTAATCTGGGTAATTTAACTTGGACTTTAGATGATAAATGGCTATTTCCTTTTAACGTTAAGTCGGATATTGAGAATCTTGTAACAAGCTTTTTTATATCCAATAACTTCACACAACTGAACAACTATAAAAATGATGTCAGTAGAATTTTGGATTTGATATTTGTTAGTAATGATCTCAAAGCTTCTTGTGACCTGAATCTATCTCCAGTTTCTATTAATACGTTACATCATAAGGCTCTTGTTATAAAATTTGAATTTTATACTTACCAAAGAATAGATTACTCTCCAAGCAAAACTTTGAATTTTAAGAAGGCCAATTTTTGTGAAATCAATGCTTCCCTAGATTCTTTTGATTGGAACAACTTGAAAACGATATCTAATCCAGATACTATATACAGAAATATATGTGCCACACTATCTCCCATCATTTCAAAATTCGTTCCATTAGAACTTCCTTTTTCAAAAAATAAGCCACCTTGGTTCAATTCGAAGCTGTCTAACGCAAAAAATCTGAAAAATAAAGCACTTAAAAAATTTAAAAAATCACAACGCACCGATGATCGTCTCGCTTTCGAGCGCCTACGCAAGAATTTTAATTCCCTACATAACTTTTTATATAAGCAGTACACTTTTAAAATTGAATCGGACTTGAAATCAAACCCCTCCGGATTTTGGCATTATATAAATTCTAAGCGCAACACAAATGGTCTCCCGTCTAGCATGGAGTATGGCACTGAGACTTCTAATAGCACATTGCAAACTTGTAATCTATTTGCAAAATTTTTTCAACAAGTCTATGAAAATTATCAGGATTCACCTAATCTTAGCTTCCAAGCACCTAAACTACAAAGTATTAATACTTTTGACATCAGCGAAGACGATGTTTCTTCTGCTATTTCGTGCTTAAAACCAAGCTCAAAATCTGGGCCAAATGAATTCCCAGCAATATTTTTTATTCGTTGCAATAATAAACTAGCTAAACCAATTGCCATTCTTTTTAATGCTTGCATGAAAAACGGAAAATTCTTGGATTGTTGGAAACTGTGCTCTGTAGAACCTGTATTCAAATCAGGTGATAGAAGTGTTGTTACTAACTATCGAGCTATAGTCAAGCAACAAACTTTTCCCAAATTATTTGATCACATCATAAAAAACAAATTACTCAGTCATATCTCATCAGTATTGTGTGATTGTCAGCATGGCTTTGTCCCGGGCAAGTCAACTGTTACTAACTTGGCTCTTATTTCTAATCATATTATTTCCGCCATGGATCAACGCAGTCAACTTGACGTAATCTATACAGACTTTTCGAAGGCGTTCGACAAAGTAGATCTTAATATTTTGCTATTTAAATTAAATAAATTTGCAATTAATGGAAATTTACTAAAATTTTTTCAAAGTTTTCTGACAAACCGCAAACTAATAGTGAGGGTCGGATTAGTCAATTCCGAAATAATAATTAATGCTTCCTCAGGTATTCCCCAAGGAACTCACTGTGGACCTCTTTTATTTTTACTATTTATAAATGATTTGCCACAGCATCTCAAACATTCGAAATGTCTTTTATTTGCTGATGATGTCAAGTTATACCTTAATATCGAAAATCTGAATAACTGTCATCTACTCCAGAGTGATATTGATAATTTCTTTTACTAGTGTAAATTCAATAATTTGCGCTTTAATATCGAGAAATGCTCGGTGGTCTCTTATTCTCGAAGCAGGTCACCTTCGGTTTTTGATTATTCACTCAATGGTATTGCTCTAGCTAGAAAATATGAAGTCAAAGACTTAGGTGTAATATTTGACGCCAAACTAAGCTTTGCGAGTCATATAGATTACATTACGTCGAAAGCTTATTCCATGCTGGGATTTATTAAAAGGAATTCACAAGGCTTTAGGGATCCCCTGACTCTTAAATCGCTTTATACAGCTCTGGTTCGGAGTCTCCTGGATTACGCTTCAGTAATCTGGAGCCCTTACTACGAAATTCATTCGAATCGCGTTGAAATGATTCAAAAGATGTTTACAAGATTTGCTATCCGGAAATTGTATTGGCCTAATGGTCTCCCTTCATATACAGGCAGACGCAAATTACTCGGTTTGCAATCCCTCAGTGAGCGGAGAACGTTCCTCTGTCTCATGTTCGCATATAATATTTTGCGTGGTAAGATCAGGTGTCCTGATTTGTTAATTTTTTTTAGTGCTTTAGAGATCAATCGGTCTTTGAGACATAATCGTTTATTCTCTGTCACAGTACATCGAACAAATTATTCGTCCAATGAACCAATAGCTAGATGTATACGCCTTTGCAATATGTACAGCCCACATCTAGATTTTAGTGCTAATGAATATAGTTTTAGATTAGCCCTTTTTAGTATTTTTAATTAATTATTTAAGAATTAATTGTTTCCCATAGTCTATAAGTAATTCAACTGTAGACTGAATATAAAATAAAAAAAAAATAAAAATAATTTAATTGACACCAAAACACGGACTTAACCATAAATACAATGCCTAAATATAAATTTTGAATATGTTCAGACATTACTTTCCAACAAAAATTATTTTACGATTACATGGGGTGGCATGAAAAAAGGGTTTCAATTCGAGTCAAATGGAAGAGCCTAGTTGAAGCCCTATGGTCCGTAAAGGACTGAATAAGGAACAAACGAAAAAATATTTTTAAGCCATTCTGACAGTAATGATGTGAGAAATAACAAACAAAATTTTAATTAAACTGGCATATTTGTATGAAAATACACCATAGTCCGGTCTGGCTAGTTTGTTTTTGTGCTTAGAAAGGATCAGTTGAGGATATCATGAAATATGAGCTCGATAGCTTAACTACAACATTAGTTGAAAGAACTAATGCAGAAAGGTTAAGAATAAATAAATAGGGGAACTCTTTGTAAGGTGCCACCCCTGCTCGATTTCGACGTTCCAGCAGTCCAAGAAAAAAAATGCCTATTGTCATTTAAGGTATATATGTCAACATCAATTTAAATATGAGGTTTGAGGTAACAGACGCAATAACACGGTCCGGGTAAATAAAAGTGTCAAATTTGGTTAGGAAAAAACATACAAATAAAAATTGAAGGTTTTTCTTGTGGTGAAAAATAAATCATATACGCACAAAAAACTTAGGTAAATATCAGTGTTGGAATTAATTTTTAATAGTTTTTCATAATCCGAAATGATATCCGAGCATATCGTAAAAGGAACAAGTTTATACAATGATTTCCAAAATGGCATAAAAATGTAAAGTGCCACCTTTTTTACTTTGCAAGGTGCCACCCCCTTTTTGTCACTGTTTTGTGGTCCTATATCGGTAAAAATGACTTTTTATTACTCGGAATCGTCATTACAATGAATTTAAAGTGTTCTTAGTAAATTTTTCTCTAATCTTATTATGAGGAATAAATTAGTTCAGTTTTGTTCTTTAATTTCCATACAATTATTCGTTTTATTCGTTACCATTCAATTTCGGTTTGCTTTTGGTCATTTTCTATTCAATTCAAATTAAATTCAATAATCTTTCGTAAATTTTCTAAATCATGAAGTTTTACTTGATATTTTTACGTTTTTAGCGGGTTTTTAAAGGGGGTGGCGCCTTACATACAAAAATTTTAGGATGTAGATTTTTAACACTTTGGGAAATTGGCTGTAAAATTCTTACTTACGAAAAATTCAAATAATGTGTTACCATGAATCATAGCTCTTTAAACCCTCTTTCCAACGGTATAATAACTTTGGCGATAAGTTAATTTTCTAACGAGTAATGCGC
Organism: Melieria omissa; assembly: GCA_963971225.1. Taxonomy (NCBI): domain Eukaryota; kingdom Metazoa; phylum Arthropoda; class Insecta; order Diptera; family Ulidiidae; genus Melieria; species Melieria omissa. The sequence goes on along the minus strand of OZ020268.1, from coordinate 75,334,605 downwards.
AAAAAAGCTATGGGGTGGCACCTTACAAAGAATTCCCCTACAAAAACCAGCAATTGTTCTCGCAGAATAAATGTATTTTTAGAGTTCCTAAAAGTATCGACTATTTACCAAAGTAGGAATTACACATGTAGAAAACGTTGAGTTCCGATAAACCGTTCGTGAGTTATGAGTTTTTCAAAAAAACATGACCAAAAACTTTAACGGTAAATAACTAATGAAAAAAAACCTTTTTTTCCAAAATTATTTTAGGGGTGTTCTTTTTACCTCCAAGCCGATCGAAAACCGTATTGATCAACGAAAACTGAGACCATCGATTTTAAAGTGGCCCACTTGAGAAAATTTGACCCACTATCGATAATATCGACTAATTTATTTTGCTGCAAATATCGATAGTTGTTTGGCACGAATCGATACCTTTGGTTTTTTGTATGTGACGACAAAGCCTACAGAATATTCTATGCTGGCAGTGCTGTCATGAATATACCGGTGCACAGTGATTCGTTCCATAGACAAAATTCAAAAAATTTATGGTCTAAGAACTTAACGATTTTGATGTCATTCGAAAGAAAAAACTCCAACTTAGAAAACACCAAAAAATCTGTACAAAAAATCAATTAGTGTATGTGCAAACGCGGCTCAAAGTTGAAACTTTTTTCTCAAAAAAATTGAAACTCATATATTCTGTTTTTTTTCTAAAAATACATGGTTACCAAGAAGTTGCTTAAGCTTTCAATATAGGTTAAGAAACGATGTGGCTATTTTCGATTTTAATGTTTTCTCAAAATGTGTAAAGCTGAGGCTTTTACTGCACTTTTAATTTGAAATATTTTTCTAAATTTAAAATTTGAAAATTGGCAAAACTTAGTGGAAAATATCTAAAAAATATGTGAAAGTATGTTCCCGGATTTTTTTTTATTTTAAGAAGCATTCTTTCTTTGTCGGATAATGTAATTATATCCTCCGATATCTTCCGATATCAGAAAATAATTCAATTTGAAAAGTGGTCTAAACACGTTTTTTTCGACAAAATTTATTTTATTTATGCCTAAAAGTATGCAATCAGCACGAAAAATGATAAAATCTGCAAAAATGCAAAACATACATCTATTACTATCGTTTTTAGTGCAAAACTAAAGGGTCCTAAGACAGTTTTTGTTACTGGTTGCAATAATCAATGTTGATGTTACCGTTTAAATGTAAAATCTGCAAAATCTAGCCAACACACTTGGTGCTATAGCTCTCCAAAAGTGACGAAAATTGCAAAATGAAGTCTCAGGCATTGCCAAACTACAAAAGTTTAAGAAAAATAAGAGATTTCAATTCAGCAGACCATGATTAACTTGTATACCAAATTTTATGAATAACGGACCACTAATTCTAATTTTGTCCCGTGGTTGTATGAGTCGAATCACTGTGCGGTGTGATATTTAAATATGTAAGCACGACTAGATGGATTTGAGGATATTCAAATTTGAAATTCAAATATCTCTACAAATATGAAATTTAAATGAATCTTGAAAAATGAACCTCCTAAAAGATGCGATTTTTTTGAAAATCGGGGCCTAAAAGGTCAAAACATGGGTTAAGGTGTTGAATGAAAAAACGCGATTTAATGGTGAAATCAAATCTGGTGAAAATACTCCAAATCAAATATTAATTCGACACGTATTTTACCATTTTTCGAAAATTCATCTGACGCGGTCAACAGTGGGTTAAGGTGCGTATACAGGAAGACTTTGAAAAACCATTAACCGATTGGCCTATTGACTTTAAAGTTGGTTGAAACCACTTGAAATCAAAAATAATTTGAAACATTTTTTCATTTTTTTTTTAAACTAAATTTAAAGGAGTGAACCAAGGGTTAAAAGTTTGTATGAAGAAATATGATTTTTTACGCCTTTTGACTTCAAACTTGGTGCAAATACTCTAAGTGGCCAATCATTTGAATCATTTGGTGGGGTCAGTCATAGATTTCAACCCTCTAAGAGCAGCTTCTGAGCAGCTGTGAAGCAATTTGTTTAATTTTTAATTTCAATCACTTTTGAAATGAAGGCATTTATCTATCTACACATTAATAAATAAATTTGTATTAAAAATACAAATATTATGAACGTAGATTTTGTGAACTAAGATAATTTTAATTGTTAATATAAAGTTTTTCTAAATCCAGTTGTATGGGAGGTGGTCGAAGTTTTGGCTCGATTTCATTGAAATTTTGCACAGTCAGTTCTTTACTTACACAATGGCTGTATGGCATATCAAATTTCATTAGTTTACGACCACTCCTTCTATTTATATCACTCCGCTACATGAACTCGCAACACTGTGCGACATTCTGTTCAGGTAGTTAGTTTTTTCTCCATCTCTTTCTTAGAAAGCATTTCTATCAAGACAGCATTTTTTAAAATTCGGGGTCTAATAGGGCAAAACATAGAATAAGGTTTTGTATGAAGAAACGCGATTTAATGGGCCTATTGATTTCAAATTTAGTGAAAATACTCCAAACCAAAAATAATTCGACACGTTGTAGCAGTATATTTAGGGTACGTTCTCCATTGCCTACTGGGTACTTTTGTACAGACGCTGTTTCCCCTGGTTTCCACGCCATATTGTTAGCTTGTAAGAACTGCCACCTCTGCTGATTATCATGTCATCCTTTTAGCATGTAAGCGCATTGTATTCCCTCTCCTTATTGTGTCATTTCTCTAGCTTATAAGTACCGCTATTTCAGCTGATTGTTAGCATGTAAGATTTCCCCTCCTTATTGCATCATCTTTTAGCTGGTAAGAACACTTTGTACAGTTGATGGATTCAGAATAAAGTTGACATCGAAAGCGGACGCGCGTGTTTGAAATTCGGCCGGCTAAAACGTGTTTTTAAATTTTTCGAAAATCAAAATTTAATGGGGTCAACAATGGGTTAAGGTGCATACACGGCAAGACTACGATAAACCATGAACCGATGAGCCAAAGTTTGTGAAAATACTTGAAATTAAAAATAATTTTACACGTGTTTCTTATTTTTTCGAAAATCAAAACTTAAAGGTGTGAACCAAGGGTTAGAATAGATACGGGAGCCGAGCATCAACTGCCCGAGACACTGCGTCCAAAAAGAATTATTGTGTCGAACCAAGTGTTAAAATTTTGTATAAAGAAACTTGATTTTGAACACATTTTGAGTTGAAACTTGGTGAAAGTACTTCAAATATGCAATAATTCAATACGTGTTTTTTATTTTTTCGAAAAACAAAACTTAAAGGGGTCAACCAAGGGTTTAAAGTTTGTATGAAGAAACTGCAAAGATATGAATTAATGAGACCTTTTGACTTCAAACTTGGTGAAAGTACTTTTAGTTAGAAATAATTCAATGCGTGTTTTTCATTTTTTCGAAAATTAAAACCTAAAAAGGGTCAACAATGGGTTAAAAGCTTGTATGAAGAAACAAAATTTATTTTTGACTTCAAATATGGTGAAAGCAGTTCAAAAGAAAAATACTTAGATAAGTATTTTTTCATAAAAATCTGACGGGATTAACAAAGGGTTAAAAAAAACTTAAAGACTTAAAGCCGCTGGCACTGCTGGTCTCTTATAAAACGTAAAGAATACTAAAATAAAAACCAACCTATTGTTGATTTATTTATTTCGCTTGAGAAAACAAATGTCGTATGTGCTACTAGGCTTAGTGAAACATACGATATTCGTTTTCCAAGACTAAACAATGTTAAAAATCAATGCGAATAAACATAACCTTAACTATTAATAAAATCTTAAGATGAGTAAAGATTATTTTATTGACGAAACAAAAATTATTTCAATCATAAAAAATTCATTCATGCAATTCATTCATTCATAATAATAGGAGAACTCAATGAAGATCTGCCTTGGGCATGCCAGTGTTAAACACAAACTTTAACTTTAAAGTACTTCTTATTTGCGTAATGACACACTTTTCCAATAACTTGAAAATTTACATTTAACACACCAAAAACAAATTCAGCCGCATCCAAAATAATCTGTGAAAAATTGACCGAAACGAATATAATTGATTCTGGACACTGTTCAAAGAAAAAAAACGTCTTTGAAAATTTTATAAAATTGTCCACTTGACTGAACAACGAAGGCAGTTCATTTGTGAACGTTAAACATTTACAACATCGTTGCAGTTGCAGTGGGAAATTTCAATTCGAAAATGTTGCGACTTGCATTAATTTTGTTTATGATTTGTCTACTGATGTCGCTTGCTAGCGCAGGTTTGTACTTGAAATCTATATGGAATTATTTTTTATATTAACTATAACTGATATTGGTTATTTGTGCAATTCAAGATATCTTTTCAGACGTGTGGAACTCCGGTAAGAAAAACGTCAACTGTTTGTTGGAAAAAATTGGCTTAAAAGACAAGACACTCTTTGGCTGCTGATTTATTGCCAGTGTTTTTACTGTGTGATTTGAAATAAAACCCAATGAAACTCAGTGAGACTATTAAATATGGATGGAAATATGAAATAACGTTTGGTGGAATGCGGTGTTGGTTATTTAGTGTAGCTCGAAGATTGTCATTGGCAGCAAAACCAAGGAGGTTAGAAGTTTAACTCAGAGCACTTTTAAATGTTCAGAATTAAAAAAGCAAAGAAAAGTTGATACGGTTCGATTTTGTTGCAGATGCGGGCTTAGAGTGCACTTCGAAGACCGCTACACTTACAGATTAAGGTCCAGAAACCAACAAAAATAAAACCAATTGCGTTCAAGCCAACAGAAAAAATTGCCTATTGCCAATGTCGAGCGCCAAATTTTAAGGTTTTCCAGCTTTTAAGCTGATTTTGCATCGGCTATTTGTTGTTATGTGATCTAGAGACGCGAAATACCTGAGCCACAATGATAGCAGCCATGTGTGCTGCACATACAGTATTCCCTGGATATAAACAACTGTAAAAAATAGCACAAAAAAAACAACGTTTATAAGCGAAAAATGCCCATATGGACACAATTTGTGAACTTTTCTATAGGAAATTGCACGACTTTCGATGCTTTACAACTTTAGGCCCAATTTAACAATGGTTGGTTAAACATTTACCGATGGTTAACTACAATTTTTTGGTTTTACAGTCTCTGGTTAACCAACTGTTAACCAACCAATGTTGAATGATTAACCATCGATTAATCTTGAAATAAATCAGCTGATTGGACAGCGCTCACAATTTGTGAAATGTGACAAAATTTGAAATTCAGGAATTAAAAAACGTTACCTTTTCTTTTTCCATCATTTAAAAAAGTCTTTAGATTGCAAAAATCGGGGCATTTTTTTTAATCTGTTTTCTTTTGATTTCAAGAGCGTCAGAACAATGCTGCCAATGACACATAATTTCTAAATCAGCTGTTCAGATAATCAGCCAATGTGCAAGCCAAATGTATTTAATCAGTGGTTAACCATTGGTTAGAAATTAAAACTAACAGTTGGACCTTAATCCTGAAATCTTTCAAATTCTTTCTGGGTGTAATGCAGTAGCGCACACAGAGTGAGCGGGGTTAAACTTAACCCTTAAACACAAAAACTCCTCATGAAAAAATATGGTTTCAAATGTTTTTGGGCTGAAAAGAGATATACGCAATCAGCCCTCCCCTCCCCTTCACCCCAAATGAAATCCTATGTGCGCCACTGGTCTTTTGCAACAGCTTTCTCTTAAGCCTTTGTTTGTAAGTTACTAAGTTTAACCCTTATTCTCATACCCAAACTTACTAACGTCGTTTGGCACCCGGGGTACCCGGGTACCCATTTCATGAAATTTTTAAGTTTTCAATATTTTGTTAATTAAAAAGTGTTTATAAAATTTTGATATGATTTGTTCGCTTTTCACCTAAATAACGAGGATCCGGAAGGTAAAAAAAAAAGTTTCATTATTTGTAAGTTTTTTTCACGAAAATACATCGCAATGGGCACCCGGGTACCCGGGTATGAGAATAAGGGTTAAAATCAAAACAGCTTGGAAATCATATTATTCACACAAAATTTTAACCCTTTGTGGACTTGTCAGATTTTACGTTTACGTTTTACGTTTTTCTTAATCCTTTGTTGACCCGCTAAGATTAAAAAAAACTTTTTTTAAAAATTCTCGCTTTAAAAATGTTCACTGGGTTTAAAGTCTATTGAATCATATTAGTTTATTGAATCGTATTTGCCATAAAAAATGTTAACCCTTTGATGACCCTGTCAGATTGTATTTAGAAAATAAGTAAAAAAAAAACGCCAAACTATTTTCTATTTGAAGTTTTCTTTTACCAAATTTAAAGTCAATGGACCCCTTAAATAGTTTTTCTCCATAAAACGATTAACCCTTTATTAATTCTAGTCGATTTAAAGTAAGAAAATGCTAAAAATTATATTTTCCCTATTAAAGTTTATTTATTTTTTTTTATTTTCATCAAGTTTAAAGCCAATTGACTAAAGCTTAATGACCCATCAGATTATGTGTTTTATTCAAAATCTTAACCCATTGTTGACCACGTCAATTTTTTATTTAAAAAATCAAAACAAAAACATGTCTCGAAATATTTCTTGTAATTATAAGGTTTGGCCCATAGATCTATTAAACCATGTTTTTTCATACAAACTCTTAACCCATTTTTGACCGTATCAGATTTTAAAGAAAAGAAGAAAATGTATAAAAATTGTAATTTGCCATTTGAAATGCTGTCAATAAGTTAAAAGTCAATTGGCCCATTAAATCACAAATAAACTCTTAACCCGTAGTTGACCACATCCATTTTTTATAAATAAAAAATTAAAACAAAAAAATTATCTTGAAATATTTCCTATTTGTTTTATTAGATTTGAAGTAAATAGACTCATTAAATCACATTTTTCTTATAAAATCTTAACCCATTGTTGACCGCATCAGATTTAAAAGAAGAAAATTTACGAAAATTGTAATTTATCATTTGAAATGCTTTCAGTAGGTTTAAAGCCAATTCGTCCATTAAGTCACAAACAAACTCTTAACCCATTGCTGACCACGGTAGATTTTATAGAAGAAAACTAAAAAAATAATTGTATTTCTCATTTGAAATGCTTTAATTAAGTTTAAAATCAATTGGTTCCTGGAATCATGTTTCTGCTTACAAACTCTTAACCCACTGTTGACCCCATCATACTTTGAATTCGAAAAAATTTTAGACACTTGCCAATTATTTCATATCTGAAATGTTTTCATTTATAGCCCATTCACTTATCATTTTTCTTCATACAAAATCTTAACCATTGCTGACTTCGTCAGAATTTTATTAAATTTAATTAAAAACAAACACTAAAAAACACGTGTTAAATTATTTTTGGTAGGAAGTTTTTTCCCAAAATTTAAACTCCATAGGTCCATCAAATCAAGTTTTTTCACATTAGGTCATCTTCTGCCCCTTTGGACTCCGAGTTTTAAAAAATCCCTTCTTATCAGAGGTTCGTTTCAATAATTCAAATTTCATGCTTGTGGCTTGTGGCACCTGTCTCTATACATACGAATACATACATATAAACATTGTAGCACGCAAGAAAGCTTTTGGCGTTTCAAACCAATCAAATAGGAAATAATGCAATTGGCTTCGAATTCAATCGACCGCACTGTGCCTCTCAAAAAAACAGAACAGCTCCAATAACAAATCTTGCCTTCATGCTAATAAACCGTCAAGTGTGTCGAAATTGTGCCAATTGATTGTCGTTTTTCGAAAACCAAACATTAATTGCTTAGCAACACTTTAAAATTGCACAGTCAATCGAAAACTCGACAGTTTATTGTCGAACTCCGGCAGTGACAATTGCAAAAAAGACTCGAAAATAATTTGCTGAAAATGTTAAATCGTTTGCAATGCTTTACATTGTTGATGGCGTGCTTTGCCGCTTGTGTTCTGGAAAACGGTGCTGTGGACGCAAGGCCGAGCTCTCTTGCCGACAAAGCACCCCCATTGCTTATAAGACCGCCGCCCGATACCAACTTAGTACCGCTGCCGCCCACCGAGGGTACAACCAAAGCCCCCGATGGGCTTGTAAGACCGCCGTTCGGTATCACTTTATTACCGCTGCCGCCCACCGAGGGTACAACTAAAGCCCCCGATGGGCTTATAAGACCGCCGTTCGGTATCACTTTATTACCGCTGCCGCCCACCGAGGGTACAACTAAAGCCCCCGATGGGCTTATAAGACCGCCGCCCGGTGCCAACCTAGTACCGCTGCCGCCCACCGAGGGTACATCCAAAGCCCCCGATGGGCTTGTAAGACCGCCGTTCGGTATCACTTTATTACCGCTGCCGCCCACCGAAGGTACATCCAAAGCCCCCGATGGGCTTATAAGACCGCCGCCCGGTATCAACTTAGTACCGACGCCCAATGCAACTTAGTACCGACGCCGCCCACCGAAGATTCGCTCAAACCACCCCCAGGGATTTTAAGACCGCCGCCCAGTGACAACTTAGTATCGCCAACCTAGTTCCGACCATGAATATCTCTCAACTAATTTCAACCCAAACATATGCTTTCACTACAAGTAAATATTTTGCTGGCGTTCGTTAATGAAGTAAAAAACCGAAAGCCTTTAAGACAGATGAATAAAACTTTAATATTTTTCCATACCGAGAAATTGATAATTAAAAAAATTTATGTTCAAATATGTTTGTTTATTTACAAATTTCAAAATTTGTTAGCTTAGTAGTTAGTTAATTGATGGGTAGTTAGTTAGCGACTAGTTTGATAGTTAGTTAGGCACTTTTCTGCTTACAGTGGTAGCCTTGATAGCTTAAGACTTTCAGTGCTTGTATAATTTGGCAACGATACCGAGTTAACGATTTCCAGACAGACATACTAATTATGTAAGAGATGGCAACACCGTTTACTGAAATCGAAATCCTTCGAAAGACGTAGCTACTATCATTCAAAATTGACAAACAAAGGAAACGTTTACCAACACTGGCAGCAACTTTTTCTATGAAATTCTATTTTTATATATTTTCGAATGCAAATTTCGAATTTGAAGATAATTTGATGTCATCAAATATTTTGGTAGAATTTTTTTTACATTCGATTTACTTCTGGGTGCACCAGTGAATATAGGACTTCCTTAATTTTAACCCTGCACCACAGACACAATCGATCTCCAACTCACACTTCTAATGTCTTTTTCGCCAAGATTTCATTGTCCATTCGGGATACATGTAAGAATTAGCAAAGCCGCTGAATGTTGATTCGTTGTGGGTTGGAATCGTTGCGAGTTCGAATAATGCCCGATTTAAGGACCGCCATGTTTTCGTTGCATGGAGAACAAAAACACATTTTAATTACGGCAACTTCGTCTATCCGACGACACTGATTACAAAGCTTCGAAACTTGAGTGGGTATCTTGCATTAAACTATACATAGTAAGATTCCACACAACGAAAATACATCAGCAGATTTATAGACATTAAATTTAATATTCTTGCAATTACATATATTCTTGTATTCTATTCATCTATATTCTATACTTATCTGTACCCATATTCCATTTTTTTTTAACCCGAACAAACGCGCAGGGGATGACCCCTATTAATGCAAAGCATTGCATTGGTTCAGGAAGGATATAAAAGTTAGGAGATAGGGTTATGAGTGAAGTGGTAAAGGACTCATGTCTTGAACCCATCGAGATCATAAGTGCTGGGGAAAATATCCGCAGGGAGACCATTCCAAAACCACGCTGTACGGTCCAGAAAGGATCTTTTCTTTTAGTGCGCTGGAACATCGTTTCAACGTGGAATGCATGGGCGCCATTGTTCAAACGGGTTGCCCGGGGGAATACCCGGAGTGATGGCATCAAGCTGCTTATCTCCACTGAGCAACTACCGAAAAAGTATCGGTCAAATAACACCACACATGCCACGTTTCGACAATGTTCCAAGGAGTCAATAGAGCTGGATGCCCTACTGTCCCCTATAAATTTAATCGCACGGTTTTGCACCCGATCCAGGGGCTCCAAATGGGTTTTTGAAGCCCCCGCCCATAGGTGCGAGTTATTATTATTATTATTATTATTAATTTATTGAACAAGGATAATATAATTATGCCTTAACAATATTGTAAGCGTGAGCGACTAAGGCCATCAGCTTATTTAGATTTAAAAGCTAATTGTACATTGGCTTAGCGTAATGTGTTATATACAGGTACAAAAGATATAAAAAACAAAAAACAGTGTTGAAGATTATGTAAAACATACTAAACTAGATTTCAAAGTATATATTTAGTTTACAGATGTATTTTATAAATTCTTTGATATTTGAATGCGTAACACTAGTAAGTAGTTCTTCAATATTGTGGTTTTTTATTTCGCTTCGCTTTTGTTCTAATGCCGGACAAGTTTTTACTATGTGGTCGATTGTGAGGTACCCATTGTAGCAGAAGTGGCAGGTGGGTGTTGATGTGCGCTCGAAAAGGTGTTTGTGTGTTATTCTAGTATGTCCGAGGCGGAAACGGGTATATATTATGTTTTGTCGTCTGGATGTTGTGTCCGGGTATAAAGGGGGATTACCGGTGGGGTTTAACAATTTATAATGGTGAGTATAGTTAGCCCAGTTTTCGATAACTGATTTTTGGTAGTGTTGGATGGCTACAGTTTTTATGTCGTTTTTATTGTATGAGTTTATGAGCTTCAGAGGAGATCTGGTCGCCAGTTTGGCTGCGGTGTCTGCGAGCGTATTGCCTTTTATACCCACGTGACTAGGCAGCCACAGGATTTTGATTTTGTCAGGGCTGGCGATTAGGATTTCCCTTATTTGGCATATGGTTGGATCAGTGTAGTTTACGTTTAATATGGCATTGATTGTTGATAAGGAATCCGTGCAAACAATATATTTATATTTGCTTCCTTTTGCTATTTGACATGCTTGAAGTATTGCTGTAGCTTCAGCGGTAAAGATTGATGCGTGAGTTGGAAGTATTGCTGTCACGATTGTTGAATTTTCGTCCACAACACTGAACCCGGTATTGTTTTCGCTCTTGGAGCCATCTGTATACAAAGTTTTCCAACCCGTGTGTGCGTCGAGTATTTCCAGAAATTTTTGTTGGTAGATGGGGGGCGGGGTATCTTCTTTTTTGTGTTCGGTCAGATTCAGTAAAATTGAACTGCGTTGAAGGTTCCAGGGAGTCATTCGTAGACGAGGGGTCGGTGTTGTGCTGATGATAATTCCGACGTCGTTTGCTCTGTCAATAATTCTTTGCAGAGCTGGTGATTTATTCGCTCTGCGTTTTCTTTTTAACCTTTTGGTGAGAACATCTTTAAGAGGGGATCCTTCTGAATATGCCACCTTTGCAATCATGCAGCTGTTGATGTAAGTGAGTCTGTCTTTAAGTTGCGGTAGGCCAGCTTCGGTTAGAATGTTTAAAATTGGTGATGTGCGGAAGGCTCCTATTGACAGGCGAGCTGCCGAGTGGTATATTGAAGTTATTTTGGACAGATTACTTTGCGAAGTTGTACCATAAATCGGCAGCCCATAATCAATTTTTCCTAGTATAGTTGCCTTAACTATTTTTACTAGTGTATTTGTGTTACTTTCTAATTTAATATTACTTAGACATTTGATTACATTTAGTCTGTTTTGTAGGGATGAACTTAGATATTTTATATGGTCATTCCATGTGTATTTGTTATTGAAGATTATTCCTAATATTTTATGGTTGTTTACATTTGTTACTTTCTGATTATTGATACTTAAATCGAAGTTATTACAATTTAACTTTTTACATATATGCAAGTGCTTAGATTTATTCAAGGATATTTTTGTACCACTGATTAGACACCAATTTGATATATTGCTTAGTAGAATATTAGTTTGATGGATAAAGGATTGTATATTTTTAACTTTGGCAAAAATGCAAAGATCATCTGCATAGAGTATATGTTTGAAAAATTTATTTTCGTTTATGATTCGGCTAAGTCGATCAAAGGCGACTAGGAAAAGTGTGACAGATAGTGGGGAGCCCTGTGGAACACCGTTTTCCAGAGGGCGTTGATCGGTTGTGGTTCCATTTACTCTGACTCGAATTTTTCGATTTAAGAGGAAGTGGCGTATGTAGTTTACCATTTTTGGGCCGACTTTCCATGAAATTAATTGTTCCATTACAGAGTGCAACCCGATTCTGTCGAAGGCCTTTTCCATGTCTATTGAGAGGAGAGAGAAATGGTTTTTGGAGGAGATACAATTGGCGATTTGCTCATCGAGAGTCAGAAGCGCGTCGATGGTGCCACAACCGGGCTTAAAGGCGGTTTGATGGCTTGTGAGGAGTTTGTTGTTTTGAAGGTACCACATTAGCCTGCGTGCTATCATTTTTTCCATAGTTTTAGAGATGCAGGAAATAAGAGATATAGGGCGGTAGCCTTCTGGGCTATTTTTAGGTTTGTTGGGTTTGGGAATTGGGACGAGTAGGGCAATTTTCCACTGCTGCGGGATTATACTAGCAGAAAAGATATTATTGTAAAGCTCGCATAGTTTTGATTTACCCGTTGGCGAAAGGTTTTTGAGGAGGGGGTAAGGAATGTTGTCCAGTCCAGGGGTTCTTCCTTTAAGTGTGGATAGGCAGGAATTGAGCTCTAGTAGGGAAAAGGGCATTTCTAATTGTTGTGATTGTTTGTTTAATCTATAGCTAATGTTGATTGGGTTCAAGTAGTCGTTTTTATTATTTACGAATTCGCTGGAGAAGTTGCAGTTACGGGAATAGTTCGACCACGTATTGGCCAAAATTTCGCCTATGTCTGCTGGTGTAGAAGCCACACTACCGTCGCTCTTCTGTATTACGTGGATTTTGTTTGATTGAAAGTGGCCATGGAGAACTTTAACTTTATTCCAGAGGGTTCTCGATGGTGTTTTGTAGTTTATGTCCTTGGTGAACTCTACAAATGCTAGTCTTTTAGCGGTTTTGACTTGTCTTTTGAACTTTGCATTAGCTTTTTTGTACTCTAAGATATTTTCTTTGGTGGGTCTTTGTTTAGCAATTTTCCAGAGGTTGACTTTAGCTTCTCTTAGATGTTGTAGATCTTTGCTCCACCAATATGTCGTGCGTTTTTGGGAGTTAGGTTTGGTAAGAGGAATAGTGGAGTTCGCGCTCTGTCTTATTTTTTTCTGGAAGATCGCGGCTGATTGGTTTATCTTAGAGGGGTCTAGCGTTAGATTCTTAAAGTGTTGTTCTGTTTGTTTTTGGTATTTTTCCCAGTCTGCCTGGTCCAGTCGATACCTGGCATTAAAGTTTTTATCTGAGCATGTATTTGTGTTGAATATGGTTATCGAAATGGGCAGGTGATCGCTGCCGTGGGGTTCACTAGCAACTTCCCATTTGGAAGCGATGTTGAGTGGCGGTGAGCAAATAGTAAGATCAATGTGAGTGTGAGATAAATGCGTGGAAAAGTGGGTTGGGGACTTATCATTGAGAAGCATTAGGTTATTATTTTGTATGAAGTGCGAGACTATTCTGCCCCTGTGGTTATAAGATGGTGAACCCCATAGGGGACTCCAGGAGTTAAAGTCGCCAAGTAGTAAGATAGGATCGTTAAAAGGTATAATTAGTTGGTGTAAGTCATTTTCGGAAATTTGGTCTGAGGGAGATATGTAAATGCTGAGTATTGTGAGAGGTTTTTGAGATTTGATTTTAATAGCAACGGCAAGTATATTTGTGTTTATATTAATGGAGGAATGCTCTAGGCTGTTGTGGATCAAAATACCTACACCCCGTTTTGCAATTGAGTTTGAGTCAATATCGTTCTTTGTGTACATAGAAAAGTTTTTTGGGATTAGATTTGGTGGCGGGTCTGATAGGAGATGAGTTTCTTGTAGGGCAATGATTTGATAGTTTTTTTCTTTTAGAAGTAGCGTGAGCTCGTCGTAATTATTTCGGTAGCCATTAAGATTCCATTGAAGAATCTTAAGTACCATGATGAAATCGAGAGGAATATAACTTGCGGGATCTCTATTACTATCGAGAGGCGATTATCGATAGCAAGAGTTCTTATGGTTCTACGTCAATAGATGATACGGAGCTGAGAGAGTCAGTTGAAAGTGAAGTTACAGTATTTGTGTTATGGAGAATTAGATGGTCATTAGTAGTTTGTTGTGCTGAATAGTTTCTGGGCGTTGATTTTGTTGGGAGTAGTTGGGCATTGGGCGGAGAGTGAGAGTTATTGTTTTTTGATATTGAGTGATCTGGGGGGGAGCTAACTTGTGTGGAAATTAGTGGCTTGGTTAGAGTGGGTAGTTGTTGTGAGTTGAGTGTATTTGGAAGGTTGGAGAGTTGGAGAGTGAGTGTCGTATCGTTGTAATTTGTGGATGATTTGTTGTGATTTTTTTCGTTGTGTGGAATGTGAGAGCGATCAGAAGAGGTGTATTGGTGATCGGTACTGCTTGGTGCTAAGTTATTTGGTTGTTGTTGTAATTTTTTAGTCTTTCTTTGAATAGCTTCTTCTAGTTTTTCGTTTGGGGCATTATATTCTTTTTGATTACTATTTATTGCTTCTGTTGCTTGCCGAAAAGAACATTTATTAATAGTTTTGTAAGCAAGTATTTCCTTTCTTTTTTGGAGTGTGGGACAGTTTTTATTATCGGATCTATGTTGCTTTTTGCAGTTTATGCATTCCACCTTAGTGCAAGGAGCAGGGTCGTGTGTGGCAACTGAACAAACATTGCATTTGGATTCCGATTTACAGTGTTTAGCAGTGTGGCCTATTACGTGGCAGTTTTTACACTGCATGGGGGATGGGATATAAGGTTCTACCTTGACTTTTATCCAGGCTATATTTACTTCTTTTGGTAAATCGTAAGCATTGAAAGTGATAATGTGGAGGGGTGTGTTGATGGCTCTACCATCTACGACTTTTGTGATTTTTTTGCAGTCAGTTGCGCCTTGCAGTTGCAGGCCTTCCACTATTTCGCTTTCGGTTAGGCCAGTAAGGAAGCTGGAGTAGATAACTCCTTTGACTGAATTTAGAGTTGGGTGTAGGGATACTAAGATTTCACAGAGGTTAGAGAGTTTTGTGGCTTTCAGGAATTTTGAGGCTTGTTGGTTATTTTTTGTAAGAATGAGGAGGTCACCATCTCTGGTAAAGGAAATAGAAAGGGGTGCTTCGGCAGTTATGGATTGGAGAGCTTTTTGGAGAAGGAAAATATTGAAGTGTTTTAGAGGTTTTTCAGCTTTGTTTTTCATAATTAGGAATTTTGGACAGGATATAGGGTTTTGACAGAGAGGTCTACTATTTTTAAGGTGTGGGAAGTCACGTGTATTGTTGAGGTTAGGAGTCTTACGCTTCGACGGAGGTTCTTCACCGAGAATTGAGAAGTAATTCTGGTCCCTTCCTCCAGGATCGGAGGCCATGTTTGAAATTTCTGTCCAATGCAGAGAGGCTCTAGATGATGTCCTTATGTGAGTTTGATGAATGAAATGGAATGACCAGGAAATTGTAGGAATATGATATAGCACAACAACACTACTTTGACAGCGAGAGAGAAGATTAGAGAACGCAGTGGGCACGTGTGTACTGTTCGACAGTCGATAGCTCACTGAGGTGCGAGTTATCTATCCATATTCTTCTTGTCGACATGAAAACTTTCGACGAATAAATTATTTTACAGTTAAATTTCTATTAAATTAAGAGACTCAATTTGGCTCCGGTTGTGTGCTAGAAAATGTTATGTAAGCGCACAGGTTTTTCCTAAAATTCACGTAACATGTGTGAAAAATATAAAATTTGCATGAAATCGTTGATAAAATTTGCAATACACTAACGAGCCTCACCTCAATTAAATTATCTCCCCAATAATTTTGAAAAGTCACTATCCGTACCACCTGCCCCACGTTCGAATATACGCTATGCGTCAAGGTCACATGAGTTTGAACCCTATGACCCCTATTTGAGTATCGCACCAACACCATTGGAAGAGTTATGGTTGCAGAATCACGGTTCTGGAATACCGTCGTTCTGGAATACATCGTCACCACCACATATATTGGATGTTCTAGAGAAAGCATCGTTACGTAGCAGAAACTCCCGGTTAGCGTCGAATAGAAGTCCTGATTTGGCGAATTACCAACCACCACTACCACCCCACCTATATATACCACCCCAACCATTATATTTACCGAGTGACCAAAGTGCAGACAAAGCTGCATCGTTTGGTAGCAGAAACTCCCGGTCAGCGTTGAATAGAAGTCCTGATTTGCCGGATGTAATACCGTTGCTAAAATATGTGCAGGATGACCTAAATGCAGACAAAGTTGCATCGTTCCTTCGCCAAAACCCCGAGTTACCGTCGAATAAAAGCTCTGATTTGCCGGTGCTTGTGGGAGGTCCACCAAGAATAGTCCAACCATTGTATTTACCGAGTGACCTAAGTGCAGACAAAGCTGCATCGTTAGGTAGCAGAAACTCCTGATTAGCATTGAATAGAAGTCCTGATTTGGCGAATTACCAACCACCACTACCACCCCACCTATATATACCACCACAACCATTATATTTACCGAGTGACCTAAGTGCAGACAAAGCTGCATCGTTACGTAATAGAAACTTCGGACAACCGACGAATAGAAACCCTGATTTGCCGGTGCTTGCTGGAGGTCTACCACTACGATTCCCAGATGTAATACCGTTGCCAAAATATTTCCGGGATGACCTAAATGCAGACAAAGTTGCATCGTTCCTTTGCCAAAACCCCGAGTTACCGTCGAATATAAGCCCTGATTTCCCGGTGCTTGATGAAGGTCCACCATCATTACCATTCTCAGATGTGAGAATTCCACCAAACATACCACCCATAACTATACCACCACAATTAATACCATTGCCAAAATATTTCTAGGATGACCTAAATGCAGACGAAGTTGCAGGTCTATCAAGTATAGGAGTCATCTCAGATTACCACTGAATGCATCATTGTTACTAGAAATTATACCGGATGACGTAAATGCAGACAAAGTTGCATCGTCGAATAGAAGCCCTAATTCTACGGAGTTTGAGTTTGGTCCACTACCAATGGACGTAAATACAGACAAATTTACATCGTTACTTAGCCAAAACTCCGAGTTAACGTCGAATAAAAGCCCTGATATTCCGGAGCTTCAGAATGGTCCATCAAAAATAGGACTCATCTTAGATGTACTACCGAATGTAACATTGATACCAGATATTATACCGAAAGACGTAAATGCAGACAAAGTTGCATCGGTACTTAGCCAAAAATCCGAATTATCGTCGAATAAAAGCCCTGATATTCCGGAGCTTGCGTTAAGGCCACCAAAAATAGGACTCGTCCCAGATGTACCACTGAATACGACATTGTTACATAAAAGTAAACTGGATGATGTAAATACAGTCAAAATTGCATCGTTACTTAATCAAATTTCCGAGCTAAGGTCAAATAGAAGCCCTGATTCGGTGAAGCTTAAGTTTAATCCATCACCAATACCATACACTATTTTACCCCCTCAATTAAGATTTTTAAAAAAACCTTCTCCGCTGCTTAACCCAGACTCCCTGTTACCGTCGGTAAGAAATTTGGTAGGAGAAGGGGCGTTCAAAATCTGGATTCCTCCATCACCACCACCACCTCTATTATCACCTGGCGTACGTTCGAGCAAAACTTCAAACTAGAAAACTGCTGGTAAAACTGTTACAATCACCACTACCTGCATTGCTATCGCTTGGCCCTAAGTTCGGAAAACTTCGAGTCGACCGTATTACTCTCAATTGAGACAGCAACTCTCTTCGCAGCAATATTTGAGGAGTAGCCACTTCGAAATAAGTTTGAAAAACTCTACTCTTGCCTTAAATACATTTAATAACAACAACTAATTTGAATGAATAAATACATCGAAAAGCTATAAAAAATTATTACGTATAGATAGATGTTCAGCATACAGGTAAGTGTGCCGTGGAGTTTTAATCCATTTAGTTCTTGGTGGGACTAAGTGTAGTGAACGTGTACGAGACATACGTTCCGATGCTTCTTGAACAATTTGGCAGGTAAATGTGTAACGAGTGCATCGAATTGATGAAGCATATTTGATTTGATTAGTTGCAGTAGAAAGGCTCACAGTGGTAGCTTTCTAATCTATCTGATGAAATGGGAAAAATGGTGTGACGAAAGTTCGAAATGTGATGTGATGTGAGGGTGGGCAGGATGCTTACAAGCCTTTCATAGCATGCAGTCCATTTGAATCATTGAACTATGCCCATGGCGAGGGTCGAGGGTAGGAGAAGGGAACAGATAGGAAAGAAGCGGAAAATGATACCCGATTTTTGAAATGTGTACGCAACACTGTTTTTCATCCAACATATGCTACAACACACATTTCAAGCGATGGGGGAAAGGAGGAAGGGAAGGAACGATGCGATTCGTGTAATTCTCAACTGTTTCATGTGGATAACGATAGAAGTAGACGAGTGTTTCACCAGCCCGAGCTGGGAATCGAACCTAGGGCCTCGGTATGGGAAGCCAACGCGACAATGAGCCACTGGAACTGGCGGCATCTGAAAACTAGACAAGACAGCGTTCAAGTTGACTAGAATTGGAAACTGGGCATGTTACGTAATTGGCCGTTCAACTACCTCACCAGTGATTCCAGTTGCCATACAACTGGTTGTCCTTGGCAATGTGCCATCTGTCATTAAGTGGGCATTGCTGTCGTTTTTCTCAGTGTGTCATCTGTCAGTGAGTAACCATTTTCGTTGCTTATGATCATAAAACAATTTTGATGTTTAAAGTTTTCTTAGAACGGCCAATATAAGTTTGATTTTTTTATGTTGTCCAGTAAATAAATTTCCGATAACAACACAAAACGAGCAGCAGCAGCAACAACAACAGCATGAGAATCGAGGACAAGTGGAGGACAGAACAAGAGAAACAGTCACTTTTTTAATGTAAAAATCATATTGTATTTTGTATAAAAAATACGAAAATTCAGAGTCATGTGCAGATTACGTTCCGCTTGGTTGGGTCCTGAAACAAACGCACACACACACTATTTCCAGTACCTTGAATTCGCACGGAATGTTCAACACATTTCAACAGACTCCCGAAACTTGCTGCCAATCATTTTGTTCTCCTTAGAGCATTCGGTCAATCTTACTGCTGCAGCCCCCACCCCCCTCCCCAGAGAACATTGAAGCATACGATTATAATGTGATGCGACCAACTTTGATGCCAACAAGAACAACAACAGCTTAATGCTCTCCGGTCCCTTATTGCGCTCTAGTAATTTCGAATTTCAACGCCATTGTCGCAAAATTTTTTAACGGTCATCTGCATTTTATGTGTGCATCATTTTGTTTTCCCCTCATTTTTTTGTTTTTGTTTCATTGCTAAAATTACTTTTTGGTCGTATATATCTAAGTATGTATATATTAGAGCGTGTGTTTGTGTTTGTGTAGCTTAAATTTTTTATGACTATTGGCATTATTTACTTAAATATGAAGTTTTAGTACTAACGCACCGCTCCGCGCCGCCCCCGCACTCCTCACTAACGCCCATCTGCACCTAAGCTCGCACATGGACGAAAGCGGGTCCGAACGTGAACAGAATGTCAGCAGCGTCCCAGTGGCACTGACAGCAGTTGTGACCGTTTGTTTGAAGCCATCAGAAACTTCTGCTATGTGCTATTTATTTAGTATTAACAAGCAAAGCGTTCGCTACCCGCTCCCCTCTCGACAATAGCAGCCGCAGCTGGCCACTTGTGCGTGTGGCTGCATGGGGCTTGTGGCCCATTACCAGAGTTCCACACACTACAACCACTTTGGTGCTCAACTTACTTTGCCGCGCACCGCGGTACGAACCATTGGTCCAGCTGCTCTTAAGTGAAGAAAAACATCAATGCTATCAATGTGTTTTTGTTTTGTTGTGCTCAAACTGAACTAACGCCAAGACTCATTTTTATGTTGTTGTGGTTTTTTTGCTGTCAGTTCGTACAATGCTTAAAAGTTTTTAAGGTCCAGCTTTGAAGTTCATGCATTCTGTGTCATATTTTGCAGTAAATTTTTGAACAAAAACAACAAAAGGGACAGCATGCTTATTCCGTAGCTTCCACAGAAAATACAAATCCTTGATTTTTCCTTACTTAACTGGCCATAACAATGCGTTAGTGAGTTATGTCCTGTCGCAACAGTTTATTTCGCTTTTCGCGCATCTTCTCCAGTTGGTCACACCATGAGATGAAAGTAAGCCAACACCGACTTTATCCTTCCACCGGAGACACGGTCTATCTCTTCGTCTTCTCCAGTTGGTCAGATAAAGAGAAGATAGAAGGCATCCAACTTGGTTTTTCACACGGAGACACGGAGTACCTCTTAACCTTCTGCAGTTGGTTGGATAAAGAGATGATAGAAGGCATCCAACTTGGGTCTTCACCTTCTCCAGTTGGTTGGATGAAGAGATGATAGAACGCCTCCAACTTGGTGCTTCCAGCGGAGACACGGTCTACCTCTTCGCCTTCCCTTGGTGTTTTCACCGGAGACGCTGTCTACTCCTTCGTCTTCTCCAGTTGGTCTCACCAAAAGATGATAGAACGCATCTAACTTGGTCCTTCCAGCAAAGACACGGTGTACCTATTTGACTTCCCTTGGTCCTTCCACCGAAGACACGGTCTTCCTCTTCGCCTTCCCTTAGTGTTTCCACCGGAGACGCTGTCTACTGCTTCGTTTCCTCCAGTTGGTCTAACCAAGAGATGATAGATCGCATCCAACTTGGTCCTTCCAGCAAAGACACGGTGTACCTCTTCGACTTCCCTTGGTCCTTCCACCGAAGACACGGTCTTCCTCTTCGCCTTCTCCAGTTAGTCACAATAAGAGATGATAGAACGCATCTAACTTGATCTTTCCACCGGAAACACGGTTTCCGTCTTCGTCTTCTTCAGTTGGTCCCACCAAGAAAGAAAAGAACGCATCCAACTTGGTGCTTCAATCGGAGACACGGCCTATCTCTTCGTTTTCTCCAGTTGGTCCCATCAAGAGGCGATAGAACGCATCCAACTGGGTCCTTCCAGCAAAGACACGGGGTACCTTTTCGCCTTCCATTGTTCCTTCCACCGGAGACGATTTATATTTCTTCGTCTTCTCAAAGACGTTCTATCATCAATAGATGATAGAACGCCTTCAACTAAGATCTTCCAGCAAAGACACGGTGTACCTCTTCGCTATTTCTAGTAGGCCAAACCAATAGATGATAGAACGCCTCCAGCTTGGTCCTTCAGAAAAACGGTCTCCTTCTCCGCCTTCTCTTGGTCCTTCCACAGAAACATGGTCTCGCTCTTTACATTCTCTAGTTGCCCAAACCCATAGATGCTAGAACGCCTCCAGCTGGGTGCTTCCACCGAAGACACGGTCTAGCTCTTCGCCTTCTCTAGTTGGTCAGACTAAGAGATGATTGGGCGTTCCAAACTTGGTCCTCTTACCTACCCCTCTTCGCCGTTGAATTCCAAGTACTGCGTCAAATACCATTTTCGTCCACACAGAAGACATTTCATTTGATTCGCCTAATACCAACAATAACTGATATATTCCAATTTTTGTTTCAGTTCGAAAAGGTTAACACTTTCATGACCAATGGAACTCACATACCATGCATCAGTTGCTGCACTGCTTCTGTGTTACTATACTAAGACAGTCAAGTGCCCAAAGAGACTCATGTGTCCCATTGGTGGTGAAGGACTTAGGTTCAGTTCTATTTGCAATGATACATATTAAGTTGATGGAATATTCGCACAACCAGACAGCTGTGTCTGGCACAGCGAAGAATGAACGAGAGCGCGAGAGAGCGAGTGATGACAGCTGATTGAAGCTGTGCCGGGCAAAAATATTCACAGCCAAGTAAACTTTCAGCAAACTGTCAATCCACACGTCAACAGCTATTGTTCTCGTTGATATTGTTGTTGTTGTTGTTTATTTCGCTATAAGCATTAAAGCGTACGTTTGTGTTCTTGTTGTTGTTTGCTTTGACTCGAACGGCATATCACGGCGACAAGGTGACAAGTGGCAAAATATGGTATACAATCAGTCACAATAAGGACAATAAGGATGCGCAGCAGCAGCGCACATTTCAGTCAGCTGCTGTCAGAAGGCCAAGACAACAGTAGCGCCAACAATGCCGAATACAAAAGCAACAACAAAGAACAATGAAGCAGGGAAAAAAGTGCTCCCAAATAGCAAACTAAATAAGTGCAATGTGGCAAAGGCATTGTTCGAGTTATTGTTGTTGTTGTTGTTGATGGGGCAGCAAGGGATATTCATCAGCAGGAATGATTACTGTCATTTTAGCGCAATAAAAGCACTTCATGCGAAGTGAAGAATGCAGCTGCAGAATTGCTGCTGGAAGTCGTTACGTGTGCGCAGGAATTCGCTGAAATGACGGCAAGCAAAGTGAAGAAGCTGCAGTCGCCGACTATGATGAACGGGTTGATGCGCACAGTGACTGACTGGCGCCAATGCAAATATCAATCTTGCCTCAGTTGCTGACTTAGTGAACAACTAAACAAATGACTGAAGCAAAGACTGACCGAGTGATCGTTTTCGACTGACAAGTATCGGCTCATAGATTGTCAACTAAAATGCATATAAGCGCAATGAATGTGTCACGAGTAATGAGTGTATTCGGGAAACTAATGAGTAACTGTTGAGTTAAGAATGACTAGTTGAATGATTGATGAGTGCTTGAGAATTGTCATATGACCAGTCAGCCATAGAATGATTAATAATGTAATTAATTTAATATCACTACCTCTACTTTTACTCTGAGTTAATTTGCTGAATAACTAATTGACTGGAGAAGGACCAACTCACTCATATGGTTGCATGACGAATGACTGATTGATAAATTCTAAGTGAAAATATGACTTGAAGCACAGGAATGGCTTGAAAACAGCTTAACAGATACAATTTATCAATATTTGGCCAGTTTACTAATCGAATGAGAATTTTTATAAATTATTTAGAATGGTTTTAGTTACATATATCTTTTGTAATTTAATCGATACTTTGTAAAGCCTCATGATTAACTGAATAAATTTGAATTTAAAGTATGACTTGACAAAAAGGTCGGCCTCGATAGCTCAGCGGGTAGCGCGCTGGCTTCTCATACCGAGCGCTCCAGGTTCGATTCCTGGCTTGGGCTGGAAAGAACACTCATTTACTTCTATCGCTATCCACATGAAGGAAATGAGAATTACAAGAATCGCACAAGTGCGCTCTTGGCAGGCAATGGCAAAACCTCCAAGTGTGAAAGAAAAAACTGCCAATCGCCGTTCGGATTCGGCGTTAAACTGTAGGTCCCCTCCCTCCCTCCCTTTCCCCCATCCGTTTGAAATGTGTGTTGTATCACATGTTGGAAAAAACAGTGTTGCATACACATTTCAAACGGGTGGAATTTGTGGTATCACAACGGGCCCATAGGCCTAAGTGTGTCTCATACAGAGGCAGCCACTTAACCAACCATGACTTGAAAAACTGGAATGATTTGGTCATCTAAGATTTACTAGTCTAAAGAAAATCCTTATAATTTGTTTAAATTAGTCCTAGTTACTTCTAATCTAATCTAATTTAATTTAATTTAGTCTAGTCTAGTCTAGTCTAGTCTAGTCTAGTCTAGTCTAGTCTAGTCTAGTCTAGTCTAGTCTAGTCTAGTCTAGTCTAGTCTAGTCTAGTCTAGTCTAGTCTAGTCTAGTCTAGTCTAGTCTAGTCTAGTCTAGTCTAGTCTAGTCTAATTTAATCTAATTTAATCTAATTTAATCTAATCTAATCTAATCTAATCTAATCTAATCTAATCTAATCTAATCTAATCTAATCTAATCTAATCTAATCTAATCTAATCTAATCTAATCTAATCTAATCTAATCTAATCTAATCTAATCTAATCTAATCTAATCTAATCTAATCTAATCTAATCTAATCTAATCTAATCTAATCTAATCTAATCTAATCTAATCTAATCTAATCTAATCTAATCTAATCTAATCTAATCTAATCTAATCTAATCTAATCTAATCTAATCTAATCTAATCTAATCTAATCTAATCTAAATCTAATCTAATCTAATCTAATCTAATCTAATCTAATCTAATCTAATCTAATCTAATCTAATCTAATCTAATCTAATCTAATCTAATCTAATCTAATCTAATCTAAAGTAAAAAAGAAAGTAAGAGAAAGTAAATCCAAGGCTGACAACCAACTCACTGAAGTTTTAGTCATTCATTCACAGTCATTCACACTTAATCAAAAACTTAAATCAAACAATTCAATTGTATTTTATTTTTATTACAAAAGTTTGTTTATATTTTTTCATGCATCTACAAAACGCATTGAAATCGCTTACATCGTTTTGAGCTTTAAAAGCCTTGAAAACATTTTCCATAGGTAAATCAGAAAAAGAAAAATTTAACTACTCCCGTCCGACTGTCAACGACTACAGCGACTGATAGTACTCGGTGTAGGCGTAGGGCGAGTTAATTACCACATACGAATGAGATAACGGTGCTGGCGGCAACCCGACTGCCACTGGTGCCACTGGTGGCACTGCGATTGCCACTGGTGCCGCTGCGGCCACCAGACGCTGCGAATTAATTACAACTTTGGGCAGCGGTGCTGCCGGCTGTACGGACACAGAAACGGGCGCTGGCGGCGCCGGTGCCTCAGCCGCAGCCACCAGCCGCTGTGAGTTGACCACCGTTTTTGTTTTGCTCTGCAGTCGCTGCTGGCGTTGTTGTTGCTGCAAAATTTTCTGCAAACGCTGACGCTGTCGCCGTGCCACGAGACGCGCTGGCTGCGGCGCAAACTCCTCGGCATCGGGATGCGGTGCGAATTCGGGCGCCGCTTCGGATGGTGGCAATTGGTCTGCCGGTGGTGGTGGACCGTAGGTCTGATCGGGCGGCCCGTAGACCTCGTCAGGCTGTGCCAATTCCTCTTCGTGGAACGGCACCGCTGGCTTCAGCTCATCGGCCGATGGATAGGGCTGCGGTGCTGGTGGTGCTGCCTCCTGACGCGCCAAAAAACGACGCGACTGCTGCGGCAAGCGGCGTTGCTGACGAAAGCGTGGCGGTTCGGCGCCGACCAGCGCCACGGCCAGCATCAGACATATTAATCCCACTTTGCGGTAGTTGGCCATTGCGGTGAATAAACGAAGAGTGCCGTCAAATCGTTGCTGCTGTTGTTGTTAGTGGTGTTTGTTGTGTTGCTGTTAGTGTGATTGCGCACTGTTTGATCGTCTCACCGTTGGCGTCAAACGCTTTTATACTGCCGGCATATGTTCACACAGCGAATGGGCGATTTATTAACTAATTAATGCAGTCAAAATTATTGCAATTACAATATAATCAATAATCAATTGCATTGAGTTTGTTTTCGATTTGACATTCGCATTGTCAAATTTGCTGTTGTCAAAATTTGTTAATTTTTTATGGTCAATCATTGGTTGGGCTTTACAAATGCTGCAACAAAAATGTGACCAACATTGCCTGTGCATACCAAATAGTTTGTGTTCCCTTTGGGTTTTGAGCTTTGGGCCTTTGGTTGTG
Organism: Melieria omissa; assembly: GCA_963971225.1. Lineage (NCBI taxonomy): Eukaryota > Metazoa > Arthropoda > Insecta > Diptera > Ulidiidae > Melieria > Melieria omissa. The sequence goes on along the minus strand of OZ020268.1, from coordinate 75,309,060 downwards.
AGGTATTTGCTGGTCTTTGAGTTGTGCGTGTGGTCACTCTGGCATTAATATGCACAACGTCAACTCGGGGCCAATGTACGTAAAAGGTGTTGCTGGGGTCAAAGTCAGTCGGCCAAAGTCAATAATTGCTGCCTTGTTAACGTTAAGTGAAAGTTTTTCAAAATCAATAAAAGTTTCTATGAATTTGAATTCAAGCAAAGCTTCGAACAATGCGTGGAATAATTAAAAATAATTTGTTCACTTAAAAAAGTGTTTACATATGAAATGTAAGTGACGAGAGGAGGAGACGAAGTGAAAAGTCATAAAATAGTTACATGGGTCAGCGATTTATTTTTAAAATTGTAGGCCTCAAAATATGCATTTTAATTGATTTTTAATTTGGAGTATAAAAAAAACCAAACGACTTTTAGTGGTTTGAACGAATGTAAAGTAAGGAAATTTTGCATATTTTGAGGCACAGAATTTTCAAAGTAAATCTATGAGGGAAGAGTGGAAAGTATTAAAAAACTGCATTGAGGTTTTGAACTAACACAACCGTAAATTTATATGGCACACATATTCTATGAGATCGGCTTGTGAGATACAAAAAAGTATTATATTGCCATGAAACATTTGATGGAAAAGTTAGAAAAGATTTTTTTCAGAAATACATTGGAATATGTAGCTGAACTTTTTAAAGGAAAAGATGAGAGAGAATAAATATGATTATGTTACTGTGTCCTTCTAAGGAAAAACGAGGAGAGAGGAAGTTACTGAGTTCTGAAAAGGAAAATAAGTGAGAGGATCGATTTCCTATCTTACTGAGTCGTTGAAAGAAAAGAAGAGGATTGGCTCGAATATGTTACTGAATTCTTCAAAGGAAATGATGATAGAGGATGTAACTGAGTCTTAGAGAGGAAAAGAAGATAGAGGATCAATTCCATTGTGTTACTGAGTCTTTGAAAGAAAAAGAAGAGAGAGGAATGATTCGGGTATGTTACTCAGTCTTTGAAAGAAAAAGAGGGGAAAGGATTAGATCGTGTATATTACTGAGTCTTTGAAAGAAAAAGAAGAGTGAACATGGACTCGAATATGTTACTGAATTCTTAAAAAAAGATGGAGGATGTTAGTCTTGAAAGGAAAAGAAGATAGAGGATCCCTTCCATTATGTTACTGAGTCATTGAAACAAAATAAGAGAGAGGATTAGCTCGAATATGTAACTGAATTCTTCAAAGGAAAAGATGGTAGAGGATTGATTCGGGTATGTTACTGAGTCCTCGAAAGGGAAAGAAGAGGAAAGATCGATTTCATTATGTTACTGAGTCTTTGAAAGAAAAAAGAAGAGAGAGGAAAAGTAGAAAAATAATGGATTCAATTATGTCACTGAGTCTTTAAAAGGAAAAGAAGATAGAGGATCGATTCGGGTATGTTACTGAGTATTTGAAAGGAAAAGAAGAGGAAAAATCAATTCCATTGTGTTACTGAATCTTTAAAAGAAAAATAAGAGAGAAGATGGACTCGTATATGTTACTGAATCCTACCAAGAAAAAAGGATAGAGAATGTTACTGAGTCTTTGAGAGCAAAAGAAGAGCGAAAATTTACAAGAATATGCAACTGAGTCCTGCAAAGGAAAACCAGAAAGAAGGTTAATTCGAATACGTTACTGAACCCTTAAAAAGATGAAGAGGATGTTGCTGAGTCATTGAAAGGAAATGAAGAGAGAGGATGGATTCAATTCTGCTCTTTAGTTTTTGATAGGAAAAGAAGTTAAAAGATGAATATAAATAATTTGATATAACCCATTTGTTGCAATAAAAAAATCTATGGTTAGGTCTCTTGTTAGCACAACTAGAAATTATTAATAATAATTATTTAGAATTATTTTTAATTTAAGCAATTTGGTATAAAATTTAAACAAGTGAATTGAGAGTAACATATAATTGACGAAAGTTTTGTCATTCATTAAGTGCTGAAAATCTTTTGCTCACAAAGGAAATTCTTTGCTTTGTCTTACATTACGTTTCCTGATGTTTGTTTTGAACTATTTCATTATTATTTTATTTATTTTTTCAGCCCTACATTTGAAGTCACTAACCACACTCAGTTTTTTATGCCTAACCACTTTAATTTAAAAACAAAAAATCATAAATAACCAATAATCACAGCCAAATATTGTCCCGCCTGACCATATGCGGAACTTAATCGACGCTCAGCCCTTGACACCCACCAACGACGAAGTGTCTGCAGTACAGTCACGTAGCCGCTGGCGCAGAACTATGCGACCATTTCTGTATCTGTCAGAAGTTATATTTTATGAAAAAAAATTAATAAAAGTCCACTAAATGCTTAACTGCTCGCTCGATGCCAAAAACGTCAGTAGGCGTAGCAATTAGACGCCACTACTGCCGCAAATGCTCACTTAATCCATAATTTTTTTTTTGTATAAAAACCACACAGCACAGAGTTAGCAAGCAACATTCTTGCGGCACTCACAGCGCCGTCAGCACCAACACGCAACATTCTCAGACATCACTTAAGTCGTTCAATTTCGCAACATGGCCAAAAACTGCGCACTGTTGGCGCTGCTGCTGGCCGCCACGCTGGCACTGAGCGCTGCCGCACCACGTCGCAGCAGCCAACTGCGCTGGCTGGCGCGTCAGGAAGAGATGGGCGATGTCGATGTTGCGGCACCCTACCCGCCAGCAGGCGTCACCCCGGAAATTCCTTTCGATCTGCCCACCGAGACCGAGGCCGCCACACCCGATCCGACATACGGACCGCCAAACGACAGCGAAGCAGCTGCCGCACCCGACAGCACCTACGGACCGCCAGCCGATGAGGAGGCCGCAGCAGCGCCCCAGGTGGATCTGGTCGTGCAGAATCTGGTGCAGCCGCGCAATCGAGTCCGAAGCTCGGCGTTGCGTTCGCAGCAGCTGCTGCTGCGTGCCGCACCCGCTGGCGCAGTGTCGCGTGCCGGTGTTGTCGAGATTGTACGCGCCGAGCCGGGCGTTATTTATGTGCTGAAATAAGTGCAAAATGCAGGCGCAACGATAACTCTCAATGGGTTAAATTTTTATCGATCAAATTGTTGTCTTTTCTTGTTGATTTTTTATTTTTTTTGAACATGTTTTCAAGTTGGAAAATAAATAAAATTAAAAACTGAAATATTTGATTATTTTTAATAAGTAAGCAGTACGCCACGTTTAAATTCATTTGCCTAGTGTCCAACTCGTCTTTAATCCGCTTAGGTGTATTGCCTTTCAAAACCAAACATTTCCTGATCGACTCCTTTCATTTTCCCAAAAGCACTCACATCGAATGACTCAAAACATTGTCAAACAAAACCCAAAAAAAAGCCAAAATGTTTATGAGTACCTTTCATCAAACAGATTCTTTCAGACTTTTTGTTGACAAGTGCTGACATCTTCACTATTGAGATCGCAAACTTTTCAAACTATTCTTGCATATATAAATAAGTACATATGTATAGTACACATCTCATTAAATACATACATACTCACACATTTCATTGAAGAACTACAACGTTGGTTCATATTGAAAATTTTGCTCATTTACTCAAGTTGCATTTTTTACTTCCTTCCCTACTTCAGCCACAGCCAGTTCGCCGGAAATCTGCCAACAAATTACAAAATTAAACTTTCCTATGCAACTCACTTTTTAATGGAAATTTTGTTCCAGGAAAATATGAATCTTAACCACAAAAAGAAATTACGGAAACGGAAGTGGAAGTGGAAAACCGCACCAGAACTCAAAACTCAGCCAAAAAAGTGCTTTTTATCTGAGTGTGGGGTGTGTGCGTGTGTCTGTATCTGAGGTGTATGTGTCTATATCTGAGGTGTATGTGTGTTTGTGTCTGATATGTGTGAGTATGTGTGTGTGTCTATACACTTCAAACGCACTTTTGCCATCTTACATTTTGCCGTATCGCTTAGCTGATGATTTAAAGTAGAGTCCGACCGATACCAAATTTTTTGGCCGATGCCGATGCCGATTAATCGGCATCGGCCAATTATCAGCCGATGCCGATTAATCGGTCAAAAGGCCGAAAATCGGCCGATGCCGATGCCGATTCCATAGAAAAAAAAACACGAATGAATTCAATCAAAAACACAGCTTATTTTATAAAACAACAAAAGGAACTATTCCATATATAGTACATTTCATCACATTTATCACAAATTAACAAACGAAAACGAGAAAATAAACAACTAAAAACTAAATAAAATTACAAGAAAATTCAGAATTCAAAATTAATATCTCATGAAAATTGCTCATTCTATTTGGCACAAGCAATTAACAAAAGACCCAATAGCCAATATAGCTGAACAAGGTGTTGATGTAGCAAAAATAGATTAAAAATATCTGAATAATATTGTCCCCTTAAGTATTTGTCATAAAATCCAAACAAATCTAAGGAGAAACCCCCTAATCAGGCAACACTGGTTTGTAACGTATAATAAAAATGTAATAAATATACAAAGCAAGATATGAAAAAGGAAGACAGTGCGATTCAGCTGCAAATAAAATCGTATTAAAAAATCGAAAATCGTAAAATCGACCAAAAAAACCGATGTGGCATCGGCCAAAAAAAGCCGATGTGGCATCGGCCAAAAAAGGCCGAAGCCGATGCCGATTCTTTTTTTTTTGGCCGATGCCGATACTAGCCGATGCCGATACCAATTTTATTGGCCGATACTAGCCGATGCCGATGCCGATGCCGATTAATCGGTCGGACTCTAATTTAAAGCAACTTTGTCGTTGTTGTTGTTGCCTCTGGTACCTATGTATGTACATCACATTGACTCATTTTTCATGTTCAAGTATTTATATTTATTATATCAGTGCCATGCTTCTGATTCAACGCGTAAGAACTTACGAATTTTCTGTAGTGGAACGGATCCATGAGACAAAGTTTCACTTCATTTCAGTGCTGTCCGACTCATAACTACGTGTTTCCATATTTTGGAATTATATGGGCAGTGACACTCGACAGATTTAATCAATCGATCGATAAACCGATAGATGAATAAATTGATGGATAGATTAGATACATTAGATAAATAAAATAGATTAGAAAGATTAGATAGTTTAGATAGATTAGGTAGAAAAGATAGACTGCATAGATTAGATAGATTAGATAAATTAGATAGATTAGATGGATTAGATAGATTAGCTAGGTTAGATAAATTAAATAGATTAGGTAGATTCAAAAGATTACATAGATTATTTAGTTGGATTAGATAGATAAGATAGATTAGGTAGATTCGAAAGATTAGATACATAAGATAAATTAGATATATAAAAAATATTAGATAGTTAAGATAGATTAAATAGATTAGATAGAATAGATAGATGAGATAGAATCGATAGAATAGATAGATTAGATAGATAAGATAGAATAGATAGAATATATAGATTAGATAGATTACATAGATTAGAAAAATTAGATAGATTAGGTGGATAAGATATATTAATTAATTAATAATTGATTGGCACGACAGCCCGCTTACGCGAGACTAAGGCCTAGCTTCCCGCAACCACCCGTGTTGTGCGTGTGAATTTTGTACGCGGGTGGAAGGGACCTACAGTTTTTATGCCGGTTCCGAACGGCAGGTTGGGAGCTTTTTCATAGGCAATTTTTACTCTCAGAGGTTTGCCATTTCCAGCTGAGAGGACAGCCACCGAAAGAGAAAACGAGTTTCCCGTTATTTTTTTTAGGTGTTACTACATGCAGAATTCGAACTAGCGTCGCTCTGCATGCGACTCGTTGGACCGCGCACTAACCAACTGAGCCACGGCGGCTCATAAATTAAATAGATTAGGTAGATTGGATAGATTAGATTGATTAGATAGATTAGATAGATTGGATAGATTGTATATATTAGATATTTTAGATAAATAAGTTAGTTTAGAAAAATTATACAGATTAGATGTATTAGATAAATTAGAAAGATTAGATAGACAAGAGAGATTAGATAGATTAGATCGATTATATGGATTAGATAAATAAGATAGATTAGGTAGATTCGAAAGGTTAGACACATTAGATAAGTTAGATAATAAAAAAGATTAGATAGTTTAGACAGATTAGATAGATAAGATAGATTAGATGGATAAGGTAGATTAGATAGATTAAATAGATAAGATAGAATAGATAGATTAGATAGAATCGATAGAATAGATAGAATATATAGATTAGATAGATTAGTTAGATTAGATAGATTAGAAAAATTAGATAGATAAGATAGATTAGGTGGATAAGATAGATTAGATAAATTAAATGGATTAGGTAGATTAGATTGATTAGATAGATTATATACTATATATTAGATATATTAGATGTTTTAGATAAATAAGTTTGTTTAGAAAGATTATACAGATTAGATACATTAGATAGATTAGATAGATAAGAGAAATTACGTAGATTAGATACATTCGATAAGTTAGATAAATAAAAAAGATTAGAAAGATTAGATAGTTTAGATAGATTGGATAGATTAGATAGACTAGATACATTAGATGGATTATATATATTAGATATATTAGATAAATTATATAGTTTAGATAGATTATATAGATTAGATGTATTAGATAGATTAGATAAATTAGACAGACAAAACACAAAACACATCCAAACAGACAAACATCCAATTCAATAGATAAAAATAATTAAGTTTCGTGTTTTCTAGAAGCTCAAAAAAATTTCAAAAACAAGTTAATTAACAAATTTATTTTTTCTGAATTTTTTAACTTAATTTCTTGCAAATAATTTAATCACAAATTCACTTATAGTACAAATAAATACTTAGAAAACTACAGCAAATAAATAAATAAAATTATGTGATGCAAATTTTATTAGTTTAGAAAAACCAAAATCTCCGGCTGCCCTGTCCAGGTTTTGGCGGCTTCAGTTCGGGTATAATGTCCGCATTTTCATCCGATTCGTTGTTGCTCACTCGCGGCTGTGGTGTGGGCAGCGGCTGCGGTTCATCCTCTTCCGCATCGGCTGCAATAGGATCCAGCGCCTCGGGCAGCTCGTCCTCCTCGTCCACTTCCACTTGCGGCGGCAACACCGAATCCGTTTCTGCTGTTGGCAGCTGCGCGGGCAGTTCAAAGGGTATTAACGGTCTTTGGCCCGCAGCGGGATATGGCGCAGGCGCTGCCAATTGTGGCGCCGCAAATGGTGCGCGCAAATATTTCGAATTCACACGCGTGCGCTGTGTTGCAGCGCCACAAGCGGCCAATAGTAGCACGAAGGTCAACAGTTTGCTGACAAATTGCGGCATTCTGAGGTTTGTTGTTGTTGTTCAGCTTCAGTGTAGTCTTCTCCCGACGTCCAGCTGGCGCACTAATGTCGCACATTGCACCAATTGTGCGGCCTTTTAAACAATTCCACTCACTACTGGTTTAAATAAATTTTTGGCCATAGACAAAATTCATTCGAATCACTCTGTGTATGTGTGTTGGTGTAGTTTTGGTCATATTGGAAAATTCTACATAAGCCAAATGAGTAGTCGTCTCTTGTCTGTTCGTCTCGCATACTAATTTCAATTCCGGCCAAAATACAATGATTGCTGCTTCCTTTTTTCCTACGAATTGATTAAAAAAAAGCCAACAAAACAACACATTGACTGTTGCTTTTAATAGCGGCATTTCGGCGTTTGTTGTGTAGTCGTTTTTTTTTGTCTTTGCGTCCACTCATGGACGTCAGATTGACGCCTATGCGTAGCCATTGCCGCCGCCGTCGCTTCATAACCCACTAAGGCGGCTCGCGTGCTTATTGGCGACCGCGAGCACGTCGCATAATTGCCCATTCGCTTGTCTACATATGTCATGTGAATGTCACATGAATGTCATATGTTGATTGTATTAAATTGTTGTTGTTGTTGTTGGCAGGCTTATCATTGCTTTGCATAAAACAGCCTAAATATTTTTCCATTAAATATGAAATTTGTTGTAAGCTTCAGGGCTGCCGTTGGGTTTATGAGTGTTGGCCAAAATTTGAAAAAAAAAAATTTTTTTAGGTGTTGACACGGTATTTGAATACTTGAAATATGCCATGCTGCATTGTTGTATGGAAATTGTGTGGCTTTAAAAATAATTGTATTCAAGTGTTTATTTAATAATAATCTTTTTCCATGAGTAATGTGGATTCAGATGAGAAAGATAACAAAAGAAATTTGAATATTTGACATTTGATATATCAACTTGATTCCGGATTTATTTTGAAGCAATATTCATGCCATTATGTATGACATCATTCAATGGCTGCCTCGCCATGACTTATCTAGTAGAGCTTCAAGCAGTCGATCCAATTTTTGATGACTCTCATCAGCAGACGCTTCCTCCTCCAGACTCCTCCAGATGATCCAATTGTAGACAGTACAGGCCCGTATTAAGATTTAGATCGTAAGGTAGCAGCTCATAGAATATAATTGCTTGTCAATCCCACCAAAGATGCAGTAAAACCTTTCTGACCACCAATCCTGGCTTGGCCACCGTTTGTGCCCGCTCACCGCTATTAGCTCAAAAGCAGTTTCGCTGAAAATTGTTGTAACTGATACGCTTTTCATCACCAATCAAGATTTTAAAGGATTTTCTATGAAAAAAATCAAATCCAAAAATATAAATTTTTTTTGTTGATATTCAGAAAATTCAATGAATTTTTTATGAAAAGAACGAAGAATTTTCTAAGAAAATAAATTCATGTTAAATTGTTTTCGAATTTTCTATGAACATAAAATCAATGCCGAATAAAAGATGAATGTCAAATTGATTTCGATTGCATTTCAAAGAATTTTTTATGAAAAAAAAATTATGTCAAACTAATTTTAAGAGATTTTCTAAGGATTTCAATGAATTTTCTATGAAAAAGAATCCATATCGAATTGATTCGCAATGATTTTCAAAAGATTTTTTAAGAAAATAAATTTATGTCAAATTGCCTTCGAGGGATTTTTAAATAATTTTATATGAAAATAAAATATAATGCCGAAAAAAGATTAAACAGAGTCCATGTCGAATTGATTTCGATAGAATTTCAAAGAATTTTGTAATGAAAAAAATCATGTTGAACTAATTTTAAGAGATTTTCCAAGGATTTCAATGAATTTTCTATGAAAAGGAATCCATGTCGACTGATTTCGACTGATTTTAAAAAGATTTTCAAAGAAAATAAATTTATGTCAAATTGCCTTCGAGGGATTTTTAAAGAATTTTATATGAAAATAAAATATAATGCCGAAAAAAGATTAAACAGAGTCCATGTCGAATTGATTTCGATAGAATTTCAAAGAATTTTGTAAAAAAAAAAATCATGTTGAACTAATTTTAAGAGATTTTCCAAGGATTTCAATGAATTTTCAATGAAAAAGAAACCATGTCAAATTGATTTGGAATGATTTTAAAAAGACTTTCTAAGAAAAGAATTTTATGTCAAATTGCTTTCGAGGGAATTTGAAAGAATTTTATATGAAAATAAAATTAATGCCGAAAAAAGAGGAATACTAAATTGATTTCCATAAAATTTCAAAGAATTTTTTATGAAAAAAATGCTTCACAAATGGGTGGATTTTATGGGATTTGATATCAAAATCTCCATTACGGAATTGATGAAAATGATTGGCGGTTAGAACATCAGAACCATGAACACTATTCACATTTTCAGCTGTCTGACTAAGAAAAACTCTCAAATATGACGGAATTGCTCTTTGCTGGTGCTCTTTTTTGATGCTCACTCAAACAAAACTGAGTCAAGCAATGCCAAAACTGTCTGAAAAGTTTCTTTAGTAAACAATCTTCTATTTCTAAGTCCATTTAGTGAGACTCAGTGGCATTTATTTATACAACATCGGATACAGATTATTAAAATCATATATTGACAAAATCATGAATTAAGTTTTACTAAACTTTAACCATTGTTGACTAACATTTTGAACTTAAATTTGTTACTAAATTTTTAGTGCAACTGTACATAACCCATTAAGCTTGACAAACCCAAAACTGCATTACTTATGGCATGAGCCAATATTCCGTTTAAACAAATTATTAACCAAACAGTTTTGTTTCACTCAGCTGCCTACTATTAGAATTTAAATATGCATTCATTCATATGAACTTAATTTCAATACATTCATCTTTTCATCACCATTTAGGCGCATGTAATGCAAATCAATCATTCATTGTAGAATTTTAGACTAAAATTTGTGCTTTCATAACATACATTTTGTACAATCTGCACTGAAGCCTCCTAATGCTCTAATTATGCTTCAAATTGTTGCTGTGCTATGGCACATTGTTGCATTTGGCTTTTAATCCTATTATGATATTGTTCATATCATAATATATATATGCTCATATATATAGTCTGCACACAAGCTCGCCCAAAGCATTTATTGAATTTTTCAATATTCCCGACATTGTCACAAGCAAATGGCTAAAGTACGATTTTCATTAGCCAAAAATAATTCCACAAATAACTACACATTGCCTCGTTCGCCACACCCACTGTGTAGTTAGTCAAAACCGAGAAGAGTGGTGGCGCAGAACGAGCGCCACACCAACAACACTCATACGCACCGCAGTCCGGCTGAGCGCCAAAGCAAATGCGCTTTCGAATGCCGCTAATTATCGCACATTCCACACGAATATCACAACGAAATATTTTAATTAGCAAAAATATAAATTAAAATTTGCGTAATTACCGCATAAAATGGGTATTTTTCAGCAGCATTAAGTAAATACAGCATTAGTGACTGGGGCAGATAAATATGAAAATTTAAGCATTGCCAGCATTGGTTGTTCTGTGAGATTAGTATGAAAAAACAACAACAACAAATATATGTAGGTATATTTGCACAGTGATTTATGTTCGCAAATTGCGGCGCTATTTGATTGAACAAATATTTGAGTGCTTAAATAAAATTGAAAAAAAAATTATAAAATATCTACGCATATGCCAAATAATCTCATGAATGTTAATAATGTTATTTCAACAAGAACAACAATCACAGATTGCATGCAATTATGTTTGTTGCCAAAGTAATGTGTCAAAGTATCAATTCAGAGAAGCTTAAGCCATGCATTCAGCGAGCAGTGTATGACAAACAGCAAACGCCACCAGCCGCTTTGTGACATTTAAAGTGACATTTATATGGACAGCGGACTTTAAATGTTACTTGACTCAATTTCACGCACACAAACGCACACACACACACAGATATATGAATGTACAAGTATGTAAATGGATTCGCTTGAATGTGAAACAATTCAATTGTTGTTTAAATTGTTATGGCTATTGTTGTCAATTTATAGTTGAATTAACCAAACAGTAAAAAATTATATAAATTAAATTATTATAACCCTTACCCTCCCCCCCCCCCCTTAAACGTTTTAATGTTACGTATACGCTTTGAATAGCTGAAAATGTTTTCTAATTGAACGTTACGTATACTCCTCGCATAACCAAGACCGCGTGGTTAGTTAAATGTAACGCATACGCCCCGAATAGCCAAAACCTTTCCCATAAAATGTTAACCGTTGCCATTTCAATGTTACGTATACGTCTCGCATAGCGAAAACCTTCTACCATTTCAATGTTGCGTATACGCCCCACACATCACAAACCTTTTGCCAATTAAATGTTACGTATACGCCTCGCATAGTGGAAACTATATTTTAATCATTAACTTCATTTTAAATGCTTTGCACATTTTGTTATTGCTTTCAATGCATAATATGTAATTTGTGGCAAATGAAGATTTAATTAAATTGTTTATTTGCTCAGTTAAAATTGAGTTACCGGCATAAAAAAGTGGCATTTGTGAAAAATTGCACTTAATAGCTGCGAAAAAAATTTCACACACAATTCACAGAAAATCAAAGTTTGCCAATTTCGTACAAACCTCAGCTTTGTCATGTGAGCGCTATGTTAATGCTTTGCTGGCTGCTATCAATTTTTTTTTTTTTTAATTTATTGCCAAAGAAATAAAAATTAAAATTTACAAATTTAAAAAAAAAATTAAAAAAATTTTAACAAGTGAAGTAAATGAATAATAAGGATTTACATTAAAATAAGCGCCGCATTATCAAAGCGAACTGCCTGTAATGCTATTTTTTTTAATACATAGCAACAACAACAAACAACAATTAAGAATGCCAGAAAAAAGTTGAAATCGAAATAAAATCAATTAACAATCACTGCCTGTGGCAACGCGCCAACCATTTCCGCTGACATTACATTAATTAAATAAAATAGCAAAAGTAACCACATCAACAACAACAACAACGACAATAATAATGATGTCATTCTTTTTGCAAAAACTCGCATGCAATTTTATAAGCGCATAAAAGTTGCACACTAACATTTTTTCGATGCGTGGAAATTGCATAAAAAATGTGTTTGCTTAATATGGATCAATCAAAAGCGACTGTCAACAACAAATGACATTAAAGGCATAAAATAGCGCCAACAACAACAACAACAAAGTGGCACTCAAATGCAATTAATAAGCTCATAATTATTGACACCTTGTGATGTGTCAGCGCGCGGCAACAAAGTATCAATGTGTCGGCCACTGCTGGTAATAACACACATTCATTCGCACACACACACACACACCCATATGCTCGTTTGTGACCAAACTAACCGCAAATCCAATGAACGACATGCAAAGCGACCATAAAAATTCAACTGGCCACATGCAACAAAGTGTAAATATTTATTGCTTACTTGGCTGCTGTGCTTTGTATGTGCAATCGAGCTTAAAATGTTGTTTGTACATGCAGGCAAGCGTACGAAACATTGCTGTCTATGAATGGAATAAACTAATTTTGAAACAGATTCGGTGGGGGGGATTATTTAAAGTGAGTGCCAATTAATATATTAAATGGAAGATATATTAATATATATATTTATTAAATAAAATAAAATAAAATAAAATAAAATAAAATAAAATAAAATAAAATAAAATAAAATAAAATAAAATCAAATAAAATAAAATAAAATCAAATCAAATAAAATAAAATCAAATCAAATCAAATAAAATAAAATAAAATAAAATAAAATAAAATAAAATAAAATAAAATAAAATAAAATAAAATAAAATAACATAAAATAAAATAAAATAAAATAAAATAAAATAAAATAAAATAAAATAAAATAAAATAAAATAAAATAAAATAAAATAAAATACAATAAAATAAAATAAAATAAAATAAAATAAAATAAAATAAAATAAAATAAAATAAAATAAAATAAAATAAAATAAAATAAACTAAACTAAAATAAACTAAAATAAAATAAAATAAAATAAAATAAAATAAAATAAATCAAAATAAAATAAAATAAAATAAAACAAAATAAAATAAAATAAAATAAAATAAAATAAAATAAAATAAAATAAAATAAAATAAAATAAAATAAAATAAAATAAAATAAAATAAAATAAGATAAAATAAGATAAAATAAAATAAAATAAAATCAAATAAAATAAAATAAAATAAAATAAAATAAAATAAAATAAAATAAAATAAAATAAAATAAAATAAAATAAAATAAAATAAAATAAAATAAAATACAGAAAAATGAAATAAAATAAAATAAAATAAAATAAAATAAAATAAAATAAAAAAAAATAAAATAAAATAAAATAAAATAAAATAAAATAAAATAAAATAAAATAAAATAAAATAAAATAAAATAAAATAAAATAAAATAAAATAAAATAAAATAAAATAAAATAAAATAAAATAAAATAAAATAAAATAAAATAAAATAAAATAAAGTAAACTAAAATAAACTAAAATAAAATAAAATAAAAATAAATATAAAAATAGATATAAAAATAAAAATTGAAATATAAATATAAATAAAAATAGAAATAAAAATAAAAACTGATATAAAAATATAAATAAAATAAAACTAGAAATAGGAAAAATAATAGGAATACAAATAAAAATAAAAATAAATAAAGAAATAGGAATATAAATAAAAATAGGAATAAAAAATAATGCAAGTAAAAATAAAATAGAAACAGGAATGAGGTTAAATTGAAGTGGCAGCCTTCCTAAAGTGTTAGTGTAAAACACCATAAGAATTCAAAGTAGAGCGGAGGATTCAAATTTGTGTTAGAAGTTAGAAGAAGAAGTTTTCATAGGCAATTTTATTCTCAGAGGTTTACCATTTCCTGCTGAGAGTAAAGCCGCCGAATGAAAGTAATAAATTTTCCATCACTAAATGATTTGAAATCAAAATCAAAATTCACATGTCGTGAATGCCACTAAGAAATAAAAATTCTCTAAATTAAATTCAAATCCAAGCAGCATCAAATTGTATTTTGAACAAATGTTAACAAACAAAATAAAACCAAATTGCTTTAGAAACAAGTAAATATAAACACAAAACAACAACATATCAGAGCAACAAGCAAGACAACAGCAGCAGCAAGTGTGAGAAACGCCAATAAAAAAAAGTATAAAGTTAAATGAAAAAAAAACCGGAAAACACTTCAAAATCAATTATAGAAGTTTTTTGTGTGCAGCAAAAAAAGACAAACTGACAGACGTATGTATGTATGCACAATGTGTTTGTATGTGTGGCGATATACTTTTTATAAGCTTGTGGTGTATACGTTTACAATGTGCTCTGTGTAAATTATTACCAACACCATTAAAGTAAAATTACAAAGCACGCACAATTAAAAAGAGTTCAGGCAAGGGGAAAGTAACAACAACAACAGCAACCACAACAACAGCAATGACAAGCGTAACAGCATCAAAATAAAGGATATACTCCAGAGAATACAATGACCAGCAGCAAGAAGAAGCAGCAGCAGAGCAAGAAAAAGAAGCAACAGCAAGTAAAACGGACAGCAACAACAACAATAAAAACTTAAGAAAAAACCGGTGTATGGTGGAAATAAAAAGCGTATCAGCAAGAGACGCACATGTGGTGTAGTTGTAATGGACAGGCAGCAGCAGACAGAAAACTCACACACATACTCACACACACACACACGCACGCAGCGCAGGCTAAAGGACATGCACCGTGAGCATGCAGAAGCACAGGAAACAAGGCCCAACTAATACCAACACGCAATTGCACTTTATTTAAACTTCACTTAACACACACACAGTCACACACTCACACTTGTATACACGCACGCACTGACATATGAAGTTATACGCAGTGAAACTGAGAGGAGACACACACACACACACACACACACACACGTTGGTGCTGCATATCCGCAGCATATGTGGCATTCACTGCAAAAAAAAAAACAAACCTAAAACAACAACAATCAAGACAACACCAACAACTATGACTGTGGAAACAAGAATGGGAGCAGCCACAGTGTGACCGAAGCGAGTGAGACGCTGCGTGCGAAAATATGAAAAGCAGCCAACTTCATTACATGCTTGGTTTATTCAAAACAGTCAACGTAAATTACATTACAACAAACAACAACAACAACGATCGCACAAGGAAAAAACACAACACAGCAGCCGGTGCAAGGCAACAGCAACAGCAACAACAATAGCAAGCAATAAGAACAAAAGCATGAAATAAGCGTCAAATAAGTGCAAGGACATGCACGGACAGACATCTGAACCGGTAGCCGGCAGCCGGACCAACGACCAGACGAAAAACCCTGACGAACGGTCGAGCAACAAATGCTCGCATGCAATTTTCTCTACACATATGTGTATGTGTGTGTGTGTGGATAAACATGTATTCTTGTTTGCATGCATGCATTCACGTTTAATTGTATGTGTGTGTGTGTGTGTGTGTTAGTACACATGAAACATGAAAAACAACAATAGCAACAAAATACAATCATCAACTCTCGTAATTACCGGCTCGACGTCTAGTTTGTGTGCACTTGGTTGTTGTTGCTATGGTTGCTGTTGTTGTTGTTGCTTTTTTGTTTGCCTTAACTACTCACTCAGTTCATTTTGTTGTAATTTTTTTCATCAATATTAGTGTTGCCAGTTTGTGCAATTTCATAGCTAAATTTAGTTTTTATTTTGAGTGTTTAGCTATAAAACTTTTGCTTCAACTTTTAGCTGGGTTACGAAGATGGTCTGAAAAGTTTCCGAAAAAAAATTGTTTTTCGAATTTATTTTTAAATTGTTCTACATAGTTTTTTCTTTTCATTCTATATATTTCTCCCTGCGATGCTTTTATCTCTTTAACCCATCCAAAGAGATCGTTGGGAATGTTCATTTGAACATTCAATTAAAAACTGTGCTTCAACTATGAAGTTAGTTGAAGTTAATTACGAAGTTAGTCTGAAAAGTTTCCGAACAACGACGAAAACATTTGTTCTACAAAATTTTTTTTCAATTTTTCTTCATAATTTTTTGTGATTCTATACACTGCTCCCAATGAAGCTTTCTATCTCTTTAACTCGTCCAAATAGATCGTTGGAAAGTTTCATTTGAACACGTTTTTGACTTAATTTGGTTTGGTTTGGTATTGTAAACGCGCTGACAAATTTCTCATGTCTAAATCTTGACAAATAGGTTCTTTGGATATACTCACGGCCTGTGCTATGTCTTTCTTTTTAATTTGAACGATTCTCCATTCTCCAGAACCATTTGGTGAATTTGAACGTTGTTTTCATCAGTGATGACAGTATTTGCATGGCCCAAGGGTTCATCGCCTTTCGAGCTGATACCGCCACGATTTAATTCTTTCAGCTGCCCAAAATTTCACACAGAGAAATGAAACAGAATGCAACTCGTCTTTCATCTGCTTAGAATTGCCTTTGAAAAACAAATATTTAATTTTCCTTTTACGCAAAAACTTTCACATCGACTGACCCAAACCATTTTCAAACAACAGCTTCACAACCAAAATGGCTGAAATTTTAGTGAGAGCTATTTAAAGTCATGGATATATGTAGCACAGCTATATCTCCCGTATGGACAATGAAGTTCCGACAAAAAAGATGTTCAACTAGATAGTTGGAGATCGATAATAAAGAGGACAACCGTGTCTTCGGTTTAAGGGCCAAGTTTAATGATTCGATTGCTGTGACCAACTGGAGATGCGAAGAGGGAAATCATGTCTTCGGTAGAACGACCAAGTTGACGAAGTTGTTTCATCACTTGGTGACTAACTAGAGAAGACGAAGAGAGAGACCGTATCTTCGGTGCAAGTTCTATCATATTTTTTTTGGCTAACTGGAGAAAGCGCATACAAGAGAAAGCGCCAGAAGAGAATTTTTGTGACAGGCAGTAGGGTTGTTTTGTCCAATTAATTAAGTAAGCAAGCTTTTAAAACAATCACAAACAGTTTCCCTGCCATTTTATGATCGAAAGCTTTTCAGACCAGCCTTGTATATGCTTTTGCTTGGTGAAAAAAACTAAGCGATTTTCCTTAAATTGAGTTCAAATTTTCTGGCAACACTGTTTAGTGCATATGTTGTTGTTGTAACTGTACTTGTACTTTATTTTGTAATAAGTGTTTTATTATTTCATTGTCGTTGTTGTTTTTTTTTTTGCTTTCTACAACATTGTACGTTAGTTGCAACCTTTTTCCGTTTCATACGGCAGCGTTCCTTATGCGTGTGTGTGTGTGTGTAATAAAGAGCTGCACAAAAGGTTCCATTGGGCACACTTCACTACTGTACAGTACTGTCAAGTACTTTACTTCATTGTCGCGTTGACAGCGAATTCAAATGCTCAATAGTTCTAACTATTCTGCAACAAAGCAAGCACTGTATAATTCGAAAAACTTTTCGCTACAGCAGCGACAGTGCTTGTGTTCTGTTGTGAAGCAAAACATCAAAACAGAAAGCTATAATGAGGTTATGTAACGGTAAATCACAGCAAGCACACCGAGTGAAGTAGAACTTCTACTTCACACCGAGTGAAGCAGAACTGCTACTTCACACCGAGTGAAACAGAACTTTTACTGCACATCGAGTGAAACAGACTTAAATAAATATCGAAAAAAACATGTTCTAAACCTGCGTTTTTTTACATTAATGTTGTTGTAATGCTTGAAATGCAGCCCAGATTCCATACAAAATCCAAAAAACAAACATCAACTACTCCGATCGTGCAAAACAAAACACCGTATGCTTGAAAATGTTCTACTTCAGTGCTTCACTTCAAACTTGTTCTACTTCAGTGTTGTTCTACTTCAATGTCGTTCTACTTCAATGTTGTTCTACTTTAGTGTTGTTCTATACTTCAAGGTGCTTGAAGTTCTATTGTCGTTTTGTGCAGTATTCGTATGAATATCAAAAGCTTTCTTCACTGCAGTGCTTGTTTCGTAGTGAAAGTGAAGAAGAGCGACAATATTTGAAAGCACAGCGATGGCTTGCAAGTCATTTTTACAGTGCTTGCGCCGCTCTTTAGTGTGTAATATTTGTAATGTTCAGCCAAAAAAATTAGCATTTGTAGTCTGCCGTCATACTTATAAGCAGACAACTTAAAATTTGGGAAAATTTAAAAAAATTTGCCACAAATTTTGGTTGCATACTTCAAGCTTCTGGCCAGAAACAGTCAAACCTAACCTAGAAGAAGAGGGGAAAATTCTACTCTTGTGGTGTCAATACTCGCCTGAGATAAGAAAACGACTAACGTAACCTAACACAAACTCATGCAAGAAGAAAATAAAGAAGAAGCAGAAGAAAAATAAAAGGTGTGTCTCTTTGTGTGTCACTGTCCGCTCTTAGCAAAAGAAAATAAAACCTAACCTAGCATAACCTCATCCAAGAAGAAGATGAAGAAGACGAAAAAGAAGATGGAGAATAAAACGAAGATAAAGGATAAGAAGAAGATAAAGAATAAGAAGAAGAAAAGGTGAAGAAGTAGATGAAGAAGAAAACGAAGATAAAGAATAAGAAGAAGAAGGAAAGTTCTTACTATTTATGTGTAAATTTCCTTAGAAAAAAAATAAAACCTAACATAGCATAGCCTCATATAAGAAGAAGAAGAAGAATATAAAGAAGAAGTAGAAGAGAAGAAGATGAAATTGAAGTAGGAGTACAAGAAGATGAAGAACAAAAAGAAGATATAGAAGATAAAGAAGATAAAGAATAAGAAAAAGAAGTAAAGGTCTTACTCTTTATGAAGAAGAAGATGAAGAAGAAGATGAAAAAGATAACGAAAAAGAAGAAAAAAAGAAGATAAAGAATAAGAAGAAGAAGATGAAAAAGATAAAGAATAAGAAGAAGAAAGGTTCTTACCCTTTATGTGTCTATATCCGCCTCTGGTCAGAAAAAATCAAAACTAAATTAGCATAGCATCCCCCAACATAACCCAACCAAACCTAGATTTCAAATTTTTTTAAGTCTAAGTTCTTCAACTAAAAAAACGTTTAAAAAAAAAATTTCAATGTTTACAATTCGTGCAAAACTACGCTTCAGCCAGTTTTTAACAACACTTGGCCCACTGTATGTTCATCCAATCCCCAGTCAGCAGTAAGCGCAGCTCTCTCTCAAGCTTGGACGTAGAACTCTACTTTTGCACATGTGATGCGGTCAAGCAAACAAAAAACAACAACACAATATAACAACAGACAAGTAAAAAAGACGAAACGACAACCATACAAAACAACAATACAAACACACACAGAGAAATACACACAGATGCACAGACACACACCCTTAAGTATTTAATGCCGGCACCATAACAATAAGAATCATCATCATCATTTTGTGGCCAACAACAATCACAACAACAATAACGATTTCAATGCACCAATTAGCGTAGAGTTTTAAGAGTTTTGTGCTCCATTTGATTGAGTTGTAAGCGACGCACGCAAGTTTGAAAAGCATTTAAAAATGTGTACAACTCAAAATGGACAAAAGCTGTGTGTGGGCGCAAATCATCTTGGCAAATGCAAATTTCCTTATTAACCCTAATGTGTATGATGGCTTACCCGGGTACCCAAATCACTTTTTTATCGAATCATAAAATATATTTTTATATTACTGAGGGCCTTAAAACTAATCAGAAACGGCAGAAGTTCGTACATTGCGAACAAACAGTTAGAATTTTCAAACAATTTGTACTGGGATTTCGGGCACCTCACCACACGGGAAAGGGTGTTTTTTCAGCACCCAAACTAGGGTTAAACAGCAAAGAATTTTACTAATTACTTTTGCTTGGGACGCTACACGTTTTATCCAAGTAAATTGAACATTTTTGTAACGACATGTGCTGGATGTTGCTTGGCCTACATTTACATGAGTTGTTGCATGGTGACTCGTTCAGTTGTTGAGCGGTTCTTGCTTGACCTTAGTTAGTATTCGAATAGTCAAGTTAACAGCATTTAGAAGTTTCATTTTGTTGATTATCGGTTGTTGTTCAGAGGGTGCGATGCAAAGTTTCAAAGTTTCACTTTTCGAAGTTTCACATTTCAGACGTCAACAAAGATCTACACTAAAGATTATTAGTCGGTTTGGTTGTGAGTTGTAATGCATTTGTGTCAATTATGCGGTAAAAGTTTGCAAAATATTTCCTAAATATTCAAATTTTATATAAACACCGATTCAAATGTTAAGGAATTGTAAATTTTTACTGATTTTTATGAACCCTAAACTGAGAAACTAATTGTAAGAGATCAAAGAAAATATCAAATTTTGAACTTTTACTTCTAATTCGATTTTCGATTCATTTCAAAAATTTCAAAAATTCTCAATAATACTTTGCTATCGCAGAGCACATTTTCGAAAAGCCCCTGAAATTTATTGCAAAACTGTATTTATTTGAGTTCCTAAGGGTTCCTGGGTTTAGAAGTTACAACCATTTAAAATATTTGGAACAATTTAAAATATTTGGACTACAACTTTGGTTTTCAGAGATTTTAATTGAGTTTTTGAAAACTTGGGGTTTTCAAAAATAGTCTTCTTTGGAAAGCAAATGCGTTGTATTATATGAAAATTTATATTTCAGGCACTTGTGACTTTTGTCTTAGGAGTTATGATTTGAAAAAATATGTCATTTTCAAAACTTTTCTGCTTTATGAGCGACAATCATTTGATAGATTTCGAATGATTTGGAATTTTTTAAATATTCTTTCAAATTTAAGATTTGAAAGTAGTTTAAGACTTGAGTCAGTATTCTAAAAGATTGTGAAATTTGTTGCAAGGAAATATGTATTTACTTTAGGTACTTATGACTGTCACTTTGAGTGTTCAAAATACCTGAAAAAAATATTTAATTTCTTGAACATCGTTAAACATCCACTTTCTCGGGGTTTCTGTTAGATTTCATGAATTTTGACACATTTGGAACAATTTTCGGATAATATTTTGGAATTATTTAAGTCAAACTGTCTCGCAAAGATCTCCAGTTTGCTTTCTGAAAAAAATCTTAGTGATTTTTAAAATTTTTGTTGACAATTTATTACAAATAAAAGCACTAAAAATATACTTCGACTTATCTCGAACAATTTTTTAAAAGTTTTTGAGATTATCAAAATCATTTTCTGAAAAAAATAGTACTGACTTTTACAATTTTTTTTTAACCAATTAAATACAAAAACTAAATAAATGCTTTGACCCATTTCGAAATAATTTCAAAAACTTCCTGAGTCAAAATTGCTGCGCTGAGGTCTTTTAGTATTTTATTGCAGTGCTTTCTGAAAGAAAATCTTAATAGCTTTTAAAATTGTTTTGAAGCTAATTACAGTGGACGTCCAATATAATGAACGAATTATGTTGTAACCCCAATTTGTTAAATCGAAAAATTCGTTAAATCGAGAGAATTTTGTTTGGTTTTAAACCATCCTTCTTAATGAAATAAGTCTCACATATTCAGTTATTAACCTTCTGCCAGTCCCTTGGGGTCTATTTAACCCTAGGCGGAATTAAAATGTTGGTAACTTGACGTAAATTTGAAAGTTTTAACGTAACAAAAACAAAAACAATTGAGGTACCGTTCACTTGACGAATCCAAATATTCATTCTTATTGTTAAGAATTTGAATAAAAACAACAAACAACAAAGACAACAATGGGAAGTTCGTTATACTGGACGTCCACTGTAAATACCAAAACTAAAAATAAACTTCGATTCATTGAATTGCTTTCTGTAAGAAAATCTTAGTGAGGTTTACTAATCTTTCAAGTCAATTAAATATAAAAATTAAAAATATACTTTGGCTCTTTTGGAACAATTTTCAAAAACTTGTTGAAATTGTCTAAGTGAAAATGTTTCCTTTGAGCATTTTTTGCATTGCTTTCTGAAAGAAAATTTTAGTGACTTTTTCTATTTTTTAAGCTTCTTTGTATTTCTAACTAAGAACATATTTAAAAAAATAAAAATATTAAAACATATATAAAAAAATTTTTTTTAATTTATTGCATATATAAAAAAAAATTGAAATTTTTTGTAAGCCAATTACTTACAAAAACTAGGAATATACTTACAAACTTGCATATGGACATGTAAGGAAGATTAGATTTGTCGAGCTTTCTTGGGTTAAGCGCATCAATCATACATTTCATTACTGTGGAAGCATTTATGGAGCAACTGTGAAATACTTTGTGAATTGTTCGCTCAACGCCCACTTCACCTTCCAACTGTTTCGTTAACAAATTTGCTCATCAAATTGCAAACAATTTAGAGATGTCGAGCTTTTAAAACCCAAAAATCGTGCATAAGTCATATTAAACGCACACGTCGTCACATTGTTCAGTTTGTCTTTGTCCTCGAGGGTTGAGTTCAATACCTGTTCGAATACTTCCGTCTGCCCGCTTGACGCCATTACAACGTTCAGCCCCCTCAATGTTGAGTTCAGGTTCAGGGCGGCGATATTAAATATTTTGTTTTGCTTTGTTTTTGACTTTTGGCACCCAGCTTTACACAATGAAATAGCGAAATTAATTATGCTGCAACCGATTCATCCACTAATGCGATAATTACCTTCGGCATATTAAGCGCTTTGGCCAGCCGACACCTGTTATCGATGCCGATACGCCGAGACAGCAACGCCCGCCGAAACATAATTAATTTGGAAAAACCTCACGTAAATGGCATTAAATACAACAACAACAACAACAATGCAATATATGTCAACACATCACAACGCAAAATAAAACAAAACCTTAAGCACAAACTGAGCAACAAGAACAAATACTTTTAGGCCTTAAATGTCCAACACACATGGAACGCCAAGCTGCCCAATTGTGATGGCAATCAGCGGCGCCACTTCTAGCGCGCTATAAATGCTATAAAAGCCGCATGGGGATTATTAGGCAACAACAGACGCTGAGACGCGCTGGCGGCCGAAACTCCAGACATTTCAATATTTCAATAAGATTAAAAAACATAATTTTGTACAATAAAAACTGTTTAGAAATGCATAAAAGTCTGTTTGCTGTGCTTGTAGTGGCAGCCGTTTGCGTTTCCGCTGAGCCGGCACGTTATCGCGCTGGACGCGTGCGTTTCTTGGCGCGCCAGGAGTCGGCCGTACCAGCGGCCCCTGCGCCTGCGCCCACCGGCTACCCAGCGGCGGGCGTAACACCCGAGGTGCCCTTCGACTTGCCGCCAGCAACTGCCAAACCGGATGTAACCTACTTGCCGCCGGACAACACTTACGGTCCGCCGCCAAGCGATGATGCAGCCGCAGCACCCGAACAGCAGCCGGACGCAGTGTACGGACCGCCGGACGCCACTGAAGCGTCCGTTATCGACGAGCAGCCCCAAGCAGAGCCGCAACCGGCGCTACAAAATCAGCCCACCGACGTGGTGGAAGAGACGGCAGAGGAAGAGGGTGAAGAGATACTGGTGGCAGTTGACGATGACGGCGCTGTTATTGCGGTATCGAATTCGTTCGATCAAGACGCCGTTGGTCGACCGGCACGGCTTGTTTTCCAGCGTTTTCCGCAAGGACACAGCGGACGCGCATCGGGACCGGTGCCGGCGCGCATTATTCAAATGCGTCGCATGGCGCCGTCCAAGCTGCAACTAAACGCGCAGCCGCAAAGCTTTAGGTATACCTCAGGCTTCGAGCAGTGGTAGAATCGAGTTGTCCAGAAGTGTCTCAAAAATGTCTCACGTAGCATAAATCTTTTTTATATAAAGTCGTATTTTTTTTACTTAACTCAATAAAAAAAATTCAAATTAAAAATTACAAATTGGGGTTTTCAAAGACTTCAGAATGTGCGGGGTCTGGTAGTTACGAATCTACTGAACCTCAGTCGAAACATAGGAGAGAGGAAACATTTAGCAGTTAATTCTTCTCATCTCTAAAAGATCCGATCTGTGTACGTGATCTTAAGACTGAATAATCTGAGATTATGGAGAACACAGATAATCGTTTACCAGTTACAAATCTTCTGAGCCTGAGTCGAATAAATACACAGAAACACAGGACACGTTTAGTAGTCCATTCTTTTCATCTTTTAAAGACCCGATCT
This sequence comes from Melieria omissa, assembly GCA_963971225.1. Classification (NCBI taxonomy): domain Eukaryota; kingdom Metazoa; phylum Arthropoda; class Insecta; order Diptera; family Ulidiidae; genus Melieria; species Melieria omissa. The sequence goes on along the minus strand of OZ020268.1, from coordinate 75,284,673 downwards.
GTGGGTTTGATCTGCAGACTAAAGAATCTGAGATAATGGAGAGCACCGATAACTGTCTTCTAGTTACAAATCTTCTGATTCTGAGTCGAATAAGGACACAGAAACACAACAGACGTTTAGCAGTTCATTCTTCTCATCTCTAAAAGACCCGATCTGTGGGTTTGGTGTAAAGACTAAAGAATCTGAGATAATGGAGAGCACCGATAACTGTCTTCTAGTTACAAATCTTCTGATTCTGAGTCAAATAAGGACACAGAAACACAACAGACGTTTAGCAGTTCATTCTTCTCATCTCTAAAAGACCAGATCTGTGGGCTTGGTCTTAAGACTAAAGAATCTGAGGAAATGGAGAACACAGATAACTGTCTTCTAGTTACAAATCTTCTGATTCTGAGTCGAATAAGGACACAGAAACACAACAGACGTTTAGCAGTTCATTCTTCTCATCTCTAAAAGACCAGATCTGTGGGCTTGGTCTTAAGACTAAAGAATCTGAGGAAATGGAGAACACAGATAACTGTCTTCTAGTTACAAATCTTCTGAATCTGAGTCGAATAAGGACACAGAAATACAACAGACGTTTAGCAGTTCATTCCACTCATCTCTAAAAGACCCGATCTGTAGGTTTGGTCTAAAGACTAAAGAATCTGAAATAATGGAGAACACAGATAACTGTCTTCTAGTTACAAATCTTCTGATTCTGAGTCGAATAAAGACACAGAAACACAACAGACGATTAGCAGTTCATTCTTCTTCTTTCTAAAAGGCTCGATCAAGCCTACAATCTTCATATATCTGAATGCAATGGCGTGTACAGGCTTTCTTATAAAGGGTTTGGTATACAACTTTTGAACTCAATACCATTTGAATATATTTGATTTCTTAATTTGATATTTCTGAGGATTCAAATCCCTTAAACCCCCTTGCGCACACCATTGGTCCCATAGTTTCCTCTATCTAAACATGAACTTTTCCAAATGATTTAAAACTCTTTCTTTCATTTCATCTCGCGATTCGACCCAATTTGTCCTTAAATGTTTTTATATTTATATTTTAAATTCAGCTAATCACTAAAACTTTTAATCAAACCAAAAATTATATCTCTGTGCATTTATTTGTATTTTCTTCTGCTAATACTTTTAAGAAAAAGTAGGTATTTTTACACATTTTGATAATTTATTTTCAACAAATTATACCGCAAGTTTTGTGCCGTTAGAATCTCCTGTAGCAGGGTTATCGACATGTACTGCTTGATTGTCACTGTCAACAATGTTGCCTTTGCCATTAACTTCCGATGGCCGTTCAAGTTCTTTTATAATTTCGGCAATAGTTTCCAAATCGAATATGGGTCTGCGAGGCTGCTCCTTAGCTTCCACAAAAATGCCGACCAACAGACAAGCAAACACAATATGCCAAAGTTTCAACATTTTCAACTTTTCGAATGTAGACTGCAATGCGCTTTGCAATGTTTACTTCTTGAACTGCACTTCAGTTCCAGTATCGATTCTTTTATACGAAAGTAAGCAACACATTTCAGTTGAATATAACAATGAAACATTTGAACAATAGTTTTCAGTTTACAAATAAAATTTAAAATATTAGTTACTAAACACGTTCAAGTTAAAACTGCAATTGTTTGTTGTCGGTAGATGAATGGAAAATATGGAAAATATAGAAATAGGTGACAATGAGTGAGATAAGGCGAAGCTTTAACTTGTCACGGGTTTCTTTAAATATTCATTGATTTTTACAATTCTTATACAATCCAAGTATGCATGACAATAGTTAATTTAAGTTAGGATATTCTAATTATTCGAGAGAAAGCTCATAGCTGCCCTTCAAGGTTGAAAGACTATCGCAGTGCTGTCTATGTCGATCACTGATAGATACGGCAATTCAACTATGGGTGGAGTGGTTATCATGTAGGCCAGAGGCCTTCTGACCATAGCGGAACAGTGCCACATCATGAGCGGGAAACTTTCCCCTTCATTCATTGAACTGCATCTATGGTTGAGGTCCTTTAAAAGAATCTTTATTCGCTGTGCATGCTTGAGGATAGACCAATGGCTTCTGAGGATCTAAACTTAAACAGGAATGGAACATAGTTTTAGAGGCATTAGTTGTACTTTTCATTGCATCTCTCAGCATAACCTAAGCTGAACTTTAAATACCATTGACAGCAACACCAACGTCAACAGTTCGAACTTTTGCTGCAGTTGTCATAATGAAGAGGAGGATGAGACTATTCACCTTGTCTGTCCATGTCCGGCTTTATGTTGTCCTCTTCGGCAACTTGAATGACCTCAGTTCAGTTAGCATCAAAAACTTGCTTGAGTTCATTGACAATTCAAAATGACTTAAATAGGCTTTTCGATTTGCAGTAAGAGAGACCCTCAAGTTTGGTGTCACAACGAGCGCATTTCGCGGCCTGAGTGTTTCTTTCGGCAAGTCCCATGCCCAGACAGCCACTTTAACCTTACTTAACCTCACACCAACTTTAGCTGTTGTTGAAAAATTTAATACTATATCGTTTTCTTTCAATGCTTATGTTATCTGTTTGAACATTGAAACCAACTATAGCTACAAAAGTTTCAAGATAACATTGTTGTTAATAAGGTTAGGTTGCTATAACAAAGAATCGAGATTTTGTCTAACAATCACAAAAATGCTTCAATCTCAGTCAATCTTATCATTAGTTCTATGAAAGCAGAACAAAATACTCCCAAATTTACACTTTCGAGAGAACATTGAAGATCATCAAATCCCTCATATGATTTGATCTTTGAAAGAAAAGAAAGAGAGAGATGAGCCTCAAGTTTACCCGACAGTACTCTAACTGAAGTGATTGATTCTTTAAGACTTTGTTTGATGACACAAACCATTGAAATTTTGAAAGACACAACTTAAGTAGTTAAAATAGTTAAGACTAACCGATGTGATTGCTCCTTTCGAACTTTGTTTGATGATATAAACAATCTCCTTGGTGATGATAGTTTAAGTAGTTATGGCTAACCAAAGAGATTGCTACTATCAAACTTTGTTTGGTGATACAATCCATCGAAATCCTGAACGACACAAGTCAACTAGTTAAACGATTAACCGAAGTGATTGATCTTTTCGGACTTTGATGGCACAAACAATCACATTTGATGATGATAGTTGAACTAGTTATCGCTAACCAAAGTGATTGTTCCAGCTCTAAAGACACAAGTCAATTAGTTCAAGTAGTTATGGCTAACTAAAATTACTGCTCCTTTCAAAATTTGTTTGATGATATAAACAATCACCTTGATAATGATACTTCAACTAGTTATAGCTAACCAAAATTATTGTTCTTTTCAAACTGTGTTTTATCATACAAAGCAAACAAATGCATGACAGACATACATAAGTAAACTTTTTGAACTAAGTATTATAGTTATGGCATATGGAAGTGATTCTTCCGTAACTGGTTCTGGCTCACCGAAGTGATTGCTCTTTTTGGCTTTTGTTTGAAGATACAAACCATCATTTTGATGATAATGAGTTCTCAAGTTATCGCGCAGATACCCAAAAAACAAACCAACTCAATCGCTTTCCATACAATCTCTTAAAAGTCTTTGATTCTTTATCAAAACCTTAAAATAACCTAATAACTTTACTTTATATTTGTTCCTTCGTACTTTCTTTTTATTTATTTTTTACATATTTAATTTTTTATTTATTTATTTATTTATTTATTTATTTATGTATTTGTTTATTTTTTTATTTATTTATTTATTTATTTATTTATTTATTTATTTACTTCCTTATTTCTTCATTTCTTTATTTATTTATTTATTTATTCATTTATTTCTTTATTTATTATTTTATTTATTTATTTGTTTATTCACTTATTTATTTATTTATTTTCCACCCAAAAATTCTACATCAAAAACAATTCTTATTAGATATTTAAAATTATATTTAAATTCAAACTGCTCGCACTGGTAGTTAAAAATGCCTCAGTGCACTTAAAGTTTTCTTGATTACATTGGAAAATCCACAGCAAGCAAAAAAGTTATAACAGTAAAGTGGCAAAGACATTTGCGGCAGCTGTGTTCTGGTTTTGTGTAATGCCTAATTAAATACCAAAAGTCTTGGCCAACTTGAACGTAGGCCCTGTTAGAGTGACCAACACTACACAATTAACTTGACAACTAAAACCACAACATTGCAATTTTCTTTTAATATCCCATTTCAACTCATCACTCGGACAATGTTTTCAATCTACAAAATGACAAAATTATTAGAGGAAAAAATAAACTTATATATGCAACAACAAAAGCAAAGTAAGCACATCTGGTAACCTCAAAAAAAGCAGTTTCTGTCCTGATTCTAATTTGTTCCGGCTAATCCAAGCGAGGCAGTTGGGAAAATGATTTCGGACAGGCCAACTGACACGTCAAAGCGCGTGACAACAGCAAAAGTGCACGCACACCAGCGCACATTCTCACACATACCCAAACGTAGTCAAACTCAAACACCTACACACACACACACACACACACACACACACACACAGAAACGCACACGCACGTCATCGGAGACGTAAAATGTTGGCACGTGTTGAAGTGTTGATGAAAACCACCATTGAATACGTGACCAACTTAACGGGATTTGAGCAGTTGGTCAAAACTAAAAAGGCCGTAAAAAACATCAAAATTGCTGTCGCTGTTTGCCTGCAAGCCAAAAAAATTACTAAAAAAAAATAAATACTTGAATAATGAAAAATATTATCAATATAAAATAATTTTTAAATAGAGTCCGACCGATTAATCGGCATCGGCTAGTATCGGCCAATAAAATTGGTATCGGCATCGGCCAAAAAAATAAGTATCGGCATCGGCCTTTTTTTCCAAATTTGTTTTCTGACTTTTTCCCACTGCATCTGTACAACGGGTCGCAATTTGAAAGTACAAATTTTAATATAAAAATCGTAATTTTAAGTTGAATAAAAAACTAAATTTGTATGCAATATTTACGTCAGTATTTTGCTTCTCTCTCAGTGGATAAATGTGATATATTATTTTTTATAATACATGTTCATGTATTAGAATTCTTAATTCTCTTGTTATTTTATAGTTAGTTTTTAATTATTTGATTTCTCGTTGTTTTGTTATTTTGTGATGAATATTACAACAATATGTAATAGTTCCTTTGGTTATTTTATAAAATAGACTGTGTTTTTGATTGAATTCATTCATGTTATTTTTTATATGTAATCGGCATCGGCCGATTGTCGCCTTTTCGACCGATTAATCGGCATCGTTCAAACTCGCCCTTCCGACCGATTAATCGGCATCGGCATTGGCCAAAAATTTTGGTATCGGTCGGACTCTGTTTTTAAATAAAACATTTTGAACCAAAAAATTGATTATTTTTAAAAAGACGTTTTCAATAGCGTATATCACGCAGACCTCATTGACCTAAGGGTGTTCACTATCACTTTAAACAAACAACTAGAAACTTTTTACTACTTTGCACTGGGCCAATCAACAATCCAATTGATTACGGTGTGAGCCAATTTCTCATGACCAATTTTTTTATATAAAAACAATATGGTTTTTAAAGGAAGAATATTACAAAAAAATGAAACAAGAGAGAAATAAATTGTTGAAATTTGTATTTAGTTTTGTTTATTTATTTGTGTTAGTTCTATTTTTGAGACCAAACTTGACATACAAAAATATTTGATTACATTTTAATTTGCAATAGTTTTTTCATTTTCAAAGTTTTGTAGAAATTCTTGTTTTTTTTTTTGTTAATAGGGAGCTACAGAAAATTCGTTAATACTTGAAATAAGTCGGATTAATTCGTTATCTATCCCCTCAGTTGTGGAACTAGTACGTTGATTGGATGCTGGTGTTGTCGGTTCTGCTGATACATTTTTTTCGGCAAGACCTCCTGCAACGGGGCCATGATTTTTTGATACCGAGTTATAGCTATTCACAACGTTTTCTTTGCCATTAACTTCTGAGCGTCCTTCAAATCCTTTTAAATTTTCAAGATTGTTCACATCGCTGCCGCTCTCTTCTCCCTTTCCATCCACAACGATAATGCCGACCAATAGGCAGACGAAGATAATTTGCCAAAGTTTCATTATTTTAAGGAATTCAAAATGTCACACTTTTCGAATGTAAACGTCTCGAACCGAAGATGCAGTCTAAGCTTTTCAGCTATAATATTAATTCTTTTATACAAAAGTGAGCAACACGTGCGAGTTGAATATTAAAACGAATCAATTGAATAATTCGCTTCTTTTGATAAAAACAATTACAAAAATTAGTTACGAATTGTTGAAAAACAAAACAAAACGGGAGACCGTTTTTGCGCCTCTGGTGACGCACAGAAAAAACACGAATTCCCTGCTGAAAAGTTCAAAGATCGATGTAAAGATCGTTTTTGCTGACAAGTTTTCCTTAGGTTGTTAGGTTAGTTAGGTAATAGGCACCATTGAACCTTCAACTCAATGCATCCCCTTCTTAAAACAAAACAACGCTTGAGGGTAGTAGATGTTGTGTTTTATTCATTTGGCTTTGCTTTAAAAGTAATGATTAATACTTGCGAGGTTGCACTTTCGAGAGTTTTTTCTATATTATGAAAATCTTTCTGTAAAGGAAAAATTCTACTCAGACATGTCGCACAACATGCTAAACAGTCTTTAAATCAGTCTTTGAAGTCATTTTAAGCTCTCCAAAGTCAAAGCTTTCTGCAAGTGAGCGCGCAGATACCCCGAAAACACATCGATCCTTTTGCTTCCCAAACAAATTCTAAGAACTCTCCTATTTTTAAAGTAATATAGTTAAGTATACTTAGTAACCTATGCGCACTTTTTTCAAAGTTTTTATTTGTTTTTTATTTTTTTTTATTTAAACTCTATTCAATGGTAATGTTTTAAATCCAGGTTTTTAATTTAACATTTTTCTGTGTTCCCATTTACATTTCATAAACAGTCGAACTTTCAACCAAACAACATAAAAACAAAAATAATTTCTTATTTTTTTATTATTTGTTTAAGCAATTTTTAAGATGTGAATATATAACAATTCTTTATAAATTGTTTTTGAAATTATTTGCTCTTCTAAGAACTAGTAGCGGAGCGGAGCCAGAACCATCCGGTAACGAATTGTAACTATTCACAACGTTTTCTTTGCCATTAACTTCTGAGCGTCCTTCAAATCCGTTTAAATTTTCAAGATTGTTCACATCGCTACCGCTCTCTTCTCCCTTTCCATTCACGACGATAATGCCGGCCAATAGGCAGACGAAGATAATTTGCCAAAGTTTCATTATTTTAAGGAATTCAAAATGTCACACTTTTCGAATGTAAACGTCTCGAACTGAAGGTGCAGTCTAAGCTTTTCAGCTATAAAATTAATTATTTTATACAAAAGTGAGCAACACGTGCGAGTTGAATATTAAAACGAATCAATTGAATAATTCGCTTCTTTTGATAAAAACAATTACAAAAATTAGTTACGGATTGTTGAAAAACAAAACAAAACGGGAGACCGTTTTTGGCGGCTCTGGTGACGCACAGAAACTACACGAATTCCCTGCTGAAAAGTTCAAAGATCGATGTAAAGATCGTTTTTGCTGATAAGTTTTCCTTAGGTTGTTAGGTTAGTTAGGTAATAGGCGGCGGTCTGCTGCCTACTCTTCCACTACTACCAGCCGGGTAGACCAGCTGGCGGTGACTAGACCTCCTCGTGGTGGCCGCTGGAAACAGCCACCGGGGTACGGTCTTGTCTATACCCTTGGTGGCTGGCTAACTAGTCACGTCCCATTTCCAATATCCCCTTACACCTGAATCCCATCTATCCATACTTCCTCCCCCCCCCTAATCCAGGGTGTCATGCGACCCGTGCCCATTGGATGGTTTGCAGCCAGGGGGTATACCGGCTGTATTACTACGGAGCCTACCCGATACCTGTCCACCTCGGGTAGTATTTCTGGACTTCCTATGGCATGGGGCTCTGCCGTGGGTGACCTCCCCGACCCCACTTATTGATAGGCCACCGAAAAGCCTCGTCGGAGTAGGTGGCCAACGCTAGATGAGATGAGTTCCCTAACACATGCCTCGGATGGAAAAGACGTCGGACAGACTGACGTTAACGATCAGCAGATGGCTGAAACTATGACTAGCGATCGGAGAGACCGATCGGCTAGGAGTAGTGTGAGCAGTGATTGCTCACACGTGAGTGTGACCACAGCGTCAACTATCGGCGTGATAAGGTCCATTCTACTGTATGGAGCTATAATATGGAAGGACGCCTTTAAACGCGACACGTATGTACGCGGCATGAAGTCGACATACCGCCGATGCGCCCTCAGGGTGTGCTCAGCGTACCGAACAGTGTCGGAGGACGCTGCCCTGGTGATAGCGGGGCTACTCCCACTCGACTTGGCTGCGAACCAGCAAGTCATAGTGCTGACGGCAAGGCGCGAGCCCCCAGACACCGACATCAACACACTCAAGCGCGAAACTTGGCAAAAATGCGTAGCTCAATGGCAAGCAAGGTGGGACAGCGCGCCAAACGGAAGATGGACGCACCGCCTTATCCCTAATTTGGCCACATGGCTAGGCAGAGCACACGGCGAAGTAGATTTCTACTTGACCCAAATCCTCAGCGGCCATGGGTGCTTTAAAGCGTACCTGCACCGATTCGGGCACGAAGTCGACCCCTACTGTGAGCACTGCGGCCCAGGAACACAGGAGGATGCGGAGCACGCCCTCTTCACCTGCCCGCGATTTGAACAGCAGAGGAGCAGAATGCGCGAGGCTTTGGGCCACAATGTCGGGCCGGAGGATCTTGTGGTACATATGGTCACATCCATAGATGCCTGGAAAGCGGTGTGCACTATGTCCGCACACATCTTACACCAGCTACGCAGAAGTGAACAGCAACGACGGACTCATGAACGCGAACAAGCTGCCGCTTAATGCGGCACTAGCGCATAAAACACGTACAGAGAACAGGAACGGAACCCCGACGTACTGACGACAAGGACAACTGACGATAGTGACATAGACGCTTCGAGCAATTGCTCAATCCGCCTCCCGACGAAATACCTGACGGCAGTACCGGGGGGAAATACGGACACGAGAGAGATGTTTTTAGTGTGTTAAAGTCACACACTGACGGGGAGTTGGCTTTTGATGCTTTTCATCTCTATATAAAAACAAAAAAAAAAAAAAAAAAAAAAAACAGCGTCAACTATGGCGGTTGGAGGGGCTTCATCGATAGGATTACCTGCACTGGTAAAAGCTACCGAGGCCATCTCTCTAAAGAGAAAGCGGCTAACGACTTCTCAGAAGACGAGGAAGCTGATGGGGGTAGGTAAGACCTACGATGAGGCTCTAAAAACTGTCCTAGAAGAGCCGACTAACACGGACGAGACCGATGGTGGCAGCAAAAGAGATACGGCGCAACCCGTATCGAAAAGGACGAAGTTTAGCCCGTCCTTCGCTGCAGCGAAGCTGCAGCGGCCATCAAGGTGGGAATTGTACCGGACGAATTCCCGGCTGTCCACCTAAACTTGGAAGAGCAGAGGGCAATTGAGGTGGCCATCAAGGAGGAGCTGCGTAAGCTCCCCTTTGATGGACCTAAAATCAGGTTCCAGGGATGCTCCTTCAAGCCAGGGTGGATCATTGTAAACTGCGCCGATGAGGCGTCGAAGAATTGGCTGGAAGGGATAATGACGAAGACCCAGCTGGTGGAAAAGAAGGTGAAACTGTAGAGGGAAACGAAATTCCCAAACCCAGCGTAGCCACCGCGTTTTTCCCAGGCTGCTCCCTACCGGCCGAAGATATTCTTCGAATGCTTCGAACGCAGAACCGTTCACTACCGACAGGAAACTGGAAGGTACTGAACAGGTCTGTCGCGGCGCAGGGAACAACGTTGACGCTGGCCATCGACGATCCCTCAGTGACTCAGCTCTCTGCACTGAAGAACCTTCCCTTCTTTGAGTTGGGAAGGGTTCAGTTCAGGTTGCGTCGAGAGCAGGGGGCCAAGTCGTTGGTGACCGGCGGAGGCGGTACGGAGACGAAGACGTCCAACGTAAGGGTGGATGAGGAGAGACCCTCCACCAGTAGACAGGCACTGGCAAAGGTGAGCGAGGACCGGCCGCGTACTAGCGGGCGGACGCTAACCTTCACTCGGACTGAAAAGACGACCGAACGGACGAGTGACAAAACTCGACTCGAAAACAAGACTCCAGGACCAACATCAGTGGGACCCGCAAAGCGTGCTTCAGCTAAACCCGTCCGACAGACACGGCTGACTGGGATGGCAAATCTGCCCAGACAACTGAGCCTGCTGGATAAGTCTACACATACTCCGGGCAGTAGTGACCGGGTGCAGACAAGGGGTAGAGGAGGTAAGCGTGCGGGTTCCCACACCAAGGGACCGCAGGCGTAATATGGAGATTGTACAGATCAATCTCCATAGAGCGTCGGCAGCCTCGGCTGTCCTCACCAGGACCCTAAATTCCTTGGGTCCCAGCATAGCCCTGGTGCAGGAGCCATGGACCAGCACCAACGGCCAAATCCGGGGGCTAACTCAGGCAGGTAAGGTACTTTGTTGCCAGTCGTCAACAAGAGCAAGAGCCTGCATTATATTTAATAATGTTTCCTTCTTCCCGTTGACAGATTACGTGACGCCTGATCTCTGCGCGGGAAAAATCGTGTTGAACTCCAGGGAGGTTATCATAGCCTCAGCATACTTCCCTGGGGACGACGAACACTGCCCTCCACAAATAGCAGAACAGTTGATTGACTATGCTAGGGGCAAGCAGCTGGAGCTAGTACTTGGCTGTGATGCGAACGCCCATCACACCATGTGGGGAAGCTCGGATGTGAATCCTAGAGGTGAGTCACTTTTCAACTTCATACTCTCCCTAGATTTAAACATATGCAACATTGGGAATAGTCCCACGTTTGTTACTACAATCAGAGAGGAAGTCTTGGATATGACCTTGACGACCTCAATGACAAAAGATCTTGTCAGCAACTGGCGAGTATCTGATGAGCCGTCCTGCTCAGACCACAGGCATATAAGATTCACGTTAGGGAATCAAATGCTTTCTGAAGTGTCATTTAGACCTAAAAGACAGACCGACTGGTTAGGACAAGATACTCTAGCTCGAATAGAGAACAGAATAGATACCATAGACAGATTAGAAAGGACCACCACAACTCTCAAGGAATTCGTTCTAAATGCCTATGAAGACAACTGTCCCCTCAAGACTAAAACCTTTAGGAAACAGACGCCATGGTGGAGTGGTCATCTTAGCAAGCTAAGGAAGGAGGTTAGGAAACTATTTAATAAGGCCAAGCGGAATAACGACTGGCAGACCTACTCCCTGACCCTCACCAACTACAACTATGAGATTAGGAAGGCCAAGAGAGAGTCCTTTAGACGGTTCTGTGAGGACGTGTCAGACCTGTCCTCCAGTTTCAGACTTCAAAGGGTCCTCTCGAAGGAGAAAACCTATCCTATTGGAACACTGGTAGATGTTAACGGGTCGTCCACAAGTAGTGAAATGGAATCACTCGTCCTACTCACTAACACCCACTTCCCGGGATCGATAATATCAGCAACCGTACCTCTGACAAACAGTACAGGACAGACATATTGTCCAAGTAGGGAAGACTGGAGGGTTGCCAGAGTGGTGTGTAGCACACCAATAGTGAAATGGGCGCTGGAATCGTTCTCCCCTTACAAAGCGCCGGGAAAAGATGGCATTTTCCCGGCACTTCTGCAAAAGGGAATTGATATATTAGCGCCTATTTTAACAAAAATCTACTCATGTAGCTTAGCTTTTGGGCATATTCCAGAGGTGTGGAGAGCAGTGAACGTGGTCTATCTCCCCAAGCCTGGAAGATCCAACAAAAAGGACCCAAAATCCTTCAGGCCGATAAGCTTGATGTCATTCGTGCTAAAGGGCTTGGAAAAGGCCGTTGACCGCTTCCTGAGAGAAGCCATTCTTCCTCGATGCCCCCTAAGCGCAAACCAACATGCCTACCAGAAAGGTAGATCCACTGAAACGGCCCTATCGGCGCTGGTAGGCAGGATAGAGAAGTCCCTGGAGGAAAAGGAAATCTGTCTGGCAGGTTTCCTAGACATAGAAGGGGCCTTCAACTACACGACCTTCGAAGCGATTGAAAGGGCGCTAGAAGAATTTCAGGTGCCTACCACTCTTATAAGATGGATATCATCCATGCTTGAAAGCAGGATGATTCAGTCCAACTTAGGGGCGGTAGAGCTATCTGCAAGAACAGGGAGGGGATGTCCCCAGGGAGGGGTACTATCCCCACTTCTGTGGTCTGTGGTCGTTGATGGACTAATCCGCTCACTTACGGAGCAGGGATATAAAGTCATCGCCTATGCAGACGACCTAGTTATTGCGGTCAGGGGCAAAGACGGACTTGCTACAGAACGCGATGAAAATTGTGGAGCGCTGGTGTGTAAGACAGAAACTGTCTGTGAACCCGGACAAAACAATTATTGTGCCTTTTACCTTTAAAAGGAAATTTGACCTTGGACAGATGGAGATCTTTGGTAAGGTGCTGAACATCTCGAATGAGGTCAAGTACCTAGGGGTAACTCTAGACAGTAAATTGAACTGGAAACCCCACGTTGATCGCACTATCAAGAGAGCAGGCAATGCCCTCTGGAGTTGCAAAAGAATCTGTGGTAAAAACTGGGGATTGAGACCGAAATGGCTTCAAAAACTATACTCCCTGGTAGTTCTGCCAACGATAACCTACGGGGCGATAGTTTGGTGGAGGAAGACCACAGAAGTAACAACTGCGACTAAGCTAGAGAAACTACAACGACTAGCAAATACCTGCATAACAGGATGTCTCAGGACGACTCTGACGGCAGCCCTTAATGTTATATTGGGGCGATGCCGCTGGAACTCAAAGTGCAAATGGCTGCAATAGCCAGCACTCACAGACTGGGCATAGTGGATCTATACCGAAGAATACACAGGCAATCGGTCACTTATCACTGCTGAGGGACAGGAGGCGAGATGGAGGCTTTTGGATGCCCCTTGATCTGATGCCTCAGAAGCACCTCTTCAGAAGAAGGTACAAAACGTACATACCGCACAGGAAGGACTGGGCTGATAATAGAATCAGTCCGATGTGTGATGATATTGTATGGTACACTGATGGGTCCAAGACGGAAGAAGGAACAGGAGCGGGAATTTATAGCTCTGGCTCCCAACTTTCAGTCAGTCTTGGGGACAAGGCCACAGTCTTCCAAGCTGAGGTCTATGCCATTAATGAATGTGCCAGGACAATACTAACACTTAACTTTGAAAGGAAGAGGATATTCATAATGTCTGACAGTCAGGCTGCAATCAAAGCTCTGAACTCGACGACATTTGACTCTAAACTGGTCTGGGAGACAGTCGCTGTCCTCCAAGATCTTTCTAAGGACAACCAAGTGATAATACACTGGGTACCTGCGCACTGTGGACACGATGGTAATGAGGAGGCGGACAGATTGGCAAAGGAGGGGGCGGCAAGACGACCCTACGGACCTGAACCAATCATAAGTGTTAGCAAGACTCATTACAGACATTGTGTAAAACAGGAATTTCTAAATCGAGCTAATCACAAATGGTCGAACACAGTGGGACAACGCTGTTCCAAGCTCTTCTTTCCAGTTTACTCTGCAAAGAAATCTAATTACCTCTTGGAGCTAAGCCGAGCAGAGCTTAGATTCATGACGGGGATCCTAAGCAGACACTGTCTGCTAAATATGCATAGAGCGCGACTGGGAATCACGGACAACGAACTATGCAGATTTTGTATAGAAGACGAGGAGACTTCTGTACACATCATAACGGAATGTCCCGCCCTCATACACGGGTATTGGGGAGGGAACTGATACAGACAAAGGATCTGTCTGAATTTGATCTAAGGAAAATAAAAGAGTTCCTGGATAATATTGGAGGATACGAACTCCTCCAGTAAGATAAAGGGACGTGACACAATAGTTCAACACTGGACGCAGTGTCTCGGGCAGGTAGTGCTCGACTCCCGCTACCCAATCTTAGGTAATAGGCACCAATGAACCTTCAACTCAATGCAACCCCTTCTTAAAAAAAAAAACACTTGAGGGTAGTAGATGTTGTGTTTTATTCATTTGGCTTTGCTTTAAAAGTAATGATTAATACTTGCGAGGTGGCACTTTCGAGAGTTTCTTCTATATTATGAAAATCTTTCTGTAAAGGAAACATTCTACTCAGACATGTCGCTCAACATGCTAAACAGCCTTTAAATCAGTCTTTGAAGTCATTTTAAGCTCTCCACAGTCAAAGTTTTCTGCAAGTGAGCGCGCAGATACCCCGAAAACACATCGATCCTGTTGCTTCCCAAACAAATTCTAAGAACTCTCCTATTTTTAAAGTAATATAGTTAAGTATACATAGTAACCTATGCGCACTTTTTTCAAAGTTTTTATTTGTTTTTTTATTTTTTTATTTAAACTCTATTCAATGATAATGTTTTAAATCCAGTTTTTTAATTTAACATATTTCTGTGTTCCCATTTACATTTCATAAACAGTCGAACTTTCAACCAAACAACATAAAAACAAAAATTATTTATTATTTTTTTATTATTTGTTTATGCAATTTTTAAGATTTGAAATTATTTGCTCTTCTAAGAACTAGGAAGGTCTCTGTGGGGCGGAGCCAGAACCATCCGGTAACGAATTGTAACTATCCAGAATGTTTCCTTTGCCATTAACTTCTGAGCGTCCTTCAAATCCGTTTAAATTTTCAAGAAGATTGTTCACATCGCTGCCGCTCCCTTCTCCCTTTCCATCCACCACGATAATACCGACCAATAGGCAGACGAAGATAATTTGCCAAAGTTTCATTATTTTAAGGAATTCAAAATGTCACACTTTTCGAATGTAAACGTCTCGAACTGAAGGTGCAGTCTAAGCTTTTCAGCTATAAAATTAATTCTTTTATACAAAAGTGAGCAACACGTGCGAGTTGAATATTAAAACGAATCAATTGAATAATTCGCTTCTTTTGATAAAAACAATTACAAAAATTAGTTACGGATTGTTGAAAAACAAAACAAAACGGGAGACCGTTTTTGGCGGCTCTGGTGACGCACAGAAACTACACGAATTCCCTGCTGAAAAGTTCAAAGATCGATGTAAAGATCGTTTTTGCTGATAAGTTTTCCTTAGGTTGTTAGGTTAGTTAGGTAATAGGCACCAATGAACCTTCAACTCAATGAATCCCCTTCTTAAAAAAAAAAACACTTGAGGGTAGTAGATGTTGTGTTTTATTCATTTGGCTTTGCTTTAAAAGTAGTGATTAATACTTGCGAGGTTGCACTTTCGAGAGTTTCTTCTATATTATGAAAATCTTTCTGTAAAGGAAAAATTCTACTCAGACATGTCGCTCAACATGCTAAACAGCCTTTAAATCAGTCTTTGAAGTCATTTTAAGCTCTCCAAAGTCAAAGTTTTCTGCAAGTGAGCGCGCAGATACCCCGAAAACACATCGATCCTGTTGCTTCCCAAACGAATTCTAAGAACTCTCCTATTTTTAAAGTAATATAGTTAAGTATACTTAGTAACCTATGCGCACTGTTTTCAAAGTTTTTATTTGGTTTTTATTTTTTTTTTATTAAAACTCTATTCAATGATAATGTTTTAAATCCAGTTTTTTAATTTAACATATTTCTGTGTTCCCATTTACATTTCATAAACAGTCGAACTTTCAACCCAACAACATAAAAACAAAAATTATTTATTATTTTTTTATTATTTGTTTATGCAATTTTTAAGATTTGAAATTATTTGCTCTTCTAAGAACTAGGAAGGTCTCTGAGGAGCGGAGCCAGAACCATCCGGTAACGAATTGTAACTATCCAGAATGTTTCCTTTGCCATTAACTTCTGAGCGTCCTTCAAATCCGTTCAAATTTTCAAGAAGATTGTTCACAT
Organism: Melieria omissa; assembly: GCA_963971225.1. NCBI lineage: Eukaryota > Metazoa > Arthropoda > Insecta > Diptera > Ulidiidae > Melieria > Melieria omissa. The sequence goes on along the minus strand of OZ020268.1, from coordinate 75,268,664 downwards.
CGCTGCCGCTCTCTTCTCCCTTTCCATTCACGACGATAATGCCGGCCAATAGGCAGACGAAGATAATTTGCCAAAGTTTCATTATTTTAAGGAATTCAAAATGTCACACTTTTCGAATGTAAACGTCTCGAACTGAAGGTGCAGTCTAAGCTTTTCAGCTATAAAATTAATTATTTTACACAAAAGTGAGCAACACGTGCGAGTTGAATATTAAAACGAATCAATTGAATAATTCGCTTCTTTTGATACAAAAATTAGTTACGGATTGTTGAAAAACAAAACAAAACGGGAGACCGTTTTTGGCGGCTCTGGTGACGCACAGAAACTACACGAATTCCCTGCTGAAAAGTTCAAAGATCGCTGTAAAGATCGTTTTTGCTGATAAGTTTTCCTTAGGTTGTTAGGTTAGTTAGGTAAGCGGTCTGCTGCCTACTCTTCAGCCACTGCCAGCTAGGATGTCCAGCTGGCGGGAGTTGAGGGGCTGGCGGAATGTGACTAGACCTCCTCGTGGTGGCCGCTGGAAACAGCCACCGGGGTATGGTCTTGTCTTACCCTGTGTGGCTGGCAAACTAGTCACTTCCTATATCCAACTGCCTATACCTGGTATCCTCTCTGCCCCACATCCCCTCCCCCCCCCCCCTAATCCAGGGTGTTATGCGACCCGTGCCCATTGGATGGGTTGCAGCCAGGGGATATACCGGCTGTAATATCACGGAGCCTACCCGATACCTGTCCACCTCGGGTAGTATTTTGGACTTCCCATGGCATGGGCGCCCTTATTTCCCCACAACTTGAAAAGGCCACCGAAAAGCCTCGTCGGAGTAGGTGGCCGAAAGAACCAGATGATGAGCTCTCAAACACGCGCCTCGGATGGTAAGGACGTCGGACAGACTGACGCCACTGATCAGCACATTGCTGAACTAACAGTAAGCGGTTGGAGAGACCAACCGACAAGAAGAAGTAGGGGGAACAGTGAATGTTCCCATACGAGCGTGACAACCATGTCAACGATCGCGGTTGAGGAGGCACCCTCGCTTGGCGTACCCGCGCTGGTAGAAGCCACCGAGGCCATCTCTCTTAAGAGAAAGCGGCTGACGACTTCTCAAAAGAAGTGGCTGAGGAGGCTAATGGCGTCGGGTAAATCATACGATGATGCCCTCAAGACTGTGCTGGAAGAGCCGACAAACACGGACGACACTGGTGGCAGCAGCAGAGCGGATACGGCGCAACCCGTACCAAAAAGGACGAAGTTTAGTCCGTCCTTTGCTGAGGCTGCTGCGGCCATCAAAGTTGGAATTCTACCGGACGAATTCCCGGCTGTCCATCTGGGTTTGGAGGAGCAGAGGACGATCGAAGGGCTGATCAAAGAGGAGCTGCGTAAGCTCCCCGTGGATGGGCCTCAGATCAGGTTCCAAGGATGCTCGTTCAAGCCAGGATGGATTATTGTAAACTGCGCCGACGAGGCATCGAGGAACTGGCTAAGGGAGGTCATAAGAAAAACCCAGCTGCCGGGAATGAAGGTGAAACTGGTGGAGGGAAAAGACATTCCCAAACCCAGTGTGGCCACCGCATTCTTTCCTGGCTGCTCCCTCCCGGCCGAAGATATTCTTCGAATGCTTCGTACGCAGACCCGTTCACTACCGACAGGAAACTGGAAGGTACTGAATAGATCTGTCGCGGCGCAGGGAACAACGCTGACGTTGGCCATCGACGACACCTCAGTAGGTCGGCTCTCTGAGCTGAAGGACCTACCCTTCTTCAAGTTGGGAAGAGTTCAGTTCAGGGTGCGGACTGATCAGGGGATGAAGTCGTCGGTGACCAGCCGGGGCGGCACGGAGACGAGGACACCGAAGACAGTGGTGGAAGAGGACAGACCCTCCACCAGCAAGCCAGCACTGGCGAAGGCATGCGAGGACTGTCCACCTACAAGTGGACGGACGCAAGCCGTCACTCGGACCGAACGGACCAGTGACAAGACGCCAGGACAGGCATCGGTTGGGCCCGTAAAGCCTACCTCATCTAAGCCAGTCCGGCAGACTCGGCTGACTGGGTTGGCGAATCCATCCAGACGACTGAGCCTGCTGGATAAGTCTGCACACACACCGAGCAGCAATGAACGGGTGCAGACGAGGGGCAGAGGGGGTAAGCGTGCGGGAACCCACACGAAGGGACCAAAGGCGTAACTATGGAGATTGTACAAGTCAATCTCCATAGAGCGTCGGCAGCCTCGGCTGTCCTAACTAGGACCATGAACACCTTGGGTCCTAGTATAGCCCTGGTGCAGGAACCATGGACCAGCACCAACGGTCAAGTCAGAGGGCTATCCCAGGCAGGTAAGGTATTATGTTGTCAATCAACCACAACCAGAGCCAGGACCTGCATCGTGTTTAATAACATATCTTTCTTCCCGTTGACAGATTTCGTTACGCCGGATCTATGCGCGGGTAAGATTACCTGGAACTCCAGGGAAATCATTATTGCCTCCGCATACTTCCCTGGAGATGACGACCACTGTCCACCCCGAATAGCAGAACAGCTCATTGCCTATGCTAGGGGCAACCACATGGAGCTCGTAATGGGCTGTGATGCGAACGCCCATCACACCATGTGGGGGAGCACGGACATAAATCCTAGAGGTGAGTCACTATTTAACTATATACTTTCCTTAGACCTAAGTATTTGCAATATTGGGAACAGCCCCACATTTGTAACTAGAGTCAGAGAGGAAGTCTTGGATATGACCTTGACAACCTCGATGACAAAAGAACTTGTCAGCAATTGGCGGGTATCTGACGAGCCGTCGTGCTCAGATCATAGGCAGATAAGATTCACGCTAGGGAATCAGATGCCAACCGTGGTGACATTCAGACCAAAACGACACACTGACTGGAACAGCTATTGCTTCCAGTTAGGACAGGACGTCCCAACTCAAATCGAGAATAGGATAGATACCATAGACAGACTAGAAAGGGCCTCTACAATTTTTAGAGATTCCGTTCTGAATGCCTATGAAGAAAACTGTCCCCTCAAGACCAAAACTTGTAGGAAACAGACACCGTGGTGGAGTAGTCATCTTAACAAACTGAGAAGGGAAGTAAGGAAACTATTTAATAGAGCCAAGCGAAATAACGACTGGCAGACCTACTCCCAGACTCTCACCAAATACAACCAAGGAATCAGGAAGACCAAGAGGGAATCCTTCAAGCGGTTCTGTGAGGACGTATCAGATCTGTCCTCCAGCTACAGGCTTCATAGGGTTCTCTCGATGGAAAAATCCTGTCCGATAGGAACACTGGTGGATGGAGATGGGACAGCACTTGTCCTACTCACCAATACCCACTTCCCGGGGTCAGTATACACAAATGATCCTCTGACAGGCAGTACTGGACAGGTGCATCGTCCAGGTAGGGAAGACTGGAGAACTGCCAAAGCTGTGTGTAATGCACTTGTAGTAGAATGGGCGCTGGAATCATTCTCTCCCTACAAGGCTCCGGGAAAAGATGGTATTTTCCCAGCGCTCTTACAGCAGGGAATGGCAATACTAACGCCCATTTTAACCAAAATCTACGTATGTAGTTTAGCCTTTGGGTACATTCCAGAAGCCTGGAGAATAGTTAACGTGATCTATCTCCCGAAACCTGGAAGAGCTGATAAGAAGGACCCAAAATCTTTCAGGCCAATAAGCCTGATGTCTTTTGTGCTTAAAGGCTTGGAAAAGGTCGTTGACCGGTATCTGAGGGAGGAAATACTCACTCAGCATCCCCTGAGCACGAACCAACATGCTTACCAGAAAGGTAAATCCACGGAAACGGCCCTATCGGCACTGGTAGGTAAGATAGAGAAGTCCCTGGCAGAAAAGGAAATCTGTCTAGTAGGCTTCCTGGACATAGAAGGGGCTTTCAACTACACAACCTTCGAAGCGATAGAAACGGCGCTAGAAGGACTACAGGCGCCTGCCACCCTTATAAGATGGATATCATCAATGCTGGAGACCAGGGTGATTCAGGCCAACTTAGGGGAGGCTGAGCTGTCAGCAAGTACAGCGCGAGGATGTCCTCAAGGGGGAGTACTATCCCCCCTGCTATGGTCTGTAGTCGTTGACGGACTAATCCGCTCTCTTGAAGAGCAGGGACATGAAGTCATCGCATATGCAGACGATTTAGTCATTGTGGTCAGAGGCAGAGACGGACATACCGTCTCAGATTTGCTTCAGAGCGCGCTGAGGATAGTCGAGCACTGGTGTATCAGACAGAAACTGTCTGTGAATCCAGACAAGACAATCATAGTCCCTTTTACACTTAAAAGGAAGATCGACCTTAGACAGATTATGATCTTTGGAAAAGAACTGAATTTCTCGAAGGAAGTTAAGTATTTAGGGGTAATCCTGGACAGCAAATTGAACTGGAAACCTCATGTTGATCGCATCATCAAGAGGGCAGGCAATGCTCTCTGGAGTTGCAAAAGAATCTGTGGAAAAAATTGGGGACTGAGACCGAAGTGGCTTCAGAGTTTATACTCCCTAATAGTTCTGCCGACTATCACCTACGGGGCGATAGTGTGGTGGAGGAAAACCACGGAAATAACAACTGTGACTAAGCTGGGAAAACTTCAAAGACTAGCGAATACCTGTATAACAGGATGTCTCAGTACTACACCAACGGCAGCCCTAAATGTTATATTGGGGATTCTGCCACTGGAACTAAATGTGCAAATGGCTGCAACCATCAGCGCACACAGACTAATGCATAGTGGATCCATACATAGGGATGCACATGCAATCGGTCACCTATCCATGTTGAAGGATAGGAGGCGAGATGGAGGCTTCTGGATGCCTCTGGATCTGATGCCACCGAAACACCTCTTCAGGAAGAACTACTCTACGTACATACCGCATAGGGAAGACTGGGCTGCTAATAGAATCAGTCTCACGTGTGATGACATTGTCTGGTACACTGATGGCTCAAAGATGGAAGGCGGAACGGGAGCTGGAATATTTAATACTAGCTCCCAATTAGCAGTTAGTCTGGGAGACACGGCCACAGTCTTCCAGGCTGAGATCTTTGCCATAAACGAGTGTGCCAGGAAGATACTGACTCTTAATGTCAGGAGAAAGAGGATAATCATAATGTCCGACAGCCAGGCTGCAATAAAAGCTTTGAGCTCGACGACGTTTGATTCCAAACTAGTCTGGGAGACAGCAAATGTTCTCCAAGACATTTCAAAGGATAACCGGGTGATAATACACTGGGTTCCTGCGCACTGTGGGCACGATGGAAATGAGGAAGCGGACAGATTGGCAAAGGAAGGGGCGGCAAAACGACCCTATGGACCTGAGCCAATCATAGGTGTCAGCAGAGCTCATTTCAGGCATTGTGTCAAACAGGAATTTAAAAATCGGGCCAACCAGAAATGGTCCAATACGGTGGGACAACGCTGTTCCAAGCTATTCTTTCCGGCCTATTCGGAAGGCAAATCTAAATACCTATTGGACCTAAGCAGAAAGGAGCTTAAGTTCATGACGGGAATTCTGAGCGGGCACTGCCTGCTAAATATGCATAAAGCGCGGCTGGGATTGACAGATAGCGAACTATGCAGATTCTGCATGGAAGATGATGAAACATCCGTGCACATCATAACCGAGTGTCCCGCTCTCTTACACGCAAGGAAGCGTATACTGGGAAGGGAACTAATGCAGACAAACGAGCTGTCTGGAACTAATCTGGGAAAAATCAAGGAGTTCCTGGACAGTATTGGGGGAGATGAACTCCTCCAATAAAGAAAAGGGATACGACACAATAGTTCTCTTTGGACGCAGTGTCTCGGGCAGTTGATGCTCGGCTCCCGTATCTATTCTATTCTATTCTAGTTAGGTAATAGGCACCAATGAACCTTGAACTCAATGAATCCCCTTCTTAAAACAAAAAAACACTTGAGGGTAGTAGATGTTGTGTTTTATTCATTTGGCTTTGCTTTAAAAGTAATGATTAATACTTGCGAGGTTGCACTTTCGAGAGTTTCTTCTATATTATGAAAATCTTTCTGTAAAGGAAAAATTCTACTCAGACATGTCGCTCAACATGCTAAACAGCCTTTAAATCAGTCTTTGAAGTCATTTTAAGCTCTCCAAAGTCAAAGCTTTCTGCAAGTGAGCGCGCAGATACCCCGAAAACACATCGATCCTGTTGCTTCCCAAACAAATTCTAAGAACTCTCCTATTTTTAAAGTAATATAGTTAAGTATACTTAGTAACCTATGCGCACTGTTTTCAAAGTTTTTATTTGTTTTTTATTTTTTTTTATTTAAACTCTATTCAATGGTAATGTTTTAAATCCAGTTTTTTTAATTTAACATATTTCTGTGTTCCCATTTACATTTCATAAACAGTCGAACTTTCAACCAAACAACATAAAAACAAAAATTATTTATTATTTTTTTATTATTTGTTTATGCAATTTTTAAGATGTGAATATATAACAATTCTTTATAAATTGTTTTTGAAATTATTTGCTCTTCTAAGAACTAGGAAGGTCTCTGAGGAGCGGAGCCAGAACCAGCCGATAACGAATTGTAACTATCCACAACGTTTTCTTTGCCATTAACTTCTGAGCGTCCTTCAAATCCGTTTATATTTTCAAGAAGATTGTTCACATCGCTGCCGCTCCCTTCTCCCTTTCCATCCACGACGATAATGCCGACCAATAGGCAGACGAAGATAATTTGCCAAAGTTTCATTATTTTAAGGAATTCAAAATGTCACACTTTTCGAATGTAAACGTCTCGAACTGAAGGTGCAGTCTAAGCTTTTCAGCTATAAAATTAATTCTTTTATACAAAAGTGAGCAACACGTGCGAGTTGAATATTAAAACGAATCAATTGAATAATTCGCTTCTTTTGATAAAAACAATTACAAAAATTAGTTACGGATTGTTGAAAAACAAAACAAAACGGGAGACCGTTTTTGGCGGCTCTGGTGACGCACAGAAACTACACGAATTCCCTGCTGAAAAGTTCAAAGATCGATGTAAAGATCGTTTTTGCTGATAAGTTTTCCTTAGGTTGTTAGGTTAGTTAGGTAATAGGCACCAATGAACCTTGAACTCAATGAATCCCCTTCTTAAAACAAAAAAACACTTTAGGGTAGTAGATGTTGTGTTTTATTCATTTGGCTTTGCTTTAAAAGTAATGATTAATACTTGCGAGGTTGCACTTTCGAGAGTTTCTTCTATATTATGAAAATCTTTCTGTAAAGGAAAAATTCTACTCAGACATGTCGCTCAACATGCTAAACAGCCTTTAAATCAGTCTTTGAAGTCATTTTAAGCTCTCCAAAGTCAAAGTTTTCTGCAAGTGAGCGCGAAGATACCCCGAAAACACATCGATCCTGTTGCTTCCCAAACGAATTCTAAGATTTTTAAAGTAATATAGTTAAGTATACTTAGTAACCTATGCGCACTTTTTTCAAAGTTTTTATTTGTTTTTTATTTGTTTTTATTTAAACTCTATTCAATGGTAATGTTTTAAATCCAGTTTTTTAATTTAACATATTTCTGTGTTCCCATTTACATTTCATAAACAGTCGAACTTTCAACCACACAACAAAACAAAAATTATTTATTATTTTTTTATTATTTGTTTATGCAATTTTTAAGATGTGAATATATAACAATTCTTTATAAATTGTTTTTGAAATTATTTGCTCTTCTAAGAACTAGGAAGGTCTCTGAGGAGCGGAGCCAGAACCAGCCGGTAACGAATTGTAACTATCCACAACGTTTCCTTTGCCATTAACTTCTGAGCGTTCTTCAAATCCGTTTAAATTTTCAAGAAGATTGTTCACATCGCTGCCGCTCCCTTCTCCCTTTCCATCCACGACGATAATGCCGACCAATAGGCAGACGAAGATAATTTGCCAAAGTTTCATTATATTAAGGAATTCAAAATGTCACACTTTTCGAATGTAAACGTCTCGAACTGAAGATGCAGTCTAAGCTTTTCAGCTATAAAATTAATTATTTTATACAAAAGTGAGCAACACGTGTAAATTCAGTATTAAAACGAATCAATTTTATAATTGTTTTTTTTTACTTAATTCTTATAATTAAATTTAAAATATTAGTTACGGTAGGTAAATGAAAAATATGAGAAGCGAGAAATGATTACGAAATAAGTTCACATTTTTTTTTAATAAATATTCACTTCAAAAGTATTACAAGTGATGTTTATAAAAAGCGGTCCTTTGCATAAAATCCAAATACACATGGCGAAAATTAAGTGGAATAAAGCTGACTTAGTAGCTAATTAAGTGAAATAATGGAAATCCATACGCATTTCCTGTTGAAGAGAGCAATGCTGCCGATGTCGATCCTTGATAGATGCGCCAACTTATTAAGGAATAAGGCTCGCAAGTGCCAAAGTCTTCCCATTGGTCAGAGTCGGACAGTGGCACATCATGTGCTGGTCACTTTTCTCTTAAAGAGAAAATTGAATCGCTACAGTTAAGTGACTAGTCAGGGCACACTGTAACAGAGGTTAGTAGATTGGAGATCGTTTCAAGGGGGGCACTAGTGGTCCATCCCGACCAGGTTTCTCTGGGGATTCTACACAAACTCTTCTCGGCCCAGGGTCGATTATAATCTAATAAGCTAAAGGAACTCTAATCGTTATCAGAGCATTACACCGAATACACTTTTCAGCAAAGTTTTGAGCCCAATACACAACAATTTGAATGCGCTTCTTCAAGCCTAAACGATTCGTAGCCAACATATTTTCATCCAACACTGCCATGAAAGCCCAATCTTCACTATTCTATCCAAAAAAAGCACTTTAAAGTGAACGTCAAGAAAGCAAAACAAATTAAAACAAAAACTTTTTGTAAATAATGAAGAATTCGAAAAATTATTTACGAAAATTATGCACAATAAAATAGTAAAATATATTAGAGATGCATGCATTATCCTACATGGCGAACATGTAGATAATAACAAATACAACAACAACCACACGCACACACACACACTACAGGCTGCCATACTGACAGACAGCATCACATAGCATCGTCGTCGCATTAGAGGTTAGGAGTGCAGCGACAACTGCAGCTGCTGCCAATGCAAGGGGGATTTAATGCACATTGTACGATTTGCAGGATATTGATGAAAAAGCTTTAACTGGCAAGGCATGTGGAATTCTATGGAGTTGCGCCTAAGTGCATTAAAAGTTCGCTGATATTCATAAAAAAAATAAATATTGTAAATTAAGCTTTCAGCGCACAACAGGTCATTAGAAATATTTCTTGGACACTGCCATAAAGTGCACACATAACCTTCAAAAAATTTCTGATTTCTTAATCAAAGCACAACATTTCGGCTTGAAATCGCTTGGGAGCACAACAATGTCTCTTCATATATATTACAAAATTATTTTTAATTACCAAATATATTTAGCTCAATGGTTGGCCGTTAAAAAACTGCTTTGTTGTTATGCCATAACGCAGCTGCAAGTTGGGTTCTGAGGTGTAATTTTATCCACCGAAAAAAAAAAAACAATTGTACACAACACGTTCTCTGCTCACGCACTTGCGGCCAAAACGTCGAAACGGCGTTTATGTTGCGATGGTAGGAAAAATTTCAATTTTACACCGCAATCACGTCCAGCGCGCACCAAATACGCCAAACGTGGCGGCCGGCATCGAAGACGAATAACTCATTGGAAATTTTCAACTTTGCCGCCGCAGAAACACCAATAAAAATTTTGTTAGCGGCAAAATTTCAAGCAACTGCGCTGTCAAAATGCGTTGCGCACACGCCACCAACTTAGAGGTCATCATAATGTAATAAGCGGTCGCGCGGGTGGCCCAAACGTCCAGCGACCAGCGTCCTCAAGAAACCGCAAACGTATTTAAACGATCGTTGCCAATAAACACGGCAGCAGTTCGATTCTAACGGTCTTGAGCCAAACATCAACAACAACAACTACTACAACACCCATAAGGATAATACGCCCTGTTATTGCTTTGCTACTCTACAACATAAAAGCAACAACAAAAAATGTCTAAATTGTGCTGTTTGCTGGCGACGCTCGGTGTGCTCGTGGCGCTTGGCGGAGCGGAACCGCCACGCCCACGCTTACGCTTTCCGGGCGCAGCCAACAACCGGCCACTGCCATTTTTGGCACGTCAAGAGGCAGCCGAACCGCCAGCACCCGCCGAGCCTGCACCCTATCCGCCAGCCGGTCTGAAGCCGGAGCCAGCCTTCGAATTGCCGCAGCCCGATCAGGCCTACGGTCCGCCCGATCAGACCTATGGACCTCCCGATCAGACCTATGGACCGCCCGATCAGACCTATGGGCCTCCCGATCAGACCTATGGACCGCCCGATCAGACTTATGGCCCACCGGAGCCAGAGCCCGAAGTAGTGCCGGACGTAACTTACGGCCCACCACCGGCACCAGCCGCCACTTACGGCCCACCTGGCACGCCAGCCGAAGAATACGGACCACCACCACCAGCGCCTGCAGACAATGGCGCCTTGCCACAATCGGCCTCCATCATTCAGCCACGTGACTTCTATGCGCGAAGCGCATTTGCGCTGCCGCGTTTCGAACGCTTGACTGCCTTCCGTCCCAGACGTCGTCCGGCGCCCGCTAAACTGCGCAGACCCCAGAACAATGCGCGTCCCGCGCAACTACGACGGGCAGGTCCCCAACCACAGCCGGCCAAGTTAATTCTTACCTTCAATCATTAAAAACGTTAGACGCCCTCGAAATACCCGCTCCGTGCTTTAGCGGAATTGGTGTATTTGTTGTGAGTTCTATTGCGTTATTATTAAGTAGTAATATTGTTGTTGTTCAGTTGTAAAAAGGTTATGTTTCGAACAAATACAAAAATTTATGATTTTTTAACACTGCTTGGCACTTTTTTCTTGCAATTTTAAAGAATATTTTGAACAGCACAATTTCAGGCACCTGTTAGCACCTTTTACTCAACAATGACTGAAGTCGACTTAAGCGTTTTTCGTTGTTGACCATAGAAATACCACTGATTGATTGTTGTTAGCTGTTGATGGCTATGAACGGCAGAGGCAAAAGCAAGTTTTATGAAAAGACAACCAGAATTATGGCTCTAGTAGAACCAATAAATGTTAAAACTATTAAAAAACGTAGTTTTTACACAAACAACAATGTTCTTTTAAAAATTCATATCGTTGCAACTGCCTTTCTCTTTGCCAGTGTTTTTTCACAATTTGGCAGCACTTTCCCTGCCTCAAACATAAAAACTACCGATGGCAACGCTCTGTGCTCGGCAATAACAAACCGATCTGTCAGTCACGTATACAGAGTTTGTAAACAAAGCAACAAAAACAAAAAAAAACGATTGAAACTGCGTACTTGCTTCAACTTTTCTCATCAAAAATACTATAGAAAAGCGCAAATTTAATGGATTTAAATATAAAAATTATTGATGCTGTTAAAAAGTGTCCGCTGCTGTACAAGAGCAACGCTTCGCTGCCGGAACGACAGTGTGGTTGGCGTCAAATAGCCGAGCAGATGAAGCTGCAAGGTAGGAGTGGTACTTAGACATTCTTACATTTAAACTGGAGTTTAAAGTTTTAATCAAATGCTATTTCGTCACACACGCACACACAGAACAATTCCTAAAAAGTCGCTGGTACTTTCTGCGCGAGCATTATCAGCGCGACTGCCAGAATGAGCAGCGCAGCACTGGCAGCCAGTTTATCTACAAAAAGGAAATGGAATTTCTATTGCCCTACTTGCGGCAGCGCAACGTCAGCGCCACCGACGAGCAAGTACTGCCGGACAATCTGATTGAGCCCGAGTTCATAATAACCGAGAAGGATTTAGAAAACGATAGCGGCAATGAGGAGTATGTGTTTTTGGAGGTGGAGACAATTGGCGAGAATACGGAGGAAGTAGAGTCTGCCAGGGAGGACGAAGAAGAACCGTGTGAGCACTTGGAGATGGATCAGCCAACAGCGGCTACAAAAGTCGCAGATAACGCTGCTGTTGCAACAGCTAAGCAATGCGAAACAAAAGAGACCAAAGCAGCAACCAACAAAGATGAAAAGACTGCGCAGCAGCAATCTAAGGAAAAGCAAGGCGAGCGAGATGCAGTTGAACGACAGACTGTGGAAATCAAAGATGAAAGCGCAGCACCTGGCACAAAAAAAGCTGCCGTGGAGAAAAAGGGTAATTGTGGTGGCGGCAGTGGGGGTGCAGCTGACGGTGGCGTTAGCAACAGCGAGGCAAGTGAACGCTCCGAAGATGATATTTTCGGTGAACTAGTCACGGCCATGTTAAAGCGTATGCCTGCCGATAAGAAGCGTTCAGTGAAGAAGGATATTATGAATTTGCTGCTGACTTGAATCCTTTTTCAAATTTTTACATAAACATTAAAAGTGGTTACTCGACAATTAACGTATGCTTATCACAATTTAGCTTAGATCGCAACATATTTATGTATGTAACTAGTAGTTAAGGTTTTTTATGATTTGTAGTACTAACTAAATTAAATGTTAATCTGATTTGAATGTGTTTATCTTGAAAGTGATTGATCTGGAGCAGAGATGGATGCATGTAAAAAGTTGCACCTTGCTGCAACTATGAACTGTCAGGCCAACGATGTCGCTTCAAATTTTCGCTCATACAGCAAACAACAATTACCTGCACCGTTTTTATTTTATTTATTATTATATTGTTTTTTTGTTAAAACATTTTCTTAATATTTTTTTGGCATTATTTTTTTTTTGTTGCTATATTGCATTTCCACTACCTGAGCTAATGACTAACAGCAAAATATAAGTGTATATGTGTTAGGGAAAACTAAAATTAAGCACTAACCAACTTGCAATTTGTAATATTTCTGCTCAACAGCCAACAAGTTATTTCATCTCGCATTCATTATTCATTTACAAAGCCAATTTGAAGCTCTCATCCCCCCAGTCCGAATCGATGCTTGTTTAGTATTTACGCAAAAATTTGTACGTGTCAAATTTGCAGCCACCGCGCGCCTTGGCAAACACAAACATGAAGCACTTGGAGCAGTCGTCGAGCAGATGCAGCTGCTTGGCATGCGTCACGCCCGCCTGCAGCGCAGCGCATAGCTCCTCCTGCCATGTGTTCTCCATATTCTCGCCCAGATACACTGCGGCCACAGTGTCGCCTATTGTTGCCAGTCGTCGCGCCATCAGCTCGTTGCGCACCACCACCACAATGCGCGCATAATGGCAGAACTTGACCCACTGCTCGATCTCGGTGAGACGCACATGTGCATTCACATCGATGATGATCAGTTGGCAGTTGAGCACGTTTATCTGGCGCAGCACTTCCATTTCGAGTGGCGCGACAAACTTTTCACGATCGACGCCGGCAATCTCGAACGAGCCCTCGTACACCGGCTTCTGCATGTACCACGGATGCTTGCGATGAACAAAGTCGTAGGCCAGCTTCTGGCGTTCCTGGTGCTCGCACGCCAGCGTGTCCATTCGCTGATCGATCGGCTCCATGCACGGTTCGCGTATGTACAGGCAACTCTGCGCGCCCTCTTCGTCCTCGGGTGCGATCTCTTGGGCCCGCTTCCAGGCGGCAATCGCCTTCTCTTTCCGTTCGACCTGCTCGCGATCCCATTTGCTCGGACAGCAGTGAAACTTGATGGGCTCGAGATAATCCTGATAGCCTTTGTCGGCGAGCAACATGTGCGCCCACATATTGTCGAAGCGACGCTCGGGCACAAACAATTTGTAGTTCCTGCTGCGCGTCTCGCAGCGATTCTCCCACAGAATCAGTGGCCACAAATCGTCAAAGAAAGACTTGCGTAATGTTAGTGTAATGGTCGACATGTTGACCGATTTTACGCGACTCTTTTGCTAACCGAAAAATTGCCTATTTGCCTGTCGGCTGTGGAAAAGAAAAAACGCAATTTGAAAAATTCTTCAAATCGAAAAGCCAAATTCAGAATAGTTCAACGAAAACTTTTCTCTTTACGTCGGCGCACGATTGCGTCTATGTGGGACCTTTTCGCTCTCAGTTACCGTTAACAGTTAAGGATTTTGCCAATGGAGGAGCTAATCGATAATCTGTGCGATAGGCTGCACTGCACGCAGCTGGCCGACGATCTCGAGAAGCTGGACTATGTGCGCGAAATGTTGCTGCGCGTGCAGCAGCAGGAGCTCTTCTATCGGGTGCTCGGTCCGGACGACTACCTGGACGATGTCGATGAAAGCGTGCCCAAGATGGATGGATTCTCGAGGGCAACACAGGGGAGTCAATCCACGGCGCTACCTGGGCGTGGTCAAAGCACTTTCATATCGGAGCAAACAGATCGCACCGAACAGACTGAAGCGGTCGCACAGGAGGAAGAACTGCCTGATGAGGAATGTATCTCGTATCTGGGGGAGAAAGTGAACTTTGATCTGCCAGAGGATACCTGGCATGGCTTCTTTAAGGGCTATCAGATACTCAGCGAAGCCGAGGAGTTTTCGCTCAGTGAGAACAAGAAATGCATTGAACTGACACCAAACGATTGCGATGAGAGTCTGGATGCATATTTGCGTAAGTAGACAATTTCGAAAGTCTACTTTGATCTACTTCAGCTTCCAGTATGAATCACTTTCTCAACACATTATTATTATTATTATTATTGATGGGGACGATGCACTGCGACCTGTAGATCTATTGTACCCTCTTCTTGGACTTCAAAGACTGTCAGTGAGTCCAGTATCCAGGAAGAATTTTAGTATGCTTCCTACACCTTTGGATACCCAGTCCGTACCTGGTATAAGATGGTCCCGCAGGTGTTTCTTTCTTTTATGCATGAGTACAGGACACTCTCCTAGTATGTGTAATGCAGTCTCGTTTTCTTGCAAGCAGAACCTGCAATACCCGTTTTCACCGATACCTAGTTTGGCTAGATGATAATTCAATCTGCAAAGCCCTGTTAGCACTCCCGTGATAATCCTTAGTTACTCTTTGATAGGGTGATGCATTGCTCGAATCTTTTCCTATTGTAGGACCCGATAACCATCTTGGAATGCTCTAGACCTGGTAGATTTTCCCAGCATTGATTCCTTCTGGTTATCTCGTCCTCGTTAGGATAAAAGAAGCTCCTTTTCCCAAACCACAAAAGGGTTCAGTGGTTGTAAAGGCCAAGTTCGTTTAGCTTCTTAAGGCCTGGAAGATAGTGGTGTGTTTTCCCGTAGGTTTCGAGTATCTTATTCTCGACCTTATCCTCAGTTCCGATATTTATATTAGTCATCCGTAAGAGAGCCCTCTTCGCCTTGGTCTGTATATGCAAGTAAAGAGGTATAAGTTGGAGGTGAACCTCCATAGATGCTGTGGGACACGTTATCAAAGCCCCTGTTATGCATACGCATGTCAGTCTTTGTAGCTTGCTGAGCGCCTTGATGGTGGTTAGTTGGCTGGTCTTGTTCACGATCGCCGTGTAGATCTATCTCATAATAGTCGGAGTGCAACCCTAACTTTCATCCGCATAACCCTGGACCGTTAGGCCAGCGTTAGTCAGCTCCTGTAACAGGTCATCAACCACGAGGCTCCACAGAAGCGGGGATAGTACTCCTCCCTGTGGACAGCCTCTGGTTGTGTTTGCTATTACGAAGCCGCCCGTACTAGTTTGTATCTCCACCAACGTAGAAGTGAGCATACTGTGTATTCAACCTCTTAGAGGCTTTGTCAGGCCCCTTCTGGTTAAAGAATTGTCTATAACTTCATGAGAGGTGTTGCCGAAAGGCCCCTCTACATCCAGGAAGGCACTTAGTGTCACTTAGTTTCCTTCTCTTCTAGACTTTCCTGTAGCTCACTTGTCAGCTGGTATAGAGTAGTTTCGGTGGAACGTCCTGCTCTATATGCATGCTGACACGTTTGAATAGGACTGTCCTCCTTACATAGTTGTCCACAACCTTCGCTAGAGCTTTCAGAACGAATGAAGTAAGGCAAATTGATCTGAAGGATTTCGGGTGAAATGAATCCTTCTTCCCGACCTTCGGTATAAAGACAACCTTTCCCCTTCTCCAGGCTTCTGGTATATATCCCAGGGCCAGACTGGCTCTAGCTATCTTCAAGAGATGGTTTCTAGTAAGACCCATCTTTTTCTGTAGTAGGGCCGGAAATATGCCATCCGGTTCAAGTGATTTCAGTGGTTCAAAGGTATTTACCGCCCACTGCACGTTTTCCTCCGTGCAAATTTCCTTTGCCACTAACCAATCTTTTTTAGAGATCCAGCGTAGTGCATCAGCCTGTCCCGCCCCTCTCCAAGCAATAGAGCCCGGGAAGTGATTATCTAGAAGTAGCTGAACCTTCTCGTCCTCACTCAACTTCTCTTCTCAACGCAACTTCCTTTGACTTCTCCGCAGGCGCTGGTGTACGTTGTTTCGTAATCGATCTCTTCACCGGCAACGATAATGACAATCAAACGCTGATTGTGCGTTTGCGCGAAAGCGAGCTGCAACTCTCCAAAGAGATTGGCTTTCCCGTAACGTCGACACTCTTCGTCAAGCTGAGTCCGCGTCTGCAGTACACCGGCGTCATGGATCCGCCCGACATGGAGGTGATGCTGGAGAAGGGCGACCGCATCACGCTGCACACCGATCGCATGTTGTCGTTTCGCGGCTCGAAGAAGCGCACCTACGTCAATGCGCGCTTCCTGATCGACGACGTGGAGCCGTGCGACTGTCTGCTGGTCGGCCCCGACATACAGTTGTTTGTGAAACACAAGAAGGAGGGCCGCCTCAAGTGCGTTGTGCTGGAAGGCGGCATACTAAAGTCGCGACTGCCGGTGCTCTTTCCGGCCAAATGCAACAAGTTTCGACTGTCGCTCGAGGAGCTCGAGGACATTACGTTCGCCAAGGAGGTGGGCATCAATGTGATTGTCTCGTATATAGCCGGCAGCGTGGAGTATCTGGACAATCTGCAGGAGTGCCTCAGGCTGTTGCAGTGCGACAAAATGCGTCTCTTCGCGCGCGTTGTGCTCAACGAGCTCCGGGGCTGCCGCGACGAAATGAACTGGGCAGCGGACAGATATGACGGCTTCATAATCGAGCTGAGCGTGTCCGAAAAGAATCCGGACATTGATATTATGCACCTGTGTCCGGCAGCGGCAAGCTTCATAAAGCGGGTCTACGACCAAAAGAAGCCCATCATCTTCGATCCGCTGGTCATAGCGCAGAAGCGACTGGTCATCGATCCGGAGCACTTTCTGCCCATCTTCTACTATCCGGATCGGTATCTGGTGAAGTGCGATCGGTCGCGCAGCTCGTTCTACTTTTACTTTCTGCAGAACTCGCTCTGTCGCACCATGCCGCAGGAGCAGCTCTCCCATCTGCCCTACTGCGACAAGTCGCTGACGGGCAGCGACAGTTTGGCGCGCTCCGCAGTCAGCGCCTCCTTCGAAATGAACGCCGCTGCCATATTTGTCGTCTCGCTTACCGGCCGCATGGCCACCAAAATTTCCCACTATCGGCCGCATGCGCCAATCATCTTCATCACGCGCATGCGCTCCGCCGAGAAATTCATCTCGCTCTACCATCACGTCACCATGCTGTGCTATCGCGGCAAGTGCGAGACGTCGCACAGGCGCGCCGTCTACAAGCATCTGCTCTTCGGGCTGCTGTATGCCAAGTCGCGTCGCATACTGCGCCACAACGACAATGTGATTTTCGTGTACGGCAGCGAGGAAGGCACCAAATGTCCGGACAAATATATGGCGTACAAGTTCGACGAGAAGGACTTTCCCACCCACCTCAGCAAGACACTCTTCACAATGCACACCATTAACATTTTTCGCAAATCCAAACCGCCCACTTGATTACTTGCGAATTCGTTGGCAAACGACATGGAACATTTTCGGAAGGCAAAAATTTCGTTTATGCAAATTTGTGGTATTGTAGCAAGGGAAATTGTTTTTTTTTGTTGAAATTAATAAATGCTGCATTGAGGCATTGAGTTGAAATTTTTAAGTCTTGAGTTGCCATAAAGAGCTGCACAAAATGTTCTATTTGGCACACTTCACTACTGCTCAGTACTGTCAAGTACTGTACTTCAGTGTCGCAATGACAGCAAATGCAAATGCTCAATAGTTCTATTCTGCAACAAAGCAAGCACTGCATCATTCCAAAACCTTTTCGCTACAGCAGCGACAGTGCTTGTGTTCTGTTGCGAAACAAAACATCAAAACAGAAAGCTATAATGAGGTTAAGTAACGGTAAATCATAGCAAGCACACGGAGTGAAGTAGAACTTCTACTTCACACCGTGTGAAGCAGAACTTCTACTTCACACCGTGTGAAACAGACTTAAATAAATATCGAAAAAACATGTTTTAAACCTGCGTTTTTTTACATTAATGTTGTTGTAGTGCTTTAAATGCAGCCCAGATTCCATACAAAATACCAAAAACAAACATCAGCTACTCCGATCGTGCAAAACAAAACACCGTATGCTTGAAAATGTTCTACTTCAGTGCTGCACTTCAGTCTTGTTCTACTTCAGTGTTGTTCTACTTCCGTGTCGTTCCACTGCAGTATTGTCCTACTTCAGTGTTGTTCTATTCCAGTGTTGTTCTAAATACTTCAATGTTGTTCTACTTCAGTGTTGTTCTATACTTCAAGGTGCTTGAAGTTCTATTGTCGTTTCGTGCAGTATTTGTATGAATATCAAAAGCTTCCTTCAGTGCAGTGCTTGTTTTGTAGTGAAAGTGAAGAGCGGCAGTATTTGAAAGCACAGCGATGGCTTGCAAGTCATTTTTATAGTGCATGCGCAGCTCTTTGAGTTTCCAGAAGGCAATTGGCCATCGCCAATGGCAGCTCGTATGGGAACAGGAGTTAACAGAAATTGATTACAAAACAAACTTTAGTAGCATAACACAAGTTTGGCGCTTACAATAGCAACAACTACGCTGCACATTTTTCATTACAATTTTGTAAAAGTATTTTCTTTTTTATTATTATGTCATCAGTAGTAACACAAGCTTTTGTTTTACACTAAGCCTTCATTATGTGGAATGTTCAGTGTTGCAGCTTAAATCTAGTTTAAGTTGATTTTACAAATCTATTTGCTCGCTGCCCAAATGCAGTGTGACCACAATTAAAGCTCGAATGTATGCAAGACTTCAATTTTGTTAGTACATGTCATGCAACACAAAAATAATACATAATTACATAGGTACACATGGGGATTACATAATAGCAAATATTATTTACTTATATGAAAAACAACATTAGCAAGTTTATACATAAACTGTTTGCTTTACAATACTTTTCCAAAAAGCTTGAATCCAACAAATTGCACTTTACATGCTCCACATTTATTCTTATGGCATAGTGCAATTAAATACAACAATTGCCAAACAACTGTATGGCTTGGAGTCCACCAAAAATCTTACCATAACACAAAAAAAATAAACAAAATATGTGGCGTGCAAGAATTAAATCTAAAACAAAAAATGTGTCAATGAGAGCAGCGATATTTTAAAGCGAAACCGTATTGTATAACAAATTTCCATGGTCCGCCAGCACATGTTGCCTGCTACAAGCGGTGCTAAATTAAAGCACACAGTTGATTTGGTATGTTTTTGAGCAAAAATGTTTTCAAAACGAGAAATTGCCAGCTCGGCTACGTTTTGTTGAGTGGTTTAGCGGTAATGTGTTCATAGGAGGCCTGCAAAGAAGTGGTTGAGATTGATTAAGATTTGTAGAAATAAAACTTACTGCAACTTACTTTTAAAGTGGTATAACAGTAGCCGGCAATGCCGTTCATTTCAAACTGAAAATTGGGACCACCAGTAAGATCGTCTAGCAGTGCCAGCTCGGCGCCCAAATGTGGCACGGCGGCGCGCAACACCAGAAACAGTGTAAGCGGCATCATGCTGTCGGCGGCCAGTACCACAGCATTAGCTAGAAAATGTTTAATAGTTTATTTAATCTTAAAACTGAAATTGACTCCAACATAACTGGTGAATTATGAATGGATTTTAATAAGCCTACAGTCCCAATGAATGATTGCATTTCTGCACTACTCACCACTTGCGACCATTTTATGTGCATCGGTTATTTGCTGCATGCAATTCTCTATCACAGTTAACATGGCTTTCGGACTGTACTTCTCCTGCAGCTGCTTAAGCGTTTGTGTAGCATCGTAGAACAGTGTGTGCTTGACAATAGGCAGCAAAGTGCTGTGTTGAATAACAATCACAAATCAGACAATTAAAAATAACTTCAAATTTCTGCAGCTCGAAACATTTACCTTTCTAGGCCCAAGCACTCGGTCAGTTCAGCGTCTTTAAGCTTCTCGGCATACATTAAATTTTGCCGATACATTTCATCCTTGCCGCTGTATTTGTTTGCATACAAAACAAACAGCGTCGAATAGATGCCTTCGGACAGAACAATCGGATAGAGCAGCGTTATGTGGGATACCACTTCGCGTGTGCTCTCTACGATGCAGTAATCCTCTGGCAGCGCCGGGAACATTTTTCGCACAAAGCGATACACGCGCTTCGATATGGACTCCCATTCGCGCATTGCCTGTTTGGCCAGTATCGATGTTGGTTTCACCTTCCAGCAGCCGTACGAGATGTAGAAACAATTCGCAATGCGCTGATTGAGCAGTGATAGGGGATGGTGGCGTTCCTTGAATGCCTGCAACAAATACTCTTTGATGGCCGCCACATCCTGTTCGCCCAGGGTGCTTATGCCAAACGTGGGCACAATTTCGAGATCATTCTGAGACGAAAAGCTGCAAAAAACGAAAATCATTAAACCATTTTTCTAATTGCCTACAATGCCAAACCGCACCTATTGTTGTTCAAGCTCTCGCTCAGGTTCAGCACGCTATCGAATGAGGAACGCAAACTGGGCGAACTGGAGTCATTGTGCCAATGACCAGGCGGCACGTGCAGCATCGCATTGTCCTCCCCATGATAGAAACTATGCGGCAGCCACAAATCGAAATCGTTCATGTCCGCATCGTAGAGCGTCTCTTGCGAGTGCGAGCGACGCGGATCGGTTAGGCCACCGCTCAGGTCTAAAATGCTCGACTTGGCGGTGGTCAGCAGGCTGTTTGTGGACTTGAGACTCAACTTATCGAAGCTGCTGGAGAAGCCCAGCGATATGTTTTTGCCAAAGTAGCTGCGCGTGGACTGATATGCGGTATCCTGTTGTTCGAGTGCTTTCTCGCGTTCGCGTTGCGTATTTATGAAAACGGCAATGCGATTCCATAGTGTTTTCGTAGCGTTCAGGGTATTTTCGGATTTTTTGTTTTGCGCCCAGTTGGCGCCCAGTACTTCCTCCTCAAAGTTGTCGAACAGCGAGCGCCACTTGCGTGTGTTATCCACAACCAGCGCGCCAATGGAGCTGCAAGTGACAAAAATGGTTCAACTAACATTGACGAGTTCGATGTTCAAACAAATATTTTTAATTACGTGGGATATTTGGGAAATTGCCTATTAATGGCCATGGAGCCAGCAACAATGTGCACATCCTGCCAGCTGCCACTCAACTGGCCACTCAGCACGTTCCCAATCATTTGCCGGGAGGCAAACTCGTCATCGTCGTGTATGCCTGAGTCCTATGGAAGAACGAATTGTATCTCATTCAAAAACCATCTTATATCGGTGTTCTACCTCGCCATCCACTACACTGGTCGGCATATAGTAGGTGCCCTTGCCAATTGGTCCGTACATCGACAGTTCGCCCTCGTAGTAGTAGCCGTTCTCGAAGACAGCAATGCCGGTGCCAGCCAGCTCGTCGTTGCTGAAGATGCCCTCGAAGTAGTCGCCGTTCATGCTGATGCAGGTGCCGGCGCCAATGCGTTTGTTGTCGGCAAACATGCCCATGTATTTGTCGCCTGTCAGCATGTCGTCCAGTATGCCGTAGCCGCACTTGGCGTTCCCCTGATATTCGCCCACGTAGGTGTAGTTGTTGCTGCGCAGCAGTCCGTGTCCGTGAAAGAGGCCCTCACGAAAGTGCCCCTCGTACACCTCGTTGTCCTTCATCTCGTAGATGCCGTGGCCATGAAATTTGCCCGCCTTGAAGCTGCCCTCGTAGATGCCCGCAGCGGGTATAACCATCTTGCCGTAGCCTGTGTGAGAACGAGAGAATTGATGAAAATCAATTAAAATGCATTTCACTATACGTGAGTGATGTCTTTAAACAATCACTGCAATTTTACCTTCAATTTCGCCATTGCGTATCTGCCCATAGTAGACCTTTCCGTCCGGATACTCCAGATGACAGCGGCCGTGCAGCACACCGTTGCGCCAGCGTCCCGAAGCAAAGACGCCCGCATACTTGGCATGATTGCGACTAAACATGTAGCGCGTATTGCGCACATTCGACAGCTTTGTTTCGGGCGCTCGGCCCAGCGCAGCCTTGATGCTGGACTCGAGCTGATCGAACCAGAGTTTCTTGTCGTGATGACTGCGCGCCGTCAGCGTGAAAGTGCGTTCGGGCGTCGTGAGCCGCAACGCGGTGTCATTCTCCACCTTCAGCCAGAGTACGTTGAGCGGGTAGGTCTGCAGCTGGCTGCCCACCTGGCACAGGCAGTCGGAGAACAGTATGAACGTTGTGCTCGACATGCTCATGGCGCTGTGCGCCAACTTCAGCGGCACTGTGGCCGACGTTAGTATGACGCGTCGCTGCTTGCGTCGAAAGTGGCGTATTTTGGCGTTGCGCTCGTTACGCTGCCAAAACTCGAGTGTGTTCTCGGCCAGCTCTATGTCGATGCGCTGTTGACGCGCGTACGCCTCCCACGCCAGCAGATGTTCGCCGAATTCGGGCCGCGTCTTGACCAACAGCTCCAGAAATTGCACATACAGTGGAAAGATTTGAAAAGGCTGCTGGCAAACGCGCACCAAGTCCAGCTCGTCGCGCTGCTCCGCCGGCAGCAGTGGCACACTGGCCAGATGCGCATAGAGTTTGGCCGCCTCCGTGTAGCCGTCGATGGAGTAAATGTCACAGTAGGCTTTGGTGTATTGGCCAAAGAGCTCGATGCATTCGCGATAGTGCTGCACGAAGAGCAACTCTGCCGGACTGGTGTAGTCGCCGCGATAGAAGCCTTCCAGCGACTTGAGCGATGCGGCCAGCAAGCAGAGTATTTTGTTGTAGCACTGGCACACCAGCTGCAGCTGCTTCAGCACCACGGCACTGGTCTGCTGCTGGAAAAGCTGCAGTTTGTGTATGGCGGGTCGATACTTGAGCAACAACTGCAGCTGCAGTTGCAGCGCGTAGTAGCAGTTGTGGTACTGACGTTGAAACGGACGGCGATTGTGTAGCGTAAAGTTGGCCGAGGCGAGCAGCAACGGAATACTCTGGCTGCGCGCACCCTGCGGCATCTGCAAGGCGAGAAAGTCACGATTAAAGTTGAGCAGCTGTTTGTCCTTCAACTGCAGTTCGCCGCGTGCATTTAGCAGAACTGTCTGAAAATCGCCACAGCAGGCGCTCAAAACTGTGCGCTGCTCTGCCGCCAACTGCAGCTGGTCCAGCTTCAGCTCGGTGGGTGCGCTGAGATCGCTCAGCTCGGGCTGCGCGTTTAATTGCTGCTGCGTATTCAGACCCCAATGGTAGAGGCGGCCGTCCAGTGTGCGCGCCACGCTGTGCTCACGACCAGCGGCAATGCTGCACACGCCCAGTGCCTCTAGCTTCTGCAGGCAGTTGATGG
Source organism: Melieria omissa (assembly GCA_963971225.1). NCBI lineage: Eukaryota > Metazoa > Arthropoda > Insecta > Diptera > Ulidiidae > Melieria > Melieria omissa. The sequence goes on along the minus strand of OZ020268.1, from coordinate 75,244,985 downwards.
CGTTTCGCTTAATGTGATCGCCGGTGCCGAGCAAACCGTTGTTCTGCGCGCCAAAGGTGCACACCTGAGTGTGCAGCAGTCGGTAGCCTTCGATGAGCACACCACGCACGGCAGTTTCCATGTCATCCAGATCGCCGGGCGTGCGGCTGGACTTGCTGCTGCTGTACGAGCGAACCGACGAATTCGAGTTCAGCTCTAGCTTTTTGTCAGCGTCGTCGATGTTTGAGTGCTCCGGTTCCACAGTGCCGACAACAGGTGCCAGTAGACCGTTGCGCGAGGGCGAAGGCGTGTGTCGCGAGGTGCCTGCAGCAAAGTAAAGAATTAGTACATTTTAATTTGCATTGCTTTGCCAACATCACTCACTTGCCACATTCGCCAATTTCTTGCCCAGCAGCTCCAGCGGATCGTCCTGTTCCGGGTAGCTGCAGCGTAGCAGTACCGCAAAGAACTCATCGCCCGCCGCCAAGTCCACTATCTCTTTGCTCTCGTCGAATAGACGCAAATGCTTTGGCTGCACTTCAGCATTGAACACATCGCCACAACTGCCCATCACGTACACGCTGCCAGTGCGTGTAATGAAAAGCACTCCGTGCGCCGAGCAGCACACGCGCTCAATAAATATGCCTTCTTCGGACAGTTCCAGCGGATCGAACAACAGCGTCTGCCAGCTGTCTGCACGAAAGTTGACCGGCCCAACTATTGCCGTGGACAACTGCTGCATGTGTACCTCCCCCGCTGTGGTCACAACGAAGAGCTGCCGCGTCTGTCGACAGTAGCCCACGTCCACCACATGTGTGCGTTGCAACTGCAGCCACAACGTTGGCGTCTGCGCTGCCGGCTTCTCCGCCACGTACAGACAATGGTCAGCGGTGAGAAGAAAGAGCAGCGCTGGTTGCTCCACCACACAGAGACGCAGCGCAGGGTGGCGCTCCAGCGGTGGCACGGCTGTCCATTGCAGCTGCAGCGCCACGCCCTCGCGGTAAATTGTGAACGCCTCGTCGCTCTCAGGCGGCGCGCTCATGCTGCGAAAGAAGAAATCCTTTGTCAGAGTGCAACAAATTACGCAATTTACCAGAGCTCAGTATAAGTTACACTTTTTCTAGCTTACCTTGAAACTTGTAAGCTGCGATTTTCACTTTATCTACGCACTGTTTTACTATGCCCTGGAAATTAACACATCGCTTGCACTGTTGCTTCCTGTTTACGCGTTTCGAATTTGTACAATTTATGGTCGTTTTGTGTAGTATGAGGGAAATTGGCCAAATGTGCCTTTTGCCATCGAAATAATATAAAGAGAAATCAATTAAATGCGATGCAAAACAAAAGCAAAGACAGCGTAGATGACAAATAAACGGATAATGAGCGTTTGCAGAAACAGCTGATTGCTTATAAGGTGTCTGGAGTGCTGCCAGATTTTTACTTTTGTATTGTGAAATAGTGCAACTATTTGCGATTGTGGTATCGAGTGCTTTTGTTTTGAATTTACTTTCTTTATAGCAGACAAAAAAAAAACCCTATTTGTAATCTTGTGTAAACAATTTGCAAAATGGTGTCATATATTTTTACTCTACACTAGAAATATACACGGAGATGCATTTGCCATATCCTTCAAATATGAACACTATGAACCCATAGTCCAAACTGACAGATGTTGGAAAGAGAAGCCTATTGCAAATTGTTATACTGACAAATAAAGAAATAAAGAGGTGAGTGTTTTTCTATGAGAGCAACCACATCGTTGTGGCTGTATAGTTACTTAAACATAAAACTTTTTAGGCATAACGAAAATTTGAATATTTCTTTATTTACTTCAGCTAAAATAAGATTAAAAGTATCTCAATTGAAAGAAAACGTCAAGTTAAAAAGTTATCTAGAGCTTTCTGCTTCTTCTTCCTTTACTATCGCAAGATATACAATTAAAAAAGGGTATACTTTTCTTCTTTAAACTTAAATATTCAGTTTATTAATTTTGTATCTTTCCTAAAACTTCAAACTATTCTAAGGATCAAAAAAAAATGTTTTCTTGAAACCACAGAGGGTTCAGACGTCCACAAAGTGGCGATGTGCCATATAGCAACAAAATAGCAAAAGGGTTAAGTAGAGTTCAGAATTAACTGCATTTAAGCAAGAACTCTGCGAGTGCTCCTGCTGTAGCTGCCTGCATTCACAATAGCAGCTCAGCGGTGATTTTCGTAATTTGCAGCAAGTATTGCAAACTAAAAAATAGAAGACCGCTCACAGTTTATTGTAAATGTTTGCTACTGCACAGATTTGATTTTGATAGTTCTTGAGATCTCATTTGAAGTCCTTGTTGTTCATATGAAGAGAGTTCGATCGTTCCGGAACATTCAATATCCATCTTTGTATATATAATAAAGATGAACACAAATCATTAATTGGTAGTTTGTAAAAATTTAAATTTAAATTAGACAGTGTTCTTTATATATTTTCCTTTATTCACTATCTATTCACTTTTGCCAATGTTTTTCTCACAACTGTTCATGACGGCGTTTCTTGTTCTTTCTGATAACGTTGGCTCCCATCTTTTGCACTTACGTAGAGTGGCAACACTGTTCGTTTAGCAACATTTTCCCACAGCTGTTTTGACTTTTGATTTTGTCAACTTCGCAAAAAAAGTAGAAAAAGTGAAAATAGTTAAAACAGCGCGAAAATTGGCGAACAAATATATAGAAAAACGCTTTCATAAACTAAAATTTTACGTAATTCACTGCAATGTAAATTTGAATTAGTCGAAATACAATGAACTGGAAGTTTGCACTGCGCAGCAGATAACTGTATCACAAATTTGGCCACGAGAGCACCGATGAGGTCACGAGCACCAAAATAAATAGCAACAAATCCGTAAAACCGGACGGTGTGCATTATTTGCATATTAATTTTTGATACTGGCACTAACAAAATTCTATATATTCTATTTTATGTATTCAAGTTAGGCCAAGATGAGTGCCGAAAATAGTGACTTGGCTGCAATGCTACCAGCGGCCACCTCAACACCGCGTCGCCCTGATGCTGGCGGAGGCAACGAAGTGCTGCTGACGCCAACGCCACGTCGCAGGAATTCGAATGCCTCGGAGAAGTCGTGCAACAGCACCAAGAGCGGATTTCAGGCACTTGTCTACGATTCGGGCAACTACTCGACCAGTTCGAATGCCAGCGATGTGGGCGGCGTGCTGGAACAGGAGCTGCAGAACAACTACGAACGTTTTCAATATGTGCTGCGTGAAAAGGATCAGGCACTCTTTCTGGCTCTGCAGGATGTGCGTAGACTGCGCAGCGAGCTGGAGCGACTTGGCAAGTCGGAGCAGTGGTACAAGCAGGAGCTGCGCGCGCAGAAAAGTACACGGTTGGAGTCGCTGGAACGTTTGTATGCGCAGGAGCGCAAATACATGCAGGAGAATCAGCGACTGCAGCGCGAATGTGTGCGGCTGTATGAGCGTTGTGGGGAAATGGAAAAGGAGATGGAAACACAGCGGCAAAAGGCGCTGCAGCAACTGTCCAAAGAGCAGCAGCAGCGAAAACAGCGCGTGCTGCATGATGGTGAAACGGCAGAGTGTGACACGTTCGAGTTGGAGCAGCAGCGTGCACTGGTTGACGAGCAGCAGCAGCTGATTGAGATGCTGCGCAAACAAAAGCGTGAGCTGCTCGCTGATCTGCAGCGTTTGGCTTCGGAGAAGGACGAGAAGGTGCTAGAGCTGCAGCAGACAATGGCCAGTTTGGAGCTGGAGAATACGCGCATGACAACGCAATGCAAAAAGCTGCTCAACGAGCGACAGTCCCTGGAGCATACGCTGCGGCAGACGGACTGCAGCTTGCAGGCAGAAAACGCAGAGAAGCAACAGCTGCAGCGCATAGTAAGCGAGTTGCGTGAACAGCTGGACATGCAGCAGAAAATGTTGACGCTAAAAGAAAGTGAAATCGAGGACTTGCAGCAGCAGTACAAAGCGAACATGCAGCAGGAAACGAATATGGACGAAGTGCATCGACTGAGTGTGACCTATCATGAGGAGCTTAGAGCAAAGACAGCTGAGATAATGTCACAAAAGAAGGCGTTGCATGCACTGCAGCAGGAGCTGAATGCTTTGGCTGAGTTGCAGACACAAAAGGAGCAGCAGGAGCGGGTGATAGAGCAGTTGAATTTCACACTGGAGGCGCGCCAGTGCGAGCTGGTGAATTTGCGGCAAACCGATGCGCAGAAAGCTCAGCAGTTGGCTGAGCTGCAGCTGCACTTGGAAAGGCTGCGTGCGGAGAGAGAGACGACGGTGGCACAGCTGCAGGAAACGCAGCGCACACTGAAAAGTGTAGAGAAGGAACTGATAGCGCTACACGAGCAGTATGCGAGCATGTGTGCGCTGTGTGAGCGCACGCGCTTCGACTTGGAAATGCGACAGATTGAGCAGAGCAAGGCGAAGTTTCGGGCAGAGAGCGATGAAAGAGAAATTGCACAACTGCGTGAGAAATTGCGCGAGTACCTGCAGCAGACGGAGGAAATGAGTGGCAGATTGAATCAATTGGAGGTTGAGCTGTCGCGAGCAAGGGAGGAGAAGCGTATGTTGCAGTCGAAAGCGGAAACGGCTGAGCGACTTTGCAGGGAGGAAATGGAGCGGAGTGACAGTGGCGGAAATCTACACTTGCAGTTTGAGGAGCAGCCACAAGGAGAGTTCACCAATAAGGATAAGTCGAGGAAGCAAATGGAAGCTAATAGTAGTTTTTATGATCTGGAGATTGAAAAGTTGCACTCAACTTTGCAAAAAAACCTAGAAGTCATAGCACAATTAAACGAGGAGAATACAAGGCTCAGGCAGCAACAGGTGCTTGATAAAGTTCAGGTACTTGCGCAGCAAAAAGAAGAAGAGAAACATGGTTGGTTGACTGCGGCCAAAGCGGACTCGTTGAACGAGCTGCATTTGCAAGTTCGTGTGGAGATTGAAAATGAACTGAACACGGAGAACGGGAAGCCAAAATGCTTGGCTGAAAATAGCGAAAAAGACATTATTGAAACTGTACTAAGTGCGTCACAAACAGAGGACGAAGAAAATCGTTCGAGACAGCGGCCAAAGACTGAGAGTAAAGAGGATGAAGAAAGTGGCTTTTTGGATGATGAAGAAGACATTTCGTTGTCATTAGAGACGCCAAATATAGAGCTGAACTCTCAGCCAAAGGAGAAGCTATTGGCGATCGAAACAAGCCAATTTGTGGTTGGCACTTCAGTGCATGACATTGAAAGCCAAATGGCAATAGAAAAACTGCAAAGTGAGTTGCGCGAAAAGCAAAAACTGTTGGCAATTTTACAAGCGGAAAATGCACAATTGCAACAACAATTTCTGCAGCCGAATGTGGCGCAAGCTGAGTGCTCACGCGACGTCGACAACTTGGCTGAACAGCAAACCAAGTTAATCGAACAGCTGCATGTGCAAGACGTATTGTGTAATGAAAAACGAACATTGCTAGAGTCTTTCGAGTGTTTGTTGGACAGCGATACGGCCGCAACCACAGTCTCAGTAGATGTGGCGCAACTAGTCAGAGAAAATGATAATTTGAAAGCACAACTTTTGGCAGCAACACAAAACGAAGCGAATCGAGAGTTGCAGCAACAATTGCTAGCGAAAACGCGAGCGTGTCAAGAGCTGGCTGATCAATTGCAAACACAAAGCGGCGCATTGTCTGAGCTGCGGCTCAAGTTACTTGAAAACGATGCGCAGCTGTACAAAGCGCAAAGGGCGCTACAACACATGCAGCAAGATGCCATGGAGCAGGCGGAACAACGCGTAGCTTTCGAGGCGCTGAAAAGTGCACATGAAAAGCTAACAACAGAATGGCAAGTTGCAGCAGCAGCGCGTGAGAAGCTGACACAGGCTTTGGCGCAAGAAAGACAAACAGTTGCGGAGTTGCAGCAACGACAAGAAGCAACCGAGAGCGCAGTACTTGCAGATCTTCCAGTTGACAATGAGCAGTTGAATGAAGTGGCTGACTTGAGAGCAAAAGTGCAGCAATTGGAGACGCAGCTGCGCACGACTGCAGGCGCCCAGGAAGCGCGCAAAGAGCAACGCATACAGCTAATCAAACAACTGCTCGAACAGCAAAATCACAAAGTCAGCCAACTCAACGAGGCGCAGGCCGAATGGGAAGAGCTGCTGCGTGCACTGAATGCGAGCCAAAAGCTCGAGGAAAATACACGTCTTGAGCTGCAGTCCAAGACTGCCGCACTGGAAGAACTGAATGCACTATTTGCTGAACAGAACGAAGAACTGCGTCAGCTGCACGAATATGGCTTGCAGGTGACCTACGGCAGCGAGACGCAGTTGGCCGAGTTGAAGAAGACATTCCAGCAGCAATTGAATGCGCTGCAGTCGAACCTTAGCGAGAAGCACGTCGAGTGCGAGGCACAACAGGGCATCATAGCCGAATTGCAGCGTGAGAACACAAGTCTACGATGCAGTTTGGCGCCTGCACTGGCAGTGGAAAGTAAAGTGACCGAAAGTCAAACTGTAGCAGTGGCCGAGTTGCAGTTGGAACGCGAACGCATGCAGCAAATGGAAGCGGAACTGCACGAGTTGCGACAAAGCAAACGACAAGCAGTGGTGCTGCCTGAATTGAGGTGCAGCGGCGACAGTGCTGCAGCAACGGAAAAGCAAAGCGATGAAAATGCAAATTGCACACACGACGATCGAATGCGCATTTTGACGAAGGTACTCGAGGCGGAGCATAGACGCAAGATGAAGCGCTACGATCTGCACATACGCACACTGCTCAACAACGTGAAGAGCTTGAAACGAGCGCTGCGAGCGGCCGAACAGCGCGCAACACAAACGAGCGCAGAGCAGCGCAAATCCGTCGAAGAGGAGGCGCGTGATTTGCAGTCGATGCGTTTGAGTGTGGAGGAGATGCGATTGAAATTTGAGCAAAGTCAGTGCACAATTAGGGTGAGTGTGTAGCCTATCTTGAACGGTTTTAAACATATTTTTAAATATGAGTTTTCAAACATTCAGTTCCAGTAAAGTTTTACTCTAAAATTTGCTCACAAAGTCTCGCATGTCACATTACATAGCAAGACTCCAGTTTATTTTTAAACTAATAATAAGAAAATATATACTTACGTACTTGCATACTTTTAGGCGCTCGAGCAAGCACTCCATATGGAACGTAACAAGTTTGAATCTTCCGCCAATTCCACACTCGACGACGAGCCCACACACGAGGTGGCCAATCTAATCGACGATTATAAAAAGGTTCATACTGACAAATTCCTTAGCACTGACAAATGTCACTAAATGTTATTTATTGTGTTTTTTGCAGCTGATACAACAATCGGCGGCGCACACACGCCGTCCCAAGACTAGCACAATTTTAGACTTGATACAGCGCAGCAATCAATGTGTGCCAAATTTGCATAAACTCGAAACGAATATCAATGGGCTGCGTGGCGATGTGGAACATTTTCTAGCCAAATATGCGTCCAACTCTTGCGATGAGCAGCTGAAAATGCCATCGCTTATGGATGAGCTGCGCGCTGCAAACGAACACTGTTAGTTTTCATTTACCTTTAAAATTTTATTATTTGTTTGTATGTTTATTGTGTTATCGAATAGTCTGCATTCACTGCAAAATCCAAAATTCATTGCCAAATTGTGTTTAACATGCGATTCGTTTATTTACTTTATATTGAATTTATTGACACTTGTTTTTATCCCACGCGAAATTATGTTAAGCTTTGTTTTCTTTCATTTTATGTGCAATTTTTTACTTACATTCTTTAATTCTGTTTACTGCTTGTAAAGTGGCTACACATAGCTGAACGTATATTTATATTTTTTATACAAAATTTACTTTAATTGTGCGTTGAACAAAACCCTGTAAAATGTAAGCACACTTTTTATGTCTCCCAATATACCAAAATATTTATTGTATAACTTTAAAATAATAATGTAAACGTTTGAAATTTACAAAAATATAAAAAAATAATTCCATTTTTCAAAAGCATTCAACAAATTGGTTGCGTTTTGCTTTTCTATCATTGCGCCCAGTTGGTTAGGTTTGTTATAAGTTGACGTTTGAATTCTGTCCAATATTCGGGCGCAATGATGGCCTGTACGTTTAGCTGCTTTCCGTCAAACTGTGTGCTCGTCCAACTCGCTACGCCAATGCGCGATTTTATATCAATGTCGACATCGTGACTCTCATCCAATGTAACGTTTTCCTTACGGTACAGAATTTCCCTGTCTTGGTTGTCGATACAAGCGTTTTTGAAAGTTAATAGCTGCCGATTGATTGCATCTGTTTTGAGCAGAATCTGACAGGCAGTGGTGCGCTTTTGACAAAGTAATCTGTCGCAACGCCAAAAACCCTCTGAAAGTGAAAATATTTTACAACAGAAGCTGCAACGTTACAAATAATTTATATTTACTTGCATAGCCCAAACCCAGATTGTTAATGTAGGAACGAACTGTGGATGTAGTTGCAGCGCCGAGAATTATGATCAAACCAAGGCAAAGTAATTTGAACATTTTATGTAGCTTTCAGGGTGAAACTTGCTGAAAAGAATGTTAGATATGTACTTGATTATTATAAAAATATATAAATTAATTAAAAAAATAAAATAAAAAAATCAATTGCAAAACATTTCAGTGTATTAAGTTCGAAAGGCTTTTGTAAGTGTTTAATTGTAGCCATTTAACGGTGACATATTTATTTATGTACTTATGGCAGCTGTGATTGATGGGCGTTGATGTCAAAGTTTGGTTGATAATGCGTTGCTGCGAAATGGTTAAAGAATGGAAAATGTTTGTTTTTATGAAAAGTTCTTAGCAAAGCATTCTTACATAGAAATACAGTGGCGCATACAAGCGGGATTTTTGAGGCTAAAATCGCTCCAAATATTTTTTTATTGAAAAAAATCTGAGTGTCAAAAATGGTTAAAAAAAGTATTGGATTGAACAAATTTGCACAGAATACCATACAAAATGAAATCCTGTATGCTTCACTGAACAAATGTTCAAATGTAGCTTTCGAAATAGTTTTCTCATTACTAGCAGTCTATGGTTTTATATAAAATTCAAACATTATATATCTTAAAATGCTTGAAATCAAGGTTGAATTTGCCATTAATATGATATATAAAAAAACAAACAACAAAAACAACAAAAAAAAATACAAAAAATGCCTGGGTTCTACTTTTCAAAGACTAACTTAACTAAAGGCAACAAGCAATACTGGATTATTGTCTTTTCACAAACAATTGAGAATCAATTAAAAAGACATCTTTTACTGACATCTTTACATAAATGTTTACAAAAAGTTTCGAGGTTTTTTCTACTTTTTAGGGTCTTGAGGAGCTAAACTAGAGGCAACAAGCTTCACTGGAATATTAATAAATCTGAGCAAATAGTCATGTGTTTTCAGAATCTGTACTAAAGAACCTGAGAATCTATTGAAAATAATTCTTTTACTCCTACAACAACACCTTTCAAATATAGCAAAAACAACTTCAAAACAAGTCGAATATAACAACAACACCTTTCAAATATAACCAAAACCACAGACAAATTTTCACAAAAAAATACTTGAGATGTGGACAAGTAGCGTCAAGGCCCCGTAGGAACTAAACTTAGCACAACAAGCAATACTGGAATACAATATTCGACAAAAAATGGGTCAACTGAAACTAAACTAACTTTGGGTCACAGAATACAAAACTGAAAATCAAAAATTATCTTAAGAAGCGTTTTCGAAAAATCTTCGAAAACCCATTTTTTCCCTCTTGTTTCAGTTATGAGCACATATCTCGCATAAAGTTCAAATTTAAAGTTCAAAATAGAAACTTTAGTAAAAAGAAGACAATTTTCCTCTTTCATTTGGTACTCATATCTTCATCATTGCACAACCGCAAATATTAAAAAAAATATTTGAAATGGGTTTGTCCTTAACAATTTAAAGTCCTTTCAAAAGGACTTTGGGTCAGAAAATAAAAAAACTGACTATGCCAGGATGCTATAAATGACCTCTTGTTCCACGTCTATATCAACATTTGGATGGGTCTCGGAAAAATAAAAAAATTTGTTCGCACGGTGTAATAATTGAAAAGTAGGTGTTTTCACTCCGTGCTTTATAACGTTGTCATATTTCTTTCAATTCTATTGATGTTTGGCTTAAGATTTGCTCAAATAATATATGTTTCATCTTAGATTTTGAAACCAGTGGTCATTTCTTTTATCTATAAAAAAAATATTCGAAAATTTATGATTTTTCAAATTGGTCGAAAAATTCACTTTTTTACAACTTTCACCGTCAGTAACTTCCCCAAATCTCATCTGATTTGGACAATCTGTATATCGCTGGAAAGGCTAGGGTATTATCTTCTGACAGACGGACAGATTTCAATTGCTTAGACAATCACTTGTTTCTGAGGTTGAGTCATGGCCTGGCCGAGCGACTTCTTAAGTAGAAGCCTCCCACTGTATTCACCAGACGTTGCTTCATTCGAAGGAACCCTATCTACTGTATTCACCAGACATTGCTACTTTTGACTATAACTTATTCCGGCCAATGACTCATGGTTTGGCCGACCACCTCTTCACTTCAAAAATTCCGCCTTCGTTCTTGGTTCACTCCCCAAAAGACAAGGAAACCATTTGTTGTCTGAAAGATAGGAAAAAAGCATAGCCAAGGTTGGACTATGAACTACTTTGAATCAAATACATTGAACTAATTTCTTTAAATAAAGCTATAAATTTCAGAAAACCCTTCAAAACTTATTTGTATTCTCATAAAAAAGACAATGTGAGTGAGTTGGATTTTAAATTTAAGGAATTCATGATTCAAGTGATCGATTACTGATGACTGAACCTTGCATTGTTTTTCAAAAACATGAAACAATACACATAAATTAAATAATTGTCATTTATTTTATGTTCATAAACAAATATTTTCTAATTTAACACTAGAAAGACCGCAAGTTTCCCATACTTAAAAAAACTGCATATTGCATTCGGTGATATCTTGAAAACTACACATTGGATTTGGTTAATTGTAATTGTAGAACCCTAATGCTGCAACTAAGTGTAGAACCCTATAAAAAAATAAAAGTGATGCAAAAGTTGATAGAAATAGTAAAGAAAATATCTTATATATAAAATTCTCGTGTCACAGTGTTTGTTACCGTACTCCTCCGAAACGGCTTTACCGATTTTTATGAAATTTTACATGCATATTCAGTAGGTCTGAGAATCGGCTACTAACTATTTTGTATACCCCTAAGGGGCGTGGCACATTTTTGTGACCCAATTATTCTGCTGAACTACAAGTCACAGAGGAATGAAACTTAGCATGAACCTATCATGTAATCATATCTCTCGACAGACGGAATGAGGCGGGTTTTGGACAACGGGGCGTGGCACCACCCATACAAGCAAAATCTTTAAAATAGAATATCTTCGAAATTAGAAGTAGCACAACATTAAAATTTAGTACCCCGTCGTCCCATAGATGAGTCATTCTAATGATAAGATTTTATGGGCGTTGGACAAGGGGCGTGGCACATTTTTTGTGACCCAAATATTTTGTTGAACTATAAGTCGCTCAGCAATGAAACTTAGTACGAACCTACCATTTAGTCATATATTTCGACAGAGGGAATGGGGCAAGTATTGGACGAGGGGGCGTGGCACCACCCATACAAGCAAAATCTTTAAAATAGAATATCTTCGAAATTATAAGTAGCACAACATTAAAATTTAGTACCCCGTCGTCCCATAGATGAGTCATTCTACTGATAACATTTGATGGGCGTTGGCCAAGGGGCGTGGCACATTTTTTGTGACCCAAATATTTTGCTGAACTATAAGTCGCTCAGCAATGAAACTTAGTACGGACCTACCATTTTTTCTTTTGACAGAGGGCATTGAATAAGGTCAGGCATTGAATAAGAGGGCAAGCGCAGTCCATTTCTTTACTGAAACTTAACAGCAACATTGTTTATTTGTGGGCCTTGATTGCGTTAATCAGTAGCTCCTTCTCTTCCTTCAGTTGGTTTTCTTCGTCAATTTGCATCGCCATAGATTCGCCACCTCGCGTATTTCATTATAAAAAAACAACAAATGTCGTGCGAGACAAAGTTCGCGGGGTCAGCTAGTATATATTTAAAAATAAAAAATCGTCAAAATGACCTTTAATGGTCTTTCGAGTGTTAAACCGTCTATTGTTTTCCCAATTGAAAATTGATTTGCTTTTGCAATTTAGTTCATTTAATTGCTGTCACAGTGCGATCCAATTCAATTGAATCCAATTCAACTCAATCCAATTAATTCAATTCACTTGAATTAGTTGATCTAATGATCGAATTTACTTCCATGTTGATTTTTATTTCATTGTTTAAATTAAAAATCCATCTTTTAATAATCAATACTGTCAGTTCATCTTTACGTCACTAATTGCCACTCGGAAATTGTGTTGAATTTTAGGCCATTCATATGGATTCACCATACCGCTAAAATTTTGTTGGTTCCTTTCGACGACAGTAGAAATAGTTGTTGTTGCTTTCAAGTAGGATTTTAGATCGATTCCAACTGTTACTGCATTGTGACTGTGTTCCATTTTTTCCGTTCGAATTATAAACAAATCGTTCTTATCCAAACAAATGTTGATGCGCTTCAGTTGGAAGTCGCTTTCCGGTTGGGTGACAAGCTGAATTTTGCAACTATGAGTGTTTTCGGGGCAAACCAAATTATCGCAAAAAAACGTGTCTGTGTGCAAAGCAGAGATGTAGTTGTCACTGGAATTTCTTGGCAAATGCTTCAACTTACCATTTTCATATAACAATTTGATGTCATCGAGGAAGCTTTTTTCGGGAATGTCCTGGCCAGTTCCAAGCAAAACAAACAGCAGAATGTAGATGAATGTAGTTAATGGAAAATTTGCAATTTCTATAAATAATGTATTAATATATATTCATACTTATAAAAATAAATTTATTTATTTTAAAAAGCCAATAAATACTCGCAATTGTGTCTACAGTGATCGCTTTCAACACTCTGTAGAGACTGTAAACAGCTTTCACTCCTGAAGTGCTTTTATAGGCGAAGACAAGGGAAAATAAAGTGGATCTTAACCCTTTCGATATTACTTTATGTCTCGATATTACTTTTTGGTGTTTAAATCATGAAAAATTTCCGTAAACACATGACATTTAAAATCGCCACGCCTCTCTCTGTTAGAGTTCTAGAGCTAGATTACTTTTGAACAATTTTAGCTTAAAACGGGTTAAATACATTTTGTATCAATATTTTTTGATTACAGAAAAATGATTTAATCTTTATGGAAAAATACAAAATCAAGAAACAGGGTTTTGATCAAACGCGCCCAATTTGTAGACTTCAATTGGAACCCAAACATTCCCTGATATCGTTGCGCATTATTGGAAGTTATTTTGGAGATAACAGTAAAATTTTTGTAATTTGCTTTGAATTCACTTTTAAAAATATTAATTTTTTGCTGCCTACTTAATTTAACCCATAAAATAATCGTAGCTTTTGCTATAACATGACAAATAGGTCAAGTTGCTATCAGGCAAAATTAGAGGACGAAACGGTTTGGTGGTGAAACTCATTTAGAAAAGGTACACATTTGTTTTTGAAACTTTTTATGTCCCGGGCCTCTCTATGTCCATCTTAGATATGTCCATCTTCTCGAAAAATTTCAACTCATTATCTCTACTAAAAGTGTCTCAATACTCGCATAGAATGTTGAATGCGACTGTTGATTATAAAAGTTGCAAACAAATTTTGAATCACCATTCATGTGTATTCGAATCAAGCTTTTGAAGGTCTCACAATTTGAGAACCGCTGCTTTTAATTAATATTCCTCGAAACACATTTTCTGTAGTTGGAGAACGCAATGATTAATTTGGGATATTTTTTTTTTATTTTTTATTGAAACGTTTTGTAGGCATTGAACAAAGCTTGTTTGAATAACATTTTATTTATTTATTTAATTTCTATTTTGAGTAAAATTTTTTTTAAAATCATCAGCAGTGTCTTGAAATTATGTACAATGCAGTCATAAGGATTGTTTACAAAATTTTCCAGTAAAAACTTTCAGAAAGAGCGAAACAATTTGATAGGAATGTTTCACAAAGAGAAGAATAGAAAAAAAAGTAACAAAGTAACAGAAAATCAGTAAAAATTATATAGTAAAGGTAGGTGTGCAGCACTCAAGAAAACGCTCAAGACAAAACGAGGGCTCCCACTTTCAACTACGTGCCATCTTTTTCTAACATTTTGAACATAGTACAAAATCTGCAACACTTTGTATAAACCAAATTAATAGCAAAAAATTCAAATAAATATTGCCTAATCAATCATTTTTCGGTAGAAATGATCTAACTTGCTCTGAGTTGGCATCTTCCACTTAATGATCTCATCATTGAATCTCATTCAATCTCAGATATTTTCAATCATCACCTTAGTGAAGAAAAGAACTATCATTCACTTTATAAAGAAGCAATCAAGTTCATACTCAGATACTTTCAATCATCATTTAAATCTAGAAAAGATCTAACTCGCTCTGAGTTGGGATCGTTCACTTAAGTAATGAAGAAGCACTATAATTCATTCTCAGATATTTGCAATGATCATCTAAATGTAGAAAAGAAGTATTTCGATTTGAATTGGTATCTTCGACTTGATGAAAAAGCAATTCAGTCCATACTCAGATATTTTCAATCATCATTTAAATGTAGAAAAGAAAATACTCGCTCTGATTTGAGATCGTTCAGTTAAGTAATGAAGAAGCACTCTTATTCATTCTCAGATATTTGCAATGTTCAACTAAATGTAGAAAAGAACTATCTTGCTCTGAGTTGGCGTTCACTTTATAAATAGTAGTTCATACTCAGATATTTTCAATCGATTTTCCCTGAGTTGAAATAGTCCACTCAAGTAATGAAGAATAAATATAGTTAATACTCAGAAATTCTCAATCATCATCTAAATCTAAAAAAGATCTGCCTCGCTCTGTGTTAGCTTAAGCCCACTTAAGTTATAAAGAAGCATTCTAATTCAATCTCAGATATTCTCAATCATCATCTATGTAAATGTAGAAAAGAACTATCTCGCTCTGAATTGTCAACTTCCATTTAATGAAAAAGCAATCTAGTTCATACTCAGATATTCTTAATTCATTCTCAGATCTTCTCCATCACCATCTAAAGTCCATCTATTAGATTTTAAAAAATTTCAATTTCATGCGCAAAGAATTTCATAAATATTCTTTTTTATTGTAAATTTTCATCAAAGCAACTAAATACATTTTTTTCCCATTGAATATGAACAACAATGTCAATTAATGAAAAACAAAGTGGCTTCAATATTAAAGCTTAAGACACATAAGTAACAGTAAACAACACAAAATGATTATTTATTAGCCACATTTGTGCCTAACGCCAGAATAAGTTTCGAAAAGTGTTCGACATCTGTTCGCGTAAATCCTGCAATTGATCCTCAACCTGTTGATTGACTTTACGTATGTTGTCCTCGACATCTTGACTGATCTTTTCAAAGTCCACCAATTCGAAATTCAAATTTTTCTCCACCTCTGCCCGATCGATGGCGTCGGCAATATCGAAGCCGTCCGGCGTGCCATCGCCGCCGTGAATGCCGTTGTAGCTGTAACTGTGCGCATTGTGCGTCGCATAGGATTCCTGCACCGAGCTCAGACCGCTGCGATAGATGTCCACCTTCAAGCGTACATTGGCCGTCGGATCGATTGATTCGTTGGCAATGCGTTGCGCCAGCACCTGATTCTGCGCCGAATAGCAAATGTTCTCGCGCACCAGAACTCCGGAGTCGGCACTCGACTTGTACTTCTCAACGTGGCAGCGATCGGTCTCATTCGGACACAGGATCTGATCGCAGTGCCAAACGGCTGTAAAGAGGAGCAAATAATGGTTTCGTTTGTTTATTTGTTTAGTTGTCTGAAGGATGCTTTGGTTGGTGTTACTCACAGCTATTGAAATAAATCTCCACATCACCGAACTGCGCATAGGAATAATGGTTGGCCGTGACTGTCATGAAAATTGCCATAAAGCCGAGAAGGCCGCACAGCAGCAGCGGATGGACGCGTTGTGCTGACATTCTGTGATCGTGGCGAGTGTGTGACTGAAATAAATTCACTAGTTAGGAGCTTGTTTATATAAAAGTCGCTGTTAGGAATACGTTTGGGTATTACCCGGACATACAACACTTGCTTGACCTACATTGGCTAAAGTTTATCAAATGGGGGGATTTTCGAACGGCTGCTATTTAATTTAAATAATAATTAAAAAAATCCAATAATAAAATAATAATTGGAAAAGTTATGAAAATTATAATCAAAACAATTAAAATAATAAAAAAATAATTAAAATAGTAACCAAAATTGTAATCAAAATAAAAATGAAAATAATAATTAAAATGGTAATTAAAATCATTTATGTTCTTCTCTGGGAAATATTTCTTTTAAGCACTTTGATTTGAGGTTTCATTGATAACGTTGGCAGCTAAGCCAGCATTGCTGGAAAAAAGTAAATATAGCTTGTTATCTTAATGTAGAGAGGATCTAACTCAGGTTTCAAATTTTCAACTTGTATAGTCGGAGGCATTAAACTTACGGCCAGTAGTAGGAAGTATCTAACATACATATCTCAAATTCAGATTGTTAAATTAATGTAGAAAGAACGAGTTGTAGTTGTTTCCACATTGGTTTTATTTTTTTATTTTACAATTTATTAGTTTAGTCAAGATTGTCCCTTCAATATTGAAGGCACCTAACTTACGATTAGACGTATTGGTACAAAGGTCAACTTAATGTATAATAGAAGAGATCCAACCTATGTTCAAAAGAGTATTCAATATTAATCGAGTTGAGATCGTCGTCTCAATATTGATTTAATAAAATTTCAGTTGAAATCATATCACTTTAATGTAAAAAAGATGACAATAATGTAAAATAGATACTCACATTCAGTATCAATTATGATCTTAGGGTAGAAAAGAGGTAGAAGTTCAAAGTGGAACATTGAGTCCTCATATCATTCCAAGTAAGTCTATATTGTAATTTTAATATATAATCTCTATCTATAACTTTACTCGTATTCTGTTGGAATCTAATCATTCAGTCCAGATCGTTGCTTTGATGCAAAAAGCATCGAAATCCCGCTTAGTCCATAATGTCATCTTAATGTAAGAGAGAACCTTACCTCATTTAGTCCAGATCATCATCTGTGCTGTGTGTGTATACTAAAATGCTTATGCCGACGATCATTTACAAAAACAAATGAGGAACTGGAATCCTCAGCCTATGCTGAAGAGCATTTACAAAAACAAATGAGCAACGAGAGCATAGGACATGGGCACCTCTGTCCTAAAGTAAACAATTATCTATCTCACATTCATGTAAAGTGAATCTTGCTCGATTATCACCATAAATCTAGCTCAATAGCTCAGTAGGAATTGTCAAACCAGATTGAAGAGAACAATAATTGACTTTCAGGCATTCTAGATTATCATCTAAATGTAGAGAAGACTATCTAACTTTCTTATAGTTTACATTGTCAACTTAATATAGAAAGTGTCTCAATCAAGTTAAGTTAACATTGACTCTATATTATAGAAATTATATTACTCGCTTTCATCTTGATGTAGAATAGATCTAAGTTTTACCCAGTTTAGATCATGAAATTAATGTTCAAAGTATTTTATTTCTGCTAAATTAACATTGAACTTTCATCCAGTCGAGATTGTAAACTTAAGACTAACTTAACCATGAATCTTATTCCTATTAAGTGAACATTGCCCTCACGTTCAGTACATATAATCATCTTAAAGAAGATAAGATTTAACTCAATTTAAGTTGTAATTGTCCATTTAATTTAGTTTAATTTCAGATATTCTAGATTGCCATCTAAATGTAGAAAATATTCCATTCAGATAGTCTAATGAAGAGAGGTTCAGATATCTGTTTAATTGTAGAAAAGATCTAATCTAGATAGGTGGATCTGGGTACATCTTAATGTAGGTAAAAAGTTTGAAATATTAGGTTCAATAAAAAAAATATCTAATCCAGATTGTTACTCTAATAGAGAAAGATTCAGATATCAGTTCGAATGTAGAAAAGGTACAGATAGGTAGATCTGGGTACATCTTATGTAGGTGAAAGGATTAGATATCAGTTTCAGTACAGAAAAGATCTGATCCAGATGTCAGATGTAGGTAGCAAGGTTCAGATATCAGATTGTTACCCTTATAAACAAAGGGTCAGATATCAGTTTCAATGCAGAAAAGATCTAATCCAGATTGTTACCCTAATGTAGAAAGGTTTAGAATGCAGAAAGAATCTAATTCACATTAGAATTCTAATATAGAACGGTTCAGATGTCAGATGTAGGTAGCAAGGTTCAGATATCAGATTGTTACACTTATAAAGAAAGGTTCAGATATCTGTTTGAATGTAGAGAAGATATAATGCAGATAGGTAGATCTGGGTACATCTTAATGTAGGTAGAAAGGATCTGAAATCGGTTTCAATTCAGAAAAGATATAACCCAGAAAAGATCTAATCCAGATTGTAATTCTAATATAGAAAGGTTAAGATATTAGTTTGAATGAAGAAAAGATTATAATTCTAATATAGAAAGGTTAAGATATCAGATGTACATAGAAAGCAAGGTTCAGATATTAGATTGTTATAAATTATAACATATCAAAAAAGATTCGAAGATTATAAATAAAGATTCGGATATTTGTTTGAATGAAGATATGAAATATCCGAACCTTTATAAATTAAGGTTCGGATATTTGTTTGAATGAAGAAAAGATGTAATCCAGATAGGTAGATCTGGATGCATTTTGAATTAGGTAGAAAGGATCAGATATCTGTATCAGTATAGAAAAGATCTAATCCAGATTGCTTACCTTAATGTAGAAAGGTTCAGATATTAGTTGGAATATAAAAAAGTTGTAATCAGATATCAGTTTTCGAAAAATTTCGAGAGAAAGGAAAATATGTATTGAATAATTCAACATCATAGCTATGAAAATTATTCAAAATTGTTTATCTATTTATTACATATGATCATGAAATATTCAAGTTTTATCTTAGATCTATCTACATCTATAAAAACTATATATTTTTTCCGAAAAGACAAGATTTCAGATACATTTCTATATATACCAAAAATTTTGACATTCAAAAGAAAGAATTCAACAAATTAAACAAAATTGTTTGTCTTCTAGTGCAGCATTGTACACTTTTAAAGTTGTTGTTGGAATTGTTTCTTCAAATCAAACACATTTCATTGATTCATTGAATATTTGTTGATTTTAATTTAATAATTTAATATTTATATAATTAATTATTCATTCAAGTATTGAATTGAAAACTATTAGCATTAAAGATAAAACGTAAAAAATTATGAAATTAAAATGATCAACTGTACTCGTACAATGTATTTTAGGAATATATGGAATTTTTTGCTGTCACATCGTCAATGTTTGTTTAGTTGTGTGGATGAATGTTGTTAACAAAATTTACTCTCGAATGGAGGTTTTCCCACACTTGTTGCTAAACGGTTTGTTTAGATACAACAAATGTCCATAGAAATGTTGATGTGGCATGAATTGAAGCGCAAATGTTTACGTGAGCTATTTAGAAGCCTTTGATGCAATTGTTAAGTATATGAAATGCATTTGAACAAACAAATTTCGCATTTTTTTCATTGTTTTCGAATGAATGGGACCGGCAAATTTACACCGATCGCAAACAACGAGTAAGAAACTCATTCATAAGCAAATTTTAAATACTTATGTGTCTTATCCGAAGCTTTTGTTGTGAAGAAAAAATTCGAACAAATTTTCAGTGGTTTCTAGAATTAGTTGTGAAATAAGTTTATTTGTAAATTTTTTTAGTTCGCTACAAACAAACGTTCGCTAAAAAATCTAAAAATTTTCAATGGTTTTGAATTGATTGTGAAATTTATTGAATTGAAATTAATTTGAAAATTTTTTAGTTTAAAACCTTTGCTAAAAAATTTTTAAAATTGTAATTGGTTTCGAATTGATTGTGAAGTGGATTATGTTTTAAAATTTGTTTTAGTTTAAAAAAATTCCGAAAATTGTTTATGGTTTCGAATTGATTGTGAAATGGATTTAATTGTAATTTTATAGTTTAAAACGTTCGCAAAAAAATCGAACACTTTTCAAGGGTTTCGAATTGATTGTGAAAATGAATTGAGTTGAAATTAATTGTAAAATTCTTAAGTTTAAAACGTTCGCTCAAAAATTCTAACAATTTTCAGTGGTTTCGAATTGATTGATCAATTTAAATTTGTTGCTTCATTTGCTTCTTTTTTGCAGAATCATATTCTGTAAATTTGTTATGTGTTAAAGTTTTGCTTCAATGCTTCCCTCTTCGATACGCTTTGTTAACGTTGGTACTAACCGGTTTTATATATAATTTCTATATGTTATAAGTGTTGTCTGATTGATGTGCTCCACACCACTGTATCTGTAAATATTTGAAACAGAACAGAACAGTTTTTTTTTGTGAACTATGTAAACATTTCAAAACACTTTTTGTACGTGTTTTCAAATACGCACTAACTTATTTCATATATAGTTTTGTTGTAAAATATACTTTTTCATACAATTTCTTATTGATTGAAATTTAATTTTTAAAATTTTAATTTTTTAATGTTTCAGTTTTTATATTTTTTTCTGACTATTGTGAGCCAATATTACAGACTTTCCACACTTGACAACTCTTCTTGTTTTTTCTTTTAAAATATACAAAAGTCACTTTGAAATTTCAATAGTTTGTTAAATTTTGTAAAGTTTTATTACATTTTTTTTAATTTTTTCAAAATCACTTTTTACTTAAATTTTGAGCAACAATTTTATCGGCGTTTCGTACATAAGCGCGTCTCAGCAACGACTGAGCTCAGAATTTGTTGACTTGAAAAATTTTTATTTAAACAATTGTACAGCAAAATAAAAAGAACACTACAATAAAAACAAAACACATATTCGTACATACACACACAGACACAAAGAGGCAATGCAAATAAAACAAAAGCCAAAACAATCGACGACGAGCTATTGGCAGCAAATATGCGATGAGGCGCTGGGTGGGCAGAGGTGGCGCGAACTAATTGTCTCACCTAACGTTCAGACATTTTAAAATGCCATTCGTGACTTTTGCGTGATAATTTATAAACAATTATTGCGGCCTGTCGAAGTTGTCGCTCTCGTTTTTGTTGCTGGTGTCGTTATAAAACAAACATAAATCTCACAACAATTTTCAAACTCAGTGTGACAGTTACAATTACATGCAATGAATGTTGGAATTTGAGCAATTTTACAAACGTGGGTGTAGGCACGTCAAAGTGTCCCTAAGACAGTGGCGGCACGTTCATTGCTACAGAAAATATTTGACATGCGCAATGCAATCAAATTAATCAATACTTAAAAGGAAATTAAATGTGTGTGGTATGGTTTTTGATTTTGAACTAAGCTAACCGGATAATGAATATCACAGCAACAGATTTCAAAAGACGTCAACAGTAGCTGTGCTGCAATTTAATAGCGAATGATTATGGCAACAATGGTGGCATAAATATTAATAAGCGTACGCAGTAAAAGCGTGAGAACATGGCAATTTCTGCTCATATATAGAAGTTTATGACGAATTTTTATTCATACAAATATTTGGTTAGAATTTTATTCATTGAAATATTTGATTAAATTTTTAAACTAAGGTTGCATATTTAGGTACAACGAGTCTGTTGTTAGGAAGAGAAAAGGAAGAGAAAATTGGTTGGTTGCTTGGTTGAGTGGTTGCTGCCACAGCTAGGTACCACAACTAGCACAGAAAGTGCCGTTTTGGTGTCACATTCATATTTGTGTGAAATTCAGGACGTGTAGAAGCTTTCTGATCTCCAAAGTTCAAATTGTTTTGAGGTCGAAAAGTACACATTGGAGTTGCCAAAATTTTCACAAAAAAAATTGTAAAAAATATAGAAAATTTTACACCAACAAAAAAAGCAAGTCACCAAAGAAAAAGTTGACAGAAATCTCATACTAAAGAAAATACGTCAAAAAAATACGTTGAAAAATCGTCAAAATGACCGCAATGGTCTTTCTAGTGTTAAACATAACTGATAAGGACGGACACCCGATTTGAAAATCAAGTGAATCACAATGGACTCAAGAGGGTCTCCCAGTAGAAGTGCATGCCACACACACTCCTTTCAGTGGTACACACAATGGGTGTGTTGGGGGTTGAACTCCCCAAATACAAAAATTACTGGTGCAAAGCATCGTTTCGAATGGAATTGGGCTCAAAAGTTGTACAAAAACCTCCCGCCACCCCCGCTCCCCCCAAAATTAAATCCTGTGTGTGCCACTCACACTTTCTTTAACTTAACTTAACTTAACCTAAAAACTATCAATCACTGTTGAGTTAAAAGAAAGAATCCCAATCAATCACTGTTGAGTTAGAAGCACTGCAGTTCATTTGTTATACCCGAAAAATCCACAATTATGTCATTTGATATTTTAAACTAAAATAAACGATAAAAAAACCAAATTGCAAATAGAAACCCACCAATAGTACAAAAAATGCAAATATGTTTACAAACAAAAAATACAAAATTGCTACTTTTAAGTGCCGGCATGCTTGAAAACTTGAAAAATCGTTTCTGCAGTTTCAGCACGTTTGAGTGTCGCACGTATGACGCCAGCATGCGGTGCTCAATTGGCCGAAAAAAACTTCACTCATTCAATATTCACTCAATCACATTGAGAACAATTAATGAATTAATTTTTTATAATTTTTTTTTTTAATTTTTTAATTTTTAATATAAGAAAAATTAAAACTTTCAATGTTTAGTTGAAAATTACTAATGAATTGTTTTTTTTACAATTTTGCATTTCATTAAACTTTTAACGTTCAGTTAAAAGTGATTTAATGTAATTTAACACATATTGAGTCAGAACAAAGACTTCTTGATTCAAGTCGAAACCCCAGTAGGAAATTTAGTCTACAGAATCACCAAAAATTTTGCAGAACATTGCTTTAGTAGCTTTCATCATGTTGTTGATTGAAAAGTAAAATGTATGAGCACAAAAAATTAATAATAAATAATAAAAAAAAATAAATTAAAGACCACTTTAGTTTGCAAAAAATTTCTTAAAAATTTCACAATATGTAACCATTCTCCAATTTTTTTACATTCTACCAACGTCACTGACATTTCGTTACACTTATAATTGCATCTTTGCTGCTTGTTGTTATTTTTGTATTTTTTTAAAATCTTTTTGTCAACACTTTTCACACTATTAACTGCCGATTTAGCTGTTTATTTTATTAATATTTTGTTGATAATAGCAAAACCTATCAACAACAGGTGTGCTGCGCGCGTCATGCATATATGTATGTATGTATATATGTATGTATATAATGTATATTGGACAAGGTGAGTCATTTACTTGTGTGCCCAAGTTCTACCAGTAAAGTAAAATGCTGATAGAAAAAAATTACTTAACAGAAAAATGAGGCGTAAACAGAATTTAAACTATTGTTTCACTTCATTATCAGATAATGGATTATTCCGTAAGCGTGAGTCTGGCTTTGTTAATGACATTGTTTGTGCTGTACAAAGATTGTTAGTCAGGGAATACCCCGACTATTGAGTTAAATAATAAGTAATGAGAAATTCAAATGCCAGTTTTAGCGTCTTGGCAGTGAAATTGATGAGTTTAAAGTGGTTGAAAAAAATGTATTTTGAAACCCAATCGTATAAACATGCCAATGGGTTTCATATATTACTTTGAAAATTAGGAATTAGAAACTATTGAGAATTAATGAATTACTTAACTAAAAGTTTGAAAAATTTAAATAATTTTGAGTTCAATTACAACAAACGAAAGAAGTAGTTAAATTAGTAGAAGAAGTGGTAGTTAGTGTAGTAAATTTTCAGCAATAAAATTTTCAAAGCTGTGTAGAAGGTGGGGGGAGGTTAGACCTCATAAACAAACATTTTTTCCATGAGTTCAATAAATTAAAAACAATTAAATTGAGAATTTTATAGAGTTCTCAGAACGTTAACGCTGTTCGTTTTTATTTTTAATATTTTTACTTTGAAATTTGTAAACAAATTGACAGAAAATTTATTCCGCATGCATGTCACATTAGCTGCTAATTTATTAACATTTTTCTAACCGCATAAAAAATTCTACTTTTACTTGAGTTGATGTTAACATTTGCTAAAAATAAAAGCTGATGTCATGGGTTCAATAATGTTCTTAGAATTGAACAATGCATATTCGAAGAAGAATAATATTTATTTTAAATTCCTCTATTAGCCAAATTAACCTTGAATTCTCTGACCACAATAACTTTAAGTTTTTCATTCAAAAAGGCTAATATCTTTAGAGATTTCAGACATTTTTTTAGGGGGAGTGAGAACTTTTTGTGCTCTTCTAGTACTCTAGAGAACTTTATCCAGCTTCACTAACTTTAGGTATCTTTACGATGTTATGTATGTGATCATCACTGATCTTTTTTGTCACTTTTTAAATACTCTACAGAATTTAATTGTGTTGTGAGTGATCTTCATAGTTTCAGTTTGGCTCTAACAATACTTTACCGAACTTTATCTTACCTCAGTCTCATTAGTAATCCGAAGAGATACGGGGATGTTATATGGATGATCTTTAAAGGTATATTTCGTACTATTCTAGTACTCTACAGAACTTTATACAACTCTATTATGGTATTAAACCTCAGAGAAAATGATGAACATGATGAACGAATCCATAAACGGATTCATAAAGCCAATCTATGTTGTTTTATTTGATACTCAACCTCAACCTCCGATTTGCTTAATCCAATAAGTTCAACTAAATAGAAGTTCATGTATGACTCTTTTTTAAAGTGTAACCTATGTAATATGTTCTAAGTATTCATTCTACTATATGTCAGTCTCGCTTGGGTCAGGTATGACAGGGAGCTTGCTGGTTTCTGCCCAAAAAGAGTCGAGTCTTGCTTTTTGAGGCTCAAAAGTTTGCGGCAAATTGTTCAATCAATCAATAACTGAATTTATTTTCTTTCTCAAGGTTTCATGACTCATTCTATATATTTTTAAATGTTATTCAATTTAAGTAGAATGTTTGTTAATGCATAAGTAAAATTTTTGCAAAATATCAGTGACTAATTGTATTTGGCTATTGGTTCAATGAGTCAGAAAAAGGTTGAGTATAAAAATTAGAGTAAAATTTTAATGAGTTTTTGAGGCTTTCATGCAAGCAGATATATGTATGTAGGGAAGAAGTAGTGTTTGTGCCACATTAAATCAAGAACTTATAATAGAAATATTCATATCGAAGCGAATCGCTGCTGAATTGGAACAAAATCGGTTCTGAAGTGGATGTTGACTTGTGATGAAAAGTTTATCGCTACGGCTACGGCAACGTTCAATGAAAGCTGTGGTCAAGTCACAGTAAGCTGATGAAAACGCTGGTCAAGCGAGTATTGATCAGGAAGGTTTTATTAAGTGTTTGGTCGGTATCATCTACTTTATTCGAACCGGAGCTACCAACAATTAAACCGCGTCTGAAGGAAGCAATCGCCCAGAAGAGGCCATCTTTGGCTAATAGGATAGTAATTATTTTCCAGTCCACATACGTTAATAATGACTCGCCAGACGCTGAATTGAGGTTGGAGGTTCTTAAGCATCCACCTTGTAGTTCGGGCCAGGCATCAAGTGATTACAAGCTTGTTTTGTATATGGCAGATGATTTTTCCGGTGAAAAGATTGCCTCAAGAGAGGCAATCTTTGCTTTTTGAAAGTGACTGCCCCAGTTTTTTATTAGAGAGTTTATATTAGAGAGGCTTAAAGGGATCTTAAAGGAACCTTCAAAATCACAACAAGTTATGGAACAAAATGGCGCATATTTTATCTAAATTGGATCATTCTATGCTAAATAGACTTCTATGACTTGTAATAGACATTCTATGCTAAATAGACTTTTGATTTCATGCAAAAAGTTTTTTAAGTTATAAGATAGATAGATAGATAGATAGATAGATAGATAAATAGATAGATAAATCCTTTATTAACAATTTCAACACTCTTATAATTATAAAACAATTCAAATGCCTTCCCACAACATAGCTATGTATATGAACGATACACTATATAAAATAAAGGACATATGACATTGACCCTCAGGTCGTCTGTTTAAATTATAATTAAAATTTGAATGACAGATGTTTGGATTAAAAATATTTTAAAAATTTGGAAACAAAATTTGTGGATTATAAATGTTTTGGATTAAAAATTTGTTTGTAACAAATTAATAATTCATTAATAAATTAAATAAAATAAAATAAAAATTGCTTAAATAAAATAATATATATTAAAAAGTCTTTAAATAAATTAAATTAATTAAACAAATTTTATTTAATTTTATTTATTTTAAAAAGTTCAAAACTGAATTAAATAAATGAAATAAATTAAATTAAATTTATTAGTTAAACTAAATAAATTAAAACAAAATTAAAAAATAAATAAAAAAATTAAAAAATTAATTAAAAAATTTTTATTTTTTCAATTTATTTAAAAAAGTTTAAAATTAAATTAAATGAAATAAATTAAATGAAAAAAATTAATTAAACTAAATAAATTAAAAACTTTTTAAATAAATAAAATATATTAAAAAGTGTTTTAAATACATAAAATTAATTAAAAATTGTTTAAAAAATTTTTAGTTAATTTTATTTATTTAAGAAAGTTCAAAACTGAATTAAATAAATGAAATAAATTAAATTAAATTTATTCGTTAAACTAAATAAATTAAAACAAAATTAAAAAATAAATAAAAAAAAATAAAAAATTAATAAAAAAATTTTATTTTTTTTAATTTATTTAAAAAAGTTAAAAACTAAATTAAATCAAATGAAAAAAATTAATTAAACTAAATAAATTAAAGACTTTTTAAATAAATAAAATATATTAAAAAGTTTTTTAAATACATAAAATTAATTAAAAATTGCTTAACTAATTGTATATAAATTAATTATTAATTATTAAATTAAATTTAAATTAATTATTATATTAATTGTATTTAAAAAAGTTTAAAGTGAAATTAAATAAATTATATTAAATGAATAATTAAACTTAATAAACTTAAAAAAAAATTTAAAAAAATTTAACAATAAAAAAAAATTTATTAAAAAAATGTTAAATTATTTTATTTATTTAAAAAAGTTAAAAATTAAATTTAATTAAATAAATTAAATGAAAAAAGTGAATTAAACTAAATGAATTACAAAACTTTTTAAATAAAAAAATTAATTAAAAAGTTTTTAATTAAATTTAAAATTAAATTTTATTAATTTAACTTTTTAAACTTTTAATTAAAAACCAGTAGCTTTGAGTTCTCAGTGCAGCTTCTTCTTCACTACACACCCATCGATTCCTTTCTAAGCCGCTGCTTCCTTCACATCCCACTGCCATTCTCGACACTCACAGCATTGCTGTCATAACGACTCGAACGCACATGAAATTACGCAATCTTCACGCGTCTATATCACAACCGAAATGGTTTGTTTTAATGATTTTCCAATGTGCTTTCCTTGCTTACCCGGCGTCGTGGTTTTACTGCGCCTAAGAGCATTCCGACATGCCACAGCGCCACAGCAAATCGACTGATGCTACTTTATGGCTCTACGAATTTTTATAACTGTTCACACTGGAGCCAAGGCAAAACGCTATTCGTGCTGAAGCAAATGCTGCACTGCCTTGCCGACTGAAAATGCGAGATGCCGAAATGCGCCACAGCTGCCAGGCTGCTGCAGCACTCGTTGCCAAATGGTAGTTGGCAAAGTGCAAAAACTCATAAAATGACACCTTTTGCTGGTCCATTATAGCAACAACAAAAACCACAATTGCACTAACAACAACATAAATATTAGTTTCATATTCAAAACAAACAAAACAAAAACTTTGGTATGCAGCATAAAGAAGCATAAATGATGCGATTTTTATTGAGAATCGTAATGATGTGCGCGTGTGTGTGTGAGTGCGATAAGCGAGAGTGTGAAAAGTGTTTGGCGCGCTGGATGATCAGTGTGAAATGGCGAGGTTGTAAAAATCAATAAGTAGTCGTGGCAAATAAATGACAGTGGAACGCATTGAATTCTATTGAGCGTGTTTGCAGAGTTTCGGTGTGAAATTGAATTGAATTTTAATGAATTGAAATTTGAATTTTCATTAACACTCCAGTGTTCAGTCGGAACTGTACACAAGTCCTTATACGGTTTTGAATTTGTTGTTCTTTTACATTATTTTTGAACTGCAGCTGGCTTTAAGTTTACCTACACACACCCGGAAGTGTTACAATTTTATTCATTGTATGATTTTTTTTTATTGTTTGATATCAAATTTTAATCCCCTCTCATTTCGACTTTTCGATTGCGCATTGTGCATTGAATTCCACTGCGACATGCAGCGAACTTTTCCCTAACCCAATGGTGAGCTGTGAGCCAAAAACGCCCACGGCAACTGCACCAACTGACAGCCGCTGACATGCGAGCAATTTCACAATTTCCTTAGACGACTAAGCCGCAGCGATATTTTGACAAATCCGCAGCTCACATACATAAGTCGAAGGAAAACATTTGCCAAGCAGAGCAGCCAACAAACGACGATCAACGCAATTCAATGCGACTGCAGTGACTGACACACACACACAGTGACACAAAAATGTCAAAATTTTTAATTGTCTGCTGTTGTTGGGCAATTTCTTTTATTTTCCTTATGAAATATAAATAAAACAAGTCAGAGTGTCACAAGTGGTCGTGATTGACTAAAGTTTTATGCACTGTGTGCATAATTGTTAAGCAGCTTTGGTGTTTTTTTGTTACTTTTTAATGTAAAAAAGTTTCATGAAAAAAATACATTAGGATTTCATAATGCTTGATTTTTGCTAATTTTTTGTGTAAATGTTATATAAAAATTCATAACACAATACAACTCGCAACCAAAATTGAGAGCACATAGATCCTACAAAAGTTTATCCTAATGAAAAGTTCTAACTCTAAAAAAAAGTCTTAATTTATTTAGATAATATAAAAATTAAAAAAAATATGAAAAAAAACATTACAAAGCAATAATGAAAACTTGGCCATTGACATAAATCAAAGTGCAGTATTGCATGTTGCCGCAGCTGTTGCACGATTGTTGGCAGCTTAATGTGGCATGTGCGTGGTTTCACTTTCGGATTTTCTGCCCACAAGCTGAATTAATGAAAATGCTTCCATTATTGTTTAATTAAAAACAGACTGCAGTGATAATTAAAAAAGAAATAATATTTTCATAAAAAACTAAAAAAATATTTTCATATAAAGCAGCCAATTCGCGTGTTTCGGTGCGCTATGCTGAATGCGCTTAGAAAATATTTGCAACAACGTTTGAAACAATAAAAAGTTTGTCTTTCTGACTGTCGAGTTGTCAGTTTGATTTGCCAAATCTTTGTCTGTTGGATTGATTGGTTGACTGTTTGATTAGTTGACTTTTTGAACGGTTGACAGTTTGAACGGTTGACTGGCTAA
Source organism: Melieria omissa (assembly GCA_963971225.1). Lineage (NCBI taxonomy): Eukaryota > Metazoa > Arthropoda > Insecta > Diptera > Ulidiidae > Melieria > Melieria omissa. Next base: position 75,215,326 of record OZ020268.1, on the reverse strand, counting down.
CTGTTTGATCAATTGGCTATTGACTGTTTGAGTGGCTAACTATTTGATCAATCTGTTTCTGTTTTGATCAATCTGATTTGTTGTCTGTTTTTTGGTTGACTGTTTGATTAAATGACCGGACTTCGGTTTAATGTTTGACTATTTGATTAATAAGGTGTGGGTCAGGTTGACTGTTTAATTGTCTGTCTGGTTGCTAGACTGTCAGTCTGTTTGATTGACTGATGGACTTGTTAACTGAATAATTGCTAAATTAATTGATTTACTATTACTTTGATTGGCTGTTTGAATAGTTGACTGTTTGATGGACTAACTGTTTGATCAATTGGCTGTGTGTTCTGTTAACTGTTTGATTGGATGACCAGACTTACGATTCAATGTTTGACTATTTGATTAATTATGTGGGGTCAAGTTGACTGTTTAATTGTGTGCGGTTGCTAGTCTGTCTGTTGTTTGATTGACTGCTTGACTGATGAAATTTTTAACCGAATAACTTCTAACTTCTTCACTTTGATTGGCTGTTTGAATGGTTGACTGTTTGATGGGCTAACTGGTTGATCAACTGACTGTTTGATCAACTAACTGTTTGACTGGATAATTCTTTGATCAATCATCTGTTTGCTTTGTTCAATTGTTCATTTAGTGACTAGACTGTCTAATTGACTGCTTGACTGATGGACGTTTTAACTGAATAACTTCTTCTAATAACTTTGATTGGCTGTTTGCATGGTTGATTGTTTGACGGGCTTACTGTTTGATCAGTTGACTATTTGACTGGCTAATTGTTTGATCAATCGTCTGTTTTTTTTGTTGACTATTTGATTGGATGACCAAACAGACGGTTCAATGTTTGACTGTTTGATTAATTATGTGTGGGTCAAGTGGACTGTTTGATTGACTGTCTGATTGACTGATGGAATTTTCAACTGAACAACTTCTAACTTCTTCACTTTGATTTGCTGTTTGAATGGTTGACTGTTTGACTGGCTAATTGTTTGATCAATCGTCTGTATATTTTGTTCATGTTGGATTTGATGATCAAACAGAAGATTTAATGTTTGACTGTTCAATTTATTTGATCTATTAGGTTGACTGTTTTATTGTTTGTCTGGTTGCTAGACTGTCTGAGTGACTGCCTGTTAGGCTTGACTGTCTGGTTTGACTGCCTATGTGGTTCTTCTATCGAATCTCTGTGTACTTGATTGTTAGACTCGCTGACTATGTAACTGTTTGATTGACTGCCTGTCTGGTTTGACTGCCTGGTTTGACTGCATATGTGGTTCTTCTATCGACTCTCTGTTTGACTGGCTAATTGTTTGATCAATCGTCTGTATATTTTGTTCACTGTTGGATTTGATGATCAAACAGAAGATTTAATGTTTGACTATTCAATTTATTTGATCTATTAGGTTGACTGTTTTATTGTTTGTCTGGTTGCTAGACTGTCTGATTGACTGCCTGTTAGGCTTGACTGTCTGGTTTGACTGCCTATGTGGTTCTTCCATCGAATCTCTGCGTAAAGATTGTTAGAATGGCTGACTATGTGACTGATTGACTGACTCACTGGCTGACTGTCTGAATAGTTATATGGTTGATTGGTAAACTATTTGACTGGCAAACTATTTGACCGGCAAACTGGCTGACTTACTGACTGTTTGATTGGGTGTCTGTTGACTGGTTGATGAGTTTACTATATATCTGAGTGATTGTTGGATCGTCTGTCTAATTGCCTGTTTGACTGGCCGACTGTTTGATTGGCTCGCTGACTGTCTGATTGGTTGGCTGTCTGTTTGGTTACTGTTTGCCTGGCTGAATGTTTGATTTGTTTGTTTGACTGGTTGATTGTTGTACTGTCTGTATGTATGATTGTCTGTCTGATTGACTGTTTGACTGGTTGATTGTATGTGTGTTTGGTTGACTGGTTGGCTTTCTTTCTGTATGATTGTCAGTCTGATTGACTGTTTGAAGCGTTGATAATTTGATTGATTCACTCTCTATATGTACGAGCACAAGCATGTCGGTTAGGTTGACTGTTTGACTAGTTTACTGTTTGACGCGTTGACTGTTTGACTGGTGTACTGTCTGTATGTATGACCGTCGGGTTGGTTGACTGTTTGAAGCGTTGACTGTTTGATTGGTGGACTATCTATATGTATGATTGTCTGTTTGATTGACTGTTTGACTAATTGCCTGTTTGACTGATTGACTGTCTGTATGAATGACTGTCTGTCTGGTTTACTGTTTGAAGCGTTGACTGTTTGACTGGTGGACTATCTGCATGTATGACTGTCTGTTTGATTAACTGTTTGACTGGTTGATTCTTTGACTGCCTGACTGCCTCTCTGTATGTCTGTTTGGTTGCCTGTCTCTCTGGTTGTCTATCTTGTTGTTTGTCTTTCTGTTTAGTTAATTTATGAACTGCTTGATTGTCTATGTAGATGATTGTTTGTCTGCTTGACTGACTATCTGTTTTACTGTTTGACTGTCTCCGCAGTTGCTCGTCGGTGTGGGTGCTGTAGTACGGATTTATTTAATTTCAAATCTGTCGACGTGTCTTTATGGCTTCATTAGCGCAATGCCTGGCAACTCCCACGCCTATCGACTCTTTCAACAACAACAACCTGCTGTCTTGCCAGAGACATGCACTGTGGCCAGCAAGAAATTCGCCATGCTGTCGGGCCAAGTGTTCTTCTGCTCACTGCACGCCCAATTCTGGCGCGCTCACAGGACACGAACGCGCAGACGCCAAACCCACAGTCGACTCGGTGATGCAACATCAAAGCGCGCACGTACGTCGCATTAAATAAATTGTCAGTTACGTGTTGCGCACTCAACACAACATATACATACACACATATATATTGTATGTATATATATTTTGTGTATATTTTTTTTCATACATTAAATTTATTTGTCTTGCATTCTCTGGGCATCTTTGCATTTAGAATGCGAGCTCTTTTTTTTAATGCCACCAACACCAACGATTTAGTGCCAAAGCGCTAATGGGCGTTTACTGCTTTCTGTACGCTGCAGCCAAATGCTTTTATGTTCGACACTGTCGACTTGCGGCTGCTGTGTGCTCGTGGTGATGTATTTGTGTATAAATGTGCAAGATTTGTGAAGATCAAAATGCTTCAAGACGCTAATAATGGTTGAAAGATGGGCAATCTTTTTGGTAAGAGTTTGTATGTACGTGTGTGTGTGAGTGTGTTTGTGGGTGGGCGGAATATTAAGTCCAGAAACTTGTAGTTTGTTGTTGTGTGTGTAGTTTTAGGAGTCTTTTCTATGGAGTTGTAAGTTGTAAGAAGGCGATGTCATGTCCAAAGCTTCAGCAGACATTGTCAGCTAACTTAAAATTTGCGTGTTAGTAATTTAAATTTCAAGTGTTGGTTTTCGAGGCCCAAGCACCACCTGATAGTCTTTTAACATCACCCACAGCATTCAGAATAATTATAAAAAATTCACAAATCGTAACAAACTCTTCTTCTTTTTCCCAAATCAAACCGTAGACAAACCTAACACAATTTTATTTTATCTCACCGCACAAAAAGTTATCTAATCGCTTCAAACCTTGAAAAACAAACTAAACAACAATTTAAAAAAACTTAAAAATTTATACTAAAAACTTGCTTTACTCATTCCCGCTTCCTGCTGTTGCAGCATTAAGTGTCCCAGGCGTTTTTAATCGTTGCACAGGCATCGCCAAAGGAATCCTATTGTTCCTTGTTGGCCGCAAGCCGGTTATGCTTGTGCTTCTTCTTCTGCTTTGCCATTCTCAGCTTCTCACGTAGAATGCTTTTATTTTATTTATCTGCACGCTGCGGCTCTGTGGCCTTTGGCTGCCGCGGCCACTCAACTGATTTACTATGGATTACCCAAGTTTTATGCGCGCGCCGCATTGCCAAAGCCCGAGCTGCGGCAAAGCAATAAAGCAACACAAGATGAAACTTTGCAGATATTGACACCTTGTTAGGCGCGCTGAAAGCCGCAACAGGACAGCCGAACCGACAGCCGACCACTAGAACAGAGTCGGTCGAGGCAACTTAAGGCGGCAAAGCTTGAGCATGAAAAATTCCCGCTTTGAATATCTCATGCAGGCTTGCAGTGTTTTTGGCTTTATTACATATATACATATATATACGAATATATATGTGTATATATTTTTGTTTTATTGAAGAAGCATTGCTTGGCGATTTATGGCAATTGATAAGTTGTTCAGTGTTTAGCTTTTATGACTCTATTAAATGATTAAAAAAAAACATAAATGATAAAAAAAAATGATTCAGAAATGCTCACTTAAGTAGTAAATGTGCGAATTGGATTTTGCTGTTGTAGCTATAAATAAATTTGAACAAAACATTTCTTATCAACAATGTGTTTATGTTCAAATTGCTTGAGTGACGATTTCAGCCGCGTGACAAACACTAATGAAACCGAATAGGTGCGAGCGATTATCGCAGTCATTTAATTTGTTGGCTGTGTAAGACTAATGCCCCAAACACATTGGCGACGGCAACGACACGACTGCATCTTTAAAAAAATTCAAAAAAACGGAAAGTTCGTATTATTTTGACGACAGATGTCGCTGTTGCCAAACATAAATCTATTCTCTATTTCTTAGGCAACAAAACCAAAGCAATTGACATCCTTGATTAAAAACACAGATTTTTACACACATTTTTCTTAATTGTTTAGTGTGTTTTGAACAAAAATTAAAAAATTTGTTAGTTTTTCGATTAAAAGTTAATAGTTTTACAAATAATTTCATCTTGCCATTTGTTTGAAATACACTATGATCAATAAGTACCGGGATTGTGTATTTTAAATTTTCCGCCGTTGCCCGATGCAGGTAAAATGCGACGAAGTACAAAAAGTTGACTGACGCTAACAGCTGACAAACAAAAACTAATGATCCAATCCCGCTCAAAATTTTACACAGATGTCAGTTAAGGTCGTACCGACCTAAAAAACCGACCTTTTTTACCTGCATCGAGCAACGGCGGAAAATTTAAAATACACAGTCCCGGTACTTATTGATCATAGTGTATACTGTACAACGTTAAAATGGATATAGACGAATACTTGTTCACCCTTTTGACTCCGAATTTTGTAACTATATAACATATATAACTTTTTTGGTATTTAAATCATGAAACATTTGCCTAAGAAATGTGTTCACCACTTTTACTTTGAAACAATTTTAGCTTAAAACGGGTTAAATAAATTTTGTATCAATATTTCAAATTACGAAAAAATTACATAATATTTACGAAAAAATAAAAAATTATCACTTTTTGATTTTATTTAACCAAAAAAACCGGGTTTTGATGAAACGCGCCTAATTCGTAGAGTTCAATTTGAACACAAAGTTTCTCTGATGTCGCTGCAAATGATTGTAAATTATTTTGGAGATAACAGTAAAATGTTGGTAATTTGCTTTGAGTTTACTTCTAAAAATATTAATTTGTTGGTGCCTACTTAAATTAAACCCATAAATCAATTGTAGCTTTTACTATAAGATGGCAAATAGGTGAAACTGCTCTTAGGCAACTTTGGGGTCGAAAGGGTTAAGTAGTCTCCGACCAAAGGTTATGTTTGGCCGAAGCAGAATATTTGGCTAAAATAATTGTTTGAAGGCAAAAGCCGAAGCCGAATACAATTGTCGTTCCTTCTCTATTCGTTTCTTTGTGCCACTTAAAAATTAATAAAAGAATTATTTTAGTAAAAAAAAACAAAACCAGTCATGGAGTTTCATTTCTAAAAAAAACAAAAGATCTAACAATTAAATAGATATAAAGAGATAATTTGTATTAATTTATCCGATTTATCGATAAAACCCAATATTTGATAAAATACTTCAAAGCAGAGCAAATTAACTTGCATTACAGGGCGAAAACTTTCGGCTAAAGTATTCGGCAATTTGGGCCGTAGCCGAAAATTAAAAATTTTCCGAATAGGCCGAATTTCGAAACCGAATACGAATATTCGTTCGGACACTATTAATATGGGGAGTGCGGAAGCATTTCAAAATTTTTTGTATTTAGGAGTTCAAAAATATGTTTGTCATAATGTTGCTGCCGCTTTTATTGTAGTCAAGAAGTTGACTACATAGCGACGATTAAAATCGACGACATTTTGTAGTTCTGTGGCCTTGTCGCTGCCGTTTTTGAATGTGTTTGGGCCATAATTCTGAAAATCTGGGCACATATTGTTGACACTCAATACTTGTTAATATGTACAGATTGTTTGCATTCGAACAGCTGATCTGAATGGTTAGATTGTAGACACTTATGGCGTAACCGAATAGACTCAAATAATCGGACACTATAAGTTAATTTTGTACCAGGTGCAAGGTTTGGATCAGTGATGACAATTTAGTTACTCGCTTGTCATTGCTACACCCGACTCAAGAATTTGAACGATTTGAGAATCTGAACTATGAAAGTTAGATAATCTAAGAAATGCATTATTGGAGTTTTGGAATCCCAAAGAAGAATTAGAAGACAAATGGATTAAACGAATTAGGGGGAATTTCCGAATATGAGCAAAGAAAGGATGGATCGAAAGGTGTATATAGTTAAGAGACTTTAAGACTTTTGGAACTCAAATTTTGTTACAAAAGTTTAGATGGTCACTTGGAATAGAACGAGCTGTATGAGCTGTTTAAAAACATGGAAGTATGTTATCACAATGGAACAACTTCCACATTAAACAACAACTGGCTTGGCCAACTCTCCTGTACGGATTCATTCGGTTCGATGCATTCCGGACCGTGTCTCCATCTGAAGGAACAAGTTTAGGGTACTCTATCATCTTTTGTTGTTATTGTGATTCATAATTAATATTGTCTAGGCACTGTAAGCGAGAGAAGAATATTTGTACTATGCTTCGGCAAAAATTGTGCTCGAAGGTGGTGGTCGAAGAGGTGACCGTGTAGAGGATCAAGTAGAGGTAGCTCTATCATCTCTTGGTGTGATTGTGATACGTAATTCGTAATTTTCTAGACACTGTAAGAGAAAGAAGAAATCTTGGACTACAAGGAAATTCTAGGAATTCAAATACATCAAATGCTATAAAAGTCCGCACTAAAAGTACTCGTTGCTTTTCAACCGACTAATAATTATAAATCCATCAATTTAGGTACAAAAGCCCGCACAGTCAGGGACTCTGGACTACTTTTAGTCTTCAAGTGGACATTCGAAATGGAATAACAGTACTTATACGCATTCATTTATTATTTAGGGAATTCTCTGAACATGAAATCGGCTCTCTCAACTCTCTATTGGAAAGAACTTTAACAAATAGAAGTTTGTCAGCCAGCTGCGCTACGTCGCGTTGATTAGAGATTAGTCGAACAGAGATTAGCGCCTTTCGAACTTAGAACTTTCGTTTGTCTGATATTTTTGTTGTGGTTTTTCAAAAGTTTTTTTCACATAAATATTTTCAGCTTACTGCTTGAACTTTAATTACTAACATCGATGTATTATCGACAAATCACTAACAAATTATGACAAGCTTTACTTGTTATCAGCCTTTGTACGATTACTTGAACTGAGAAGAAGCACTTTGATTATGAATCACCAAACTACTGGAATATGTTAGCTACACATGTGTTGTTGGCGGCATGTAACCACATATCAGTTAATCTATTTTGCCTATAAAGGCAGTTCCGTACAATTTTATGACCTATTTATGGTACCTAACTGAAAAAAAGGAAAGACTTTTATTGCATATTTGCCGCTTATCTGAGTATGTTGGGGCAGACCACCAACTGAAGAAGCCAAGAAGCTCTAGAAAAACGTTATAAGCGGCAATAAACAGCACATGGACATTAGTTTAGTCAAAACTAGTGAAAAGGTGAGTTGATTTTCAATCAGCGGACTTCAATCAAGACTCCGTAATTTAAACATTTCATAAAAGTTTGTGCTAGCTAACAAATTTCTTGAAATAGAGTTCTGAAAAATGATTTCAAAGAATTAAACATAACTTTATAGTTTTAAATGAAAAAGATATAACATTTTTGAAAAAACTTTCAGCCATGACTCCATACAAAACACTTTTGCTGGTCGCTCTTATTGCGCTGTTGGCCTGCAGCGAATGCAGAAATCTGCCCGAAGCCAGATATGAGTTGGGCGATTCCTACATCGATGACATTACATTGTCTTATGAAAATGGTAAATTGAAAAGAAAAATGATAAAAAATGTGCTACTTATATAATCTAACTCCAATTGTTACACAGGTATCTGGCAATGCGATAGAATCGTGTGCCCGTTGGGCCTCTACGGCTGCAAGATTCTACGCAAAAATGATCCCAACAACAGGCTACAACTAATTCGCACCAATATTTGCTTCCACGAGAACGATGGCGTTGTGCGATCGGCATTCATCACGGAAGCCGTACCAGCCCTTAAAAATGTCAACATCAACATAACATCGTATGTAGGTGCCCAATCGATCTATACGACCGGCTATGCCATCCTTGTGCAAACTGGTCACACTTTTCAAACGGTGTCTGGTATTATTACGCCCGATCGGTGGGCTGACGCACAGGAGTCAGCCAGACATGTCATCAAGGACGTGGAAAGTAAGCTTGAAGGAACACTGATAGAAGAATCGAGAGTTGTGAATCATTCAATCAACGTGTAAACATGATTTGTATTTATATCTTTTAAAAGTTTTAACGAAAGTTTAAAGAATTAAAAAAAAAATTTCAAAGTCATAAAAAAGTTGTCTGTTTTTGATAAAATTTAATTATGTTTTTTTTTGGAAAGAAGCATTGCTCAGTGCTGGAGAGAAGATCAAGTCGGGAAGTGGTAGGTTTCTACACAGAAAAACGTTCACAGTTTAGTGGTTCGGGTGTTGTATCACCAGTCAAGAGTCGTGGGTTTGAATCTCAACTAAGACAACTTACTATAAGAATTTATCCTCAACTAGGCAATGAAAAATCTCTGAGAGTAGAATAAGTTTCTAAGAAAAAACCTTCACAGTTTAGTGGTTAGTGGTGTTGTACCAACAGTCAGAAGGTCGTAGGTTCGAATCTCAGCTCAGACAACTCCCAACAAGAATTGGTTCTCAACTTGGCAATGAAAAACCTCTGAGAGTAGAACAATTTTCTAAGAAAAAACCTTCACAGTTTAGTGGTGAATGTGTTGTATCACCAGTCAGTCGAATTTCAGCTGAGAGAACTCCCAACAAGAAATGGTTCTCAAATTGGCAATGAAAAACCTCTCAAAGTAGAACAGTTTTCTAAAAAGAAACCTTCACAGTTTAGTAGTAAATGTTTTGTACTACCAGTCAGAAGGTCGTGGGTTCGAATCCCGAGTCAGATAACTACTGACAAGAAATGGTATTCAATTAGGCAATGAAAAACCTTTGAGAGTAGAATATTTTTCTAAGAAAAACCGGTTACCAAATTTGTAGCAAATAAAAAATTATTCAATGTTGATGGTTTAATGTTGATTGTTCAATGTACAGCCCAGACTTCTTATGTGCTGCAAGGTCAGTTCATTAGACCATTAATATATAAACAGAGTATAGGCCATCCTGGTCTGCATCGAATAAGAATTTTTTTGAAATTTTCTTAGAGTAAAATAACTGTAAAATAAATAAAATTTCTTCATTAAAAAACCATTCATTTGGAATCAGTCTAGTAATATATAGTTTGAAGTTGACCTAAAGTTGTACAGCACTTTTATTCACATAATTGTAAAGTCCACTCTAAGAGCTGTCTGGTTCAAAACTTTAACAAAAATATATGATTTTGGAAACCCAGACTTTCAACTTAAGCTATTTGGCCAACATTAAAATGCCCACATCAACATTTTCTAATATAAACTTTTTGCAATTACTTGAACAGATTGAGACAGCCACAGCTTATCTGACTCAGCGATAACGTTCTTATAAGTGCTGTATAAAGCGTAATTAACCGGAACAATTGTATATATATACATTTATAATAACAACAACAAAAATACATTATAAGCAACAATTGGTGACATTCAGAAGTCAGTTTGGTACACGAAACTGAAGAGATAACTTGAGTAATAAAACTGTCTATAATATTTTTGAAAATTAATTTAATACACATATAAGACATTTCTACATACTAAATATAAATTAGTTTCAATCATATATACATTTTCTAATCATATTAAATTTCTTTTTCAGTCATGAAGCTTTTGATTTTCGCTTTATTGGCGCTGCTTGCTTACAGCGAATGCAGAAATCTGCTCGAACCCAGATATAAATTTGGCGATTCCTACGTCGATGACATCATATTGTCACATGAAAAAGGTAAATTGAAAAGAAAAATTATAACAAATTTGCTCTTTATATAATTCAACTCCAATTTCTGCACAGGTATCTGGCAATGCGACAGAATTGTCTGTCCGTTGGGCGTCTACGGCTGCAAGATTCTACGCCAAAATGATCCCAACAATAGGCTACAACTAATTCGCACCAATATTTGCTTCCACGAGAACGATGGCATTGTGCGATCGGCATTCACCACAGAAGCTGTACCAGCCCTTAAAACCGTCAACATCAATGTTACATCGTTTGAGGGCGCTGAATCTGTATATTTGACGACTTACACCTGGAGTCCAATGACCGGCCAGAGTTTACAGCTGGTGAGCGGCATTGTTGCGGCTGACAAGTGGGCCGAATTGCAGGAACAAAGCAGAGATACAATCAAAGAAGTTGAGTCACAGTCTGGCGGCAGTTTGAGTGTTGTTAAATACTAAATTTTACCATAGCGGTATTCACACTGAGGGAGTATTTACTTGTTAGTGCGGTACTCGATAGTTTCGTGCGTATATTTTGTTTTTGTTCGATTCTTTTACAACAACAAAACACACGCACAAAACTACGAATACCGAACTAACAAACTAACGAGGTCGATGTGAATACCCCTTATAACTATACTAAATATGGATGTTATATGCATTTGGCAATGTGATTTGTATGCAGCTTTAAAAATGTATAGAAAAAATAATTAAATAAAATTTAATTGAAAACGTTTGTTCATATAAACTGAAATATATGTTCATATAGAGGGGTTTTGGATATTTAAACTCCTCCCAAAAATTTGTATCTTGCAAACACTTGGACAGCAAATATGGTTTAAACTGGTATTGAGTTCAAAAGTTGTGATCGAAAGCCCGCAAAATAAAATTCTGCAACATTTAACTATCTCATATCATATATGAAATTTATAGTGTTTTAAGATAAACATCTTATATCTTATATCTTATATCGTATATCTTATATCTTATATCTTATATCTTATATCTTATATCTTATATCTTATATCTTATATCTTATATCTTATATCTTATATCTTATATCTTATATCTTATATCTTATATCTTATATCTTATATCTTATATCTTATATCTTATATCTTATATCTTATATCTTATATCTTATATCTTATATCTTATATCTTATATCTTATATCTTATATCTTATATCTTATATCTTATATCTTATATCTTATATCTTATATCTTATATCTTATATCTTATATCTTATATCTTATATCTTATATCTTATATCTTATATCTTATATCTTATATCTTATATCTTATATCTTATATCTTATATCTTATATCTTATATCTTATATCTTATATCTTATATCTTATATCTTATATCTTATATCTTATATCTTATATCTTATATCTTATATCTTATATCTTATATCTTATATCTTATATCTTATATCTTATATCTTATATCTTATATCTTATATCTTATATCTTATATCTTATATCTTATATCTTATATCTTATATCTTATATCTTATATCTTATATCTTATATCTTATATCTTATATCTTATATCTTATATCTTATATCTTATATCTTATATCTTATATCTTATATCTTATATCTTATATCTTATATCTTATATCTTATATCTTATATCTTATATCTTATATCTTATATCTTATATCTTATATCTTATATCTTATATCTTATATCTTATATCTTATATCTTATATCTTATATCTTATATCTTATATCTTATATCTTATATCTTATATCTTATATCTTATATCTTATATCTTATATCTTATATCTTATATCTTATATCTTATATCTTATATCTTATATCTTATATCTTATATCTTATATCTTATATCTTATATCTTATATCTTATATCTTATATCTTATATCTTATATCTTATATCTTATATCTTATATCTTATATCTTATATCTTATATCTTATATCTTATATCTTATATCTTATATCTTATATCTTATATCTTATATCTTATATCTTATATCTTATATCTTATATCTTATATCTTATATCTTATATCTTATATCTTATATCTTATATCTTATATCTTATATCTTATATCTTATATCTTATAGTGCAGTTTCCAATACCATTTTACTTTAACAATCTTCAAGCCATGCTCAAATCATGATCAAACTTAGCGAATCTCTTTTAATGAGACGAATTTCATGTAATCTATATACAGGGTAGCTGGTATGAACTGAAACCAACTTTGAACTGCCGTAGTTATAATACTGTTAATTTTAGCGCGTTCAAATTTGACTCAGTGACAGTTGATTTAATTGTTGACATGTGTGTAATAGCGTTTTCATTTAGTGTTTCTTAAAAAAATTCTGTGGTCATGGATTTCAAACGGGAGAATGTGATATCGTTATATTTAACTGGAATCTTAAATTCCGAAACCGTTAAAAGGCTTCGGCATTTGAATGCAAATAGAGTTTTCGTGTGGCAGACTATAAAACGTTGCAATGAGACCGGTAGCTCTAAAAAACGTTTTGACGGCGGTTCGAAAAAAACAGCTACCAATGAAGCAATGGTTCGCAAATTGAAGAAGAGAATTGAGCGAAATCCACAACGAAGCGCAAACAAACTGGCAAGGGATTTCAAAGTATCGCGTTGGAGCATGCAACAAATATTGAAAAATAGGCTTAAACTAAAGCCCTACAAGATACAATTAGTGCATGGTCTCAACGCGAAACAAATGAAGTTACGGCTGGAAAGAGCGAAGGAATTGAAACGCTTGGCCGTAAATGGTGATATTCCGAATATCGTGTTTTCCGATGAGAAGATTTTCACCTTTGAGCAAGCCATAAACAAACAAAACGACCATGTATGGTTACGTGAGAGGTCACAAGACAATTTAAACACTCGTCTGGCAACCAGACGTCATTCGCCTGCTCAGGTTATGGTTTGGGCCGCCATAACAGCCGATAGTCGATCACCACTCGTCTTTGTGGAGCCTGGTGTTAAAATTAATGGGCAAACTTATCGCGAAAAAATTCTGGAAGCTGCTCTGAAGCCTTGGGCAACGAAACATTTCGGCTGCAAACCTTGGACGTTCCAGCAGGACTCGGCACCAGCTCACAAAGCGCGCGTTAACCAAGATTGGTTAAAAAACAACGTTTCTCGCTTCATTTCTGCACAACATTGGATGTCAAATTCACCAGATGCGAATCCAATGGACTTCTCAATCTGGAGTATTTTGGAGACTAAGGTTTGCACTAAAAACCACCAAAGTTTGAACGCGCTCAGATACACACTTGTCCGGGAATGGACCCGAATCCCACAAAAGCAGGTACGGGCAGCGTGCGAGTCATTTTTTCACCGATTGGACAAAATTATCGCAGCGAAAGGCGGATATATTGAAATGTTATAATGTAAAATAATAATAAAAGATATAAGGAATCTTTTTGCTTTTATACGAAAGAAAAGCCTTCGAAAATACAATTTCAAGAGCATCTTTAAGTTGTTTCAGTTCATACCAGCCCCCCTGTATATAAAAATCAAATAAATTTCGTATGTGTTCTATAGACTCCCAAACCACCAGACCTATTTTAATAAAATATTACGTGTGTGTTTACGGGCACCGTGTGGAAGGTTCTTAGCATAGGGGGCGTGGCATTATTCAAGGGGGCGTGGCACCGCCCATACAACTCAATTCTTTAATATTGAATATCTTCAGAATTATAAGTCGTATAGCATTGAAATTTGGTACAGTGTCATGGCGTAAACATGTTGTTCGACCGGTAAAATTTAATGGGCGTTGGACAAGGGGCGTGGCACTTTTTAAATTCCGGTGTAACTTTCGAACTATAGCGTTCACATCAGTGAAACTCGGTACAAACTAACGATTTGGTCGTGTCCTTCGACAGGGAGAATAGGGTGGGTTTTTGACAAGGGGGGGTGGCCATACAAGCCAACTTTTTAATACGGAATATCTTCGAAATTATAAGTCGTATAGCATTGAAATTTGGTACAGTGTCATGGCGTAAACGTGTCTTTCCAGAAATAAAATTTAATGGGCTTTGGAAAGGGGCGTGGCACTTTTTAAATTCCGGTGTAACTTTCGAACTATAGCGTTCACATCAGTGAAACTCGGTACAAACTAACGATTTGGTCGTGTCCTTCGACAGGGAGAATAAGGTGGGTTTTTGACAAGGGGGCGTGGCACCGCCCATACAAGTCAACTTTTTAATACGGAATATCTTCGGAATCATAAGTCGTATAGCATTGAAATTTGGAACAGTGTCATGGCGTAAACGTGTCTTTCCAGAAATAAAATTTAATGGGCTTTGGAAAGGGGCGTGGCACTTTTTAAATTCCGGTGTAGCTTTTGAACTATAGCATTCACATCAATGACACTCGGTATAAACTTATTATTTAGTCGTGTCCTTCGGCAGGGAGAATAGGGTTTATTTTAGACAAGGGGGCGTGGCACCGTCCATACAACCCAAATTGTTGACTAGAAATATCTTCAGAATTATAGGTCGCTCAGTATTGAAATTTGGAACAGTGTCATTATGTAAGCATGTCATTCGACTGGTAAAATTTAATGGGCGTTGGACAAGGGGCGTGGAACTTTTTAAATTCCGGTGTTACTTTTGAACTATAGCATTCACATCAACGACACTTGGTACAAAGTAACGATTTGGTCATGTCCTTCGGCATGGGGAATAGGGTGTATTTTGGACAAGGAGGCGTGGCACCGCCCATACAACCCAACTTTTTGATATGGAATATCTTCGGAATTATAAGTCGCTCAGCATTGAAATTTGGAACAGTGTCATGGCGTAAACGTGTCTTTCCACAAATAAAATTTAATGGGTTTTGGAAAGGGGCGTGGCACTTTTTAAATTCCGGTGTAGCTTTTGAACTATAGCATTCACATGAATGACACTCGGTATAAACTTATTATTTAGTCGTGTCCTTTGGCAGGGTGAATAGGGTGTATTTTGGACAAGGAGGCGTGGCACCGCCCATACAACACAACTTTTTGATATGGAATATCTTCGGAATTATAAGTCGCTCAGCATTGAAATTTGGAACAGTGTCATGGCGTAAACATGTCTTTCCACAAATAAAATTTAATGGGTTTTGGAAAGGGGCGTGGCACTTTTTAAATTCCGGTGTAGCTTTTGAACTATAGCATTCACATGAATGACACTCGGTATAAACTTATTATTTAGTCGTGTCCTTTGGCAGGGTGAATAGGGTGTATTTTGGACAAGGAGGCGTGGCACCGCCCATACAACACAACTTTTTGATATGGAATATCTTCGGAATTATAAGTCGCTCAGCATTGAAATTTGGAACAGTGTCATGGCGTAAACGTGTCTTTCCACAAATAAAATTTAATGGGTTTTGGAAAGGGGCGTGGCACTTTTTAAATTCCGGTGTAGCTTTTGAACTATAGCATTCACATGAATGACACTCGGTATAAACTTATTATTTAGTCGTGTCCTTTGGCAGGGTGAATAGGGTGGATTTTGGACAACGGGGCGGGGCACCACTCATGCAACTCAAATTTTTAATATGGAATAATTTCGGAATTATAAGTCATACAACACTAAAATTTAGTACCCTGTCGTCTCATACATGAGTCATTCTAATGATAAGATTTGATGGGCGTCAGACAAGGGGCGTGGCGCATTGTTTGTGACCCAAATATTTTGCTGAACTTTGAGTGGCACAGCAATGAAACTAAGTACGAACCTACCATTTTCCCTTCCGAAAGACGGGATGGTGCGGGTATTGAACAAGGGGGCTTGGAACCGCCCATATAACTTAAATCTATATATATATACAAGAAAGTGACTGTATGTGAGTTACGGCATCACACACAAACGGACCGTTTGGGCGAGACGAAGTTTGCCGGGTCAACTAGTACACAATATTTGTCAATGTTTTTGAAAGCTTGAGCTCAGCTTGAGGCCTTGAAAGTGTCTGGTCGATGGCTTATATTGCTTAATTTTGGAATGGAATTTTGAATTGGAATGATAGTTCCCAACCATTGCCAGCATGATTGCTACCAGCAGCGGATCCAGGGGGGTGGGGGGGGGTTGGGGTTGAAACCCCCCCAAAATCTCTGGATCGACTATAAAACTACATACAAATTAAAAGGCATTTTATAAATATTAAAGAGTTACTTTTTAAAAGCCCCCCGAAATATTTTTCTGGATCCGCGCCTGAATGCTACAAAAAATTCAACAATACTTATCTACCGACTTTTTACAAGGCGGCCTCCAACTGGGAGAGGTGTGCATCTTTCGAGACCGCAAAAACAACAACAAAAATGCAAAGTTTGTACTATCACTTCGAAGAGAGCATTGCAAGCTTGTATACTCACAGGACATTGTCTCATACTGTTTCATGCGACCTACTCAGATTTGCTAAAAAATTTATTAAAAATAGTTTCCAGGTCTCCACTCCACGATCTGGTAACATTATGGACCACTAATTTGGTCTATGTGAGATCCCTTTGGGGTTAGTTAACCTAATCTAAACTATCTAGGAAATTTTGAATTTTTCTTCTAACCCTTTCGACCCCAAAGTTGCCTGAGAGCAACTTCACCTATTTGTCATCTTATAGCAAAAGCTGCGATTGATTTATGGGTTTAATTTAAGTAGACAACAACAAATTAATATTTTTAGAAGTAAATTCAAAGCAAATTAAAAAATTTTTACTGTTTTCTACAAAATAATTTCCTATAATTTGCAGTGATAACAGGGAAAGTTTGTGTTTCAATTGAAGTCTACGAATTGGGCGCGTTTAATGAAAACCCTGTTTCTTTAATAATGGTTAAATAAAATGAAAAAGTGATAATTTTGTATTTTTCCATAAATATTATGCAATTTTTTCGTAAATTAAAAAATTTTGATACAAAATGTATTTAACCCGTTTTAAGCTAAAATTGTGCAAATGTAAACTAGCTCTTGAATTCTAACAAAGAGGCGTGGCGACTTCAAATGACTTAGGCAAGTGTTTCATGAACTAAATACCAAAAAAGTAATAAAAGAGACACAGGGTAAAATTCGGGGTCGAAAGGGTTAAGGAATAAAGCCTTTCCCGTGTATACCTGTCTTCATATGGAAGAGTAGCGAAAGAAATGATCTGGTCACTTTGAGTCACTTTTTAGTCAGTTGGCAGTTTCTACGCCTGCAACTATGGGTGTTGGTTGGTTGGTTAAGTGGCTGCCTCTGTATGAGACACACTTAGGCCTATGGGCCCGTTGTGATACCACAAATTCCACCCGTTTGAAATGTGTATGCAACACTGTTTTTTCCAACATGTGATACAACACACATTTCAAACGGATGGGGGGAAAGGGAGGGAGGGGACCTACAGTTTAACGCCGAATCCGAACGGCGATTGGCAATTTTTTCTTTTCACACTTGGAGGTTTTGCCATTGCCTGCCAAGAGCGCACTTGTGCGATTCTTGTAATTCTCATTTCCTTCATGTGGATAGCGATAGAAGTAAATGAGTGTTCTTTCCAGCCCCAGCCAGGAATCGAACCTGGAGCGCTCGGTATGAGAAGCCAGCGCGCTACCCGCTGAGCTATCGAGGCCGATGGGTGTACAACAACAACAACAACAACACCATCAACAACAACAACACCAAATCAAACCAAATTTTTTTCTCATGGCGCATCGAACGTTTGGTGATGTAAGCACAAAATCGTTTAATTTATTTTTACAATTAATTTTCAGTAACAGTAAAAAAATGATCATTCAATTGCCGGCTTTGATGTCACAATAACAACAACAACAACTACAAAAACACAGCGGTGTAAAAACACAGCGCAGCAAAACAAAACAAAATAAAATGATTAAAAAGCGTGCTGAAGGGAATAACTACAACAACAACAACACTAACACTAAAAACAACAATAACAACAACATAGCCAAATTGTACAATAACAAACCGGCAAGAGAAATGAGCCTGCGGGCAGAACCTTCTATGGCTTTAAAAACAAAATAAAGTAAATAATAAATAAAAACAACAACAACAACAGCGAAACAAAAGCACATTCTCGCAATTGACATTTGACCTGCACCGAATACGCCTCACCTCACCGCACCTGAGCTCACTTCATCACTTCCCATCGCGGCGCGGCGCCTTTTGCCAGCCGTGCGCCAAATGAATTTAAGCGGATAAAATAAATTAGCAGTTCATGATGTCCCACAGCGACGACACCGAAAACACCGGCACAGGCACATTGCCTTAAATGAAAATAGAAAGAAAAAACAAAAACAAAACGGCCACAATAAAGCCGCCGTGTCGGCACTGCTTTACAAACATTTTCAAAAAATGGAAAGCGCGAGCAAAGGCGCATATGACAACAACAACAACAACGACGACAACAATAAGAACAAAATCAAGAAAATAAAGTACGCTGCAAAGCGGCAAATTTTCGTTTGGTTTTAGAACGAAAATTTATGCAAACATTTGAAGTGGGGGAAACCACTGGTGAAGGCGCATTTGCACCGTGGCGGCTATAAGAAACAAAAATTTTTTTCTATGAAAAAAAATTCTAAAAAAATTCAGAAAATATGAACAACACTGGAAAAGAGCAGAATTTTCGCATAGAAAAACATTAAATGACTGAAAATCCATCAAACTGCGAGCCAGCCACGAAAGAAGATGCCAGATGAGGCTTTTTTTACTTTGTGATTTTGTGGTGGAAGGCGGCTGATGGCGTTGGTTGCAGTGTGATCAGATGGTGGAGAGTTTTCGATGACCAGTAAAGGGTTGAACATGAATATGGTTGAGTGGTTGGTGTATTGGAGATTTCTGAGTTGGAGTCTCAGCTTGGTTGATGTAGGTTAGATTAGGTTAAAGTGGCTGCCTGGGCACTGGACTTGTCGAAAGACTAACTAAGACTAAGAAATACTAAAACCTCGCAAAAAGGGCTCGTTGCACAATGATTCGACTCCATACAACCGCGGGACAAAATTAGAAGGAGTGGTCCGTTCCTCATAAAATTTGGCTAGTTTACTAGTTAATCATGGTCTGCTGAATTGAAATCTCTAATTTGTTTTTCTTAAACTTTTGTAGTTTGGCAATGCCAGAGTCTTAAATTTTCAAATTTCGTCACTTTTGGAGAGCTATAGCACCAAGTGGGTTGTCTAGATTTTTCAGATTTTACATTTAATCGGTAACATCAACATTGATTATTGCAAAGAGTAACAGAAATTGTCTCAGGACCCTTTAGTTTTGCAATAAAAACGATAATAATAGACGTATGTTTTGCTTTCTTGCAGTTTTCTCAATTTTTCATGCTGATTGCATACTTTTAGGCATGAAAAAAAGAAATTTTGTCGAAAAATAGGTGTTTAGACCACTTTTCAAATTGAATTATTTTCTGAGATCGGAAGATATAATTACATTATTCGAAAAAGAAAGAATGCTTCTTAAAATAAAAAAATCCAGGAACATACTTTCACATACTTATTTAGATATTTCCCTTTAAGTTTTACCAATTTTCATATTTTTAATTTGGAAAAATATTTTGATTTAAAAGTGATGTAAAAGCCCCAGCTTGGCAAATTTTGAGAAAACATCAAAAGCGAAAATGGCCACATCATTTCTTAATCTATATTAAAAGTTTTAGCAACTTCTTGGTAACCCTGTATTTTTATAATTTGTTTTCCTCAATAGACTACAAAACAGAAAAGATGTGTTTACATTTTTTTGTGAAAAAAGTTTCAACTTTGAGCCGCTTTTGCACACACACTAATGCATTTTTTGCACAGATTTTTTGGGGTTTTCCTAGTTGGAGTTTTACCTTTCAAATGACATGAAAATCATTAAATTCTGAGACTATAAATTTTTTGAATTTTGTCTATGGAACGAATCACTGTGCGTTGTGATACCACAAGAAGGAAGTGATCTGACTAACTTCAAATCAAAGTGCCCATACAAGCCAATTTGTTTCGTGGAGAAAACCTAACAAGTCTCTTCTGTCGACTGATCTGAGGTCGTTCAAGTTGTCGAAGAAAGCGGAGCCTAAGGCTTTCCATCTTCGTAAAGGGAGAGTCGGGCAGCGACCGAGAAGGTGAGTTACAGATTCTTCCTCTTCTTCGGACGATATTCCTTCCTCCTTGATGGATATAAAATAATATAAAAATAATTTTTGTCTGCCTTATTAGACTGCTGTGGTTAATTATTTATCTACCCATAAAACGGGCCAGCAAAACTCAGTAACAGATTATGGTCTGCCGCAAAAGTTCTCTCCAAGCGTCTCAGCATTTCACCTTTTTTTGCGAAAATAAAACACAAATTTTTAATGGGAAAGTAAAAAACATTTTATTCAAAGTATTGGCCATGGCTAGCCACATATTTTGTGCATCTTTCAGGCAATTTGTGGACACACGCGCCAATAGAATGGTTTGTCTTTTGAAGCAAACCAATCAGACACTCGATTTCCGACTTCCTCGTAGGAATCGAAGTGCTGCTCAGCCAATGTGTGTCCCATCGATGAAAACAAATGGTAGTCGGAAGGAGTCAAGTCTGGTGAATACGGCGGGGGGGTAGCAGCTTCCAGCCAAGAGCTTTGATTGTACCCTCAACCGGTCTTGCTTTGTGTGCATGTGCATTGTCATGGACCAAAATTACCTTGCCGTGTCTTCTGGCCCATTCTGCTCGTTTTTCGATCAATGCATGGTTCAAGTGAAGTGATCAGTATTAACGGTTTCGCCAGGTTTTAACAACTCGTAATACACCACGCCACTTTGGTCTCGCCAACACACAGCATTGTCTTCTTGCCGAATCGATCTGGTTTTGCAGTCGGTGTTGAAGGTTGTGCCGTATGAACCCATGATTTTTTCTGTTTAGAATTCTTAAAATAGATCAATTTTTCATCGCCAGTAACAATTCGATGCAAAATTGATTTTCTTTCGTGTCTTTGAAGCAAAATTTCACAAGTGTTTTTTCGGTTTTTCATCTGCCTTTCATTCAATTCATGTGGCACCCCTTTTCCACACTTTTGGATCTTTCTCATAGCTTTTAAACGAACAGAAATTGTTGCTTGTGCAACATTTGGCATTTTTTTCATTTGCTTTTGACTCAAAGTGTCATCTGTATCCAATATCGTTTGCAATTCGGCGTCTTCAAACTTTTTTGGTGGTCTTCCATGTTCTTCATTTCTCACATCAAAATCATTGTTTCTGAACCGTTTAAACCATCTTTTGCATGTTGCTCTTGATAGAGCATGATCACCATATGCCTCGACAAGTATTCGATGCGACTCTGCAGCACTTTTCTTCAAATGAAAACAAAAAAAATATGCTTTTCGCAAATCATCACTATCTGGTAAAAAATTCGATATTTTTAACACGATGAAAAAATATGATGTTGTTTGTTCAATGACTTCATGTATACTTAATATGCTGGACAGATGTCATAGCAACAAACGAAAAAAATTAAGACTCGTTCATCACAAATATTCCCTATCGAAACATTGGTATCTTGAGGTTCACTTCATACTGATAAACCTGGTATTTACGAGTATGGCGTTGAACATGTTTTTCTTCGAAGCTGCATTGCACATAAAGAAAACAATTTCTTAAGCTAGAATGCAATTTTTTTTAGCACATTTATCCATAGTCAATGACCAATCGATTAAATATTAATAATAAATAATAATAATAATTGACTGGCAAATCGATTGGCGGATAGATTAGTGGCCAAAAATAATGGCTCATATTTTTCGGTGCAGAGTAATCTTTTGTGTACTGGACAGAGTTTTAATGTGATCAATTTTAAATTTTTTCAAAATTTTGTCATTCTCATATTCAATTGAATTCTCATATTAAAATTATTTAAATTATTATTATTAAAGACCAAATTCAAACGCCACATAACCTCAAAAGGCAAGCAGCAGGAAAGAAAGTTGATTGCTTATTTGTTTTCTTTGCACACTTCTTTCTCGTCATCTTAATTTAATTTGATTTATTATATGCACAAAATTTATTTGTCATTATTTAGCAGCGCATTGAACGTTTCATGTATTCAACTACAAATAACTCATAGACATTGGCCACAATAAATCAAAGGTAATTAACACTTTCGAAAGGCTGCCAATGCTCCTCGAGCCATGTCAAACACACATGGAAAATATAAAAAATGATAAAAAAAATTATTGTAAAATTGAAAATGAAATGAATTTGTTAGGTCGACGTGTCAGTCTCATTGCCAAAGGGTCGATTCGCAGTCGGCCACAACAATCGCCCATTAACTAATGAACCGAAATTGTTTGTGTTTTGTATTTGGCGCCGCGTGCAGCTAAACATTTTGTGGCATGCTGCGATTTTTGCAAAACAAGAAATCAAAACAACAGCGACTAAATAGTTGGACCACAAATATGCACAAAAAAAGAAATTACTGACAGCAACAAATGAGTTGAGTGCATAACATTGCAAATGCGGTCAGCGGCATTGCAAATTGTAAGCCCGAAAGTTTTGGCTATTGATGCTCCAATCCAATCTTACAGACTAAGAAAGAAAAAATCAAAATTTCTGTATGGAATTTGTGTCTCTTTGCTTTGCTTTCGAGTTTTGTTTTATTATTTTTTGTTAATTTGTTTATGGTTATCAAATTTTAATACCGTTATTTGCCTCGCATCTTTTTGTTTTCTTCTTTGTTTGCCATTTTTGTGTTGAACTTTTCATTCATCTTATTTACACTTTTCAAAGTTTTGTTTGGTTTTTATTTAATTTCTCTGTCAGCGAAAATGAAAGTTAATTAAGAAGCAAAACAAAATCTTTACAATGAATATACAAAAAATCTTTTGCTTGCATTTTTTTTAAATGATGAGTATTTTTGGTTGTTGCTCAATCGTTCATTTGTTTGGATGTTGAAAAGCTGTGTTTGTTTTGTGGGATTGTAAACTACGAATTTAGTATAATAAGTTTGTTTATTTCTGCAAAGATGAGTTAGCAAAATTCAATTTTTATTGGTATTTTTTTTAAACAAATTCGTATTGCTTTAAATATTTTTCGCCAATCGCGGCTCGAGCATTGTTTTAGTATTCGGTATTCGGCATTCGGGAGACATTCGGCATTTACATACAAACTTTTGAGCAACAAGCCTATCGGCACCAATAAAATTTCAGCAATAGACTTGAATTCAAATTTATTTTAAATTCATTTTAATTAAATTTAATTTTATTAGGTTCAATTCAATTCAATTAAATTCAATTCAATTTAATTCAATTGATTCAACTGAACTGAAATTAATTAAATTCAATTCCGTGTTTAATGCATTTCAATTCAATTTAATCCAATACAATTCAATTCAGTTCAATTAGAATGAAATTACTTCAATTTAATTTACTTCTATTCAATAAAATTTTTTTTAATATAAATAATTTTATTTTTCAGTTCAATTCAATTGTTTCAATTTAATTTAATTGTATTCAATTGAATTTATTTTTATTTAAATGAATTTCAATTTAGTTCCAATCCATTTCAATTCAATTTAATCCAATTCAATATAATTCAAACCAATTGAGACAGTTCAATTCCATTGAATTGAGTCAACTTCATCGATTTAATTTCATTTTAATTAATTAATGATTTTTTTATTATTAATAATTAATTAATTTCAGTAATTCAGTTGAGTTCAATTTTATTAAATGAACATCTAATATTTTCAATTCAATTTAATATTTTTTAATAATAATTTTTAATTTAATATTCAATTAATTTTATTTAATTTAGTTAAGTTGAATTAACTCAACCCAAACAAATTCATTTATATTTTTCAATCCATTTATATGCAATTGAAGCCAATTAACGCCAATTTAAACCAACTAAATCAGTTCAATTCTATTGACTTGAATTCGAATCAATTTAGTTCACTCTAATTCAGTTCAATTTACTTCTATTCAATTCAATTCAATTCAATTCAATTCAATTCAATTCAATTCAATTCAATTCAATTCAATTCAATTCAAATCAAATCAATTCAATTCAATTCAATTCAATTCAAATCAATTCAATTCAATTCAATTCAATTCAATTCAATTTAATTTAATACAACTCATTTGAATCAATTCAATTCAGTTCTGTTCAACTCAACTCAATTCAACTCAAATAATTTTCGTTCAGCTAAGCTCAATCAATTTCTTTCAATTTAGTTCAATTTAATGAAATGAAATTAATTAACATTTCAATTTAATTAAATTCAACGCAATGCCAATGCTAACTCAAACATTCTTTTAGTAGACAAACTTGAATCTCTTGAGGCCAAATTAAAAATTCAGTGCTTCGTTGCACTGGGCTCCCATTCGCAGTTTCCTACATTTCCTTTTTCCTTCTTTCTAATGGTTTCCCATCCCTTCAGCATTATCTATTTACCTTTGGACTAGCTCCTATCGTTCCCACTCCAATCAGTTGTGATGAGCAGCTCGCAGCACATTTTCATATCCAGTAGCCACACTGGCGCAACAACAACAATGCTAGCAGTGTCAATTCAGATTAACAAACATATGGCGCAGCGTATGCATCATCCAAAATAAGCTGAAACACAAACCACTGCGTTTTGCAACAACAGCTACTACCTTCTAGTAGCAAACGTTCCATAGAGGACGCTCTACATAACTCAGTAAAAAACTTTCACAAAAGTTCATCGAGGATTTGCAAACCGTAGGAAAATCACCCAACCTGGCAGAACTTCAATCGATTAACCCGTTAGTGCCTAGCGTGACCATGTGGCAAGAGTAAACATGCACTCAATGAATTTAATTTTTTAATTATGTTTCATATTAAATCACTCAAAAAATGGTTTTGCAAATTTCGAAAAAAATATTTCCGGCACATTTGGGTTAACAAGGCGTAAGCTTTTTTTAGGCTTTAGAAGACATAAAAGCTGTAGCGATGGGGCAATGGGGTTTCCATACTTTCATAAATTTAATTTAAACTTCAAGGAACTTTGGGAAGCTAACTTGAAACTTTTTGCTAAGTAGTTGCTGCTAATTAATAATTAATTAACATAGTAGCTAGATTCGATCTCTAACAAAAGTTATGGACATATAAACTACTTAGTTACTACAATGCAATCTTTGGCTTCATTGGCTTAATTTGGCTTTGAGGTTAAACTATGCGTGATTAATTTCCCTCACTCACACTCACTGCTTCACAATGAACAAAACCCCAATACAATTTCAATTTATGGATTCATTTCAATGCAACTCATTCTACCTGAACACACTTATTGATTCCTCATACCTCATTGTACACAACACAGTACATATTTTATGCTTTATTTATGTATTATTCTTTTCCACTTGAACTCTTTGTGCAGCCGGCTGAGCATGTCTAATTATGGTATAATTTTGATTGTTACACTTGAATTTATTGTAAAAAGCATTCAGCGCAAGCTGTCCGGTATTAACACTTTCGGTGTGTGTTCTTGTTGTTGGCAATTGCTATTTGTTTATCGCACTGTACACGTTGGCTTGTGCGGCCGCATTCTAATTGAACGTTTCAAGTATTTACGTGTTTTTTTTTGGCGCCTCTCCTTCTTTCAGACGCTTCTCTAAAAGCATACAATTAGTTGGCGTTTTTGTGCTGGTGCTGAGCTTACAATTTGCTGTAATTAACCCATATACGCCCACACACACACTCATACTTCACAGTTGCTTAACCTCAACGCACACGTCAAGCAAATGGCGAATGTGAAATGTTCATAATTTCTCAAAGCTGCTGCAAAATCAAACTGTTAAACTCTGAATAGTTGAAATTGTTATAGCAGCTTTAACGCTTTTAAACGTTAACTTATTTCGCCCACTTTCATTGCGCACCTTCCTATTTTATTACCTCAACTACTGAAAATGTATAAATTTCCCCGCTGCCCCCTCTGATGCAACTACGTGACGTACAAATCTAAGCGTAGCTACTCGTATGTGCATTTTCTTTTTTTAAATTGCGCCCTTTGCTTCAGCCGCTTTGGCCGCTTGTAATTACCACAATTTCTTATTTGCGTACAAATAAATTTTCATTTGCAATCACAGCGTGACGCATCGTTTTGAGCCATAAAACTGGCAAATTTATGCGCAACGCGGCATTTGTCGCTTAGCGTTTCGGTCATAGTCGATAATTGCGTTGGGCTAAGTGTTGCATATGAAATTTGCGCCACTGTGCTGCAGCTTTGGCGCTGTTTTGTAGCTGGTAGCTGCTTGCTGCCTGTTGCATTTTTATGCTCCATGCAGTAAATGGAAATTTTTTCCATTTGTTTTTTTGTTTTTGTCATAAAGCGTAGCAATTTAATTTATTGTAGGATTTTGCGTAGTTTTATGCATTTGCATAAATTTCATTGAATTGGCAGCGTTTGTGAGCACACAATTTGCGTCTTAATGCAGTGCAGGAATTTATATAAAATTAATTAATAAATTTATGGTTGGGAGAAAAAAAATTTGTTAAGTATAATAATAAAACGATTTGGCTTGTAAAGACTTGTTTGGTGGTATTGATGGTATTTAATGATATTTTGAACTATTAGAATAAAAGGTTTGTTGTTTGAGTCTTTCGTTCGATGTGGTTCGCTGTTAAGGTGAACATTTGACTTGAGCATTGACATGAACAGGTGCAGTTGAGAATGAAGTGACGGTGAAATATGACCTGAGTAGTTGTTATATGAGAAACAAACTGTTAAGGCGTCACTCAGAATATTGAGGTGACTTCTGAATAGAAGTAAAGCACACTCAGCTCTTTTGTATTAAAGGTTATAAATTTGTTTGAATCAAAGTCCAGATTTCACTTAATCTGAGATAAATATAGGTCCTGATATACTCAAATAGAGTCCTGTTTTGGATTACAAAAGGTATTCAATTCGCTATGACTCATTAAGATATTGGTTTATGTTTGGAAGCAGTTATCAAGTTATCTTTGAGAAGTCATTTAGCAATAATTCGAACTGATTCCAGTATTGGATAGATTCATGGCCAAACTGAGCTCCGCTTTCTAGGAAAAGGAAGACTCATTCGGGCAATTTCTTCTTTGGCAATCTAGAGGATCCAGTTGATAGGATTATTCGGAGTCTACCAGGCCTCGTAAGGCACTCAAACTACTTAATTGAGTGAGTGGACTTTAGTTCGATTCCTTGTAGTATCACAATGGGTTTTATAGGCCTAAGTCGTATCTGCTTTCTAGAAGAAGGAAGCAGACTCACCTGAGCAGCTTCTTCTTCGACAAAGTAGGGGATATAGCCAATAGGACTTTTCATAGAGTATTATTTAGGCTTTGTCAGAAGCTCAAACTGGTTCAATGACTGAGCGCAGTTAAGCTCGATAGCGCAGTTAAGTCTCGATAGTCCAGTGGGTAGAGCGCTGGCTTCTTACACCAAGGTCCTAGGTTCAAATCCTAGAAGTGAACGTTAAATTATATATAACTGAAATTAGATTTTCTATTTAATACAAAATTTCAACTGCCATGAAAACTACTGAGCTTTATTGACAAATGTTTTCTGAAAGATCAGTTGTTTCACGATATTTTTCAAAATTCATCAAATCAAAACTCAGCAATCAGTTCCGGTTCTATGTGCATCATGTACTCGAAAACACATATGCCGCAAACTTTTTCACACAATGATTTGGCATTTTACGCATAAATGCTGCCAAACTTTTGCCAAACGATTACAAATCGAAATTAGAATGAAGTAACTGCGTGCTGATTTGTATCAATGGAACAAATTCTGAACACAAACAGTGCGTACAGGTTATTTACCTTTGCTTGAAAGCAACAATAAGTGAGAATAAGAAATGAAGTGGTCAAACGGTCAAATGACTTGGTCCATGGTAATGAGTAATCTTGTGAAAAAAATCACACACACACTCATCTTAGGAGCGCAGAGAAATGTTAGTGATATGTGAAAATTTGACTTGGAAGTATTTATGTAAAAAATTATTTAGAGAAATATTTGGTGGGGTGGAAATATTTCCTGTTGCTCAAATATGCTTTTTATTTTCTTTATTTTTAATTTTAAATTTATAATTTTTTATATTTATTTTTTTTAATATTAAAATATCATTTTATATTTGTATATTTTATAATTTGTTTTACTTATTTTTATTTTTGATTTATATTAATTTTTTAAATATTTATTTATAAATTTTTGGAAATATTCAAATATTAGTTTTTATTTATATATTCTATATTTTATTTTATTTATTTTTTGAAATCTATATACATTTTTTTAAAATATTTATTTATTTTTTAATATTCCAATAATATTTTATATTTATATATTTTATATTTTATTTAACTAATTTTTATTTTTGAATTTATATTAACTTTTTTTAAATTTATTTATTTTGTTTCAATATTTCAATATTGTTTTATATTTATGCAACTTATTTTAATTTTTAAATTTATATTAATTTTTTTATATTTATTTAATTATTTTGTTAATACTTAAATATTTTTGAATTAATTTGAAATTATAAGCAAAGTATTAATGGAAAAATCGACTTCTTTTTAACTAAAAGGTTCATCTTCGTGTTAACATCAGAATTTGCTTCTCATCATTTCTTTCTTCTAACATTTCCGCCTCGCCTTAACGTTGAAAGTAACAATTTGTGTCTGTGTGGGTTTTTTGCACATTTCTGCGTTGACTGTTATTTGCATTTTGATTATTCACACACACACACACATACACATACAACAACAAAACGAACAAAAACCGAAAAAGATTTCGTATCAATTTTCGCATGAATCGAATGGAGCTCACACGTTGCTGTCGCCCGCCCCCGCCAGGCCCTGTGCGGCGTTCACATGCCGCTGTCCGCGGTACGTTCAACTTCCTAACTGTATGTATGAGTGTTTTGCGCTGGTGCTGGCATTCATCATAATGTTGCTATGTTTTATGTCAGCTCGGTACGCTGACCGTTCTGGCCGTTTTATGGCCAGTTGACTGTCGACTTGAGATTGGCCGATACCTTCCACCAGTATTGGCCGACACTGTCAAACTGCACCAAGTCACAACATTCAGCAATGCCATTACGACAGCGACACCGGCAACGTCAACGTCAACAGCCCGCGCGAGTGTCTGTCATTGTTGCTGGCTGCCACCTGCTTTGGCGGCATGCCATGTACAAACTTATCATTTATGATTTTTTACCATTTTTTATATTTTAATTTAAATTTTTTTATACTCTTTCAACTGCTTGTATTTTGTTGTTGTTAGTTATTGTTGTCAATTTTTGCTTTATTTTCTTTTGTACTTTGGGTCTTGTGACAAGTTCAGATGACACGTTTTGTGGCACGTTCAAAGTGCCCACAACAACAAAAACAACTAAGAACAACAATAAAAAAATACATTTACATTACATTTGCATTTCTTTGCTTTGTTGTTTTTGTAGTTATTCATTATTTTGTCACAACATTGAGTTGTTGTGTGTTTTTGGATTCGAATTTCTTTGTGAGCGCAATTTTTATGACATAATGTTCCTATTATTCCTGTATATTTATTGCTTTTTGGTCTTCCTTTAGCGTTTAATTAAATGGCTGAGCAATAAATTATTTTTGGTTTTTTTCTTCCCAGTAAATTGAGTACACAAGTGCGTTGGTGTTGGTGTATAACAGTTGACACGCACTGTGCCAAATTGCGTGAATTCCATACCAAAATCAGTCGTGCCGCAAACACTGAGCTTTACCGTCAAGGCGGAAGTAGTTAAAAATTTATGACACCAAATTATGAATTTTTCTTATGGTGTGACACAATTTATTACTGGATGTTTTATTTTGATTGGTTTTCAAAGAAGGCGTTGTTTTGCATTCTAAAGCGACAGCGAGGATCATAAAGCAGATAATGAGTTTCAAGATTAGAAGATAACAGGAAGATAGATGTGTTATTTATAGGCGTGGCTCAGTAGTTGGTAGGTTGGTCTACGAATCTGAAGCCAATATTTAATAAGAAAATGAAAACAATTTTCTTTGGATGTCTTTTAGCAGTAATTGGAAAGCTCCAGAGAGTTATGGTTCACCTTTTCTCGAAGAAACCAGTGTGAGATGTATAAAGAAAGCTACCCTCGGAGGGGCCAGTCAACTCTGGGCTTGTCTGAGCATACTACAGTAGCCCTGAGATCTGAAGCATCGAAAACCAAAACTCCGTCAGTGTGCGACTTTAACCTCACTAAAGTCATCTCTCTAATCTTTCGTCATCGGAAGGTGGAATTAAGAATTTAGCTCAAACGTCTGAATTGTCAGTTTTTATAGTTCACTTTGATTCTTTGTTTGCCCCAGTTCCAGAGACTTTGCCGCTTGCTTACCTCTCGCATGGGTATTGAAGTGAATCTGTGTATATTTTCTAAAGGTTCGTCTGTTTTCTTATCTCTCGAATAGGTATCGAAGTAGACCTGTGCATCTCTCCTAGAGGATTATCCGTTTTCTTACCTCTCGAATGGGTATAGAAGTGGACCTGGGGATCTGTTCCAGAGGTTAGTTCGTTTTCTTAGCTGTCAAATAGGTGTCGAAGTGGACCTGGGGATCTGTCCCAGAAGTTTTTCCGTTTTCTTACCTCTCGAATGGGTACCGAAGTGGACCTTGGGATCTGTCCCAGAGGTTAGTCCATTTTCTTACCTCTCGAATGGGTATCGAAGTGGACCTGGAGATCTCTCCAATAGGGTTGTACGTTTTCTTAACTCTCAAATGGGTATCGAACTGAGTCTGAGGGATCTGTTCTAGAGGTTTTTCCGTTTTCTTACCTCTCGAATAGGTATCGAAGTGGATCTGTGTTTCTTTTTTAAAGGTTTGTCCGTTTTCTTGCCCCTCAAATAGGTATCGCAGTGGGTTGTCCGTTTTCTTACCTCTCGAATGGATATCAGAGTGGATCTGGGGATCTCTTCCAGAGAGTTGTCCGTTTTCTTACCTCTCGAATGGGTATTGAAGTGGATCTGTGTATCTTTTCTAAAGGTTTGTTTGTCTTCTTAGCCCTTGAAAAGGTATCGAAGTGGTATGGGGGTCTGAGGGATCTGTTCCAGAGGTTTTTCCGTTTTCTTACCTATCGAATAGGTATGGAAGTGGATCTCTTTTAGAGGGTTTTCTTACCTACTGAATAGGTATCGAAGTGGACCTAGGGATCTGTCCCAGAGGTTAATCCGTTTTCTTACCCCCCAGAAAGTATCTGGGCGTCTGTTCCAGAGGTTTGTCGGGTTTCTTACCTCTCGAATAGGTATCGAAGTGGAACTGGGGATCTCTCCCAGAGGGTTTTCCGTTTTCTTAGCTCTCGAATATGTATCAAAGTGGGTCTGGGGATCTATTCTAGTGGTTTTTCCGTTTTCTTACCTCTTCAATAGGTGTCGAAGTGCATCTGGGCATCTATCCCAGAGGTTTTTGATGGGGTTCTTTTTCCTTATCCGACATAACCGAACCTAACTAATTTTCCAAATTAAACCCTGAGTGAGCTATTGATTTGTATACATAACTTCTCTTAATCCAACCTAACCTAACAATTACAAGAAGCTATTCAATTTTTTACTTTGCTTAGCACAAAAATCTAGAAAAACTCGACAATTCCCATGACAACCAAACTAGTGATCCCAAGCATCAAACCGCCAACCAACTAAATTCAAAGCCATGGCAGGCCGGCTTCTCTCGCTCGCTCTCTTTCTCTACTTAGGCTACTTTAGCTCCTCAGCAATGCCGCTAAGGCCAAGGTTAAGAGTCTCTGTGCCGAACGACTCTCTGACTCGAAGCGCATCTTACGTGTTGTGTGCCGGCTGGCCACAGCCAACTGCCAAGTTTCAGGTGTGAGTTTGAAGCGCGCCCATCGAACACGTTGCAGCCAAACGTCAAACTTGAAAGCGCCACCAACTAACGAACGCTGCGCACAACGCTGGCCCCAACAGTTTGCATTGGTTGAACGAAGCGTGCGGACGTGTTGAGCGGCACTCGAACTGGCAGCGAATAAGCAAGAAGTGAATTGCAGTGACGTTTGTGCAACATGAACGCGACGTGAGTCGGCCGCAGAACGTAGAACGCAAAAACGTAGACGCAAAGTTGCAGCAAACGAATTGAGTGCACGTGCGGGCGCGTATTCTTGTGAGTGTGTGTGCGGTTCTTTGGTGCAACTGCTGCATGCCGCCGATGCGGACTTGCAACAGTCGGCGCACTGGACAAGGCTTCAGTTAGGCATGGTCCGGCACGCAAGACGGCCGATGTCCGGGACCGAGCATGAAAACGTGCGCAACGACGCGTCTGTGAAACGAATGCGGTTTGCGCTGGCGAGCATGACGCGTACGCGGCGTGCGGCGCTCGCGTCCAGAACGCGTCTGCTGTATTTGGCCATCGGCTGCTGGTGCCTGCTGCAACTGCAGCAGCAGCACGTCACGCTGGCGCTCGACACCGGCGACTATGCGGACAATTCGGACGCCGACGCGTTGGCTGTGGGCCGCAGCGCACACGAACCGAAATTCGGCGAACGTTTGCTGCCGCTGCGCAAGAAAAGCGTCACGCTGAGCATGGGCGCGGCCGGCCGCGCTCCCAGCGAGCGACATGTAAATAGTTTACTAAACAAAAGCAACTACGTTGTTAGCACGGCGAGCAACAATCCCATCAATACGAATCACAATAGTGCGGCGACGCGTGCGACAGCGGCACGTGCCGCCAACGTACACGCGAGTACGAAAATTCCGGTCGCTCATCAGCTGGCCGAGCCGCAGCTGTACACGCTGGACGACTATGTCGAGCTGAAACAAATGCCGCGGCCACAGAACGCCGCCCACAATGCGCCGCGCCAGGGCAAGCAGCTGCATCGGCGTGAGGACACCGACGTCGTCGAGCTGCTCGAGTCGGCCGCCGATGCGGTCGGCAACATTTCCAAGGCCGATCGACTCGTTGTCATGTCGACGGAATTCTTCGTGGTGCCCAGCAGCACGCCCACGCCGCTCGTGCCGTCGACAACAGCAGCGCCGCGCATGGGCGCCAAGGCGGCCGTGCTGCCCGACTACAATGCACCGCGCTCGGTGCTCATTGTGGCACCGAAAGCGCCCAACATCAGCCAAGCCGCAGTGCCCGTCTCGCCGGCAATCGTGGCCACCCACCTGCCCTTCACCGGACTGCGTAAGGAGCCGTGGGTGGTGCCGGTGCTGGTGCTGGCCGCACTCACCATGCTGATGATGGGCGCCTTCGAGATCTTTGTGCTCTTCAAGGCGTGGCGCACATCGCCGTCGCGCCGCCACCTCTTCCTCGGCCAAATGCTGCTGCTCGGCCTGTTCGCCTGCGCGGGCCTGGGCGCCATCATTACGGCGCAGCCCTCGCTGCTCAGCTGCGGCGCCATACGCTTCGGCGTGGGCGTGGCCTATGCGCTGGTCTTTGCCGCGCTGCTGGTCAAGTGCGTCTTTCTGATCAGCTTGAACGGCGGCGTCTATCTGCCGGCGCCCTACCAAGGCCTGCTGCTGCTCTTCGCCGTGCTCATTCAGGTGGCCATCGGCGCCCAGTGGCTGCTCACGCAACCGCCCGAAATCTACACGCTGAGCGTGCCCGTCCTTGGCAGCGGACTGCTGGCCTCCACTGTCGCTTCCAGCACGCATGCGGCGGGCGTCAGCTCGGCTGCGTCCAGCTTTGCGGCGCTCTTCCACACGCACCCGGCCAGCGTCGGCACGGATCTCTATACACGCATCACAGCCGCTGGCACTGTGCTCATACCGCTGTGCAAGACGCAGTTCTCCGAGCTGCTCTTCTCGCTCATCTACATTGTGTTTCTGATTGTGTTCGTGGCGGTGCTGGCAATCAAGTCGCGCGGCATACGCGACAACTATCGCGAGGCCACCTACATCGGACTGGCCATTGGCGGCGCCATACCCATCTGGCTGGGCTGGATGCTGTGCGGCCTGGCAGTGGCCGAGCGGCACAAGGACGCGTGCATTGCCTTCGGGCTGGTGGCGACGTCGGCAACGGTGTTTCTGGTGATGTTCATGCCGAAGGGACGGCAGCTGGCCGCCATGGGCAAGGAGGGCCTCTACGTGGAGGATCGCGAGGAGCAGTTCAGCTCGCTGAGTCGTGCCGGTTCCGGCTACTCGCCCTCATTCTTTCACTTTAAGCCAATCAAGTACGGAGTGATGGGCGGCGGCATGCAGAACTCGGCTACGAATACGGGAAATGGCGCAAGCATAAAGCACTGCTCCAATGGGCTGAACGGAGGAGGTGAGTGCAAGGAACCGAAATTTTTTTATTGTTAGTTGTTAAGAATGACTTGAGGTGTAAATATGTATTTAAATAAGTATTTTTGAGAGTTCAAGAAAATTTGTCACACACTATGAGAAAAGAAATGGGAGATCTTTCAAAAATCGTTTACGCAGCCTTAGGTGAGGAGAATTTTCAGTCAGGAACTTAACAAATTTTTGTTTTTATATTTTTTTATCTTTTATATAAAAATTTTTTTTGTTTTTTATATTTTATATTGTTTTTTAATATTTGTATTTTTTTATATACAAAATAAAAATACAAACAAAAGCCATACTTGGCTTTTTTGGCTATTTCCTGCTGCTGACTGAAAAAAAATTTTGTTTTTATATTTTATTGTTTTTTTTTTTAATTTTTTATACATTATGTGTTTTTATATTTTTGGCTATTAACTGCTGCTGACTGAAAAAAATTTTGTTTTTATATTTTATTGTTTTTTTTTTTAATTTTTGTATATATTATGTGTTTTTATATTTTTGGCTATTAACTGCTGCTGACTGAAACAAATTTTGTTTTTATATTTTATTTTTTTTTTTAATTTTTGTATATATTATATATGTTTATATTTTATAATTTTTTATATTTTATATTTTTTAAAAATGCAAACACAAACAAAAGTCATACTTGACTAATTTTGGCCATTAAGTGCTGCTGACTGAAAAAAATGTTGTTTTGTTTTTGTTTTTTTATATTTAAAATTTTTTTTATAATTTTAAGTTTTTTTATATTTTATAATTTTTTTATTTTGTATTTTTTAGAAATACAAATACAAACAAAATACATGGTTAATTTTGGCTATTAACTGCTGCTGAGTGAAATAATTTTTGTTTATATATTTTATTGTTTTTTTATAAGTTAAATTTTTTTTATATTTTATATTTTGTAATATTTTGTATTTTTTCAAAAAACAAATACAAACAAAAGCCATATTTGGCTAATTTTGGCCAATAACTGCTGCTTAGTAGCTGCTAAGTTCCATGTCTGCTACGGCAAACGTCTAAGACGGCTTTTTGGTGCCTCTGTTGCCAATTTTTTGTTGCTTTAACCCTGAAATGCATGAATATTCTTTTGGTTATTCGTGTTTGCTTAGATAGAAAGATAGATAAGTGGATAGATAGATGTGAGGGGAGTCGAGAAAATAACAATAGAAGGTCCATTCCTCAAACACTCAGATTAGGAAGCCCATTGTACCAAAAAGACTGTGGATCTAGTGTGTAATTTAAAAAGATTTGAAAAATTATTAAATAATTAAAAAAAAATTATAAAAAAAATTATTAAATTTAAATTAAATTATTAAAAAAAAATTAAAATTAAAAATTTAATTAAATTAAATTGTAAAAAAAAATAAATTATTAAAAAAAATACAGAGGAAGTGCTCAATAGTTTTCTTCTCAGCTGGAACAGCAACGAAGGCTGGTGTTGTGAGGGCTGCTAATTCTGACCGCATGCTTTCCTTAGGGCCAATGACCTGTGATAGCCGCCTTTAGTTTGGCTAAATCACAGCGGTTTTTTATAATCAGTTTTACTGATTAATTTCTGTTCTATCCCGGCCACATTGATATGTGAAGGCCTCATGTGTCCAGCCTCTGTCATTTCCTGTCTGCTTTTGCTAGGAAGTCATGAGAGATCTCGTTCTTGATGAGGTTCAATAGGGTTCAATTAGTTTGGCCAAATCACAGCGCTTTTTTATAATCAGTTTCACTGATTAATTTCTGTTCTATCCCGGCCACATTGATATGTGAAGGCCTCATGTGTCCAGCCTGTGTCATTTCCTGTCTGCTTTTGCTAGGAAGTCATTAGAAATCTCGTTCTTGCTGAGGTTTAATGGGGTGCAAACCTTCAAAACCTCTTTAGACAAGCTTGTTCGCTCTTTCGTTACTCTCAATTATTCCTCAATTCTTCTGACGAGGAACCCAACTGAGGGTAACCATCGATCGGTGAGCCAGTGCCTGCACTTTCAGACAAGTTTTTAAGAAACATTCGGTGATCCTAGCGTACTGCTTGCCTAGTCCTGAGAATTTTAGAGTTGAAAAAAAATTATGAATTTTAATTTTTTCATGACGACTGATTTTGTCCCAAAAGTCGTTTAGAAAAAGTCTTGAAAATAAATTCCTTCATTACCCTTAGGGTTAATGTGTTGCTTCTTATTTCAGTCAATATTTCAGTTTGAATTTTTCATTGGTTTGCATTGAAATTTCATAGCTTATTCCATTTTCAACACATAAATCATAAACCATAAATTAATGCTTTAAAAATATTTTTTGTTTTTGCAAAATCAAACCAAAACAATACAAAATTAATCACAATCAACAATTTGTTGCTACTTTTCAGTACATTTTGTTGTTATTTGAGTTCAAATAACAAGCAAATGCACAAATGTTTTAAATATGTAAATGACATTTTCTGAACTTCATTAACCGCAAACGTGCCTGGGGCAGTAAACATATCTTTGCTTTGCTTTGCTTTGCAAACGCCGCTGGTATCAAGAATTGCATCCTGGCTGCTCCGTTTAACAGCACAACGTCAGCAATACAAATAACACAAGCAAGTACAATAATAACAACAACATGAGAGCTGTCATGTTTAGACAAAACCTTATACTTTCATTTATTATCATTATTAAATGTGCTCGTGCACGTACTAAGCATATTCACAAAAATTAAATAAACAAAAACAAAAAAAAACAAAAAACAAAAAAAATGTATTTGCTTTAGCATTGAAAAGAGTCGAAAATCTTTTAAATGCGGAAAACGCGCACATTTTTCCAGCAACGCAGTATATGTCGCGCAGCGCTGCTGAACGCGCTTGGATGCACTGATATATACATAGAGACATACATATGTACAGTGGCGCACATAGGATTTTATTTTGGGGGGCTTTGCATACAACTTTTGAATCCAACGCAATTTGAAACTTTATTTTGAACCAGCAATTCTTTTATTTGTGGGGTTTGAAACCCCAAAACCCCCCATTGCATATTTACATACATAGAGGTACACAAGTACATTTGTAATTACGTGCTCGAGCACTTGTTGAGCGACGTCTCTGTGGTTGTCTTTAGGTTTTGCTATCTGTTTCCCTCTGTGCGTTTGTCTGTTTGTATGTGATGTCTAGTTGTCTGTTTGTCCATCGCTGTGCGTCTAACTCGCTCACTTTGCTCACACACACTTGTCGTCTGTTGGCCGTCTGTCTTGTCTTCTGCATGTTTCGTTGCAATGCGCTTTTGACACGGCGCTCGTTTGCCGTTGCGAGCAAAACGTGCGTGCGACATGTTTTCCATTTCTACCGAACGTAAACATGACAGCGTCATGAACGAAAGAAAAATAAATAAATAAATAAATAAAAAACCTCAGCTAGATACAAAAATAATGAGTTTGCAGTATTTTTTTTCAAATGCTTATTTTTTTCAAATGCTTATTTTTGTTTAAGTTTTTTTTCAAAACGTTTTTTTTCAAATGAGCTGTTGTTGAGCAGTTGACATTTGTGGGTAGCTGCACAAATTTTCGCTGTCATAATTGCAAAAATGATTTTTCATATTTTAGCGTATTTGTTATTACAATTTTGTTGTTGTCTTTGTTGATGAAAATACTTTGTGTGTGCATCGTTTAATGACCATTTTAATACTTACTTACTTACTTTTTTTACAATTTTAATAATTTTCATTTAAGTTGTTACTTTCATTTTTCAACTTTACAAACACAACAACAAGGGGAAGCAACTATTAGTGAAGAGAAAAATTTCGAAAACCTGTAAAGGTTTTAGTGTCGCTTAAGCGCTGATTTGTTGTTGTTGTAGAGGTGCAGCGCATTGCAATGGGAAATTGTTTGAGGTGTTAGCGCTCGAGCTGACACTGACACTGTCAAAAGGTTAATTGCCTTTCAATTGTGCATAAATGTTGTTGTTGTAAAACATGCACTTTGATTGCTTTCAGTGATTGTTGGTGAATGGAAAATTTTTTAATTATGGAAAATTTTAAATTAACAATAAAAGTGCAGTCAAAATAAATAAGAAATAAATGAGAACCTAAACATTTATCAAATATTTAAATCTTTGAAATATTTACAACAAATAATAGAAAAAAGATTTGAAAAACTTGTCTTTCAACGAAAACACAATCGGGAAACTTTTTGGTTAACAATGAGGTGTCAATTTGTTTGATGGGCCATAAGTAAGTGTAAACATGCTAACAACAAAAACAACAACAAAAAAAGTTCATTAAGCGACAAATCAATTTGTGGCAGAGTAGACAGTTGTATAGTTCCACTGTTAGTCAAACAAAAAGTAGCCAAACAAGCTATTGAAACTAATTCCGTTTTATAGAGTTAATTGTTGTTGTTATTCCCTATAATGCTGACAACAATATAAACGTTATGAGTTGATATAAAAAAAGAAAATTACTTAAAATAAAGTTATGTAAGCTATTTTTGCAGTTCATTGCACGCAAATCTGATCAAAGCTGAGCAATAAAAGAATGTAAAGAAATATGTTTTTTAACAAAAATTTTTTTTAGAGAATTGAAAAATATGAATGAAAACATGCAGCAGATGCAATTAAAGTCTGAAAGAAGGTCTTTAAAGTGAGATCTAGATTGATTTTAATGTCTTCAAATGAGTCAACATTAGAGACCGGAGTTCATTCAAAGCTTACACTGACTTGAGCAAAAAACTTCATAGAAATGTTATGTAAACAAATGTTTTGTGAACAAAAACTTTTGGCAGAGATTTAAAAAATTTCAACTGAAAATAAAGCAGCAGCAATCAAAGTCTTAAAAAACGTATCTCTCTTTACTTTGGATGACTTCAAATCAACCATTAGAGACTTCCCGAGGTTCATTCACAGTTTACACAGATTTGACCAAAGAATTTGATAGAAATCTGATGTAAACAAATGTGTTAACAAAAATTCTTCCCAAAGAATTGAAAAATGTTATTTCTCTCTCTGTAAAGTTATCTCTCTTTGCTTCGGGCGAGTTCAAGTCAGTCATTAGAGACTTGCTGAGGTTCATTCACAGCTTACACTGACTTGAACAAAAAACTTCATAGAAATGTTATGTTAACAAATGTGTTGTGAACAAAAGCTTTTGGCAAAAAATTAAAAGATGTAAATTGAAAATAAAGCAGCAGCAATCAAAGTCTGAAAGAAAACTTTTCTCTCTTTTGTTTGAATGACTTTAAATCAACCATTAGAAACTTCCCGAGGTTCATTCACAGCTTGCAATGACTGGAGCAAGAAAATTTTTAGAAATATAATGTAAATAAATATCTTACTTATAAAAATTATTTGTAGAGAATTGAAAAATTTAAATTGAAAATAAAGCAGAAACAATTCACGTCTATAAAAAAGTTATCTCTTTTTGCTTCGGGTGACTTCAAATCAGTTATTAGAGATTTGCCGAGGTTCATTCACAGCTTACACTGACTTGACCAAGAAATCTGATAGAAATCTAATGTAAACACATGTGTTGTTAATGCAAATTATTTGCAGAGAATAAAAAGACGAAGAAGAAGTGTATTGAAAGAAGATAACATGAGAAGTAATCTTCAACACATGAGAAGTAATCTCTCCTTTAAATTGGATTTCTTCAAATTT
Organism: Melieria omissa; assembly: GCA_963971225.1. Taxonomy (NCBI): domain Eukaryota; kingdom Metazoa; phylum Arthropoda; class Insecta; order Diptera; family Ulidiidae; genus Melieria; species Melieria omissa. The sequence continues at coordinate 75,175,251 of OZ020268.1, read as the reverse complement.
GTCAAAATTAGAGACAGAAGATTCACAGCTTACACTGATTTGATCAAGAAACTTTATGAAAAGACAAAAAAGGGAATTTTTATTTAAACTAAATTTTAAATTTAATTTTAAATTAATTTTTAAGTATATTTTAAATAAAATAAATTTAATTAAATTTTGAATTAAATTTCAAATTAATTACAAAGAATTTTAAATTGAATATTTTCCTTGCAACTTTTTACACAAAAGCCTATTTGCCGTTTTATTTTATTCTTTCGTTTGCAACTTTTTATACAAACCGAAGCAACTCCTCCTTTTCATATATTTTATTATTTTCTTGCCACACTACATCAATCAACTTTGCATTTTCTTTGCCTTTTCATATGCAGAAACTTTCTCAATTCACATACTTATTCTCTGCTTTAGTGCTCAAATGCAAATAGTAACGAATTCGACATTGTAGAAATTTTTATGCAAATCTCAAAAAAACCTAAATAAAAGTAAAGCAAAAACTTCATTGTCTGCAAGCATGCAAATTGCAAATTGGCCCTTTGTTTGTGAAATGAAACCACGCCAATTTGTGCTTTTGCTTTCGATGCGAGTATTTTCAACAACAAACAATTAGCTTTAGTCAAATCCGTTCACATAGTTTCAAGTTCATTGAGTAAGAAAAAGTGGGCCAATATGAACAGCAAACTTTTGCTATGATTTTTTTAAATATAAATTATATATATTACAAACGTATGAACAAACACAATTTTCACTTTTTCTTGCTGCCTTTTCACCATCACAACAACAATAACAATAATAGCTAGTTTGTGGTTTCACTGTGTAGATACAATATTTATGATGAAAAAGAGCAACTAATGAGTTCGTAGCCATTCACAAACTGAAAACTGGGCATGCAATGCCTAATGATGAAATAGAAGTGAAATTGATTAATTTCTTAATCCATTGAATTGATGATTGAAGTGATTGTTGTGAGCATTGGCTATAGGAAAATGCATACATGAAGGCCAAACACAATATTTCCAAATAATTGAAGGTGCGGGATTTGTAAGTGTACGAAATTATGTTTGAATCGTTTATCTACTTAAAAAAAAAGAATATTCAATTAAAAATCTTGCAATTTTGCTGCCAATTAGATTTTTTAATGTAAAGAGAAAATGTCTTATTTCCAATTCAATTATTACTTTCAAGTGTACAACTTTGTGTTTTATTCTTTAATCTTCTTAAAAAAATTATTAAATCATGAAAGTTGGGAACAAACTTCATAGACTTTTAGATTCATTTTTTTATTACAAAAATGTCTTATTTCGAATTTCATTTTCACTTTCATGTGTACAACTTTGATTTTAAATCTTTAATCTTCCTAAAAAGACTATTAAATCAAAAATCATAAAAGTTTGCTTCCAAATATTTTGACTAATTTTTTTTATTGTAAAATTGCCTTCTTTCGTATTCAATTTTTACTTGCAAGTGTACAACTTTTTGTTAAGATTTTGAATACTTCTTAAAAAAAGCTTCATTAAATGAAAACTCATGAATTTTTTTTAATATATTAATTTTTATTATATTCTGAATATTTCTTAATTTATATTCAATCCTTTTTTTTTAATTTTCAATTTTTCTTAAAAAAAATAATTCCATTATTTAATCATAAATTTTTGTTCCCAAGCTCATTAATTTTTTTTAACTAATTTTGTATTCAGAATTCAATTATTATTTTATCACTTGCAAGGGAACAACTTTTTGTTAAAGTCTTGAATCTTCCTTAAACAAATTTATTCTTTAAATAACAAATTATGAATTGTTCCCAAATTGATAAATTTTTTTTTTAATGTATTGCAAAAATGTCTCATTTCAAATTCAATTCTCACTTGCTTCAAATCTCTAATCTCTCTTAAAAAAATCATTCAATCAAAAATCAAGAAATTTTGCTTCCAAGAAAAATTAAAAAAAATATATATATTTTAAGCATTTCTGATTTCGAATTCTCTTCTTGTTTTATCCCTAACACATATTTCAATTATCTCATCTTAATTTTATTTCAATCACACATTTCTTTCTTCTTTGTTCTTTCATACAAATAAAAGACTTAAGCAACAAACTTGCATGCTTAAACTAAACCAATGACAAAAACCGTTAATGGTGGCATTTAACGGCACAATCCGGTAATGTCATAAAAATTCAAACACATAACCAGATAGGCAGACGGCATGTTGCAGTTCCACCAGCAAATGAGAGCAACATTTCGCATAGAAATATTTGCATAGTGAAGAAAATCAAACCAACAAATCGGGAATTTTGTTTACAGTTTATGCTGTAAGAACCAGAAAGTTTTTTTTTTACCAATAATGTGGTTTTTGTTGTTGTTGCTTTTTATATTTGTTGTGTTAATAAGAGAGTTTATTATGTCAAGCAGGAAACTGGCAATAAATTTAAGTATCTGCAAAGACTTGAAGCGAGCGGAAATGTTGAAAATGTAGACAGAAATTATGAGAAGAGAGAAAGAAGGAAAATGTGACATAATTTAGCGAAATTGTTTTCTTCAAACAGCTATTTGAGAGTAACTAGCAGCGATGAACTGGAAAGATACTTTGCAGTGGGAAATCAAGTCTTAAGTTCTTTTCTATGTAGTTCTAGTTGAGTTCTAAATAGTTAACAAGTTCTAAACGGAGTATAGAAATTTTGCATAATTGCTTACTTATTGTTTTGGTTAGGCATTAAATTCCTTTTAGAAAGCAACCAATAAGCTAAGTAATCATATTTTGTTTACATCATTAGTTGACTTCTGAACAAAATGTTGTATGCTAAGCGCCATTCTTCCTTAGGTAGGTAGGCAGTTTGTAGTGGCTGCCTCTGTATGAGACACACTTAGGCCTCTATTAGTCTTACTTAAGGCTTATCTAATTTGAGTGTGTGTATTATTTTATACCTTTCGCTGTTGATGTATTGATCTGCATCATAATTTCTAGGTGAAGGTTATTGACTTAATTTTTCAAAATAATTTTTTGTTTGCTTGATTAACTTCATTATAGTTAATGAGTTTATAAATTGCTTTGCCATTCAAGGTTTGAAATTTCTAATTTTGATGCCAGAATATGGTTCAACAACATGGAAATTTAAAATTATAGCTAACATTAAACACAGCCAGCGTTCAATAATGTGCTTTCAAGAAGCGTTCAAAAGTTAATAAACAAGCAACAAAGTTGAAGAGGAAAAAAACCGATGCGAATGAACCAATATGAAAATATGCTGTGAACAGTAGGAATATTTCTCTTAACTATTATTTATATAGTAAATATTTTGCAATCAAAATGATCAACACTGAGTAAAATAGACAAAGTGATTACAGGAAAAGTTGGCTGGGAAAATATGGACAGCATGAAGTAGGACATTCCGAACACTTAGCATCTGTGTATGGAATCTCTTCGAATTAACAACTGAAGCAAGTCTCAAAGTTGAACATTAAATCTGTGTTGAAGAGCATTACAACAATAAAATGTCAATCTTCTGATGATGAAAAGACTTTACAACCTAAAACAGAAGACCTACCTAAACCCTATAAATATACTAAGATGCGTATGTTCCACTTTATGTGAATGAAATGAAGAAGCCCATTCCGAACATTCGAATGTAATGGAATCCCTTCAACTTGACAGTCTTAAGTCGTTCTGAACTGAAAGAAGTCTGAAAGTTGAACGTTAAATCTGTGTTGAAGTGCATTACTACATTGCAATTTCTATCTACTAATGCTAAAAATATATCCAGAGAAGACCCTATAAACTAAAACAGAAAACCTATATAGACTGCATAAACATACTAAGACGCATATGTCTCATTCCTCATAGAACAAAGAAGTTCATTCCAAAGATATCGCCTTTCGATATTGAAACTCTTTGACTTGACAACCTTAAGTCGCTCTGCACTGAAGAAATTCTAAAACTCTCAAAGTCTACATGCAAACTGTTATCTACCAATGTGTTGAAACTATATCAACAGAAGACCTTTCTAGACCCCATAAATGTACTGAGACGTAATGGAACGAAGCAGCTAATTCTGAGCATTGCCATTTCGATATCGAATCTATTCTACCTGACAGCCTCATGTTGCTCTGAACTGAAGGAAGTCTTGAACTCTCAAAGTCTAGAAGCAAACTGTTATCTACCAATGTGTTGAAACTATATCAACAGAAGACCCTATAACCTATAACAGAAGACCTTTCTAGACTCTATAAACAGATGCAGACGAATATGTTCCATTAGTCATCAAAGGGTTAGACAAAAGAAAGGCATAAATGGATTAAAAAATGGAGAAAAAATGTTGTTTCCTTAGTTTTTCTTTCACACAAAATTAAATTTAATTTTATCAACTTACCAACAGCACATTTTCTACAAAACATGAGGTTACCCAATGGCTGCAAATAAGGAAAATAATTTAGAAATAAAATAAACAACAACAAAAACACTTTCAATTGCACTCAAGTGTGCGCAATGAGATTTCACTTTGAAATGTTTGAACCGTAGTTCAGTTGCAGGTGAAAAAAAGCCTATTAAAAAAAACAAAAACAATATTATTCATAATGCAATTGCAGCATACAACACACACACACACATAAATGAAAAAATTTCATGTTTTATATAAGTTAAAAGTGTTTATCCAGACTACACTTCACTTTCCAGTACTTGAAAATTATACAAAAGAAATTGTTGGCAATAACAGTGGCAGTACTACTGTAGTTTTTGTTGTTTTTGCTGTTTGCTGCCACAATGCACTTATTATGGTTATTATTGTTTTTGTTAGATAGCTGACAGCCACACAAACAAAAAAAGGCACACAAATGCCGCGCAATCACTTCAATGTCTGTTGCTACCCACTCGGCTTCAACATCATCGCTGGCCGCCAACTTTCCATATTTTCCGCCATCATTCAGCGTCGCTTTATCGCCACATATTCGTTGTTATTGTTGGCGTTTTTCACTAGCATTGCATAATAGAGGAGCGCGTAATGCCCAACGAAAATTGCATTTAAATGCCTTCCTACTGCACTTTAATGCATCATTTCCATTATTTGTGTAAGTGTGTGCCCCCTACAATTGCTACTGTTGTTGTGGTTGTTTTTTTGTTTGTTGTTGTTGTTGGTGGTGGTGTTGTTTTTTTTTCATTATTGCCACTGCCATTCACATACTGAGCCTTTAAAGTCAAGTTTTTTACAAATATTTTTATTATGAAAGAAATGAAATTTTACTGCCCCACTTGCGTGCCGCCAAGTGCACGTGCACTCTTAGCTGCGCTGGCGCAATCCTAAAGCATTTTATTTGTACAGTAGCAACTTATGCAATATTTGACTATAGTAAATTATGCAGTTTTGCGCAAAAAATATTATGCAAACCATTTGATTTCAAGAGGTTAGCGCCAGCTCAAGTGTGACTGTTGCTTCCTTGACGCCTTCAGAGTTATGTGGCATTTTATGATCATCAAAAGATTTTTGAAAAATATTTGAGAAACATAGATATATAAAATTATAAAAATGGAAAAAATTATATGAACATTTCTTAAGAACTTTAAATATTTCATATATTTTGAAATATTTGACAATATTTTACTTATATTTTTGCATTAAAAATGATATAATTATTTTCAAAATTTTTTGGATTTTGGGATTTTAATTGTAATTTTTATTTTTATATAGTTTTTTTTTATAATTTTTATTGATTTTTTTGATTCTTATTTATATATTAAAAAGTTGAAAATATTTTTTTTTTTTATTTTTACAATCATTTTCAAATATTTTAGATATTTTTAATTACTTTAAATTCGCCAAAAAATTAGGAAATCTTTGAGAAAAATATTAAAAAATTAGATAAGACAAAAAATTAAATGAAATTATTTTTTTAACATTAAATATTCTTGAACTTATATAAAAATATAAAACATTTTGACATTCTTTATTCAAAAAATTGTGTATTTCATATCATATAAAGTCTAAGTAATTTAATTCACACATCGATGTTGTAAACCTTAAAAGCTTTTAACTATATCTGCCAATTGTAACTCGCATGGGTTCAAACTTTGCTCTCATGAATCAAACCTTTTATTCAGGATTTTATGATAATTTTATGACATTTGTGGCGCAACCTCAACCCAAATTGTGAAACCCATAAACTTTGGTTGTCTGCTTAAGCTGCTTACTGCTTATGTAATATTTTCAGCGTTGTGTCTTTTTATGAGCAGCATTTAACATTTGGCAGAATAAACCGCAATGAAAAAACCAACAAATTCTCATTTGCAAATAAGTAGAAAAGAATTTTAATACAGCTGATTAAAGCCTAAATGCTGAAAGAAAGCAGACTCGTAACAATTAAAAAATATAAAAAAATATTCCAAAACACATACAAATAAAACTTAAAACACACAATAAACAGAAACTGCTAAACTATTTAAATATTTAATAAATAAATAAAAATGATTTTTTTTTAACTTTGAAAATATTTATTTAAAATTGTGTTTTTTTCTCATAAGTTTTTAATTTTTATTATTTGTAAAAAATATTTTTGAGTTTTCATGCAACATTAATTTTTGTCAACTTTTTGGCAACTTTTTTTTTTAATGTAAAATTCAATTTTTTTTGGTTTTTGTTGCTTTAATAAATAATTAAAAATTCTTTTTTTTAACTTCGAAAATATTTATTTAAAATTGTGTTTTTTTTTCATAATTTTTTAATATTTTTTAAAAATATTTTTGATTTTTTTATGCAACATTAATTTTTGTCAACTTTTTTGCAACTTTTTCTTAATGTAAAATTCAATTTTGTTTTTGTTTTTGTTGCTTTAATAAATAAAAATTCTTTTTCTTAACTTCGAAAATATTTATTAAAAATTGTGTTTTTTCTCATAATTTTTAAATTTTTAATAATTTTTAAAAATATTTATTTTTAACATTATTTTTGTCAACTTTTTGGCAACTTTAATGTAAAATTCAAAGTCTTTTTTTTGTTTTTGTTGCTTGTTTAATATAAATTTTTATATTAATTTGAAAATATTTAAAAATTTGTTCTTTAAATTTTAGGTCTACAACTATTTTTTTTAATATTTTTCAATTTTTTTATTTTTTAATTAATTTTTCTGTTTTATTTTATATTTTAATTAAATTTTTTGTTTTTACATTAAAAAAGGTTTTAATATATTTGAGTTTTTAGGATTTTTTAATTGCAATATTTATTTTTGTATTTTTTATTTATACATAAATTTTTTATTTATACATAACGTTTTTTTAATTTTTGTTGTTTTTTTTTATTTGTGCTTAATAATTTTTTTAATTTTATGTTTTCGTTGATTTTTAATTTTTAAATTTTTTTAATTTAAATTTAAATGTTTTTAATTTAAAACATTTGAAATTAAAAAAATTGTATTTTAAATATGAAAAAAATTATTACTAAATTTTTTTTATATTTTGTTTTTTTATTTATTTAAAAATTTTTATTTTCACATTTTAAAATTGTTTAATTTTTTTAAATTTTTGTTAATTTCTTTGATTTTTATTTGTACATTAAAACACAAACATTTTAACTTTTGTGAATATTTACATTATTATTTATGCATAGAATTTATTAAATTTTTTTATATTTTATTTCTTCATTTGTTATAAATTACAACAAAAAAAAATATCTATAAAGTTTCCAAACCCTAACAACGTAATATAAGTTAAAAAAAAATATTACAATTTAATTTAAAATTTCAATTTGTTGATGTTTTTAAATAGAATTTCTTCTTTTCTTTCTTTTATGTTTTGTAATTTTTTTGAAATTTCTGTTTAAAATTAAAAAAAACATATTTTTTGTGTGTTTTTTTTTGTTTTATATTTGTGGTTCATATTTTTTAAGTTTTGTTGGTTACAAATTTGTATCTTTTACATAAAAAAGTATTTGAATATTTATAGAATTTGTTTGAGTTTTTGTTATACAGAATTTCGTCTTTTCTTTCTTTTATGTTTATTTTTATTGATTTGTTTAATTGTAATTTTTGTATTCAAACGTTAAAATTATTTTGTCGTTTTTTCATTTTCTTACAACTTTTTGTTTGAAATTTCTGTTTGAAATTAAAAAACATTTTTTTGGTGTGTTTTTTTTGTGTTTGTTTTATATTTGTGGTTAGAATTTTTAAAGTTTTGTTGGTTACAAATTTTTAGTTTTTACATAAAACATATTTAAATATTTATAGAATTTGTTTGAGTTTTTGTTATACAGTCGCATCTGGATATAGTGAACTAATTATTGCAAGTTTTGTTCACAGTATACTTATTGTTGTTCACTATATCAAGGTTAATATTTTTGTTCAAAAACCCGTTTTATTTGCTCAAAACACACTTTTTGTTTTTTGATTAAAATTTTTTTCAATATTTCGAGGTTACATATCAAAATTTGGGCATTCACTATATCGAGGTGTTCACTATATCGGGTGTTCACTATACCCAGACACGACTGTATTACAAAATTGTTTCCTTTTAAAAACGTCAAAACATGAATTTAGAAAACTTTGTTTAATTAAATATTTGTTTCTTATTTTTAGTATTAACTTCTCTTTTTGTTATAATTTTTTGCAGTCAAATATCCACCAAGTTTCCAAGCCCTAATAAACTTAATTTTAAAAATTAAAAAAATAACACAATAAGATTTTAAATCACTCACATTCAATAAACAGCTTTAGATCGCAACTCCAATCAAACTGATAGAAACACAAAGCAGACATACCGCACAAAAAGGTGTGTACTTCACATAATCCGCTTAAAAGCGCATAGCAACATTTTTCAAAATACAAAAAAAAAACTGTACAGAAGAAATCCTAATTATTCAACGCTTCACTTTCCTTGCCTAACGAACGCCGCTTGAACTGTTAACAAGCGCTGAGCTGTGGTAATAACGCCCACGCCAAATGCCAGTCGGCGCAGCACACATCCGCATCCAGGGCTGCGCATGCGCCGAGTAACGATAGTTGCGCACAAGAAGCGCAATGAAAAATGACACCAGAAATTGTGGTTAGAGAAATTGTTAATGGCAATTTTTTTTTACTCTGTACGAGTATAGCGTTTCTTCTTTTCAAGCACATTTCTAAGCAGATTTCGAAGACCTTGGCGAGCCCAACCTTAATTTAGTTTTTTTGCGTGCTTTGCTTTTATGCGAACGGCAGCAATTTCATTGTAAGTAGCAACAACAATAGTAAGCAGACAGGAGTAAGCTAATTCACTGCCATAGTTAAAGTTGTTGTGGCAAAAAATAAAAAATTAAAATATTGCAAAAATGAGCAAAAATTACTGCAGTCCAAGACACACATGTGCATGCAACAAAACCATGTATGCTGGCCGGCTAAAACGCCGCTTGGCAACGGTTGTTCTGCACGCGCAGTAGCAACTAAAGTCAGTCGACAACACGGCAGCCAGGCTGCAAATTGCAAGAGCAGTGCAGCGTAGGCTCTAATAGAGCCAACAGCACGAAACGTGTCGGCCACAGTGGCACCGGCGGCAGCAGGAAAAGTGCCAGCCGCGGTGTTAACTGGGCCGAAAACGCGTTGCTGGCATGTGGTGCCGCTGTTGCAACTGTTTAAACTAGTTTAACTTTAAATAAATCGTTTTCAGTTTTTTTTCTTTAATTTTCTTTTCAACTTACACACACACACACATACACGCGAACTAAGGTACATATGTGCATTGCATCTATGGATTATCTCATGTGCGCTTATTTGGCAGCGTATTTACATTTTTTTGCACCTCTAATTGTTAAGTAGCGCAGTGGTAGTCGGTAGCTGGCATCAAAAAGACCGTAAAATTGCCACATCTGCTGTGGGTAATTGACAGCAATTAACGAGAATATGGCTGCTTTGAAAGCGCTGGTTTTATGAGACAGAGAAGATGAATCAAAAGTGTTAATGGGGCTTTTGTCATCGAAAAACGTGCCAAGGAAAGCTTAAAAATGCCAATTTTTTAATTAAACTTTAATATAAATGAAACTTTAATACAAAACTCAAACAAACCTCAGAAATGCCCAATTTATATCAACTTAGTCAAATGACACAAGAAAATCGATTATAATATAGCTCACCTAAAATAAAAGACTTAAGACACAAACTTTTTGGTTTATATGAACTAAATCGAAACACACAAGACACAGGCAATCATACGACTACAAAATAGTCCATCTATAACAAAAGACTTAAGATGCAAACTTGTCAGGCACAAAGGATTTAAAATGCAAAATCTTGGTTCATAAAAATTAAATAAAAAACACAAAACATAGACAATGAAACGACTGCAAAAAAGTTCATTGAATCAAAAGACTTAAGATGCGAACTTGTTAGTTACAAAACATTCAATGCACAAACTATTGGCTTACATAAATTAAATTAAAAAAAACACAAGGCATTGGCAATCAAACATCTGCAAAACAGTCCATTTGAACTAAAGACTTAAGATACGAACTTGTCTATTAAAAAAGACTTAAACACAAACTAATAGCTTATATGAATTCAATTAAAACAAAAAAACCAAAGGAGCAGAACTGTTACAAACAACAAACAAAAGACTTAGGACACAAACGCTCATATATATAAACTAAATAAGAAGTCACAAGGCACAAGCGCTCAAATGACTGCAAAATAGCTCAACTAAACAAAAGACTTGTAAATGCAAAGTTGTCAACTACAAAAGACTTAAGACACAAACGGTTGGTTCATATAAAATCACACAACACGAAAGCAAAATAACTCACTAAAAACCAAAGACTTAAGATGCAAACTTGTCAAACACAAAAGATTTAAGACACAAACGCTTAGTTATACAAACCAAATCAAAAGCTACCAGATACAAATTGTAAATGACTACAAAATAGCTCAACTAAATCAAAAGACTTAAGATGCAAACAACAACACAAACAGCGGCACGCATGAAGGGCCTACAAATCACTTGTATTATTTGCAATCACGACAACAGCAATAAAATACTAAAACATCAAACTCGAGAGACACTCAAATTATCCATTTAAATTGTCAACAGCAAATGTAGTTGAAAAGATGGGCGAGCGAAGAATGCGAAAATTGCGTATATTTTTCAAAATTACTGAAAAGAGAGAGAAAAAAAGGACAACGCTAAATGTTTAAATTGGCATTGCAGACATGTTTGCACTGAGCAAATGATGAAGCGGACAAAGTGCCGAGAGGAAACCAACTGAGGGCAACAGAAAGACATCGTTGTGAAGTCAACGAACGAAAGCTATTTTATTTAGTTGTTGTTGTATGATTGATGGCGTTGCTTTTGTCAACTCAGCTGCAGGTGACATGATAGGTCGATGACATGCGGTCGATGTCATTTATTGCAATTAGCAAAGAGACAAGAAATAAAAACAATTCAAAGTATTTTAACTACTAGAAGACTAAAATATAATATTTCAATACTTGAAATTTGAACAAAACAAATCTCAAGTTCAGTGAATGCGTATTGCTAAACGAATGCGACACTGAAACATGGCAAAAGTGGCGCGCTGACCAAGTAGCCTGCGCAGACTTTGCGGCCTACAGATGCCGAAAAGTTAAAAAAAATTTAAGACCAACAAAAAAACTAAAGCAACAAACATGCAACAACCAAAATACAAAAACAACAACAACAACAACAACAACGTTAGCAATAAGAAGCGGTCAGCGATGGCTGAGTGCGAGCTCAAGTGGAAGCTGCCAATCTTGAAATGACTTCAACAACGACAGTCAGCCAGCCAGCCAGCTGGAGCGACACAGCGCCGAAGAGTGTGTTGCAAAAATACAAACAACAAAAACAAAAACAACAGCAACAAAGCAAAAAAAAGAATGATTTAATCATGCCGACGGCGGAAGTTATGGCTGCTGTTGTTGTTATTGTTGTTGCAGTATACACTGCAACTACGTAGATGTTTTTCTTCTTGTTGTTATTTTTTGTTTTTGTTGTTGTTGTACATTACACAGCAGCATTCAATGTAACCTTGAACTCTTGTGGCGAAATTGCGACGGATTTTTTGTAGCGCAAACTTTTCGACTCTTTTTTTGCTTGACGGCTGTCCTGGTTGTTGTTGTTGCTGTTGCCTGCAACATGTAATATGTGGTGCTGCGGTTGTGGCTACTGCGCCGCAACTCCACAGCAGCCGTCCACACTTCGGCCAATATAACCATCAATCTGTGCATTTCGCTGCCGTTTCGAACCGGACCGACTGCCAGATCGCTGCCGCCGCTTCTGTTCGTCTGGCTGCACAACAACACAGTCGTTGCCACTATTCAATTTGGCTTTTAATTTTTGCATCGTTTTTGTTGTGCTGTTTCTCAGTCCTTAATCGATTGTTTGGCCCATTTTATTGCCGCACGTTTGCACATTTTCGTCTGCAGCTGCGCGCCACGTCAACAGCATCGCTTCGGTGCTCTGCTTTGGCGCGCTCGTTTGATGCATTGATGACAATAATTTCGAGTTACTTAAAGTTCATTGCCTTTAATTGCGCTTTAATTTGAACATTATTGCTGGGCGTACATGCACACGCACCCGTATGTTCGTGTGTATGCGTGTGTGTGTGTGTGCCTACGCTTAAATATGGCTTACACTTTTAATGCTACGTGTCGCAATTGCATTGTTTATTTTATTGCCGTAAATTGTTGACTGAGTTATGAAGTGTTGTGCTGCACACGCTGACTGCGGCCGCTACTGGACACTGGACCACCCAGTGGAAAAAGCTGAAAACAAATCAAGAAATTGAAAAAGACAAACGATTGCGTGCAGGTAGCAGTTGATGATGATTTTTAACGCCCATGCAGCTATCAACACGGTGCGTGTGTATTGAATTTAGTAGAATGAGAATTTGATGGTTTTCTAATTAATTATTTATGGAAAATAAAAACTGATTTGCTTTAGTGTTGAAATAAATTGACAGAGTGGAGCAATAAAGTGATGAAAACGAATCTGAATCTATTTGGGTGTTTTTGGTTTGGAAAAATTTTTATGTACATTACAGTAAAATATAGCAAGAAAAAGAAGAAGACGGTGCGTGTGTATTGAGTTTAGCAGAATGAGAATTTGATGGTTTTCTAATGATTTATTTATGAAAACAATTGATTTGCTTTAGTGCTGAAATGAATTGAAAGAGTCGAGCAATGAAGTGATGAAAACGAATTTGAATCATTTTGGATGTTTTTCCTCGCGAAGTTTTTTATATATTACAGTAAAGTAGAGCTAAAATTTTATATTTTTTATTTATTTAAATATAAAATTCAATTTTCTTTAGTTTTGAAATGAATTGAAAGAGTAAAGCAATGAAGCAATGAAATGAAAAAAACGAAGCCGAATCTATTTGGATGTTTTTGGTTACGAATAATTGTTTAGATATTTATTTAAAATATATTAATTTGTTTATATTTATTCAATATTTTTATATTTATTTAAATTAAAAAAATTAATCTCCTTTAGTTTTTAAATGAATTGAAAGAGTAGAGCAGTGAAGCAATTAAATGAGAAAAATGAACCTAAATCTATTTGAATGTTTTTCCTAACGAATATTTTAATTTTAATGTATAATTTTTTATATAAATTGCAGCAAAATAGAGCAAGAATTTTCAATTATCTAATTAATTATTTAGTAAAAATAAAAATGTATTTGCTTTCGTCTTTTCTTAGTCTTCTGCAATTCTGTAAAAGCACAAAACTTTGATTCTTTTTCCAAATGAACAAATTTTTCACGATGGCATAAATTTTCTGCAAATGCATTTAACGGTTTACTGTGCCACAAGAGGAATTCAAATTTTTACTGCTATCAGAAAGAGTGGCTGACCGCATCGATTTAGTTTAATCACCTTAAGATGTCCTGCAAGACATTCAAGTTATTAGCATCAAACAGCGCATTAACCTTTCTCCGCAAGATCGCCTCCCAAAAAAAGTAATTCAAAAAACTTAAGACACAAACTTCTTCGCCTCGGCTTTGTTACTGCGCATCAGCCATAACAAAAGCCACACATAAAAATTTCCATCTCGTAAGCATCAGTTGAAAACACTCACAATATCATCTTACCTCGGTTTGTGTCTTGAGTCTTTTGTCTTCGAATGCCTTTTGCCTTTTAATTCCTACGAATTTTGAACATCATTAAATAATAAAATATCAAATTCACAGTGAAGCTTAACACTTTGAAGCAATATTAAAAATCATAAAATAATATCAAGCAAGCCAATCTTGCCAATCGTTGCCACTGTCAGTCGACTGACAGGATGAAGGCAAGTCCGAAGCTGAATTGAATTGAACACGTGCTGCCGGCAGTTTATATTTAAACTGTTAACAGCAACGAGGAAATTCAATACTTGTTTATGCTAGAAACAACAACAAAAACAGTTTTACAATTACAAAAACAACAAGAGTAGTCGCTAAAGATAAGCAACTGTAGACATGTATAAATAAAAGTAATCGATAACAAGTTGGCAGCGTTCAAATCAAAATGAAACTGAAAACGCCACAGCGGTTGTTGTAGTTGATATGATTGTTGTTGTTGCTGTAGTTGTTGCCGTTGCTATTACTGTTGTTGTATATAGTTGCAGCTGTAGTTTTTTTTGCTGTTGTTGTTGCTGCTATTATGATTGCAGCAGCACTGCGGTAATGCGAAGTAAAAAATTTAAGCCAAATAGGCGAACAGGTTACACCGGCTATGGGCAGCAGGCAGTCGGCCGTAGTATGGTCAGCCGACTAGCAGTCAGCAAGCGAACGATTATGCACATGTACGGACAGCTAGATGGATGGATGGATGGCGCACGAGCACAAGACAGGCGGCCAATAGGCCAGTGACGCGGTAATGTCAAGTGCGCGCCGGCCAACGTTTAATGAATGAACAAAATAAGGCAAATAAATCGAAAAACTGCAACAACAACAACAACACCAACAACCAATATATTAAAGCAAAAACTGAATGACGAAATAAATATGGCAGAAATAAGCGTAAAAAAATGAACTGAATTGACTGGTAATGCAGCCGTACGCACTCACACACACACACGCATACTTTATGCGGCGCTGTTCAAGTGTTTAAACTTGATTTATTAGTTTATGATGGCGCTGATAATGCCGACAATGTTGCAGATGCTGAAGGTTGCAGGCAACAAGAAAAAAAGAATATTTCCAACTATAAGAACAGCCGACAGTGAGCAGTCAATGTTAACATTGCGAAGCTCTTTTAGTTGTTGCTGTCTTCGACTGTTGCTGTTATTTTGGGTCCAGTTGTTGTTGTTATGGATGTTACAATCTTTTTTAATATAGTTGATATAATGCTTTACCTCTTAGATTGATGCAGTTTTGTAGCGAATCATTTAAATCCTGGACTTATTTTACTAACTAAGCTTCCTCATACTTTTTCAGCTTTAGTCCATTCGCTTCTGATTTAATTATATTCCAATACCACTTCATTCCTAGATAAAATATTTTAATTTTCATTGTCATTTTTCATGCCATCACCCACTCCACTCTTAACCCACTAATAGTTAACTCATTCAACTCCAAATCAATGCCACTTGAATTGCACACTGAATTCCCACTTCAATTGCATTCAATGTTAGTAGCCGCCCATAGGTTTTTGTTGCTGCTAGTTGCCACATGTTGCACGCCAACTGCCGTCTACCAAACTCTCGAAACTATTAACAGTTGCAGCCAATCTTGTACGCACCAATCAGTCCGGGCAATTGGAGCCGGCAACAGTTCAGCCAGCCAGACCAGTTGGCCAACTTGCCGGCTGTTCGAGCCACCGGTTACAAAAAATCAACGTAACCATTGGCCGTTTTTTTATGCAACTCAACAATTATGTGCAACTGAGGTAACCACGAAAAATGCCAAATGTAAATGTTTATTTTCGTTCCTTAATTTTTTTTCCATTTCAGATTTGCAACTTATTAATTTCAATGTATCTGTGCGCTAACCTGCTGTGCTCAATTTGAATTGGCCATAACGGCAATGAATTCGTAGCGTTTGTAGTTTTTGCTAATGTCGATATTGAATTCCAGTTTAACGGTGCATTTGACGGTGTTGGCAAAAGTGGGTTTTGGGCATTTGAGTGTTTGGCGGCGTGTGATTGAACGTGTAGAGCGAAGACGGAGTGGAAGATAAAGACCTAGACAAGTCTAAGTCTAGTCTTAGTCTAGTCTTAGTCTAGTCTGAGTCTAGTCTTAGTCTAGTCTTAGTCTAGTCTTAGTCTAGTGTTAGTCTAGTCTTAGTCTAGTCTTAGTCTAGTCTTAGTCTAGTCTTAGTCTAGTCTTAGTCTAGTCTTAGTCTAGTCTTAATCTAGTCTTAGTCTAGTCTTAGTCTAGTCTTAGTCTAGTCTTAGTCTAGTCTTAGTCTAGTCTTAGTCTAGTCTTAGTCTAGTTTTAGTCTAGTCTTAGTCTAGTCTTAGTCTAGTCTTAGTCTAGTCTTAGTCTAGTCTTAGTCTAGTCTTAGTCTAGTCTTAGTCTAGTCTTAGTCTAGTCTTAGTCTAGTCTTAGTCTAGTCTTAGTCTAGTCTTAGTCTAGTCTTAGTCTAGTCTTAGTCTAGTCTTAGTCTAGTCTTAGGCTAGTCTTAGTCTAGTCTTAGGCTAGTCTTAGTCTAGTCTTAGTCTAGTCTTAGTCTAGTCTTAGTCTAGTCTTAGTCTAGTCTTAGTCTAGTCTTAGTCTAGTCTTAGTCTAGTCTTAGTCTAGTCTTAGTCTAGTCTTAGTCTAGTCTTAGTCTAGTCTTAGTCTAGTCTTAGTCTAGTCTTAGTCTAGTCTTAGTCTAGTCTTAGTCTAGTCTTAGTCTAGTCTTAGTCTAGTCTTACTTTAGTCTATTGAGATTAGGCCACCACAGTATAAGTCGAGGTCATATCCACTTGAAGCGCCATAAGGATAAGCAATTTTATTAATAACCACAACAAAATAAAGTTTTTGAAGCTTTCTGGTTTAATTTAATTTCATTTCATTTCACTCTAAATTGGTCTAAAGTATCGAATTTCAACAACACGCAAATAAATCAATTTAAATAAACATTTACTTGAGTTGTGATTTGAACGACTTAATTCGCTTCATTAGCTGAAATTACTTTCTACGTGCGCATAATTAAAGAATACTGGTAACAAAAAGAATCACAAACAACAACAAAAACAACACCTATAAAATTTAAGCAGCCACAACAAGCAATTAAACCAAGTAAGCAGCTTAACGGCGCAAAAACACACAAATGATTTAATTAGAATAAATTCTTTGAAGCAAGTCAACTCCAGCAGCTGAGAAGATAGTAAAACGTAATACAAAAGTAGTAAAATGCAATACATACGGAAAACTTAAACAACAAGAACAATAACAACAACGTATTCTCTTAGTGTTTAGTAAAAAACTTTGTGACAAGTAGAGCAACGGCCGCAATTTATCCCTTAAGTGCCTAAGAGTTTAGACATTTTACTTAAAGATGTTTGGGGGAATATTCAACCCCCCAAAACCCCCCTGTGTGCACAACTATGCTTGTGAGTGCAAAATTCTGCTTCAATGCTCAACCAAATTAAACTAAACTGATATCTGCATGCGGCTTTCTCTGCTCCATTTGCCGTTTAGGCCGTCTTTTCTGTGCTTTTTCACTGCGTTCACTGCTGTCGATATGCTAAAGCGATAATTTTCTTTTTGTTGTCTAGAAATAGAAAAGAGAAAATAATTAAATTACTTTCAACAGCAATGCTAAAGCACTTCCCACAATGTTTACTAACAAAGTTGTTTGGATTATTTTAAGCGAATGTTTGGCACAGTGTGGTCGAAAGAGCCACAAAAAAAAGGTTTGTTAAAAAAATAAAATACTTTGGGGCTTTGTTCTAAAATGTTTAAATAGAATTTAAGATATAAGGCTATAAAGGCCCATTGTGATTCTACAATCAATCGAGCTCAAGTTCAGTTACTCGTTGAACCAGTTTGAACTGCAAGAAAACTGTGAAAAGTTCTATCGACTGAATCCCAACAGAGTCTTCCGTAAAGTGCGCTCTTCGTTCATATAGCAGCGACAGAAGTCTTTGCAAATCAAACACAACCTTCTTATTTGTAAGAATCACAATCAGCATATTTCCTTGAAATAATTAAAGCCACAAAATAGATTGCAAACATTGACCGCAGACACACTGAAAATCACTTCAATCAGCAGCCACAACGCCGCAACATAATTGTCCTTGACAATGAACCCTCACATCATCATCAGCCAAACCAATAAAAACAAGAACAACAACATTTGACAGCCCGAGAGTTAGCAACGTAAAACCTGCTACATGTAACTTGAGACTTTCTGTGTGTTTGTGTGAGTGTCTTTGATTCTTCTCAACGATTTTTGGTGCACGTTTTTAAAGCGTAAATTTTGCTTACTTAAGTTTTTTTCAATTTTTTTAATTGAAGTATTGTTTTAATTTTTTGGATATTAATTTGATGATATTTAACCATATTTTCTTTAATTTTTTGTATTTTGCGCATTGATTTTTCTCGGCCAGTGTTCACCTTAAATGATTGGCCACATGCCAAAATGTGCCCTTTTTTTCTCACAGCTTTGTGAGCCGCTTTAATACGCAATTAACTGAAATTGCGTCTTTAAGTATTTTTTACATTTAGCTTTGAGTTGGATTCTTCAGCATAACTTTTAAGTATCATATTTCCTAGCTGACTTTTTCAAGTTGGCGGACATTTCGATTTCCCTATTAAAATGATATCATTTTGGCTTTGCACATTCAAGTGTTTTTAACTGACAGCGACAAGTACTCACAAATGCAAACATAAGGTAGGGTCAGCGTCGCTGCTGCTCGTGAGTAGCTGAATGGTCATCACTGCTGTATGAAATTGAGTCAAATTTCAAGTAAAGTGTTGAGTTTTGTAGATTTATTAATGTCACTTTGGCTTCAGGCATTCGAGTGTCAATAAATAGTACAAAGTTATGTAAAGTTTGCAGTACGTAGTTGAGTTTTGTAGATGTATTGAGTTGTTTATTTAGCTCTTCGATTGCTCTCGCTTCACTTTGCCTTGAATATGACTTTGATTCGAGATTTAGAGTTCTTAAACAGCAAATTTCCTTCAGTTGAAGACGTTATCGGCTTACACGGACCAGAGCTCAAATGATTTTAGCCTCGAATCTCTACTAAACCAATGCCAAATGTAGAAAGATTTAATTAAGTGTAAAGAAAAAGTTACAGTTTGCTATTTGTAATCAACATTTCTTCATTCTTACATTTTTTCAACAAATGGTTGAGGCAGAAGGATGCTACCATAGACAGCCAAGTAAAACATCCACTGAGTTTTAAGTATCTAAAAATTTTTCATATACACTAAACATTCGTTTTTTTCGAGACAACTTTTCGTAAAACAAAGAATATTTTTCACAAATAGAAATAAAAAAAATATTTTCTGAAAATTAAATGAACTCAGTTTTCTCTGCAACTTGCAAATTGTTACTTTCTATTATTTTTTAATAGGTTTTTATCTTTTTTATTCTACATACGTTTTTTTGTTGCTGTAATTGATCTGAACAATTTATCTCGCGAACGAAAGACTTAAGCGACAAACTTACTCGAATCGCAACCTAATAGATTAACAAAAGCTGGTGTTTTCTACAATAATAACACTGAGCAACAGCCAACATTTTTCCTAGTTATAGTAACTTATTTTTTTTATTTATTTGATTCATAGTTTGAAAAAAGTCATAAATAAAAGAAAAATTAAAAATTAAATTTTTATAAAATTAACTAAAAAATAATTTAAAAAATTTGGAATACGTAAAAACATATTTGAGAAAATGCAAATAATTCTTTTCAATTCACTTCCATTCATTGTGATGAAAAAAGTTGTATACAAATTTTAAACTAAACTAAAAGAAACGAATCAAATAAATCCAAAATTTCTACAAAATTCAACCATAAAAAGTACAACAAAAAAAACGTATCACAAAAAATTATTCCAATTTGTTGCCATATAAATTCAGCAAAAAATTAGAACTGAACACAACAATAACAACAATGATTTGTTTTAGCTCATGAACGTGAACTCTTTTAATCAAATTTTCCAATATTGCTTTCAACAAATCAAACAAGCAAAACGCCTGCAAAAAGTGGCAGTAAGCAAGGCAAAAACAAAGCACAAAAGTTTAGTCACGCTTCGTAGTGCCGGCGGCGCTTATGGTGATGATGTTGCTGCCGCTGCTGATGATGTTGCTGCTGATGATGATGATGATGATGTTGCTGATGACGATGATTTTTGTTGTAATGGTTTGTACGTTGCTATGGCGCGGTTTTTTTCATTCAACGTTAGGTTTGTGGCAGTCAGCCGGCACATGACAACGACCTTAAAGCGTGGCCAATTAGTTGCGATGCTGCTCGAATGATAACGCAACAACAACAATAACAAGCAACCAGCCAGCGTTAAACTAAACAGCAAACAACACAACAATAAAATCCAGAAAATAATAACAAAAACAAATAAAATTGCACAGACAATTGCTGTAAGTGCGCCGTTGGTCCAAGTGAAAAGGGCTCGCAATCGAAGGTTTGTTGCGAGAGTTGTTGTGTGAGAGAAATTGCAACTTGACATTGCTTTGTCGCAAACAAATACATACACACACACACACACACACACCGATACATTTGCATAGATTTGTGTACGCCAAGTCAGCGACACTTGTGCCTCGTACAAGTGCAACATGGCAGCAATGACGATCTGCATGTAGCAATCAGTCAACGGCGAACTTGAGGCGACGTTAAAGTTGCGCTCGAATCAATGGCGAACGCGGACAGACAACCGTTTGGACAGACAGTTGACGCGCAGACAGCGACCGTGGTCGCGGCGATTTTATTTAGTTGGTTGTTTGGCTGAGGTGCAGTCATGCCTCATTTGTGGCATACAACATGCCGCTGTGGTGCATGTGTCTTGTTGTCTGGGTTTGAAGCTTTTTTTGGTTAGTTTCTTCTGTTGTTGTTCTTGTTGATAGTAGAAAATTGTTGTTGTCGGTTGTTGAAATCAAAATTAGTAGAAAACTGGCCGCATTTGCATTGGGAAGCAACAGACAAAACATAAAATAAAATAAAGTAAGAAGTCACAACAAGCAACAATCAGCAACTTGTCGGCTAGAACACGAAGTTGCAAGTTGTTGGCCGCCCACTCGTTTTGAATTCAACCATTTTTAGTTTATTTTATTGTATTGTTGTTAGTGCTGTTCTTGCCGTCCAGCTGCCACTTGTGCAATTAAAACAAAAAAATATAAAAAAAAAATTATTTTGTTTGCATATTATTTTGGTGTATTACTTAGTTGTTGCTGTTTTTGATTTTGTTTTTCTCCTCTTTGTTATTTTAGTTTGTAAGAGTTGTTTTTGTCATCTTGATTATTTTACTTGGTGTTTCGTTTTGGTGTTTATTTGACTATTGTTTTTGTTTAGTATGCGAACGTTTTTCTTTTAATCTTCATTGTTGTATTTGCTTTCTCGTTTTCTGGATTACTTGATTAATGTTGTTATTTTGTTTTTGTTTTAGTTTGTAAGAGCTGTTTTTGTCATCGTTATTGTTGTTATTCGTTTTGATGTTTATTTAGTTATTGTTGTTATTTTGTTGTTGTTTTAGTTTGTAAGAGTTGTTTTTGTCATCTTCGAAGTTGTATTTGTTGTTTCGTTTTTTGTGTATTTGATTATTGTTATTATTTTGTTAGTGTTTTTGTTTGTGATAGTTGTTTTTGTCATCATTATTGTTGTACCTGTTGTTTTGTGTTGTTGTTTTTTTAATTATTGTTGTTGTTTTAGTTTGTAAGAATTGTTTTTGTCATCTTCAAAGTTGTATTTGTTGTTTCGTTTTGTTATGCATTTGATTATTGTTGCTATTTTGTTAGCTTTTTTGTTTGTAAGAGTTGTTTTTGTCATCTTCATTGTTATATTTGTTGTTTTGTTATTTGTTTTACTATTATTGTTGTTTTAGTTTGTAAGAGTGGTTTTTGTAATCTTTAAAGTTGTATTCGTTGTTTTGTTTTGTTGTTTGTTTTGTTGTCTTGCTAAAAATTTTCTTGCGCCGTTGATTTTTATTATTTTCCGGCTTTCTTTTATTTTTTTGCATTGTTGCTGCGTTTGTAGTTGATAAATGTTAAGTTTCTGTTACTTGGTTATAATTTTTTGCTATAATTTAATGTTTGTTGTGGTGATTTTTGTTGTTGCTGGTGAAGAATATTCAGTTTTTGAGATATAAGTCGAGTTTTTGTTTTTACTCATTATTGTCTGTGGTTGTTGTAGCTTTCAGGGAATAATATTTAGTTTTTTGTTGTTTTATTCTTTTCTTTTGTTACTACTTTTCTCGTGGTTGTTGTTATTGCTGCGGTTTTTGAACTTTAATGTTGCTTTTTTTAATTACAAAAGTTTTTGTTGTTTTATTGCTTGAGTAAAAGTGGTTATTACAATCTTTTAAGTAAAAAATGCTGTTGTTGTTAAGTAATTTCTGCTTTTATTATTCTCGGTCCCTCTAGTTTCCGTTTTTGATATGTTTTGTTGCTGAAATTTTAGTTATAGTGGCTTAACTAACTCTTTGTTGTTGCTTTTCTAGGCAGAGAGTTTAAGGGGGGCCACCCTGTAGGACATCACTTAGGCCATATTTCCCATTGTGGGACTTCCCCTATACACTCTCCATAGATGAGAGCCAATGAATTTAGGCTTTGATGAATTTATTGGGTTTTGGGTGTTCAAACCCCTTCAGTTTTGCTGCTTCTGCAGAAGTCATTACACGGCAGATTTAGTCTTTTGAGACACTGTTCAGATATGACTCCCTATGAAGGGTTTGATTAGTCTGATCATTGCCCTGCATTTGCCCCGGTCGTCCGAAGGCCAGATCTGTCTTGCCGTGTAACAAATTTGTTCATGGATCCATCTAGTGTTTTCTCTTTCAAAGTCTTCTTCTTCAGAGGAAGTAGGTGGCTTAGCAAAAGTTTTGTTGTTATTGTTTCTTAGCTCTTCTCAATTGTTGGCTATTCCAATCGCTGATGCCTTCGCTGCTCCTTTTGTTACTATTATTAATGTTATTGACTTCAATGCTTTCCAATTGATTCTTATTGTTTTTGTTGCAGCTCTAGATTGCCTCTTTTCATTTTCATTTTCTTCTTATGGCTTCTGACCGCTTCTTTCCCTTTTCTATTTTATTGTTCTTCTTTGACTGCAAAAAATTGCCACAGTTGTTGTTGCAACAGCGCGTTGATTTGCATGTCCAACAGCTCAGCCCTGTGGCGCACAGCAAATTGCACTGCAAAATTGTTTTCAGTTCCTGTTTTCCCCCATCAACTTGGGCTATTTGCATTGTTCTTGTAATTTTTTCTTTCTATTTTTTATTTAAATTATCTTCTTGTAAATTACAAAATCGTCGCAAGATCAGTGAATTTGCGTCTTTCACCCACAACACAACACACAGAAATCGAGAATGCGGCGAGTGGAAGTGCTGCGTGCAGTCACCCAACATTTCAGCCTGTGGACAAATGCTGACCACGCTGACGCTGACGTTGACTTTGACTTTGATGGTGATTTGCCTTTTGTGCCTTTGTTGCTGACTTTTTGATTTGTGTAAAAATGTTTTGTGTCATGTTGTTTGCATGTTGCAGCACCGCTTGGCCATCATTGTTGTTGTCAGCTATCATTGCTTGACGTTTTGTAGACAGCGACAATTGCACAAGCGGACAGGTACAATTACGAACAGCAGCGCCTACAGCAATAAATGCAATAAATAAAATAAGGGAACATGACAAGAGGAAGTTAGGAAACAATTCTTAAAATTAAAAAAATTCTAAAAAATATATATAAAAGAAAATTAACAAACCATTAATCAAATATTTTAAAAGAATATAAAATTAAATCAAAATGTGAATAAAATATAATAATTCTTTTCAATTTGAATATATTAGTTATTAATAAAATAGTATTAATTAAAATTATATTATAATTATTATATTATTATAATAATTAATTAACTTAAAATTAATTAAAAATTTATTTTATAATTTTTGGAATAATTCATATTTAGATTATTAAGTAATTAAATAAAAATTAATTAATTAGTGATTAATATGTAATACAATTTAAAATCTTAAAATTAAAAAACGAAAGAATTGAATTGTGTAATAAATAAATTAATTCATCAATTAATTAGTTAATTATTAATGAAGTATCAATTAAAAAATTAATTATTAATGAATTATCAATTAAATAATTAATCAATTCTTCAAACAATTAATTACAAAAAGTTCAAAATATATACAAAATTAAATTAATCACAAAATTATTAACTAATTAAATTTATTATTCAAAACTTTTTGCAATAAAATAATGAATAAGTATTTATAATAAATTACTAGTTTAAATAATTAGTCTATTTTTATATAATATAGTTTTGTATATTTTTCAACATTAATTAATCAATATTTTAAAAGAACATTTTTAGTTTTTAAAATTGAAACATTTTCTTCATTGGGCTTCTTCATTCACTAATCAGTGAAAGAGTCGATTAAATTTTCATTAAATTCATTCATTCAACAAAAGTGTAAAGAAACTAAAAAATTAAATTAAATATTATGTAGTTAAATTGGTTATTTAATATTTTATTTAATCAATTAATTAATTAGTTAATTGTGATTAGTTATTCACTTAAGTAATTACTAAATATCTTACTTTACATTTTTTAACTTTTATTTACAAATATTTTAAAGTAATTTTTTCAGTGTTTACAATTAAACTGTAATCCAAAATAAATAAAAATGGCAAATGCAAAAAAAAAATATTTCAAATTAGAGAATAATTAAAAAAATTACAACAAATTTCAATAAAAATAAAATCATAAAATTGAAAACAACACGAGAATAAAATTAGTTAATATAATATTTTTTCATTTAAATTAATTAATTCGTAATTAATTGTAATTAATTATAATTATATAGCAAAATTTTAAATAATAGTTATTAATAGCTAATTGAATTTTAATTATTATATAAAACAATTATAATTAATAACAATTAATCAATAACTAAGAAATTCAAATTAAAATAAAAATTTATTTTCTTTTCGTACAAAAAAAAATAATAATTTTTCAATTTGAATTAACTTATTATGAATTAATTGTTTTTAATTATAATTTGAAGTTTACTCAAACACCCTTAAGCATTTCATAATTATTAATTTAGAATTAAATATTATAATAAATTAATTATTTAGTTAATCAATTAGTTAATTACTTTTAATTGTTCTTATATTTCAAATTATAATTATGATTCATTTGTTAATAATAATGTTAATTAATGTTAATGTGTTAATGGTATTAATAAGTAACAAATTCAATTACGTAACAAATTGGTTAACCAATCAATAATCATTTTACTTTTTATTTATGAACAGAAGTAAAAAAATTTTAAACCAAATCATGTAAAAAATTGATTAATTGATCAAATTTTGTATACAATATCTAACAACTAATTAATTAGTTAGTTAGGATTTATATTAAATTTAATTAATTTGTATTTTAATTTCATTTTTAATTAAGTTTTATTTAATTAATTTTCTTTTTAAATTTTTGAAATATATTTTTAACTTTTACTCATAAATATTTTCAAATTTGTTTTTTCAAATTAAAAATTCGCCCAAATTAATCAAAACCTTTTCATTGAAAGTATACATAATTTTTAAATTTAACCTTTCTATATCGTTATAACACTTCTTTGAACTTCCTAACATACAACCAGCAGAAATGCAAAACTGCTGAAAATTTGCGCCATACACTTAACAAGTTTGTGTCTTAAATCTTCTGTTATATCATCAGTGTGTTAGGTGGTTAGGTCAGTTTGGGCCATTAACCAAATTCAAAGAATTTCTATTGCTGAAAAGCTTTAAAAAAGAAATGAAAGAGATTTTTTGTTTGAGTTTTTGCTGACATAACAACTGGCCGCCAGTGTAATTAACGACGGACACCGCGAGCGCATAAAACTATTTCATAGGCACAAGCAATACGTACAATGTATAAGTATGTGTGTGTGTGTATATTGAGCCTGCATGTGCATTTGTGCGGTAATTTCATTTTCTGACACATAATTCCACATTTGCCAACAAACGGCAAACCAAATGGCCAAAGCAGAAGACAAAAGACAGCAATGGCCAACAAGCAGACAACATTAAATGGTAAAACCAGCTGAAAGGAAGATGTAAAAGTGTGAAGAAAAGTGCGCTTAATTGCATTGGCTAAAGCGCATCGATTCTTGAAGGCATTAGAAAGCAAAAGAAAGCAACAACAACAACAACAACAGCAAAAACGAATGCTGAAAAGAGAGACAAGGAAAAAGAAACACACAGAGACGCAATGAAAAATGCAAATTTGCAACGAAAGCATGACCGCAGCGCCAACGCACAAACAAACACAAACTTATACTCGCACACACACACACACATACACATACAGCAGCACGCAGTACAAATGCGTCAATGCTCAAATGTGTGTAGGTTGCAGCTTGTTGCAATTAGACGCAATTGCGCTGACTTTGTGTTGGTTGGTTGGTTGGTTGATGTTATTGTTGTTTTTGTTTATGTTGTTGCTGGCATGTGTTAGTGTGGCAAATGTGCATGTGCCATTAACACAATTTAATGTAATTGCTAAATTTCTCTGTTGGGTTTGTTGTAGTTTTTATTGTTATTGTTGTTGCTGTGTTTTCTGTGGTTGATACTTTGTGTCTGAGTGGTTGTTTGGTTGGTTGACTGCATAGTTGGTTGGCTGATTGTGCTGTGGCGTTTGTTCGACGCCTAAAAAATTAAAAACTCATTTCGTTTGCCGCCACATAGTCAATTGCCATAATAAATTACGCACTGTTGCCAACAAAAACAACTGACAACAACAATGCTATGATTAGTTGCCATTTTAAAACTGCTGCAACAATAATGAAAAGTGCTTTAAGTGACGTAAACATGCAGTAGGCACACAAAAGCGAGCGGAATATGAGAGAAATATGCGATGTTGAAATGGAAAATTTAGGAGGAAGGGTTGTCAACTCTTTTAAGGAATATGCGCCCAATCAGTCTTAATTTTATTTATTTCTTTTCTCAGAGAGTTTGGGCTTTGAATACCCATTCAGACTTTCAGCCTATTTCAGGCTAAGGTATCAGCTTTAGAAACTGTTCCAGACTTGATCAAAGAGAACAATAATACATTTCTATAACCAATCAGAAGTTGCAAACATCTTTTAGGACCAAATTTGTTAGTTCTTTGAAAATATGGTCACTCTACTTTTAACCTTCGTTTTCATGTCCTTCTATGGTTTTAAATTTCTACCTGCTCGCAATCTTTTGTTATTAAGCCGATTTCTGCATAAATCCTACATTTTTTTTTTGTACATTTTCTGTTCGTGAACTCAAACCATTGTTTGGTCTGTTTTCTCAACACACAAAGCCTCAATCATGTGAAATCTGTCTGCAAATTTAAGCATTGATTTTTTATGATGTTTATTTTTAACCAGTTAATGCTTTCAAGCATTTGTCGGCCTCTTTACTATGTGGGCTTTGTTTGCATGAATTTGAACTTGAAACACTGGATTAAAATTCACTTTAGATCCAAGCAGATAAATCAAGGCAATCTGCAAGCTTTGCTTTGCATGATTTTTACCTTTTTGTTTGTGAAGTCAATGACAGGATTAAGCAATATTCTTGGTAATAATTTATCATTGTTTAACTATAAGAAAACATATTTAAAAATGTTGCTAATTTTTTACACATTTTTTACTTTACTGAGTCGCAGTGCCTATTTCATTAGTTTCTCAATTTTCTCAATTCAGCTAATAACTTCAAGTGGCACTAAATAAAGCAATCAACTTAATTCTCCATAATTAAATCTCAATTTTTAAATGTTGTCTGAATCGCACAAATTTTCATAAATACATAAGAAAAATACCAAATTAGACACTAATCAACTCAACCTTTAACAAATTCCCGTTTTGCTGCGCACACTCACGCTGACGCGCGCCTGACGAATTGTGCTTTTTGTGGGCAATTAAAGAATTTAGTGAAATGAGCCAAGAATTGGGTTAATGGTGCGAAGCGCAGCGCCGCACATCACGTGTACACGTAACACTGACACATATTCAAGCCGACAATGGATGCCGTCGGACCATAAATAAGCCAAACGTTAATCAATTATTTTCTGTATGCCCAATAAATACTTGGCACATATTCTAAAGTGGATGCCGTAGAGGAGGAAGAAGAAGAAGAAGAAGTAGATGTGCAGTGCTCATGTGTGAAAAGTGTTAACAGCTCAGGTGTGAGTGAGTTAGTGCGTGTGTGAGTGAGTTATTGAGTGTGTGAGTGCGTGTGTGAGTGAGTTTGTGCGTGTATGAGTGAGTTAGTGCGTGTGTGAGTGAATGAGTGTAGTGGAAGGCCGAAGGGCTTGAGGTGTGTCTAATTATTGAGGTTAGAAAATTAGACTGACCAGCTGCGGGCTGAAGCGTGCTGCAGTCTAATTCGATGAAGATAAATGAATGCGTCGACGATTCGGCAGCAGAAGGCAGCCGTGGAATGTTGAACTTCACTCGGTGAGAAGAAATTTGCGCTAGAACTTTTACTTAAGTTAGGCATTTAATTAAATAAATGCAGCAGAGTTTAACATAAAAGAAGATTTGATTGTTGTTCATTTGTGTTTTAAGTGAAAAGTAAATTGAAGAGAGTAGAAGTAGAAGAAAAATAGAATTTGAGGTTTGTAGGTTGGTTTGAAATATTAATTCATATTTTTTTTATAATGTATAGCTTTGCTCCTAAGTAATGAGTCAAATATTTTAACACAATTTTAACTCTGTCGAACCAAAAAAAAAATAGCTGAACGCAAAATATTCTAACTAAATGAATCTAGAAATTAAATTATGGATTTTATAAATTTCGAAAAAGTTGCTGCTAAAAATAATACATACTTATGAACTTAAAAATACTTATGAGCGATTATTGCTTTTTTGGCAACAGATACATTTATAAGTAACATATCTACTCGTATGCAATGTACGCATAACGTCCTTTGTGCTCCGTCAGAAGACAGTGAAGATTCTAAATATAGCTGACAATTGATTTTAGTCAGTGTTGCCAGATACCGGAAATAACTTTCTCCAAAATCTTAAAAAAATACCGACATTTCCTCCCAAAAGTTAAAAAAATCCCCTAAATTTTTATTTTTTTTTATAATTTGCGTAATTTTAGAGGAATAAAACTTCTTAAAAAAAAAATATATATAAATTTTATTTTTTTTTTTTTAATGCAGCCTTTTTTGATTCATCTTCAGCTTAACAACAAAACCTAAACAGAAACAAAACATGTAACAAATGTATTAAATAAAAAGTGAAATATTTGGCGAGATTTCATTGTATCAGAAATAACTGAGAACGAGATAGAACGACCTTACATTTCGTAAGCTTAAAAATTTTTAACACAATAGGATTCTTTGACTATTAAAATAGTTGAATAAAAATGTTCTGTTGCCAGTGTTCCCAATACATCTTTGTCCCATCATACTTTGTTGTCAAATCTCAAAAATAAAAAAAAATCCTAAACATTTCTTAAAAATCCAGTAAGGATCAGAAAAATCCCCTAACATAAAATATAAATCTCCTAAACTTTCTCCTAAACAATTCGTCCGCCTGAAAATTCTCCTGAAAGACCAAGAATCTCCTAAATCTAGGCGGAAATTTTCTGATCTGGTAACACTGATTTTAGTAAATGTTGTCTTCGCTTTGTCATACTTTGTTATCAAATCTCAAAAATCAAAAATCATTTTTAGGTATTTTTCAACTCTGTCTAATCAACCTAAATCGAACCAAAAAAGAAAAGTTGGACGTATAACATTCGGAAGTATTGATACTTTGAAAAGAAAACTATGGATTTTATATATTCCAAAAAAATTCAAAAGAACTATATTTAGAGTTTTTACTTAGGTTTGGGGCCCTAAGACACAGATCACTCTAACGGTATTGGTACCCTGGTAAAGTCGGATGGAACGTACACCGACACCCCGGAAGAAACCAGCAAACTACTGCTGGAGACACTCTTCCCGCGGTGCAGATTCTCTATCTCGCCACCGGTAGTGATATAAGCCGCGCGAATAGAATCTTCCTTCCGACAAAGGTACGATGGGCACTTTTCTCATTCAGCCCATACAAATCTTCAGGACCAGACGGTATCCAACCATGCATCCTACAACAAGGAGCGGATATACTGGTACCTGCCCTTTCAAGGATTTTGAAATCCAGCCTTATTCTAGGCCACATACCAAATTGCTAGTCGAAGGTGCGAGTGGTGTTCATACCAAAGGCAGGCAAAAGGCCAGAACAATTGCCTAAGTCGTATCGACCCATAAGCCTTAGCTCATTTATTCTCAAAACTATTGAGAAACTTCTGGCCCTTCACATAAGAGAAGCATACTTAAAAGACAGCCCCACTGTGCAAGTTCCAATTTGCCTATCAATCAGGCAAATCAACGATATCAGCGCTAGATAGCCTAACCACTGTAATTTGAAAAGGCTCTAGCGGCAAAACAAACCACACTATGTGCTTTTATCGATATCGAGGGCGCCTTTGACAACACGTCCTACACAGTCATTAAACAGGCGATGATCAGGAAGAATTTCAATTTCAATCCTATGATCATATCATGGACACTGACCATGTTAAGCTGCAGGGTTATAAGCTTTGAAATGGGAGGACACAACCAGAACATTACAGCCACCTGAGGTTGCCCGCAAGGGGGTCTACTCCCACCTCTGCTGTGGACTCTGGTCTGGTCTGGCTAAATATGCTCAGCAATGACCCCATATTGCAAATCTCCGACAACATTACACCTGAAGTGGAATTCTCCAGGAGATACAAAGTCTGCATTTCAGACAGACAATCATGGAGAACCTATAGATTCACCTCTGCACCAGGTTCTCAAATCTGGTACACGGATGGATCCAAGCTGGAAGACGAAAGCGTAGGGGCTGGAGTATATGGTCCAAGATTCCACAAATCCTTCCCTATGGGGAAGCTAGCTACCATATTCCAGGCTGAAGTCCATGCCATTGAGGCATGCGCCAGAGAATGCCTACGCAGGAAAACATCTGGTGCACAAGTATAT
Source organism: Melieria omissa (assembly GCA_963971225.1). NCBI lineage: Eukaryota > Metazoa > Arthropoda > Insecta > Diptera > Ulidiidae > Melieria > Melieria omissa. The sequence continues at coordinate 75,144,154 of OZ020268.1, read as the reverse complement.
ATATTATCCGACAGTCAAGCGGCCCTAAAGGCTGTAGAAGTCTATGCGGCCTCCTCAAGACTCGTCACAGATTGCCGTGCTCCCCTAAATGAACTGGCAGGTCGTAACTCAATAGAGCTACACTGGATCCCAGGACACCAGGGTAACGAATGCAACGAAAAAGCCGATCACCTTGCCAAAAGAGGCGCAATGCGCCCACTGAACCATTGTTTGGACTATCAAAAGGACACACACAAGAGTGGCTAATGAAATGGGTAGACCTAAACTTTGCCGAACAATGGACCAACAGCACGGGACAACACCAGGTAAAGCGGTTTATAATCCCAGACAAGAAAACTCCTTATGCTAAAAAGAAGGACCTTCGCATCCTCACTGGATACCTAACTGGCCACTGCTCACTAAGGTATCATCTCAGTAAAATGGGAATTTCCTCTTCGGATGTCTACAGGAAATGCAATCAAGAAACAGAAACTTCAATGCACGTTCTCTGTGATTCTCCTGCACTCAGCAGAAAAAGATTTCTCCAGCTAGGGGCTATTACCATAGCCCCGGAAACGATCTGGAATCTACAACCCCAAAGAGTGCTTAAACTAATAAAAAGCCTCAACTTAGAGGGTTAAACCAGGCTTGCACAAGCGATCTACACTGGTCGCAGTGCCTAATAGCCTCAATATTATTGTTATAATTAGGTTTGGGGTTGATTTAAAATGTTGAATCCTTTTTTTTCTGATGAAGGTAGATTTTTCAAAACATATAAGTCAAATATTTTAAGACTATTTCAAGTCTGTCTCAGGTCGGACGAACCAATCAAAAACTACTGAGCGTACATCATTGGAGACTGGTGGATCATTGAAAAAAATTATGGGTTTGATATATTCAGAAAAAGTTCAGGAGAATTAAATTTTGAGGTTTTACTTTTGTTTGGGTTGGTTTGAAATATTGAATCTAATTTGTTTTGAATGTATGTAGCTTTCTTTTCAAACGTATAAGTCAAATAATTTGACACGATTTCAATTCTGTCTAACCAAAGTTGGTCGAACCAAATAAAAACTGCTGATTAAAAAAGTTACTAAAAGCAATTTGAAGCTGTGAATGTAACACATCGATTTAACCTCTAATTTACTAAAAAAAATTATTGTTTTATTCAATTGTGTGACAAATTTTCCTATAGCTCAACAATTTTTTAAGTTACATATATAATAAATAATCGTTATACACTCATATTATTTCATCAAATAAATGAAGTCTACTGAAAAATATTTACAAAAACCTCACCCATGTTTTTATCAAATTCCAAAGTCATTAATTCATTTTTCATATTTATTTTTGTTTTCATTGGTTTTGCTTCAAACACAACACAATGAATATGCACTTAAAAAACCAACATTTAAACTCAAAATCGATTATGATTACAACAAAAAAAAACCTACTCCATACACTCTTTACATCAACGAATGCATTGAATGCTTAAAAAAAAAAATATTAATTATAAAATATAAAATATGTAAATATTAAACATTTTTATGCAACAACAACTAATGTTGAACCGATGAACATTCAACAAACTCAACGTCAACGCCAATGTTACTATGTCATTATTTATAAACAACAACAAATTACGTTCAATCACAACCAATTAAACTAAACAATCAATCAACTCATTCATCAATCAAATGCACACATTGGGCAATAAAATATAATAAAAAAAAAATTTAAAAAAAATATATAAATTTCCCACAAACTAAACATGAATTAAAATAAACAAAAAAATAATAATATAAAACATTTCCAACTAAAAAAACATAAATATATAATTTGATTTATTTGGTATTTTCTGTGTTTGTTGCGCTTCCGGTGTTGTTTCATCAAAATACCAATTAATGCCAATCACTCATTTTTTGTAATTAACCATCATTATCATTACCAACGTCATCATTATCATCAACTTCATCATCATCATCAAATCATCACCGACAACAACAATCATCATCAAATCACAACCCCATATTATTGTGCAATATTTCATATTGTACACTTGTAAATAAACATTAAAAATGTATCATAAAATAACAACAACAATACCAATGTTTATATGTACATGTGTGTGTGTTTTGTTTTTTTATTCCTTTTTAAATATATTCCCGGTTGTGTGCTTTTGGATATAATGTGGATATGGATACACAAATGCAAACAACATATATCAAAAAAATATATACATTTACATATATAAATAAATGGCAACAAAAAAAAACATGAAAAACTCGCATATCAGATCGCGTTGCATTGGTCACCGCCGCACCACCGAGCTATACACGTATGTATCACTATTTTCCAGCACACTTATCAGCGCACCCGTTCTGTTTCTATCCACAACCCCCACCACCACCGCCACCACCATTACCACCGCCAACAATGACACAGTTGCCCTCACCACCGACCCTAAAACAGTTGGGCAACTCGTTGACATCCATGACACAAGCACATATCGCACAAACACTACGCTATCCAGGTAAGGTTTGTACGCTCCCCATACATACATACATACATATATACATAATTTATGTATATGTATTTGTATTATTCAAGTCGAGCTTTAGTCACTTGACATTGTCAATCTTTATGCACGCACTGCACTTTTCTATACACTTTTAGTTGGTTGATTGGAATACATTTTTTTGGTGGAATAGTTTAGTAAGTTTTATAAATTTGTGCTTAATCAAATATTTGCTTCATTTGTTATTTTTTGTTTTATTTTAAAATAATTTTTATAAACGACTATAATAAAAAATGTTATTTTTAAACATATATATTGTTTTAGTTATGAAAATGTATTCCTTTTTTGCTACCGAATTTTAATTATTTTTTTTTCGAATTAGAAAATCAGCCTAAAAGTATGCCTCGATAAGGCCTTGCTTTGATTACCAGTGAATATATTGAAAAGAGTTGTTGCTACCAAAATACTGTATTGCAAACTTGTAGGCGTTCTTTCCATGTGGAAAACCCAGTTTAAGTTTAGTTCAAGTTGACTTTTGGGAAACAGTAAAAAACAGTAAAAAATATCACAACTAATAATAATAATTGATTTGCACGACAGCCCGCTTACGCGAGACTAAGGCCTAGCTTCCCGCAACCACCCGTGTTGTGCGTGTGAATTTTGTACGCGTGGAAGGGACCTACAGTTTTATGCCGGTTCCGAACGGCAGGTTGGGAGCTTTTTCATAGGCAATTTTTACTCTCAGAGGTTTGCCATTTCCAGCTGAGGTGTTACTACATGCAGTATTCGATCTTGCACGATCTATCACAACTCACTGATATTAATGCAGCTCTTTCAAGAATCTACTGTGCGCTACTTCAATACAAGAAATCTGAATGCCACCCAAAATAATAAAACTTTCTATGTTAAGAGACATTTGAAGTTTCTATGCCTCGTAATTAGTGTAGTCAGCCATTTTTAGAGTACTTTGATTTAGACTAAAAACCTCCTTGAATCCACTGCCTGGTAGTTCATGAAAATTACAAATAATTGACACATAAAACATCCTAAAACTATGCTAATGATAATCTTTAAGTTACTGCCTGATTTTAACTGCTCTTTGCTAATGGGATCTTCATCTGGCATTACCAAGGACTCAATAAGAGTTTATGTGTGGCCATTTGAAGGCACCCAGTTATACTTACCTACCTTGTTAAGTGGGAAACTTTTCAGACTATTCTTGCATTGTCTGCGTGTGTTACGCAGCCTCTTAGATTAATTTGTTTCAATTCTTCACAGTTCTCTGAATCAAATAAAAACTTAAAATTTCGTTTAATGTTTTTTCTTTGATTGATTCATAATTCATAAATGATTTTTCCGTTTTAATGCTAAATATTTTTTTTCGATTTAATGCTATATTTTAAAAATTAAAAACACTTAAATTGCAAATTTCAAATAAGTTTTTGCTTATTATTTAATTGAATATTAGAAAAAAATAAAAAAAATAAAAAAATTTAAACTATGATAAATGTATGATAAAATATTTTACATCACAAGCTATAAAAAATAAAAAATTTTTCAATTAATAATTTTTCATCGTTTTAATGCTTAACAATTTTTTCGATTTAATGCTCTATTTAAAAATTTTCAAACACTTAAATTAAAAATAAAATATTTTTAAAACTAATAATTTTTTGGCTTCTTGTTTTGTTGAATATCAGAAAAAATTTAAATATTTAAATAATTAGTATTTACTAAAGTCCTGCATGAATATATTCATTTGGCTACACTACTGTACATACTGTACGGGTACTTGGTATTCGAAGAATGCGTACAACGAAACGAAGCGTCGCTTCTCGTTTCTATTCGTATTCGGTGCGAAGCGAATACTGCATTGCTCGTATTCGGTAATCGAGAACTTTGCGAAGTATTCGAATATCAACAGTTTCACCGAATATTTTTATGCGCAGTATGTCACTTTTTCATGTGTATACTTGTGCTGCGGTTGAAGTGGCTTATTAGTTAATACGCAAAATGGAAATTGTTGAAGAAAGTAGCATAAAAAATTAATAAATATTTATATATAACATAAATATTTCTAAATAATCTTAGGAATAATAAAACGAGTATATTCGAATATATTCGAAGCAGTGTGTAATATTATTCGAATGCTTTTGTGCTCGTTTTCCCGCTTCGAGCGAATATGAATAAATAGTGTACGTCTACTCGTTTATGTTCGAAACTTACTCGTACTCGAAGAGAGCTGTATTCGTATTCATTCGGACCGGTCCGCAGAGATGAAGTGAAGTATTCTATTCAAAAGCACTTGAATGTTTTCGAATAGCAAATATGCATACTCGTGCAGGACTCTAGTATTTACCAATTATCTTCCATTTAATGATTACTAATTTGTTGGTTTTAATGTTTTTTTCAGTTTCTGAACAAATTTATATTATTAAAAAATGTATTGATTCATAATTAAAAAAATATATTAATCATTTTCTCTAATTTAATGATTAATAATTTTTTCGGTTCAATGCCTTTTTTCATATCTAAAAAATTTTAATAATAGAGAGAATTGAGGTTTTTGATAGCAATTTCTCTAGTTTAAGTTCTTTATTTAATATATGACATCAGAAATAATTTAAACAATTACAAAATTTATGAATCAATAATTTTCCCAAATTTAATGTTTAATAATGTTTTCGCTTTTATACTTTATTTAATATCAAAAAAATAAATAAACAGCTAATTGATAAATTAATTCCTTCAATTCTATATTTAATTTTTGACATCCGAAATAATTTAGATAATTAAAAAATTTATTAATTAATCATTTTTCTCCGTTTTCATGTTTTCTTTAATATTAAAAAAATTTTAATAATTAAAAACATTGATTACACGGCACAACAAAAAACACTTTTTTTCTGTTGCATGGAGTTTTTATGTTGTTTCTTACTAATTTGGGTGCGCTGATTTCGAATCTATCTTCAGATCTTTTCCAGCAGCTCTAGTTAGTGAGATATAGGTCCGTGTCATTTTTTAAGTTTTTCTTCTATTTTTTCCATATTTTTGATCGTAATTTCTAAACCAAAAAACCGATTGACATGATTTTCACCATATCGCATTTACAAAAACTCACGGCTTCTTTTTAATTGTAATTTATTTTATAAGTTTTAAAATTCCGCGGTAATTGGACCTCAAAGCCGGAAAAATGGAATTTTAAGGTGTTTTCTTTGATGGTCAAAAACATACAAATTTTTTGTAAATCAATTAACGAGTTAGGTGTATAATGAAAGCCGACACATCAAGCAATACAACACAGCTAAATTATTTGGCGGAATACACACTCGCATCGAAATAACAGGAAAAATGTACCATAGCCATTTTCATGACTTTTCATACTTTTTCCTTAAAAAATTAGGTGCCTCAAAATATGCAAAGTTTTTATTTTTTTTTTGTTTCGAGCAATTCAAAATCGTTTTGTTTTTTGCTTGTATTCCAAACTATAAATGGAACATATAAAAGAGCATATTTTTTGAGGCTCCTAATTTTTTAAGGAAAAAGTATGAAAAGTGATGAAAATGGCATGGAACATTTTTCTTATTATTTCGATAATAATATGTATTCCGCCAAAAAATGGCTGTATTGTATTGCTTGGTGTTTCTTCTTAAGATTTTCATATACTTCGTAACTTGATTTATGAAACATCTGTTCAATATTCGCCATCAGAAAAAACGCCTTGAAATTCAATATTTTCCTACTTTGAAACCTTATTACAACGCCAATTTAGAACACATAAACTTTATTAATGTCTGAAAAGATGACATGAAATGTTGGAAGTGCAACGATATGCAAATCATGTCGATAGGATTATTGGTTCGGAAACTACAGTCGGAAACGAGGAAAAAGCCGAGGAAAATTCGAAAAAGTGACACGCTAATTTTTTGCGAAAACTAGAGGTGTTACATAAAAAAGGAGTATGGTTTTGAAAACAGCGTGGAAAAACGATTTAGAGTCATGTAAAAAACTCCATGCAACAGACATGCTGTTGTGCAGTATTATTAATAAAAAATTATTAATTATTGATTTAAAAATGAAAATATTTGTAAAAATAACTAAACAAATTATTAACTAACGATTTAGAAAAGACAACATTTATTAATTATTAATTTTTTCCTGCTTTAATTCTCTATTTAATATCTAACATAAATTTATTAATAAACAATGTTATTGATTAACAATTTCAATAAATACTCTGCTTCAATTTGCTTCAATTAGAATCTTAAATTATGTTTGTTTCATCATATCTATTTATTTTCCACTATTAATTACAGCTATCTGAATATTTATGCCACTAATTCCCATTTCAATTATCTCTTCTTTTGATTTATTGCGCTCAGGTTTATTTATACGACCCGATGAGACCAATCTTTACACGACGCTGGAACCAACACTGAGCAGCAATCCGAATGTGTACTTTCAGCGCGGCGGCGCCGTACATCCCGGCATGATGTACTGAGCAACGACAGACACACAAACACATACAAATAATAAGCGAGCAATAAGCGAAACCATACTTGAAGTATAAATTCTCAATTCACATGCAATACGAAATTCTTACTGATTAAGCAAACCATTTATTAAAGTAATGATATGAAATTAGTTTAAGTCAATAGTGCGTACAGTAGAATTAAGAAAACATTTATAAAACAAAAAACGAAAACCAGAAATAATGAAAATTCAAAGCTAAATCCAAGTGCACATTAGCTCCTAGGGAGTGTAGTCTGTAAGCGGTATTCGTTAAGTGGAATTTAAATATTTTTAAAATATACATTATACAAAAACAATGCATTGGTAAGATTAATCATAAGCTTATGACTTAAGCTACAACTTGGCATTAAGACTTTGACTCAAGTGCGAACTTTTGTTCAGTTCGAATCATTAGTGAGGTGAGCGAGTGAGAGCGCGCCGAGGAAGCGGAAGCGGCTGCGCAAGACTTTTCAAATTAGTTTATAATAAATAATGAAAAAATGCCGCATCAAACGAAACACATACATAGCTACATACATACATACGTAGATGTAAAGAGCCAATTGTCTAAGCGAAACGAACACTCATAGTGTGTAAGCAGCATTCGACTTCACATAAGCAAGGAAATTGTTAGTGTGCTTTAGAGCATAATTAAATTAAGTACATTTAATGCTTTTTAATTTCGATTGCTTATAATTGCGGCATAATTATGATTAACGTGGCGAGTTGAGCGTGCACTGAGTCTGTGTGTGAGGCGCAGAGAAAGGAAAATAAAAGTGCATGAAAATTGTATTAAAAAAAAATGTGGCGTATTTTTGCTACATGAAGCATGAATAGGGCAACAAAAACACACACATGAAAAAATGAAAATATTTTTTTTTTTTTTTAAATATGAAAAATATATTTTGTATGTGTCTGAGTGCTTCGATGGGCAGTGAAAGTGTTTAATTGCATAAACGCCAAATTGCTTTTGAATTTTTGTTTCTTTTTCACAATTCACTATTCGTATTTATTGTTGCCCTCACAAATGAAAAGTTAACTTTAGCAAAAAAAAATTTAAAAAAAAAATATCACTTGTTAATGAAAATGTTTATACATTTCTAGCAAACCTCAAGAAATAAAATGTTGTTGAAGTTTTTTTAATAATTGTGTGGTTTCATTTTGTTTTTTTTTGTATTTTAGTCATTTTGTCTCTCTTTCTCTGCATCGATTTCGCGCACATTTTCACGCTTTGATACGCCACAATACAATTTTGTAATCACATGTCGGCATTTGCGTTTATTTTTTATTTTTTTATTTTTGAATTTGTTTTCATTTTATTGTAGTTTTTATTTTCATAGATTTTTTTTTTGCCAGCTCTACTGCAATGATAGCAATAAATCACAAGCAATTATTATTTTTCTTTAACAATAATTGTAGGCAGCAACAATGCATGAAATGTTAATTGTAAATAATAATAAAAAAAAGGATTTTTAAGTTGATTTAATTGTAGTAATTTTTGGCAACAGAAAATAACCATAAAAACTTACACGAAATCAATAAGTAAAAAATAAAAAATAAATTTAAACTGAAAAGAAAACCAACTGAGTAAAAGTATTTCAATGTGTTTTTTCATTTAGTAATTTTTGGGTTTTTTCACAGCAGGTTTAAACAAAATTGAAAGTCAAGTCGCTTGAAAAATGTTACGTAAGTATTTATTTATATGATTATGTGGTGTTTGCCGCTCTGGACTTTTGTTAAAATTTCATACCAGAACTGCTGCTGTAATGATCAGAGAACACAAAAGAGACATATAAGGTGAACATATGAGGCAAACCAGAAACATTTTAGAATTTTTACGCATCCAGCATAGAGTTAGGAAGCTGATATTTGCGAGTAAAAGTGTCTATAATAGAGTCCTGCACGAGTATGCATTTTTGCTATTCGAAAACATTCAACTGCTTTTAAATAGAATACTTCACTTCATCTCTGCGTACCAATCCGAATGAATACGAGTACAGCTCTCTTCGAGTACGAGTAATCTCCGAACATAAACGAGTAGACGTACACTATTTATTCATATTCGCTCGAAGCGGGAAAACGAGGACAAAAGCATTCGAATAACAGTATACACTGCTTCGAATATATTCGAATATACTCGTTATATTATTCCTAAGATTATTTAGAAATATTTATGTTATATATAAATATTTGTTTATGTTTTATGCTACTTTCTTCAATAATTTCCATTTTGCTTAATTAACTAATAAGCCACTTCAACCGCACCACAAGTATACACATGGACGATACTGCGCATAAAAATATTCGATGAAACTTTTGATCTTCGAATACTTCGCAAAGTTCTCAGTATTCAGCAGTATTCGCTTCTCACCGAATACAAGCACTGCAGTGTTCGATATTCACCGAATATGAATAGAAACGAGAAGCGACACTCGCTGGTTCTCGTTTCTATTCGTTTCGTTGTACACATTCTTCGAATACCAAGTACCCGTACAGTATGTAGAGTAGTGTAGCCGCCAAAATGAATATATTCATGCAGGATTTTAATTTTAAAAACCCTGTTTTCATTTCGAACCGAAAGCTTTGGCAGCCCTGCGTTCGACAACCGCAGCTATTATCTGTCGTTGCATTGTGTTAATATTGTAGTTTAGTGTTTGCCATTTATGAATGTGGACCGATTTAGCATCGCTCAACGTGTAAACATAGTGAAAATTCACTACAAAAAAGGTGAAGGGATTTCGAACGTCACGGAAGGCCTGTTTTGTCAAACATTTCGAATTTATTGACGAAATTCGAACGAACTGGTTCTGTACAAGATGTACAGAGGCAAAAACGTAGTCGCCCTACTCGTTCGGCCGAAAATATTGCTGCTGCAGCTGCCAGTGTTGCAGATGATCCAAATTTATCGCTTCCCCGGCGTTCACAACAATTAGACATCTCCATCACCTCAATTTGGCGAATTTTGCATTTGGATTTGCATCTTCATCCATACAAAGTTTAGTTGGTGCAGAAATTGGAGCCGGAAGATCACAGAATGCGTCGTAACTACGCCGAATGGGTGTCTGAAAAACAGTCCGAAATCCAAAATTTTCTGGAGCGATGAAGCACATTTTCATCTCGGCGGTTACGTTAATAGTCAAAATTGTCGTGTGTGGGGCTCAGAAAATCCACACGTGGTTGTCGAGCGCCCAATGCATCCACCTAGAGTCACTATTTGGTGTGCATTATGGTCCGGTGGTGTCATAGGGTCATATTTCTTCGAAAATTACGAAGGACAGACCGTTACCGTCAATTCTGAACGTTATGGCCGTATGATAACCGAGTATTTCTGGCCAGCGATCGAAGATATGGATGTGGAGGAGATGTGTTTTCAACAGGACGGCGCTACATGTTACACAACACGACCAGGTTCGATGAACGCATAATTTCGCGTTTTGGTGATGCCAATTGGCCGTCAGGATCGTGCGATCTGAACCCTTTGGACTTTTCTCTTTGGGGCTACGCGAAAGACCAAGTCTATGCAGACAATCCGCAGACTCTGGAGCATTTGAGGGACAACATTCGTGCAGTTCTTGGCACCTTACAGCCTGCTATATGTAGAAAAGTCATTGAAAATTACCTAAAAAGAATCGAGGTGTGCCAGGCTGCTCGCGGCGGTCATTTGAATGATGTCATATTCCATTACTAATGGCACAAACCAAATAGGGGAATTCTTTGTAAGGTGCCACTCTTTGTAAGGTGCCACCCCTGCTCGATTTCGACGTTCCAGCAATCCAAGCAAAAAAATGCCTATTGTCATTTAAGGTATATATGCCAACATCAATTTTAATGTGGTTTTTGAAGGAAAAGACGCAATAACATGGTCTGGGTAAATAGAAATGTTAAATTTGGTTAACACAAAACATAAAAATTAAAACTGAAGGTTTTTCTTGCTTTGAAAAATAAATCAAATACGCGCAAAAAACTAAGGTAAAAATCAGTGTTTGACTTAATTTTTAATGGTTTTTCATAATCCGAAATGATATCCGAGCATATCGTAAAAGGAACAAATTTATACAATGATTTCCAAAATGGCATAAAAATGTAAAGTGCCACCTTTTTTTCTTTGTAAGGTGCCACCCCCCTTTTTTCATTGTTTTATAGTCCTATATCGGTAAAATGCCTTTTTGTTGCTCGGAATCGTCATTAAAAGGAATTTAAAGTGTTCTTAGCAATTTTTGCTCTAATCCTATCATGAGGAATGAATTAGTTCAGTTTTGTTTATTAATTTCCATATAATTATTCATTCTATTCGTTACCATTCAAATTGCATTTTGCTTTCGTTCATTTTCTATTCAATTCAAATTAAATTCAATAATCTTTCGTAAATTTTCTAAATCATGCATTGTTATTTGAGATTTTTACGTTTTTAGCGGTTTTTTTAGGGGGTGGCACTTTACATTAAAAAATTTAAGGGTGTCGATTTTGAACACTTTGGGAAATTGGCTGTAAAATTCGTATTTACGAAAAATTCAAATGAAGTGTTACCTTGGATCATAGCTCTTTTAACCCTCTTTCCAACGGTATATTAACATTGGCGACACGTTAGTTTTCTAACGAGTTATGCGCAAAAAAGCTATGGGGTGGCACCTTACAAAGAATTCCCCTATTATTTTGATAATAAAGTTTCATCAAAATTCAAAGTTTAATTGATTTTTTTTCTTTATTTACTTTTTCGGCTCATGATGAAAAACCCTGTATAAATATTGCAGTTTCTTGCTATATTAGTCAGTTTCATCTTGGATCTACTTTAGTCAACATGTCCAGCCCACAAGAGGGCTGCCACAAATTAATACTGGACATTTACTTGACTGATAAGACAAAGTCTACACTAAGCATTGCAAGGGAAAGCATAGCGAGCGTAGCGACGGTTTATAATGTTATAAACAACTACAACGCGGGAAACTCCATCTACAGAGGCGAAGAATCAGTCAGAAAGAAGGGTCCAAGTAACCCAGCAGTGCTCAACAGGGTTGTTAGCACATATCGGAATAACCCCACGAAGCCGACTCGAGGTGTTGCAGCTGCAGCAGGCACATCGCAATCAACTGAGATGCGATATAAGCGAAGTCAAGGGTTAAGGACCCACGAACAGCAGAAAGCGCCTGACCGGTCGGAAGCAAAAGAAAAAATAGGGAAGACGCGGGCTCGAAAACTGTATGACGATTACGTAACCAAGTTCGATTGCGTGATTCTCGATGATGAAACCTACTCTTAGGTGGACTTCAAGCAGTTGCCTGGGAATGCCTATTTCACTCAAAACAATAAGAATGGAACACAAAAAATGTACTCCGAAGTGAAATACACCAAATTTCCAAAACGCTTCATGGATTGGCAAGCTATTTGCACCTGTGGTCTACGGAGCAAGGCGTTCATGATGACAGGAACAATTAACTCTAAAATTTATATAAAAGAAAGTCTGCAAACACCCTTTAAGTCATTTATTGAATAGCACAAAGGAACAGTTTTATTTTGGCCAGACCTAGTGACAAGCCACTACTTCAGGTCAACTATGAAATGGTATGAAGGAAATTGTGTCATTGTGAATTGTGGTCCCAAAAGAGGCAAATCCTCCCAAATGCCTGGAACTTCGGCCTATTGAAAGATATTGGACTGTAATGAAGCGAACCCTACGAAAAACAAAAAATGTTTGCAGAAATTATGTACAGTTCTGAAATCGATGGAAGGAAGCCTTGCAATAGTCACCGAAAGTACTGTCCAGTCTCTAACTATAAACGTTAAGAAAAATATGAACAAATTTTGTAACCACTAATTATATTTCATTATTTTTTTTGTAAATTAGAGTTTAGGAAATTTTTATAAACTGCAGTTTATTTTAGTAAAATCAGACTATTACTTTTTATTTAATGTGTCCTTAAAAATACTATTTTTTTTCTGGTTCACTCCTTATTTCAATACTAAACTCTATTATTATTATTTATTTTTATTTTTGTTATTAATTTTTCATTTATTAATTATTTAGTTGTATTTATTTTTCAGACAGTTTTGATTGACATTTGTAAATACTGAACTCTATTATTATTATAATTTATTTTTTTTCTTCTTCTTCTTCTTGACTGGCTTATTTCATTTTATTTTTATTTTAATTATTAATTTTTATTTTTTAATTACTTATTTTTCAGAGAGTTTTGTTTAACATATTTAAATGCTAAACTGTATTATTATTATTTATTGTTATAATTTTTTATTTATTTATTTTTATTTGCTATTTATTTGTTTTTATTTGTTTTTTCAGGCAGTTTTAATTAACATATTTGAATACTACACTCTATAATTATTATTTATATTTATTTTATTTATTAATTTTTTATTTATTTATTATTTATTTTTATTTATTTTTCACAGTTTTTATTGACATATTTGAATACTAAACTCTTATTGTTATTTCTTTTTATTTGATTTTTTTTTTTCAATTATTATTTATTCATTTTTTTTTTAATTTTTATTTATTTCTCAGACAGTTTTGATTAACAAATTTAAATACTAAACCCTATTATTTTTATTTATTTTAGTTTTATTTTTTATTTATTATTTATTTATTTTTATTTATTTTTCAGACAGTTTTGATTGACAGATTTAAATACTAAACTCTATAATTGTCGTTATAGGGGAGCGGGGTTCGCGTACAAATGTTGAACCAAATACGATTCGAAAACATATTTTTTACCAGCAATTTTTGCGTTTGAGGAGGAGAGGTTTGAACTCCCAAAACCACTCCCTGTGTGCGCCACTGATTGGTTAGTTAGTACAAATACGCGTTTAAAATTTTGAGCTAAATAAAAAATTAGCTCAATATTTTCACAGAATATTTGCATTTTTCAGCTGAAGCGATAATATTTCTAAATTTAAAATTAATATTTATTCTTTTGTATTTCCTTAAGAATCAAAATTTTGGAAACTTAAACTCTCTTTCAGCATATTTTTATTGAAGAAAAATAAAAAAAAAAAATATTATAAGGAATAAAATTAAGTACAATGAATAAAAAGTTATGAAGTAATAAAAATAAATGCTAAACAATAACAAAAAGAAGGCAACAAATTTCATTGTAACACAAACTGTGCTGGTTTTCCAACCTCAATCATGCCAACAGCTGTTTGCGGCGCATTTTACCGCTATGCGAACGTTGGCAACGGCAATGTAACGCGTCGCTAAAATTGAGATAAACGTGCGCCATTCATTGCAGACAGTCGACGCAGCGTCGAATGCCCTTTGGCGAGCCATGAAACGACGCGCAGAATCGATTTTTAATATTTGCCACTTGCAAGCAAATAATCGACAATAACAACAACAACAACAAAGACTTACTGACATTGCAGCCAAGCCACAGTCGAAGGCGTTGCAATGGCGCCAACACGTCGCCGCCGCCACATACCACGCGTCCTTGGGCAGCCGCAGCAACTGAGGCGGAAACTGCAACTTCCTAACGCCAACCAAGCAGTCAGCCAGACGGCCAGCCAGTTGCCCGATCGGTCGGTTGGTTGGCTGCGGCATATTTGAAATTAATTGAAATCGATTGCCGCAAATGGTGAATTTAGCACATTCCGCCTGGCGGTGGTTTGGGCTGGCAGCCTTGGCCGGTCAGACGCCAATTGGTGATCGGCATCGTTCAACTGCACTTTTATGTTTTACATACAATCATATTTTTTTTTTGTTCGTTTGCATTTTTCATGTGTTTTTGTTGAAATGTTGTTGTTGTTGCATAAATTAAAATTAGTTTAGCCTGCAGCGCGCATGCATGATTGTATGAGTATGCGTGTGTGTGTGTGTGTGCAGCGCCCAGCAGCTGATGATGAATTGTTGCAACGAGCGCTTAAGTGGATTAGGCGCGGATAATGTGGCGCAATGCCACATCTTGCCACATCCCGCCTAGTCTCGTGCGGCATTGCGCTGCAGCTGGCAGTCGCAGCCTGCGCAGTCTGCGTCTGTTGCATGCTGCGCTTCGAACCACTGAGCACCGCTGGATGCTGTGCGTTGTGCGCGTTTTTTTGCGTTCTAATTATTCGCAGCTATGTGCAGGCCCGCTTCTTGGCTTCTGTCTGCCCTGGTTTGTATACCTTTTGACTGGGCTGCAAGTTCGCGGCTGCCACGTTGCCTTAATTTGACGTGTGTTATCGCTTTGATTAGTGACGCATAATTAATTCTGATGCTAATGCGCTGTGACGGCTGCTTTGCTGGTTAATCATGTTTAAGGTTTGTCAGCGATTATAAATGTTCAACGGCGTCGTTTGAGCAGCAACTAGAATTACCTGGATGTCAATTGGCCAGTTGAGATGGCTGAAAGTTGCATGAAAGTTGACTCACTTATTAGACTCAGACGATGTGATGGACGCGTACTTTGCTGTGTGAAATTGTTTTGCAATTTTCTTTTTAGTTCAAGAGTTTTCATTTAATGTGGAAGAAAAGGAGAAAAAGGTGGAAAAATGGGAAATTTAATGCTTGTGGTAAAGGCGAGATGATTACAAGTAAGTCAAGCAATTTATGAGGCATGACTGTGCCACCATCTTTATGCAAATACTTGAAGTGCACTGTGAAAAAAAGGCTTTGAATAAACAAAAATAAGTCAGTAATCCTTTCAAAAGTTTTTTCTACAAAAATTTGTGCAATTTTCCTCTTTAGTCTAAGGGATGCTTGTGGTAGAGGCGAGACGATTAAATGTAATTTTGAGCGTTTTGGTCTTAGGTCTCTTTAGGGATTATATTAAATTAATATTAAAATACGAAGCTGTATTTTAATTTTTTATTTTTATTTTATTTATATATTTTATATGTATTATTTATTTGTTTTTCAGACAGTTTTGGTTGACATATTTCAATACTAAACTCTTTCATTATTATTTATTTATTTTTTATTTATTTACTTATTAATTTTTCAGCCAGTCTTGATTGACATATTTCAATATTAAACTCTATTAATATTATTTATTTAATTTTTATTTATTTTTATTTTATTTATTTAATTTATTTAATTTTCAGACAGTTTTGATTGACATATGTAAACACTAAACTCTTTTAATATTTTTTTTTTATTTATTTATTTACTTTTTATTTATTTATTTTTTTATTTATTTATTTTTTAGACAGTTTTGTTTGACATATTTCAATACTAAACTCTTATATTATTATCAGGTGTACAACTTTGCTTCCGCCGTTTTCCGATAGGCTGTACCGGCTGAGGCTGGTTGAAATACATAGATGGTAATGCCTTTAAAGTGAGTGTGGACAGTGCCTAACGAATTGACATCGCCGTTTCAGTGACAGTTGTTCTTGTTTTCGTATTACTCACGCTCGAAAATGTCCGTTTATGTGCCCAATTCTCTCCATTTGCGGGAAGTTTTACTTTTCTGTTACAATTCGAAAAAAAATGCAGCTGAAGCGCATCGAATGCTCTCAGAAACTTACGGTGATGCTGCTCTGAGTGAAAGAACGTGTCGGGAGTGGTTTCAACGTTTTAAAAATGGTGATTTCGTGGTGAGTGAAAATGGTGAGTCATCCTCCAACACGACAATGCTCGGCCTCACGTCGCAAAAGTGGTCAAAAAGTACCTGGAAACGCTGAAATGGGAAGTCTTGCCCCACCCGCCGTATTCCCCAGATGTCGCCCCTTCTGACTTCCACCTATTCCGTTCGATGGCACACGGCCTGGCAGATCAACATTTTCAATCCTTCGAAGAATTGGAAAAATGGATTGCTTCATGGATAGCGTCAAAAGAGGACTCCTTTTTTCGAGCCGGGATCCGAAAATTGCCGGAAAGATGGGAGAAAGTTGTCGCTAGCGACGGACAATACTTTGAATAATACATCTGTAAGCACTTTTTCGCAATAAAGCTTTTAATTTTGGAAAAAAACGGCGGAAGCAAAGTTGTACACCTGATATTTATTTAATTTTTATTTTTTCATCTATTATTTTTTATTTATTATTGATTATTTCTTTCCTTTTTTTACTTTGAATAGTTGGCTATGAAAATACATGTAATTTATCACTGAAAACTCATGTCCAAAGTCATATGCCTCCTACAAATGGTTCTGAGCGAGTTGCTCTAAGCTCCCTTTAGGTCCTTAATGGCAGTCATAAGGAGGCATAAGAAGTCATAAAGAATCTTTTAAATTACCTACAAATCTGGAATCCGAATCAAAACTTGCTTTTACCCCTCAATAGTTGAGTACAAAAAGCATTTAAATTGTCAATGAAAAATATATTAAAGATATAAGATCCTTCTTACTTATGTCTGATGTCACTTGTCTCCTACAAATGGTTCTGAGCGATTAAGTTGTAACTCTGTTTGGGTCTTTATTGGCTGTCATAAGGAGTCATAATAACTGCTTATGCCTTTATAAAGAATCTTTTTAATGGCCTCTGAATTTGGAATCCGAATCAAAACTTACTTTTACCCTCCAATAGTTAGGTACGAAAAGCATCTAAGTTGTAATTGAAAAACTTAATTAATAGAAGTCTAATTCTTCTTATTCATGTCTAAAGTCATTTATCTCCAAAAGATGGTTTTTAGCGATTTACTGTAAGCTCTCTATAGGACTTTATTGACTGATATATTGGCATGTATTCTACTTAAGCCATAAGGAACCAACAGTTATATCTGCATTCGCTTTGTGTTATTCCAGATACGGTTTGATCTCATGACAACACAACTTTCAATTCAACCGCCAAACCATGTTGGCTGCGCACCAACTAGAATTTGGGTTTAGTTTTCTTCAACAACAAGGACCATCAGACCATCAACTAAGATTCGAACGATAAAATCCCCAACAATTGCTTTGGGTAGATGCTTCCTTTTTCTGTCTAAAGTCACATGTATCCTATAGATAGCAATGGAAAATTTAGATTTTTAGGTCTTCAATGACAATCATATTCGAAGAACCTCACCTTGAAGCTTATCTCTAAATAGTGTGGCATATATAATCCGTCTGGTGTCGAAATTCAAGCCTATGATCTTGCAACTTAAAATTCAACCACAAAGCCATGAGAACTCGGCACCAACTTGAAAATTTCTGTTAAATTTTTAAATTTTTTTTCAACAACAAGAACCATCAGACAATCAATTGAGTTTCAGATGAAAAAAATCACCAAGAACCGTTTCGGATAGATGCTTCCTTCTTCTACCTAATGTCACATGTCTCCTACAGATTGCAATGGAAGCCTTGTAGCTTTAGAAATCGAATGGCAGTTATATAGGGGTTTCCAATAAGAGGTGTTATTTTGGTATTCAAAGAAAAATGCCATTTTTGAGATAAATGATCGGATGTTTATTTCATAATAAAGAGGAAGGTATGCCGTTAATAATGAAAAACAACATCAGCCAAATGGCCACCACGACCACGCTTACAGGACCATATCCTTTTCATGAAATTTTCCATAACCAAATCGCAAAGTGGCCGCCCTAGGTCCTCAATAGCCTCACGAATTCTATCTTTGAGGTCTTGAATCGACGCTGGGCTGTTGGCGTACACCTTATCTTTCACGTGGCCCCAAAGGAAGAAGTCGCAAAGTGTTAAATCACAAGATCTCGGTGGCCAATTGTGATCACCTCTTCCAGAGATAACACGGTCCGGAAACTTTTCCCGTAAAAGAGCAATGGTTTCGTTGCTTGTGTGGCACATAGCGCCATCTTGTTGAAAGTAAACGTTGTCCAGATCAATACCATCCAACTCCGACCATAAAAAATCATTAATCATCTCTCGAGGACGAGGAATCGACAAACCTGGGTTTTCGTCAACACTTTGGGCTACAGCAGCAATATTCTCAGTTGTTCTTGAGCGACGTGCACGGGGTTTATTCTTCACATCACTAACTTGTCCCAACAGCTCGAATTTTTCCACCAATTTCTGTATTGCGGTCCGACAAGGTGGTTCACGACGACCCAAAAATGCTTTAGTTTTGCGAACTGTGACTGCAAGATTTTCACCATTTTTGTAGTGAATTTTAATAATTTCAATGCGTTGTTGAAGTATCGTTCAGTATCGTTCCATTTTTAGTAATGGCCTAGTTTCTACTTGTCAAATGTCAAAGAATAAAAGGATCCAAAGTGACAGCTACCGAAATACCGGGTGATTCAAAATAACACCTCTTGTTGGAAAACCCTATATTTGAAGGACCTCAACCTGAAGCTTATCTTTAAACAGTGTGTCAGGACATCGATATTCAGTCCTATGATCTTACAACTTAAAATTCAATCAGAAAGTAATTTTGACTGCGCACCGGCCTGAAAATCTCTTTTCATTTTTTCAACAACAAACACCATCAAAAGATCATCAACCAAGTGCCAAATGACAATTATCACCAGCAATTGCTTTGGGTGAAAAAAAAGTTGTGTGAAAATGAGATGCGGCGAAAATTCTTGGCAATCCGCATAAACACTGTCGATGCTGTGGTGGAATTTCAGGCATTTGCAGCAAAAACGTTGAAAAAAGCAAACAATTGCCGTGGACATATTTACACGCTCGGCAAAGCAATCAGCTAGTTACTAAATCAAATGCGGCAATTGCTGCCAACTGCCAATGTAGCCATAAAAACTAAACAATACAACAACAACAGCAAATATAAACAGCCAGTAGCCAACAGCAGACAACCAACAATGCCAAAGTGAACGAGGCGACACGTTGGCATACCAACACCAAATAAAATGATGAAAATGTGCACCAACAACAACAACAGCAATAGCAATCAAACAGCAACAACAACAAGCATAACATTAACTAACTAAAAGCAACAACAAAAACACTTAACAGATAGTAACTGCTTAATGCTTCAGAGAGCGCACTCGCTCGTTCGCTCCAAAAGGCCCATTGCAAACATCAACAGCAGCAGAAACAACAATAATAATGGTGGAAATAAAAGAAAAAACAACAACAACAACAACAATGGCAAATGCCAATGCTGCTGCTGATAATAAGAGAATAAAGTGGAATTTACAAGATGCCACAAACAATAGTGACCAATTGGCACTAAACGATACGCACGCTAAACGCTCCGGCATGATAGCCTAAAGGGGCCAAACAACAACAACAACAATTGACAGCGTATGGCAATAGCAATACAAATGCCAAAGCATGCACGCACCACAATGTGCCGGGCCAATTGGTTTTGTGGCAATGGCAATGGGCAAAATGCGCCCATAAGCAAACAGCGCAACAGTGGAACAGTGAACAGTGGAGGTTGGCTGCGTTTGCAGTGGCAACGAAACATGCACTTCGCATGGCAGAAGGAAGTGTGGTGGCCACCAATTGGTGGCACATTGAGGGCAACCAAAACGCTCTAAGCAATACACGTAGTTAATTTCTAAGCGCCTGGCAACAATTTCCTTCTTCTACGGCAACAACAATAAGCATTAAAAAAAAACAACAACGACAACTGCTGCCACTATCAATAGCGCCCAGCCTTTTAAGGCATTTGCACTGCGTAGAAAAAACTCGTAGAAGCGTTCGTTCCTTCGTCCGAGTGTCCGTCTGCTATGAGGACAGACGCATTCAGGCACCAACGACTGTCGACGGCTTTGTTGGTCGGCGCGCTGATGTGTTCGCATTAATTAAGTGCAAAAATGTGATGCTGTGCCTTTGTTGCCAAACGGTTGCACTAACAATTGTTGTTAATATTAGTGTTGTTGCTGTTGTTGCTACCATATATTATAGTCGGTATTAATGACAATTCTCACGCACGTTTAGGCACGCTGCCGATTGTTGGAAAAATGAAAATTGTTAATAGAAGATTGTCAGTGATGTTCAGGTAAGTGAGAAAAGTATGGCTTTAAGGTGACCAGTTAGAAAAGTAAAATTAGAAAACTCCAAAGAGATGTAAACGATTCGGTAGGACAACTAAAAGCTGACGTGGTCTGTAGTAACAATTGTTGACCAACATTTAATTGACATTTTCTACTTAAAAATTAAAGATCCCCTGCCATTTGTATTTATAATTATTTTATTTCAATATTTTAACTAATTATTATTAATTAAATAAAAAACGAAAACCAAAAATTCATTCAAAAAAATAAAAAAATTATATTAAAAATATGGAAAAAAATAAAAAAAATATATTTAAATTAAAAAAATATATATACGAATAAAACAATCTCAAGTAATTAAAAATTTTCACAAATTAAATTAATTATATGGTCACTCTAGCCCACAGTAAGCAATATACTAACATTTTCTTGCAACAAACTAAAAATAACCTAAAAATTTTATTCATAAATATTTTTATTATAACGGAAATATAAACTAAAAACTAAAAATTAATTCCAAATATTTCTTTTTATAATATAAATAATGTATAAAAAATGCATATTGAAATTCCAAAAATTGAATTAAATTCATATAAAACAATCTCAGACAATAAAGAATTTCCACAAATAAAATTATGTATATGGTCACTTTACACCACAACTTTACACCCCAAACAACAATAAAACCCATCACAATTGTAACAACCCAAGATTTTCTAAGGCAAATAACAAACGCCTTGCCACAAACCGACTCTTGCGTGGTCAGTTGCAACAAAGTCGCCTCACTCAGTCGCATCATTGTTGCTTGGCACAATTGTTGAAGTATCAATTGTTGTTATTTGTTGGCATTGCGTAAATTGTCGCTCAATTAGTGGCTGGCGCTCTGGCGCTGCTGGCGCATAGCACAAGTCAATCAAATGTTGCAGTCGCTTTTGATTTTTCCTCGCCTTGTTCATTGCTGCATTGGCGTCTGCTCGTTGTCCATATTTGGCACTTTTGTTAAATGCCAATCACAGCCAGCGAACCGAGCCGCCATCAGCCCTTGAACACTGTTGCACGCTGTCAATCTTATCAGAGTTGTGGCGGCATCATTTATTATGGTGCACCAGCCGAGCAGTCAGTCAGTCAGTCAGCCAGCCGAGTGACAGGCACAGCGTGAAATGGTTTGCTCTGGCTGCTTTGTTGGCCAACGTTGCGCACTTGGTTCATGTCGCTTATGAGCGTTTTTTGTCGCTCTGTCTGGCACTGTTGGTCAGTCTATTAGTTTGTCTATTTGCGGCTTTGTCTATTTGTTACCTTTATCATTTTTTTTTCGCTTTGCTCTTGCCCCTTTGTCCATATATTGATTTTTCTCGCAGAGCGTGTTGCGCCGCGCTTGTCTAAATGTCACGCATTCAAAATGGGAAAAATGTTTGATATATTTTCATTTTCTTTTTATTTTTCTTTATTTAAGGTTCTTTGGCGTTTTTATTTACGCCCCAGCGTTCAATTAAAGCGTTGCATTGCGTTGTAATCATTGGAAAACCATGGCGCTGTGTGTCTGTTATGTGCACATTGGGCAATTGGCTGGCAGCGGTGTGTGGCATCAATTAGTGTTTGCCATGCAACAATTTCATTTTGTTGCAATAAATGGTTGTTTTTGTTGGTTTTGTTATGTAAACAATTGAACTGAATTGCACTGAATTGAAAGATTAAATCTTAAGCAGTTATAGGAAACAGCGGTGGTGCGTTTGTGTCTTAAGTCTTCTGTTTAACACACAATTTTCAAACGATGCTTTGGGAGAACAAATCGTTGCAAAATCGCAGCAAACTTGTGATGAATGATTTTGTTAGTAATTTCCAGTTAAATTAAACATGCTTACAGACTAAATGTTGTACAGTAGATTTGAGAAAGACATTATTTTCTTATTGAAAAAATATCACAGAAGAAAGGCAACTTAATTTGATAGGATTTTAAGAATCGCAATAAATATGAGATGCATTTTTTTAATAATATTTTTTTTTAAGTTTAATATCTATACGGACTCAAATTTGCATGCTTCAGTTTGAGAAAGGCGTTATTTTTTTTAAATAAAAATAAAACATCAGAGAAGAAAAGCAACTGTGTTGATGATATTTTCATGGCGATATATGATGATATATAATGAATTATATTATTAGTAATTTAAAGTTAAAATTAGACACATTTATATACTAAAAATTGCTTCCTTAGTTTGAGATAGACACATTTTTTTAATTAAAAAAATCAGAGAAATAAGCAACGTTTCTTTATGATATTTTTATGGCACAATTTTACAAATTGCCAAAAATATGTGATAAATTATTTTATTAGTAATTTTAAGTTAAAATTAGATAAATTGCATCTTAAGCGTGCGAAAGTCAAAATTTTTTTTTTATAAAATACATATCGGAAAAGCAAATCAACGCTTTTTGATGATGTTTTTATGACAAAAAGTAGTAAAACTTTGAACAATTTTAGAAAATATGTGACTAACGTTTTTTACGTAATCTGAGAAGAAATTAAAGTCAAATTTGTAGTATTTAGTATGACCATATCTTTGAAAAATCGTACCAAATATGTGGCCAAGATTTTGTAAATTCTCTGATGAGAACTTTTTGTCAAATTTGTAGACTTTAATAGAACATCTACGTATTTTTTAACAAGAAATTCACTGTTTTTGATGATATTTCAATGGAAGATAATAATTTAGCTATGAAAAATCGTACAGAATATGAGGCACATATTTTTTCAAATGTGTGTGAACTTCTGTGAACTAAATTTTTTATTTGAACTTTCAGGATTTCAGTCATAAAATTAAGTAAAATTTGTAAACTTAAATTTTACAAATTTTATGTCAGAATATTAGAATTTTTTATATAAAACATTGTTATTGAAAGAATGAGTTGAAAACCTCAGCAAAACTACAACTTTACCACTCTTTTCAGCATACATCACGAACTATGCCAAATATGCATAAAAATTTCAATGGCCACAGTCATACAAACAGCTCTTAGTATACAAAAAAATTACTATAAAAACTATAAAAAAGTAAAGAAAAAATAACTCTGAGAACTTGCAAGACACGCTATGCAGTAATGATAACGTTAAGGTTGGTGTGGTAAATTAAATTACAACAATTTAGTGCCACAATACTGTGTAATAATGTGCACAAAACAACTACAATAACAACAACAACTAGCAATATCAACAGCTCGCATAACAACACGTTGCAACACATCATAGAGCACGTCTTGGTGCTGCCATCTGATCCGCCGCAATGCGATGCCATGCGATGCGCTGCGATGCTTAACTAAAACCCATAATAATCTGTAACATTATCCACGAAAGAGAGAGATGTGAATTGCTTCTACATGGCACTTACCACTTAGCAATGGGATAGCTTATGGCTCACGCGGGCATTTTCATGCACTTGAAGTCGTTGCCAATGTTGGCTGCTTTCAAGTTTCATTGGTGAGAGACCATCACAGATGTTCTTTATGGTTCTTTATGTCAAAGTTTGGCAATTTTTTAAGATTTGGCGACTGTAATCGAGTGAATGTTTTCTGTACTTAGGGTCTTTCTTTAGTTAAGATCTTCCTTTCTTTTTTTTTTTGTATATAAAATCGAGGTCAGTTCAATGAAGTCAGTTTCATGAAGGTCTATGAAGTCAGTCCTGAGAAATAAGTTCAATAAAGTCAGTTCTCTTCAGTGAGTTCCATGAAGACAATTCTATGAAAATGATTCTATGAAGTCTGTTCTATGAAGTGAGTTCTAAGAAATCAGTTCTATGAAGTCAGTTCTATGAAAAGAGTTTTCTGAAGTTCGTTTTATGAAGACAGTTCTATGAAGTGGGTTCTATGAAGTCAGTTCTATGAAAAGAGTTTCCTGAAGTCTGTTCTATGAAGTCAGTTCTACGAAGTGAGTTCTATGAAGACAGTTTTATGAAAATGATTCTATGAAGTCTTTTCTATAAAGTGGGTTCTATGAAGTCAGTTCTATGAAGTCAGTTCTATGAAAAGAGTTTGCTGCAGTCTGTTCTATGAAGTCAGTTTTATGAAGTGAGTTCTATGAAGACAGTTCTATGAAAATGATACTATGAAGTCTTTTCTATAAAGTCGGTTCTATGAAGTCAGTTCTATGAAGTCAGTTCTATGAAAAGAGTTTGCTGAAGTCTGTTCTATGAAGTCAGTTCTACGAAGTGAGTTCTGTGAAGACAGTTTTATGAAAATGATTCTATGAAGTCTTTTCTATAAAGTGGGTTCTATGAAGTCAGTTCTATGAAGTCAGTTCTATGAAAAGAGTTTGCTGAAGTCTGTTCTATTAAGTCAGTTCTATGAAGTGAGTTCTATGAAGACAGTTCCATGAAAATTATTCTATGAAGTCTGTTCTATGAAGTGGGTTCTAAGAAATTGGTTCTATGAAGACAGTTCTATGAAAATGAGTCTATGTAGCCTGTTCTATGAAGTCAGTTCTATGATGTGAGTTCTATGAATTCAGTTCAATGAAGTAAACTATAACGTTGATGCCGGAACTACCAGCATTCTTCCACGTAATGAGGCACTCAAACTTTTACTTCTTTAAACTTTTACATTCTCACTGTCGCTGTTTATTGCCTTCGTTGCATAAACTTTATAACCCATTCATATATGTATGAATAATACCAATATAGAATAGGTTCTATTGCTTCACTGCACTCTCCTTCTGCACATTTTTTCAACACTAAATCCTCTGCTTCCATTCATTTCCTTTATAATCCGCTGCTTCCTTTCTACTTTCAGCCCTCCAACTCAGCTTACAGTCATTTAGAATTGTTTTTGTTTTTTTTACTATCCCAGCCGCACTCGTATGGCCTTTAGTCGCCAGTGTCTGGCCGTCTGCTGTCTCACAGTCACGTTTTCGCAAATGCGGCGCAGCGATAACGTGCGCGCTTATCTGCGGCTTATTTAACGTTCTAAATATAAATAGAAAATAATGTGCTGCACTTTGGCAGCAAATTTGTATTTTTTTCATTAGGATTTCCTTTTCGTTTTATGGAAGCTACTGCGGCCCTTTCCATTTTGTTGCCATTTGCCATTTGTGCCAACTGCACTTTCGACATCAACGTGCAGCAAGTAAATTTTCAAATATGACTTTTATGATTTTTATTTGACAGTGAAGCGATAAAAGTGTTTGGCCATTCGCTTTGATTCTTTTTTGTACAATTTTTTCTGTATGGGCGCATCTGCTTTGATCGTATTCCTACAGTCTAACTAGAAACGAGTGAGATTTTTTATTTCAATTTTTATATTTCTAGCACAGAAACAAGAAGGAAAAAGGAAAAAATACAGACAACTCCTACACTTCCTGTACGCCTTCAGCATTTTATTGCAATCAAACAAGCACAAAAAAAATGCAATGCTGTTGCAGGAATTTTAATTGTGTGAAGCAACAAACCACAAAAATATAATTTATGAGTTTGAGTTTTTTAACTGCGCCGAAGTCTATTTATGGTCTCAGTGCACTGCACTGCTCTGGCATACAGATGTCCTTTGAAGGCAATTAAAATATGGAAAGAAGTAGAAAATAGGGAATGACTACATGACCAGAGCTGAGTGAGGGATTTTTATGAGTATTTATGCGCGCAACTAAGGATTATTTACGAGCTAATATATAATTGATACATGAGGGCAGTGACAGCAAAAGGGTTAAGGGTTAAAGGCATCAATCTAAAGATTCAAGAGTACAAAGATAGGTTCAGTGATAGTTGGGGCATTAATATGTCAGGTACGTGAATTGAATTGAAAATGTACTGAGGGGAAGTTGTTGTTGTTAAGTAGATGCATGGCCCATCAAGTGAGGTCATCAACCAAGCAATGGCCGGCTAGTTCTTCCATAATCTGATCACTGGCGTACTCAGGATTTAATTTTGGAAGATGTGAATCCAACAACATTTTTGTAACAAACAAATCTTTGGACTGGATGAATCTTTAAGATGGATGGGTGAAGACATACAAGGCAAAGTCCCTGATTGCGCTGAACTTGTCCAATCTAAATTGATACTCAGCCTCCTCCTGCACCAGACGTTCTATCATCTTTTGGTTTGATAAACTCGAGAAAGTGAAGAAAAAGCAAAGAGGGAGACCATGTCTCCAGTGGAAGAACCAAGTTGGTTACGATCTATCATCTTTTGGTGTGATCAACTCGAGAAAGCCAAGAGGGATACCATGTCTCCAGTGAACGAACCAAGTTGCAGGCGTTCTATCATCTTTTGGTTTGATCAACTCGAGAAAGTAAAGCGAAAGCGAAGAGGGAGATCATGTCTCCAGTCGAAGAATCAAGTTGGAGCGTTCTATCATCTTTTGGTGTGAAAAACTCGAGAAAGTGAAGAGAAAGCGAAGAGGGAGATCATGTTTTCAGTCGAAGAACCAAGTTGGAGGCGTTCTATCATCTTTTGGTTTCATCAACTTGAGAAAGTGAAGAGAAAGCGAAGAGGGAGACCATGTCTCCAGTGGAAGAACCAAGTTGGTTACGATCTATCATCTTTTGGTGTGATCAACTCGAGAAAGCCAAGAGGGATACCATGTCTCCAGTGGACGAACCAAGTTGCAGGCGTTCTATCATCTTTTGGTTTGATCAACTCGAGAAAGTAAAGCGAAAGCGAAGAGGGAGATCATGTCTCCAGTCGAAGAATCAAGTTGGAGCGTTCTATCATCTTTTGGTGTGAAAAACTCGAGAAAGTGAAGAGAAAGCGAAGAGGGAGATCATGTTTTCAGTCGAAGAACCAAGTTGGAGGCGTTCTATCATCTTTTGGTTTCATCAACTTGAGAAAGTGAAGAGAAAGCGAAGAGGGAGACCATGTCTCCAGTGGAAGAACCAAGTTGGTTACGATCTATCATCTTTTGGTGTGATCAACTCGAGAAAGCCAAGAGGGATACCATGTCTCCAGTGGACGAACCAAGTTGCAGGCGTTCTATCATCTTTTGGTTTGATCAACTCGAGAAAGTAAAGCGAAAGCGAAGAGGGAGATCATGTCTCCAGTCGAAGAATCAAGTTGGAGCGTTCTATCATCTTTTGGTGTGAAAAACTCGAGAAAGTGAAGAGAAAGCGAAGAGGGAGATCATGTTTTCAGTCGAAGAACCAAGTTGGAGGCGTTCTATCATCTTTTGGTTTCATCAACTTGAGAAAGTGAAGAGAAAGCGAAGAGGGAGACCATGTCTCCAGTGGAAGAACCAAGTAGGTTACGATCTATCATCTTTTGGTGTGATCAACTCGAGAAAGCCAAGAGGGATACCATGTCTCCAGTGAACGAACCAAGTTGCAGGCGTTCTATCATCTTTTGGTTTGATCAACTCGAGAAAGTAAAGCGAAAGCGAAGAGGGAGATCATGTCTCCAGTCGAAGAATCAAGTTGGAGGCGTTCTATCATCTTTTGGTGTGAAAAACTCGAGAAAGCGAAGAGGGAGACCATGTCTCCA
The DNA here is from genome assembly GCA_963971225.1 of Melieria omissa. Lineage (NCBI taxonomy): Eukaryota > Metazoa > Arthropoda > Insecta > Diptera > Ulidiidae > Melieria > Melieria omissa. The sequence continues at coordinate 75,115,905 of OZ020268.1, read as the reverse complement.
GTAAAAGTACTTAGTTGAACGCGTTCTATCATCTTTTGGTGTGATCAACTGGCGAAGGGGAAGAGGGAGACTATGTCTCCGGTGAAAGGACCAAGCTGTCTTTTGATTTGATCAACTGGAGGAGGCGAAGAAGGGGACCGTGTAACCAGTGGAAGGACTAAGTTGGAGTCGTTCTACCATCTCTTGATGTGACCACCTGGAGAAAGCAAAGAGGGAGATCATGTCTCTCATCTCTTCATGTCATCTTTTCGTGTGATCAACTGGTGAAGGCGAAGATCAAGACCGTTTCTTTGGTAATAGGACCAAGTTGGAGGCGTTCCGATGACCTATGGAAGTTGAAGACGCCCTGTTAACTGTTGGTTTGACTAACTGGATAAGACACACACAAAGCAGAGGCACCTGGAGAGAATATGTGCTTCGTCTCAAGAGAACTCTTCCCAATTATGAGGGCACATGACTTCGCCAGACTAGATGAAGTGAGCCTAAAGCATTATTTTTCTTACGGATCATTACTACAACTCATAAAGGGATCTACTCTACTCAAAAGGATCTATGTGTAGCCATTCATGGGCAGCTGATTACACCTACCTATTCTCAGTCCTATAAAAATCCCTTCTGTCAGGAATGCAGACTGTAAAACTATGGTCAAACTTGAGAAAGACAGGTGACAGATGTAATGGAACCGTCCAAGAAGTTTAAGTTTGCGTCTGAATGAAGATCATCTGAAATGAAATTTTAAATAATCCAACACTTCTATCAGTTGCCAGTGTTAAACGCCGAACGGTGCTTTTGCTGCTACAATTTAAAGAACCTCAGAAAACAACATAGCTACCGATCTCTTCTAAACATATTTTCCAACATTTATTTTTTCCTTTGTTAACATTTTTACATAATTTTACTTCCAACAAAAACCAAAAAAAAAATTAATAAAAACCCAACAAACTTCACTCGCCAAAATCCCATAAAATGTAACACATTTGTTGTTGTTATTTTATTTTACTGCTCTTGTTGTTGTTGTTGTTGCTGTTGTTTGTGTGGCAGCTAACAATGTCACTTGGCATTAAGTTATGTTACCCGTGGGATGCAATTGTTGTTGTTGCTCCTACATTAAAAAAGAAAACACAACACACAACTTGCATTGAATTCCATTTTAGGGTGGCAACACCAACTTTTTTTGTATGTCTATGTCCTTTGTTTTGTTTTTGTTATTTGTTGCTGCCTTCGTCCATTGCAACTGTTCATTGCGTCGTTTGCACATTTTGTTTGGATTTTTTTATGCGCACTGCTTTATTGTTGTTGTTGATTTTTGTTTTGTTAGTGTATTTATGGAATTTATGCATTAAGCACTGGGCGCAGCAACAAAAACAACCAAATAGCAACATAGCCAGTTGGCGCACAGACAATGCTCCAACCGGACAACAGAATGTGCACAACAATTTATGGTCACTCTGGTGGCATAATTCTAACATGTGTTGCGCCTGTCAGTGGTCTGAGTGGTTGCATGGCTTGTTGCGTTTGTTGTAGTTGTCAGTATTGTTTTACTAGTGACTTGGTTTTGTTGTTGTTGTTGTGTTGTTGGCAAGGAGTTTTCCTTGAAAAATATTTGTTTTTTCCTCCTGAAGACTGTGAACGGCAGTTGGGGCAATGAAGTTGTGGAACTGTTTGGGGAGCAGAAAAGTTGCGGATGAATTAAAAGAAATAGTTTTTTATCAAAAACTGTTTTTTGAAAACAAGTTGTATTAAAAACATAACAACAACAATTATTTTTTTCCAAAAATATTTAATAATCTCTTCTTATATAAAACTGTAACGTTCTTACACATTTTAAAAACTCTTTTTCAGTTATAATTTTTAAAATATATTTTGTTTTTTTTTCTTAAAAATAATTCAAATTATGTTTTTCTTTCAATTTCTGTAATTTTTGTTTTAAAATTATTTATATCTAATTTCTGTAATAAAATTCTTAAAAATATTCGAAAAATCTCTCGAAAAAACACATTAAGCAGCTAAGGATTACACATTTTTTTATTTGTAAGAGTTTTTGTTTTCTTTTTTATTTTTATTATGTAGAATAAAACGATTGTTTTACTCTAAAAAATATTTTAAATATAAATTCATTTTTAAATTTATTTTAAAACATATAAAGACGCAACAATTATTTTAATTTTATAAAAATTTTTTATTAAAAATTAAAAAAATTGTTTTAATTTTTAATTAAAAAAAAATTGTTTTTAGTTTTTGATTTATTATAGTTTATATAAAATATTTAAAATTTTGTTTTACAACTTTTTTATTTATAAATTTTAAAATAATTTTGGATTTTACTTCTAAATTCTTCTTCTTCTGTTATTTAAAATTGTTTCGTAAAACAAAACCCTACAAAGACGCTGAGTATTAAAATTTGTTTCTACTATTTTAAATTTTTGTTTTATTTTTAATTTCGAAATTCTAAAAAAAAGCGTTTTTTCTACTTGGAATTTTTTTCACAGAAAAACACACAAAGGCGTTAAAAAAATAATAAAAAAATGTGTTATCCATTTTTTTTTATTATTTTTTTATAAATTTTGTATTCCTATTTTTCAAAAAAAATTTTATTTCTCTTAAAAATATTTAAAAATCTTTTGAAAATGGCGCATGAAGGCAATGAGGAAGAATTTCTGTTATTTTTACAATTTTTTTTTTATTATATTTTTTTTAACCCTTATTCTCATACCCAAACTTACTAACGTCGTTTGGCACCCGGGGTACCCGGGTACCCATTTCATGAAATTTTTAAGTTTTCAATATTTTGTTAATTAAAAAAACAAAATTTTTTGAATATATGATTTGTTCGCTTTTCACCTAAATAACGAGGATCCGGAAGGTAAAAAAAAAATTTTCATTATTTGTCAGTTTTTTTCACGAAAATACATCGCAGTGGGCACCCGGGTACCCGGGTATGAGAATAAGGGTTAATATTAAAAGTCTTAAAAAAACCTAAAGACGCTTTGGTTAATTTTTTTTTTTTTATTTAAACAATTTTTTATTCCTTTTCATTTTTAATTTTGAAAACAAAACTTCTGTTTTGCTCTTAAAAAGATTTAAAAACCTTTTTAAAGAGAAACACAAAGAAACGCTGCAGCTTACAAATGTTTTTATTTCTTTTTAATTTTTATATTTTAAATATTTATTTTTAATTTCTTTAGTAACAATTTTAATTTTATTCTCAAAAATATTTAAAATTATTTTCAAACAAAAAGTCATAGGAATTTTTCACTTTTATGTTCACAGCCAGCCGACAGTTAAACATCAAGCGACGTTCCAGTGTTGCCAATGTCAATAAAAGCAAAAGTGCATTCTTCCTGTAACCGAAGAAAAAACGCGTAAAAGTCCACAATGCTTTAAAAATATGTATAAAAAATAACAACAACAATAACAACAACACCACATATGAAACGAGTGGCCGACCTGAAAAAGTATTGAAAGGAAACGAAGGAAAGCCCACGCAGACGCCATTTGGCATCGACTGCCACTACTGCCACCTATTCCACAGCTTCACACACAGCAGCCAGCAGCCACCACCGACTGCAACTTTTTGTGCGCACTGCATCGTCGTTGTTTCCAGCTACTGTCGAACGCACTAGACGCAAAAAAGGGCCGCACAACCTTTTTTTGCCTTTCGACTGTCTCAGTGTTTTTGTTGTGCATTTTTATTTGTTGCGTTTGTGTGCGGAGGTTTTTGTTACGTGTTGGATGTTTTATGTTGACATTTTGTGATTAAAGCACAGCACGACTGCACACACAAACACACACACAGTGATACACAAATGCAGCTGTGTGTGTGTAAGTTATGTGCCTGCCATTTTCTGGCCAGAATTGCTGTGCCAGCAAAAAAATGAAATTTTTCAGCAAAAGTGAATTTACGATAAGGCTGGAAAATTTATATGGCTTATGTGTATGAAACTATGCTATAATGGGGCGTGGGCGTGTAGGCGGACCATTATCGGATTGTGCGCGCGCACAACGCAGGCGAAACTTTGGCCGGTGAAAAGCGCCGATACGGTCGCTGTGACTGGAAGCTTTTATGTGAAATGTGCTGAAATGTGACGGCGCTAATGACATGGCAGCAACAATGGGCGCTGCTGGCACTTTTGCTTTTTGCTTTAGTTGATTTACTGCACTAATGATAATAAATAAGAATTGTATGTGGTCTTTCTTAAGGAAATTCTTACTTAATAGATAATAATCGTGAGTAATGTGTGGACAAAAAAATAAATGGACAACATTCTACAGGAGACACTGAAAGTGAGTGCAGCCATTTTTGAAAAATTTTCTTCTGAATATAATTGAGAAATTATTCAAAATTATTATGAGGGTTTGAGTATAAAATTTTACAATAAAAATAGTCAGTTTAGACTGTTCAATACTTGCGGGAATCAAAGAATCTTTGTACGAGTACGTATAAATGTTTGTTCTGACTGACTAATTCATCGTCGCCCAGCCCAAGCCGCTAAAGTTATAAATATGAAATTTGAACTGTAGGTACATCTTGAAAAATGAACCTCTGCTAAAATGCGATTTTTTGAATTCGGGGGCCTAAAGGGGCATGACATCGTTAAGGTGTTGTATAAAGAAACGCAATTCAATGGGCATTTTGATTTAAAACTTAGTGAAAATACTCCAAATCACAAATAATTCGACACGTATTTTACGATTTTTCGAAAATCAAAATTTAACGGGGTCAAATATGGGTTAAGTTGCGTATAGAGGAATACTACGAAAAAACCATGAACCAATGAGCCTATTGACCTCAAAGTTGGTGAAAACACTTGAAATGAAAAATAATTTGACCTGTGTTTCTAAGTTTTTTGAAAATCAAAACTAAAAGGGGTGAACCAAGGGTTAAAAGTTTGTGTGAAAACATTTTTTTACGGCTATTGACTTCAAACTTAGTGAATGTACTCTTAGTGATCAATAATTTGACTTTTTCACTTTTTGGAAAATTAAATTCTAATGGGGTCCACAGTGGGTTAAAAATTTGTATGGAGAAACAAAATTTTATGAAACTTGTGACTTCAAACTTGGTGAAAGTACTCTTGGTGAAATATAATTTTATACGTGTTTTTTATTTTATTGCAAATCGAAATCCAACGGAGTGAACCAAGGGTTAAAAGTTTGTATGAAGAAATATTATTTGATGATCCTTTTGACTTCAAACTTGGTGAAAGCACTAAAAAATGTGAAGTAATTCGACAAGTGTTTTTCATTAAAACTGACGAGGCTAACGACAGGTGAAAAGTTTATATGGAGAAACTGAGAAAAAAGATGAATTAATGGGCCTATTGACTTAGAACTTGGTGAAAATAATCTTAGTGAGAAATAATTCGATGCGTATTTTTAATTTTTTCGAAAATTAAAATCTAACAGAGTCAACCATGGGTTAAAATTTTGTATGGAGAAACAAGATTTCGACTTCAAACAAACAAGTTCGACTTCAAACTTAGTGAGAAATAATTCGACAAATGGTTATCATTTTTTGTTCAATCGAAATCTAACGGAGTGAAACAAGGGTTAGAAGTTTCTATGAAGAACGACGGGTTAAGAGTTTATATGAAGACACTGTGAAGAAACATGAATTAATGGGTCCATTGATTTCAACTTGTGGAAAGAACTCTCAGTGAAAAATAATTCGACAGGTACCTATTTTTAATTTTTTTGAAAATCGAAATCTAACGGGAACCATAATTGGATTATTTACGTCTTTTGGCTTCAATCTTGGTAAAAGTAATCTTAGTAAGAAATAATTTGACACGTATTTTAAATTTTTCGAAAACCAAAATCTAACAGGGTCATCAATGGGTTAAAAGTTTGTATGGGGAAACAAGATTTTATAGGTCAATTGCAGGCGCGGATCCAGAAAAATATTTCGGGGGGGTTTTAAAAAGTAATTCTTTAATTTTTATAAAATGCCTTTTAATTTGTATGTAGTTTTATAGTCGATCCAAATATTTCAATCCAAATATGGTGAAAAAACATCAAACAAAAAAAATAAGATAAGTATTTTTTCAAAAAAAAACTCTGACGAGATCAGCAAAGGGTTAAAAGAAACTTGATTTATTGGCCCCATTGACTTGAAACTTGCTTGCAAGTTTTGCTGAAAGTTTTAAATAAAACAACAACGACGTGAGATATAAAATTAAATATTTCTTGCCTTATTTTGAAGCTATAATTTCATCAAGTGATGGAATATTGGAGATTAAAAATTTTTAAATTAAAGCTTCATGAATTTTAAATCAATTTCTCTTTCAGTAACTCTTAAGAATTTACTTTATACTAGAGTTCACTAAAGTTTATTTAAATATAAAAATTTCGCAATAAAATACTTTTCTTAGATATTTTAAATACCACAAACTTGAAACCTATAGGCAACTAATACATGTAAAACCCCAACACTATGCATTTTCCTTTCGTTATCTATAAACGCAAAATAACCGGAATTTTGTTCTCTGAAAAACCAATTGCCATGGCATCATAATTCTTGCTCCTCTAGTGACAATGTTTGTCACTCGCCTGTAATGATATGCCACATCGATGTTATGAGCTCCATACACGAGTAGGCAATCACTTTCCTTCGTTCCGTCGTCACTTTATCAAATGCGCCAGCATTGCTCGTTATGCCACCAATAATTTTCATATCATTCTATGGCAATTTCGCTGCTACGATGCAGTCATATGTGTTGTTGTTGTTGTAGTCATAATTTCTAATTTACATACAGCATGTTCATCAGCATTTTCGCGCCATCGTCGTCACCACACTCATCAACACTGTCGTCTTTAGCTCATCTTATGTAATCATCGAGGAGCCAATTGCTGCTGTTCGCCAGGGCTGACCAGGTCCGGTTCTGCGCGCTCGCTGCTTTCATTTCCTTTTGTTCAAACGCCTTTTGGCAAGTGTTGTTGTTGTTAATTTCTGTGCTGCTCCTTAATACTGCAATTCCTGTTTTGTGGTAATTTCAATTAGTGCCTTTGCGCAGGCGCCCCGGCTGCAGTTAATTTATATTTGCAGGGCAGCTCTGCTGTGGTGCTGGGCACATGTGACCAGGCGGAAAAGTCCCGCAGGCTGTAGCAGGAAAACGGATGAGCACGAAATGTTGTTGCAATGAATTTGTGTGAAATTCAAGCTTAACGCCAGCTTGGAGGCTCGTGAATTAAAATGATGCCATGTTGTGTGCGCGAACGAGGCACAGTAGATGCACTCCAATGCAAATCATTGTGCAACTATTTAAAAAAAATTATATGCATTTTTTTTAACCTATTTTTAAAGGATTGAGTTCAAGTTCTTTGAATTTTTGTCACATTTTTTAATAAACTAAACTAATTTGTGTGTTTTTTTATTTTGTTTGTTATTTAAAACCCAATGAACGATTTAATTATGCTTAATTCCATAATTACATAAATTATTTAGCACAATAACTCACCCGTTTGTGATTTAATTGAAATGGCACCACTGTTAACCTCATTTCCTATTTCCCATCTGAAACGCCAACACGCACACTGACACAACAACGATTCGCATTGGCACTGGTGGCAACGCACGCACCAAAGCGTCCATCGTCCAGCATTCAACATCCAACGGCCGGCGGCCAGCGTCCACAGCGCAATTAACTGTTATCCCTGCTGAACTGGCCACACTGCAGCCGGCGGTTGCTGCCTTACGAGGACACTGACACCACACCTCAACCGCATCCATTGCCACCGTCCGCCGACATTTGTCACATTTGTGGCTTTGGCGCACGCAAATGCAGCGAACGCAACTCCCTCTTCCGTCTCTCGCTCGTAGCTGTTGCCATTATTTGTCTGCTCGTTGTTGCTGTCCGCTGGCAGCACCGCTAATTGTCAACTGGTTCTAAGCGAGAACCGGCAACGGCCTGCAACATCCAGCAAGCGATGCGTGCTGGAAAAATGCGTCGCGTCTGCTGCGCACAAATTGCCGCGGCCCTCTCGGCGTTGCTGGCGGGTGCTGGTGGCCGTCATTCATTGCGGCCGCGTTATTGCAGCCATCAGATGTGCCGTCGTAGTCGTCGGCGTCGGCGTCGTCGTCGTTGTTGTACCGCTGGATGCTGCGCTGGGCAAATTGATGACGGCGGATGCGTAAACGCATTTTGCGGAAAATGCCGTTAGGGACAACGGCGACGGCGACGCGCTGCGCCAATTCAATTACGACCAACGAACGCCTGCGGCCCCAAACTTACCGAAGCGAACTGGCAGGCAGCGTGAGATGAGGTGTGGTGGCTGGTTGCAGCACTTTAATGCTTGTTGCATGCCACAAAGCATGAGTGCAAGCGCCAAAAGGGAAACTGCCAAATGCGGTTTGCATTTGATGAGCTGTAAGGAGGGGTGGCGTCCCGCGATCTGAACAAGTCATGGCTGCTTGCTCTGTTGGTTGTTGTTGGCATTGCTGATGGTTTGCTGGTGGCTGCAGCTGATGCAAATTATGGTTGTGTGTGTGTGTGTGTGTGTGTGGTGGCACCCTACTTGGCCCCTTGAGGAGGACAGCCCAGTAGAGAACTTTGGAAGTATTCGGTGAAGAGGAAAAATCAAATAATTAGGCGAGTCGAAAATTAGTTGCGTCAAAAATTAAACGAAATGACAATCCAGCGACTGTGGACAGTGAAAAGAACAGGCAGTCAGAGAGGCGGACAATTGCACAAAAGAATAACTAATTGCAGTGTAAATCAGACAAGTGGACAATTGCAAATGTAAATAATTAATTTAGCGGAGATTCTGAAGCGTGTAAAATTGAAAAAGTGTTTAATTAAACTTGTAAATATTGGGCAATTAGATATGCAGAAAAATAATCTATTTGCTCGTTTAGCGAGTGAACAATCAGACAGTTGAAGCGTCAAGTGAGATGTGAAGCGAAAAATCGCGCAACCTAAGAAAGTAGTGAATAGATAAATTAGCAGATAATAGTAAGAACAAACTAACAGGTAGGTCAATAATTCGTTTGATGAACTTCTAAGTGGATAAATGGAAAGCTTGACATAGTCTACAATAGTTGAATACAACTTTTAATTAATTTTCATACTTTTAAGTTTTCTCAGCTTCTTTTAGTGGTGCACTCATAATCTTATTTGAAGGGAGCGGGGGTTTCGTACACAACATTTGAGCTCAATACCATTTGAAACAATATTTCTATGGTCAAAAATGATAAACGCTTCAGGTGACCTAAGATTTTATTGTGCGAAAGGTGCCAGCAGAAATATTTGTGTGAGGGATGCAAAAGGGTTTGAATGCCCAAAACACCCCTTTGCTGTGCGCCACTGACTTCTTATGTGCCTCACAAAATCAGTTTTATTTAAGTTTTCCTTTACAAAAGCAAAAAATCTATAACTATCAGCCTAAGTTTAGCCCAAGTTGCTGTAAATTTCTCACTGGGTTATTGCGTGCCGCATTCGCATTCATATAAATTATACCAACAATTTCAATTTTGCTTAGCTGAGAGCCACACGACCGGGTAGCATCTAATGCCACGCTGGCGTAGAATCAGACTGTTGCAGTTATTCAAGCTTCTTGCTGTTATTTATTGTTATTGTTGTTGTTGTTGTTATTGCTGCCGCAGTGTACTTATAGTGGCAACCTTGTAAAATGACAAAATTAAAGTGTTGCCATAGACTAAGTGCGCCAAAGAAAAAATCAAAATAAAACAACAACAAAAATATAAAACGATGCATTCGCCAGTCAACGATGGCCAACTTCTGATTCCCAGTTGAAGCAGTAAGGAAGTGTGTGCAATGAACAACACGCTGAGACCTTATAATGTTGTGTTTGTTGTTGTTGTTGTTGCTGTCAATGGTGCAGTTGATTTTCTATTGTTGTTGTTATTGCAGCATTTGTGCAGTTGATTTTATTATAGAAGCAAAGTTGCTTACTCGATTTTCTTTTTTTTTAATTTCTTACTGTTTGCTTTTGTTTTTGTTTTTATTATGGTACGCACACATTTAACGGTAAAATGCCATTAAATTTAAATAGCTGCATTTTCCAACATGTTCAAGTCTTTTTTTCAATTCATTTGATTTTATTTGACTCGATGAATTTATGCTCCATTTGTAATGGTTTCTGATGAGCCGCAACTGAACGATTGCATTGCCGATCGTTGGGCGTGCGCACGTATGCGTGAGAAGATCAATTGCTGGAAAAATTTAAATGTGTGGGAAAATAAAGCTAATTAATGTACTAACACACATTGTAGAATGGTAATGTTTGGTTCTTTTACCGTTGGCAGAGGGCCTCAGGCAATGCTCGAAGTTAGAAGAAAGTCGGCAAATAGCCGACTTTGATCTTGAATGCAATACACGTATGAAGAAATCTAAGAGTAGACATTTGGTTTGTTCTCAAAACGACTTTTGCAAGAATGAGCTTGCAGCTTGAGGCGCTCTGTACTAATTAACTGAAGCAGATTTATGTCGAATTGAAGAAACTTTCTCCTTATTTGTAATTGTTTTGGATGCAATTGTTTTCTAAAAATATATTCCTTTCCACTGTCTCACCATCTGACCTCTTCTTTCGTTATAACAAAATGCACTCAACAAAGCAGATGCCACTCAAAATAAAATTTCCATCTACAAAATAGAAAAAAATCTAAATAAATTCATGACAGCCGCACAAAGCAACAACATTGAGTGACCGTTCTATTGTAAAAATTACTCAGCCAGATTGCATTCAATGACCGCCAGACGCCGCCAATGTATTAATTGATAAGCAACTGCAGCAGCAGCAGACAAAAATTCCAACACAAAGCACCGTACAAAGCAACGCCCAAGCATTAGTGGTGAAAACAATAACAATAACAAAAACAATGCCACAATAACATTTTCAAGAAGCCAATGCACTTACGATTATTTGAAATTAAATTACATGTTTTCCTAACTGTTGGCTTTCAACTGCACTTAACGATTTTTTGGTTTTTGTTTTTGTAAATATTTTTCTCTATTACTTCGTTTTCAATAACAGCTGCCACGAGGTGAACGGTTGAAGTGTGGTTGTTTTGTTTGACTTCTTCTTTTATTAAACAATTTTTTTTTTTACTTTTTGTTTGAGGTTTTCGATAAAGTTTTTGTGTTTTGGTGTTAAAAAAAAAGAAGTTTTTATTAAAGTTTTTGATTATTAATGATGGGTCAAAAAACAATGAAAATCGTCGAGTCCGACCATCATGTAAGCACTGTTTCGATTGTTCAGAAGCTAAACATTGCACAAAGAAACTGTTTGAAATTACTTGAATAAGACTGGAAAGAAAACGAAGGTCGAAGTATGGATGCCATACGAGTTTATGAAAAAAAAACACTGAACTTTCTTAAGCGAATCGCTTCTGCATTGCAACAATTATTACCATTTTTTTTGTTGACACAGTCACGCAGACATTGCTGTCCATTGTACTCCAACAATTGCCACTTCTTTTGACCAGAAAGTTGCCGAGGTCACAACTACTTGAAGTAGATCAGACCAGCTCCACCCTTGGGTGATTTTGCAGGATTCAATAGAGAACCCTTGCCAACAAGTTTCTCTAAGACTTTGAATTTCCTTTAGTAAAGCGAAGCATTTCCGACAGCTTGAGTCTTGCTTCGGCAAAGAAGACCTCATACATCATAATTAGGACAGCATTGCCTTGAGCTTGTCTGCTTCTTTTTGAAGTAATTTCCTATATATTTCCAATATATTTCATACGCGTGTGCTGCTTCGAAAGTTTCTTCAGTCTTCAGTCTTTTGCGTTTGATGACTTTGTTGGATTTTTGGTTGGCAGCTCAATTGAAAACGTACTTTTGCTGCTCATTTATTAAGAATGATGTTGCATTAATCGCCAAAGTTACTACGACAGCGAGAAGGTCACTAGATAATATCAGCGATAACAGCAACAGTGCTGGCAATTGAAGTTTATAATTTAAGTATTTAAGGCCACTTTCAATGTTTGAGTGATGGGTGGATATAAAGGCGTAGATTGTTTTAGAATTTTTCTAAATATATTTTAAATGATAAGTCAGAGTTTGACCATTGATTTGGGTATTTAAACATTTTTAAAATTAAATTAAACTGAATTGAGTGAAGCAGAATTTGACTATTGTCTTGATTAATAAAAATAATTTTGAAAGCAATTCGGAATTTGGCAGCAGAACAGCAAATAACACATTTAGACTGAAAATTACTACAAATAGTTAACTTTTAGTGTAGTTTTTTCTTCCATTCTCCATTCTTATTTGATAGCTTAGCTTGGTTGATTCAATATACTGTCACATATTTAACTTTTTCGGAGATTTTTACATAAATTTCACATAAACCAGTACTTTATTGCCTCGTAACCCATGTCCAAATCAATTTTAATTACTCTTTTCCCATAGTTCACCACTGTCTGTCACTTTGATAGCCAAGTAGAGAGTTTATTTTCTGTTGCCAGCTACTGTTGTTGCTGGAAGTTGCAACAGCTGTTGTGCTTTGCATTGATTTTGTATATATATTTAGTTGTTGCATTGGTGTTTATTGGTCATAAATATACCGTTTTTATATGTTGTCTGCTATAATTTATTTCTACTTCGGTTAACGCATTCAGCTCAGTTCATTTTTGTACAGTTGAAGGTCGCAAACGCTTTTCATGCCACGTTTGTTGTTTAAGTCTTTTGACGCGGCATTTATTGATTTGGTTCTTTTCTTTATTTTCTTTGGTTATAATTTAAACTCGAAATATAAAGACTAAAAACAGTTTATGGTTGACTTATTGGCATTCGCTTAGAAGTAGAACTGGTACAAAATAAATCAGAAATTATCTGCTATAAATGTCCAAATGGTATTCAAAGAAAACCAGTTAATGTGTTAAATGCTCCAATTTTAATGTTTTGGTTTAATTTATTTTCAATGCAAATATTTATATACGAAAATAAATAACTACAAATAAAATACAGTAAAACAAAATAAAATAAAATAAAATAAAATAAAAAAAAATAAAATAAAATAAAATAAAATAAAATAAAATAATATAAAATAAAATAAAATAAAATAAAATAAAATAAAATAAAATAAAATAAAATAAAATAAAATAAAATAAAATAAAATAAAATAAAATAAAATAAAATAAAATAAAATAAAATAAAATAAAATAAAATAACATAAAATAAAATAAAAAGAAATAAAATAAAATAAAATAAAATAAAATAAAATAAAATAAAATAAAATAAAATAAAATAAAATAAAATAAAATAAAATAAAATATAATAAAATAAAATAAAATAAAATAAAATAAAATAAAATAAAATAAAATAAAATAAAATAAAATAAAAGAAATAAAATAAAATAAAATAAAATAAATTTAAATGAAATAAATAAAATAAAATAAAAAAAATAAAATAAAAGCAAAACAAATAAAATAAGGTAAAATAAAATTAAATAAAATATAATAAAAAGAAATAAAGTAAATTAAAGAAAAATAAAATTAAATTAAATTAAATAAAATAAAATAACTAAAATAAAATAAATAAAAAAATAAAATAAAATAAAATAAAGCAAAATAAAATAAAATAAAATAGTTTAAAATAAATCAAAAATAAAACAAAAATAAAATTAATTAAAAAATTAATTCAAAATAAACTTAAATAAAATAAAATAAATAAAAAATAAATAAAATATACAAAAAATTAAATAAAAATAAAACAAAATAAAATTAAATTAAATAAAATTAAAAAAATAAAATAAAATAAAATAAAATAAAATAAAATAAAATAAAATAAAATAAAATAAAATAAAATATAATAAAATAAATAAAATAAAATAAAATAAAATAAAATAAAATAAAATAAAATAAAATAAAATAAAATAAAATAAAATAAAATAAAATAAAATAAAATAAATAAAATAAAATAAAGTCTTCATAGTATTCATTGAAATCACCGACACAGCAAAGCTAACAAAATCCCAATTGAAATCAGCACAAAATTCAGCAAAGCAAACAAAAAACTCAAACCACAAACTTCACACACAACCGCCTAACTGCATATGACACTAGCTACAACAACAACTACTACCAATACACCAGTACTTACAGCACACCGTTGAGATGGCGCACAGCATCAAATGACTACAAAACGGCCACAGAACGTGCGGCAAAGGCGGCCAACTCAACACGGCACAACAGCAGAACCGCACGGCATAGAACAGTAATGCAATAAATCTGCTAATATTGACATTTATTTCCTCACATAATGTCATCAGTGTATTAGCCATAAAAATTTCCTTTGGCGTTTCTTTTTTTCTGCACAGCTCAGCTTCATGCTTTGAATTCTATTCCGCATTGGCGCATAGAAGCAGAGTTGACCAGGGCGCTGCTTCGTGTGAAGAGGGAGGAGGCAGCGTCACTTTGACTTTGGCCACGAACCGACAACATGAAAGACACGGCCTGTTGCATAGCGCTGTGGCGGCATTTAAACATTTGCCGCCTGCATTTTTGTTCGCATGTCGATGGCTAAGTTGACGGCCAAATATGGCAGCGCCAGCAACTTGTCGCGCTTAAGTCGGTCGGGGGTTTGGCTGTGTGTGTTTGAATTGAAATTGAATTGAGTTGGCCACCAAGGGACCAGCAAAGCGCGCCAACCGTCATTTCAGCGGCATCCAACTTGTGCTATGCGCTTTGGTGCATTTCCCTTAAGGCATTTCCGCTGGGCAACGAATGCGTTTCAATTGCAGCGCGCAAGTGTATGTATGTCTTTGTGTGTGCCTTCAAGCTGTGATAATGTTTAACTCTATGATTTTATCAACATTGCTATTTTTATAATTTATGTTTTGGTTTTTTGTGGCATTTTAAGTAATGCGAGCGCAGTCCCAGCGGACGCACGCGCGACATGATGCCATTTCAATTGTGCGCTGAGCAATTGCTCGCCGCACAACAACAGGGACAGAGAAATAAATGAAAACACCACAAACAGTCAGCCAACAATCATTCAACATTTCAAGGCCACAACGTTGTCAACGGCGGCGGCATCTTTCAAATGCTGCAATGTTGCCGCCGGCTGGTCCCTTGAAAGCCGATACAAGACTATTGGCGTGGCTGACGTTTGGACCCTTTGAGTGGAATCGACTCCCAGCGCTGCCATCATCGCCTGCCAGTCAATTGAATTGGCGCATAATAAATGCAATTCTCTGCGAATGCAACTTCCAAGTGACAACACTGAGAGAAAATATTTTAATATTTTTTTTTAATTTGAGTGATTAAAGGGAAATCAAATGTGAAGAACTGAGGTGACTAAGAATTCAATTTAGAAAGGAATTAATTTCAAAAAATATTACTAACTAATATCGATTATAATTATGACTAATCACCAATCAGTTGTTCTCTCTCTCTATCGTTTTTTACTTCAAATTTCGAACTATTCAATGTTTTCAACTCTGCTTTTAAATATCTGCAAAGTTTTCATTCAAGACTCCATGTGCCAGGCTCTGCTCCAACGCTGACAAGTTGCTTTGTGAGCAACTTTGTCTAGTTGTCTTTCAAGTTTGTTCTCTGCTTGACTTTTCACCGCATGGCCGCTTTACGCTCTGTGCTGTTCGGAGTCCATTGTGCGCTCGACCGCTGGCCAGCTCGCGTTGCCATATTTGTCAAGTCTTTAGCTGTCAATGAGTCTGTGCCAGGCACTTTGTCATTCGTTCTCAGGCACATTTGTCCCGGGCAAAGGTGGGAATGCACTTTAGACAAAAACAAAAAACCAAATCCAACTGTACCGGTTTGCTAACCATTTGCTGTGGTTGTCAATTTAAATTTTATAGCAAAAATTTCACTTTACAAAGTAAAAATCAAGAAAAACTAAATAACGTTTGGTGCCGTTTGGAGTATTCAGCACTTTGGCATTTAAGTACTAAAACCGACCACCAGCAGTTATATGCGAACTTTGACTCTAATCTAAAAGCTTTCACCGACCGCACACAAGTGTTGCACCACTTTAAAATTCTCACTTGGTTCTTAATCTTAAGCCACTTTTTTCGACTCTACTGTCCACCCACTTGAGCCGCCATAAATCACATAAGTCACTTCGGTAGCGACGACATGTTGCATATGCAATTTACTGCATTACCCGCGTCGTACTTCTCACTTGCCAACGCTGCGTAATTTATTTCGTTGCATTCGGCTTCTGCACTTTGGTGCTGCTTCAACCAGTAGTGCTGAAATTTTTTCTTGATTTTTTTTAATATATTTTTATTTTTTCTCGACTTCTTTCTGTTTTTTTTTTTAATTTTTTTTTTATTTTTTCTTGACTTCTTTCTGTACTTTTTTTTATTTTTACTTAACTTCTTTCTTGACTTTTTTAGCATTTCTCTTGACTTTTTTCTTTATTCTTTTCTGATTTTTTTCTTCAAGCGCACAATGCGCATCGTTGGACCACCCTGGCTGTCTTGTCAATTTACTTGATTGGTATGCAATAAATTTTTACCATAAATGTGCAATTCACAGAACGTGTAAGCGGCAATTAACACGCATGCAAAAAATAAATAACACAACAGGCAATGTGTGCAGCTCGAGTTCGACACGCACTCGAAATGCAAATGGCCATGCAAATATTATCTAGAAGCGAATTGAAAGGAGGATTTGAGGCGCGCGTAGTAATAAATTCATAAAACTGCATAATTCTAATGGACAATTGAGTTGAAACTGTGTGGGTGGTATTAGGAAGTAGAAATGGTATTGTTTAGATTATGTGAAGAAGATTGAGTTGGAGTTGAAGCCGCACTTAAAGAAGTCTAGTTTGTTATTTCATTGCGTAGTCCAGACTTCATATATCTCCAAGAAACTAAGACCCTTTCATTTATTTTCAGAGTGCAACAATTTGACCAATTCGAGGGCATGTTGTTGAGTTTAGAATTCAGTGTCAGCAGTTCTGGAAAACAAGAATGTTATATGTTATATATTGGGTGTACAAGTAGAAAACCGCCGTTTTTTTCATAATTTGAGGCTTTATTGCGTATAGCAAGGGAAATGGGTTGCTGAGTCACACCCAAAGAATCCGCGAGTTCTTGTTGCGTCTGACAAGAATCTTCATCCAACAGAGTCTCCAAAGCTGCATCTTCAAACTTTTTCACGGGACCCGGCCGATCCTTGTCTTTCACGTCATAATCACCATTTTTGAATTTCACGAACCATTCTCGACACGTTCCTTCACTGATACACGACTCACTATAAGTTGCTACAATCATTCGACGCGCTTCAGCTGCAGATTTTTTCGAATGAAACGCGAAAAGCAAAATCTCCCACAAATGACGCTTATTCGGTTCAAATTTCGATATCTTCACGCACCAACAAAAAAATGGACAATAAGAATAAACAATCGAGATGATGTGGAGTTGTTAACCGATATCTTAGCTTGCCATGTGATGTTTCTGATCGGAATTCTCTCACCGATTTCCAAAGGTGGCACCACCCAGTGGAAAACGGCGGTTTTCTACTTGTACACTTGATAAAAGAAGGAGTATAGTCATTTTATGAGTAAAGACTCAGTTGATGAGCATAGCGATGAACTCGCTATGATTACCCCACAGTGATCCCAGTGATAAGAGAAAAGATGAGCCCAGTAATGAGTAAAGTGATGAGTTCAATGATGTGCCCAGTGATGTGATCAGTCATTCTCCAAGCCAAATGATCAGCTAATTTGTGATCCCAGTGATAAGTTCGCTGATAAGATAAAAGATGAGTCCAGTAAAGACTCCAGTAGTGCCCTAATGTTAATCTCAGTGATCACCCAAGAAATGTGATCAGTGATCGTCAAATGTTGAACCAAATGATCACCCAAGTGGTGAGCCAAGTGATAAGCTCACTGATAAGATAAAAGATGAGTCCAATGATGGCTCCAGAAGTGCCCTAATAGTAATGTCAGTGTTCACCCAAGTGATGTGATCAGTGATCGTCCAATGTTGAACCAAGTGATCACCCAAGTGGGGAGCCAAGTGATAAGCTCGCTGATTAGATAAAAGATGAGTCCACTAAGGACTCCAGTAGTACCCTAATGTAAATCTTAGATATCACCTAAGTGATGTGCCCAGTCATGGGATCACTCATAGTCCAATGTTGAGCCCAGTGATCACCTAAGTGATGAGCATAGTGATGTGATTAGTGATGGTCCAAAATTGAGCCAAATGCTCACCCAAGTGATGAGCCCAGTGATGTGATCACTGATCCCAGTGATCATTTAAGTGATGAGCCCAATGATAAGCTCGCTAATAAGATAAAAGATGAGTCCAGTAAAGACTCCAGTAGTGTCCTAATGTTAATCTCAGTGATCACCCAAGTGATGTGATCAGTGATGTGATCACTAATGGTCCATTGTTGAGCCAAGTGATCACCTAAGTGTGGAGCCCAGTGATAAACTCGCTGATAAGATAAAAGATGAGTCTAGTAATGACTCCAGTCGTGTCCTAATGCTGATCTTAGTGATCACTCAAGTGATGTGCCGAGTGATGTGATCAGTGATCGTCCAATGTTGAACCAAGTGATCACCCAAGTGGTGAGCTCAGCGATAATCTCGCTGATAATATAAAGGATGAGTCCACTAAGGATTCCAGTAGTGGTCTAATGTTAACCTTAGTCATCACCCAACTGATGTGCCCAGTGATGTGATTACTGATTGTCCGATGCTAAGCCAAGTGATCACCCAAGTGGTGATCCCAGTGGTGTTATTAGTGATGGCCCAAAATTGAGTCAAATGATCACCCAAGTGATGATCCCAGTGATAAGCTCACTAAAAAGATAAAAGATGGCTCAGTGATATCAAACAGTGATTGAACCCAGTGAAACATTTTACTGGCTGCCAATAAGGTAAGTAATATCTAACTGCTTAGTAATGAACTGCCTCACTATCAATGAGGTTTTTTAATTAAACCTCGATATAATTTTTTTGAGGGGACTATGTACTCAATCTAAAGTCATTTTGTTAATATTAACATTAAGTTTCTTTTAAATAGAAAACTTTTTGAAGTGCTTTTCTTTTTGTAAATGAAACTTAAAGAGAAAAACTTAACTTGAAGGGGAAGAACTATGTTTATGAGCCTTCGGAGAACACACTGGTGACCCATACTTCTATCAGGTGTACAACTTTGCTTCCGCCGTTTTCCGATAGGTGGCTGTACCGGCTGAGGCTGGTTGAAATGCATAGATGGTAATGCCTTTAAAGTGAGTGTGGACAGTGCCTAACGAATTGTCATCGCCGTTTCAGTGACAGTTGTTCTTGTTTTCGTATTATTCACGCTCGAAAATGTCCGTTTATGGGCCCAATTCTCGCCATTTGCGGGAAGTTTTACTTTTCTGTTACAATTCGAAAAAAAATGCAGCTGAAGCGCATCGAATGCTCTCAGAAACTTACGGTGATGCTGCTCTGAGTGAAAGAACGTGTCGGGAGTGGTTTCAACGTTTTAAAACAGCGGCCACAATATCAAGAGCGACATGACAAAGTCATCCTCCAACACGACAATGCTCGGCCTCACGTCGCAAAAGTGGTCAAAAATTACCTGGAAACGCTGAAATGGGAAGTCTTGCCCCACCCGCCGTATTCCCCAGATGTCGCCCCTTCTGACTTCCACCTATTCCGTTCGATAGCACACGGCCTGGCAGATCAACATTTTCAATCCTTCGAAGAATTGGAAAAATGGATTGCTTCATGGATAGCGTCAAAAGAGGACTCCTTTTTTCGAGCCGGGATCCGCAAATTGCCGGAAAGATGGGAGAAAGTTGTCGCTAGCGACGGACAATACTTTGAATAATACATCTGTAAGCACTTTTTCGCAATAAAGCTATTAATTTTGGAAAAAAACGGCGGAAGCAAAGTTGTACACCTGATACTTTAAGCAACAATACATGGTCCACATCCTGTTTTCCCTCAAAACATTTTAAATAACAAATAATTAAATAATTAAATAATATATATAAATTATTAAAACAATGTTCAAAGTACGATATAGAATTTTTTGTGTGTCAAATTCAGCAATAGTTGTGGAATTATAGGCAGTTAAAAGTGAAAAGGATTTAACTGACCAAAGTGTTCAGGATGATTGAAAAAATAATTGTATATCTCCGAAGGTTAATCAAACAAAAACATCTATCATGCATCTGAGGGTTAAACGAATCTCTTCCTGTGCTGAGCCATTCATCTTACAATTTGCCTTCGCCTTGTTCGTTCGTTGTCTTCTTACCACAAATAGCAGTTTCCATACAAATAGAAAATCAACCGCAAAGCATTTAGCAAACCAAACCGCAAAATAACAAGCAACAACAATACCAACAGCACCAACAACATGCATTACAAAAACAATAACAAAAATACAAAATAGCATAGCACGCCAGGCAAGAAATTCCGTCAACATGCGTATTTGCATGTCTGAACAAATAACGACATGGAAATCTTATCACGAATTCAATGCCTTTAACAAATTTGCAATACACACAACAAAAACAGCAACAACAACTGCAACTGCATGCACAAATCTTGTTAAAGTACCAATACCAAAAATAGTAGTCGAACTATACGAAAATCAAATAAAAAGTCTACAAGCCACGCAGCAGCCGTTGGCCACCAAAATCTGACTTAGAAGGGCTTAGAGGCAAAACTAAAAAAAAAAATAAAAAAAAAAACGTTATAAATAAAAAGAAAATTATAAAAGCAAATAGAAACCAGCAACAAATTGTGTCTGAAAATGGCACGCAACACGCAGCAGCCACAACAACAGCGCCAACGGCAGCAACAAATGTAGACATTAGAATCGCGCAGACCGCGCCAGGTCGCCACGGCTGGCTGGCGGCTGTGTGGCGGTGCAACACGCAATTGCTAAATTTGCAGGCACGCAAAAAGGGTTCGCGCGGGTTGCGGTGTCGTCCGAAAGCCAACAGTGAGCGGGTACTTAAATGTTTTGCCGATAAAACACGGCATTAGCACGACCGCATAACAAAACTAAACAACAAAATCGAACAAGAGAAATTGCATCAAACATTGCCGAGGCAAAAGAATTTCTGTTGAAAAAATAGAAGAAAAATAGAAATAAAGCCGCCTTAGAACGTTGGCAGTGGGTTGCGCGACGAGTGCCAAATGCACGCATCGTTGTCTGCTTCCTTGTCGAATCGACCTTAGCTTCAAATGCTACAACGTCACAAACATGCAATTGGCAATGTTACTGCTGCTGCTGCGTGCCCAACGCTGGCCAGGAGGTGTGCGTGCTGCAGTCGAATGAGGTGAAACGGCGGCGGTGCTGGTGGCGGCATTAGAGATGGCAAGTGTTGGCTTGTTTAGCTTTTAGCTTAGATATGTAAATGTTACTAATTGGCTAAGTGTAAATATTGTGTGTGACAAAGGTTGACTTGGTTGCAGTGTGAGTTTGTTGCTTAAGTCTTTCGTTGATGAATAATTAAAGAAATATGAGAGACAAAGGTTAAATTGGTTGCAATGTGAGTTTGTTGCTTAAGTCTTTCGTTGATGAATAATTAAAGAAATATAAGAAACAAAGGTTGACTTAATTGCAGTGTGAGTTTGTTACTTAAGTCTTTCGTTGATGAGTAACGTAAGGAATATGGAAGACAATTTGAATGCAGGAATTTTAGTATATTTACCATTGATTGCGAACCTTATTTTTAGAATACTTAAAACGAAATTTTGAGGTTTTGGCTCTATCTAAAATAATTATCTTTCCTGAGAAGAATGTTTCTAACAAATCAGTCAGATTTTTCTTTTTTTAATATTTTTGGGTAATTTTTTGTTTGTGATATACTACAACAAGAGCACACAAAATACATTAAAAAAATTACATAATTATATAAAGTTCGAAGAAATACATTGATTCGAATGAACGGTGAAATGGAGTAGTTATCGAACAGAATGTAGCAAAATAAAATCGGTGCAAAATTAAAAATAAAATATGAAAAAAATACATTTAAATAAACTCAACCTAAATAAACTTAGTATTCATCCATAAGAACTTCGTACAAGGTTAGGCTTAGGTAAGATTTATAAAAGTGTGTGTGTGTGTTTGTGTAGTTTACACTGCAATCTCTTAGATCTACCATATTTTGATCCCTTTATGGCTTCCGCGACAAGGCCGATCTCTTCTATGGATTTTTGCAGACCGATACCTGCCGTTCTTTTCCTCTTTGTCAACAGATTCGTGTTGAATCTCTCGGTTTTTGTCTAAAGGTGCTCTTCTTGTTATTCTCTTCTATAGGGTGTTTTTTTTAGAGGTTTGTTTTTCGAATAGAGATAAAACTGGCATTTTGTGGTCAAATCTGGCAACTCTAATGTCATTTATGTTCAATTTGGTTTGCCATTTCATCATGAACAGGTTGACAAAAGAACAACGCTTGCAAATCGTGCAAATTTATTTCGAAAATAATGGTTCAGTTCGCGAAGTTTACCGCAAGCTCCGTCCATTTTATAGTCGACATAATCGTCCATCAGAGCAACCATGGGTCGTTTTCGCACTACGTTTACTCTATGTGATAATACGCATCCGCAGAGACGTCGAACAGTGCGCACCGAAGAAACAATTGCCGCTGTAGAGCAAAATGTTGAAGAGGACCCGAATGAATCGATTCGCCACCGTGCACAGCAATTGGAGCTTTGTCCATCAACTTTATGGAAGATTTTGCGCAAAGATCTTGGCTTGCGACCTTACAAGATCCAGCTTGTGCAAGAATTAAAGCCGCGAGACCATGCAATGCGTCGTGATTTTGGTGTATGGGCCGAAAATGAGATTGATCTCGATGCTGATTTTCATCGCAAAATTTTGTTCAGTGATGAGGCTCATTTTTGGTTGAATGGCTACGTCAACAAGCAAAATTGCCGCATTTGGAGTGAAGAGAATCCACATGAGACCCTTGAGACGCCATTACATCCACAAAAACTGAATGTTTGGTGTGCTCTATGGGCTGGTGGAGTCATTGGGCCATACTTCTTCCGAAATAATGCTGGAGAGTCAGTTACCGTTAATGGAGACCGGTATAGAGCCATGATAACCGACTATTTTGTTCCCGAATTGGATGGCATGAATGTGGATGAGTTGTGGTTGCAACAAGACGGCGCTACATGCCACACAGCGCACGTCACAATCGATTTATTGAAGGAAACATTCGATGAGCGCAGAATTTCGCGGAATGGACCTGTCAATTGGCCACCAAGATCGTGTGATTTGACACCATTGGATTATTTTCTTTGGGGATATGTGAAGTCGCTCGTCTACGCCAACAAACCAGAAACGTTAGGGGACTTGGAAGCCAACATTCGTGGCGTTATTGCCGACATACGGCCCCAAATGCTCGAAAAAGTGGTTGAAAATTGGACCTGTAGAATTGGCTTTATTCGAGCCAGCCGCGGCGGCCACATGCCCGAAATCATATTTAAACATTAATGGCATAAAATTATCCTTCCAATAAAGCCAAATTGATGGACATTAAAACGATTTTCTTGTGTTTTATTTCAATTCGAAGTTCTATACCTCTAAAAAAAACACCCTATACTTGTTATCTGTATATTTTGTGTTTTAAAGCTTTGCAGGCTGTGATCAGGTGAAGAGATGTTTCCTCACTCTTTTCACCTGCAGAAGCTACCTAAAGTCAAATCCATATTGAACATGTAACTAGTAACTAAGTCTACAGTGACTACTAAATATGCTTGTCCAAATTCTTAGTTTACTCTTAGCCATGTTAGCATTAAACTGAAGAAGTTTCTTAACGTAATGTAATGATTACGAGTCGATATGAGACCCTTTAGTACTGTAAACTGCAACCTGAATTGGTTTTGGGCTCCTTAGACTAACTGCTGTTTTATGTGCTCAAATATGGAATCAGATCTTTATGTGATATTTCCATCAAATTTTCATCATTGACTCTACTTATGTAGGGGCACATAAACTTTGCACGCTTGTGTGTGCTATACAGCAAGCTGCTACCAAAAAAGTATCCTGTTAATGCAACACAGAATCCTGAGACGCTTTAAGCTCAAAATTGGCTGATTGTGCCCTTTTCGAATCAAATTCAACAAATTTCTTTAAGTAACATAGTCCCTTTTTGTCTTACTTCTAAAATTTTATTATTCACAGAAAGGTCAAACAAAAGGTCACAAAAAGGACAAATATAATTTACTTAAATTTTCAGTAAACATACTCATAATTATCAGCAAACACTATCAACATCCGATTCTCAAGGCTTAACAAATAATCAAAAACCACTAATCAGCATTATGGCAACAATGACAACAGACAGACAACAGACAATCAAAACAATTAGTCAAATGACCAGCGTTCACAACACGACGGTTTCATTTCCAACTTTAGCTCACCGCAAAACCGGCTAGTTTTCACAAATTGCACGTTTTTCTCAAATCACACCAATCATAAGTAAGTATTGTACATAATGAAGATTAGCTAAACTGGTTGGATGTTGGTTAACATTGACATTGGAGCTGGTACGAAGAAACATACAACTCAATGCAATGCCAAAGCGCACAAGAAGAAATTAGCAGTTAATTTAAAAATAATGAGATAACCAAATGAGCCAATACAGTTGCTTTGGTGCCATCTATGGCCGTGATTAGACAGAGAAAATGTGGTGAGCGAAAATTTGTGGTATCATTAGTAAATTAATCAAATCATTGTCAATTACATGACAAACTATAGTTAATGGTGACATTGATAGTAATGTGTTGAATGGTTAAGCAGTTGGTGGATGTGAATTGCAACAAGTTGTATGCAAATAGTCGGTCATGGTCATTGGTAGTTTGTGATTGAACAAATTAGTTGCAGGGAAATTAAGAGGTTGCGAAAATGTATTTTATATGCGGTTTTTTATGCGATTATGATACTTGAAACAATAAAGTGAAATGAGTAGAAATCATTATCACATCATTAGAGAATTCGAATGATTCTAGCATGTAAATTACATTCATTCGGTTGTGTGTTGAGATCAGACTTTGAACTTCGACAGAAAAACAGATAGTTAAAAGATGGATAGACATATCAAATCCACATCAACTGCCTATCACTTGAACATCACTCTTACAACACAACAACATATCTAGTGGTAAATTTTTTCATGTTGCAAGAGTTATGATATCAGAAGTTAATTTGAACGATGATTAGTTACAACTGATCATAATTTGTAATCGATAGAACGACAAAAAGTTGGTAGGTGGATAGAGAGATCAACTTCACATCACCTGCATGTCACTTGAGAGGACATTACAAGACATTGCATCATGTCTTATCGTTAGAAAGATTAATAGTTCGTAGACAGTTAGATAGTTCAACTTCACATCACCTGCGTATCACTTGCACATCACGTTCACATAACATCAATATTTCTAATGGTAATTTCACAGTTATCACATCAAAAGTTTATTTTAACAATGATTACATACATATGATCATGATTTTTAGACCAGAGCTAATTGATAGATACATCACCTGCATGTTACTTGTACATCACATTGACATCATATCACAACATATTACATCATAATATTTGAATTATTGAACAAGACAAAATTCATAGACAGATAATTAAATCAGCATTGAATCACATGCATGTCACCAGCACATCACACTTAGATTTTTTATATGTTGCACGTGTTATTTCACCATCAGATTATCCGAATTGTTGCTGCTCAGATCTGATATTAATTTTTAGTCAATAGAATAAAAGGTAGTTGGTACATAAATCAATTTTGGTAATAAATTATCACATCATCTGGCATCATCTTTGAAGTATGATTACTTAGATTTGCTCAAATTTTGTATTAAGAGAAATTGATCAACAAAAAATAGTTGGTCTTTAACTAAACTCGACATCACTAGCATATCAAGTCAATAGACCAAACGAAAGTTGATAAATACACGAACTTCACATCACCAACATATCACATCACATCACATCACATCATATCAAAAATATTTGCTAATGTTATCTGTGTTAATATGAGCACAAAATTATGAAATAAAAACACATCACACTCATATCACTCGCACATCACATTCACATCATGCCCACATCGTAGAGGCGAATTATTATAGAGAGAATTATTATAAATTTTTTTATATTAAACTGCTTGGCAGCCAAGAGCCCAAAACAACAAAAAAAACTTAAGCACCAAACTTAAATTACAATTGATTGAATAATAATTGGTAAACAAATGTACTCTACATCACCAGCATATCATATCAAATCAGATAATATCACTTCACTTTATTTACATCACATCACATCGCATCACATCACTTCAAATCACATGTTACTAGTGTTGATATGAGCACAAAATTATGACACAACTAAAACACATCACATCCATATCACTCGCACATCACATCCTCATCATCCGCACATCACACTCACATCACATACCCACTTCTCATACAATATTTCACATGTTGCAAGTGTTAATATGCAAAAATTAAGAACACACTTACCAAAACATTGCATATCACTTTACCGCCAAAAGCCCAAAAGAAACAGAAGACTTAAGCCACAAACTCAAATTACAAGTTTGCCTAATTTTTGAACAGCAAATGCGCACACTAAAAATTTAAAACATAAAATCACACTACACTTCCTTAATTTCAAGCCGTGCATAATTGCGTAAACTACGCAAATTTTAACGCGCCTACCGTCAAACAACAAAATTAATGAATAAGAAAAATGCACAAAAAATATTTGCGTAAACTGCGTGTAGCTTGCGGCAAATTGATGAAATCAAATATTCATAAAAATTGCATAAAAGTTAATGGAAAAGGCCTACGCAAAAAACAAAATAACAAAAGAACAAAAAAAGCCAAAAACAACAACCATAGTAGCCGTAAAACCCAGTCAAAGCAGAACGAAAATAAAAAAAACCTGCAAATTCTGTTACTCAACGAATGTGAGTCGACACAGAGCAGGCGGAAAATATTATTATATAATATTTTGATGACTTTGCGCTGATATGT
The DNA here is from genome assembly GCA_963971225.1 of Melieria omissa. NCBI lineage: Eukaryota > Metazoa > Arthropoda > Insecta > Diptera > Ulidiidae > Melieria > Melieria omissa. The sequence continues at coordinate 75,088,953 of OZ020268.1, read as the reverse complement.
GCCCTTTAGTTTTTGTTTTTGTTGTTGTTGTTCTTGCAGCCAGACAGCAATTTGACTGTTGGTACGTGCGCCGGCGTGCGTGCGTGCGCATGAATTTCGTAACTGAGGAACACTGAAAAGACGCCGCAACGAGCGAACGTGTGCAACTTGCATGTCACATGATTTGGGGAATTTCATAAGAAGTAGAAGAAGAATTTTTCTGTGCACCGAGACGCCAAAGGCCAAGGCGAACCGTGGTGGTCAAAAGGCAAAAGCACGTCTTTCAGCGGCCGCGGCCGAACAATCAATCTGCCCACGAAGCGTGTGTGCGGTGGTGGACAGCTTATTCAGCGGCTGCATTTAATGTGCATTAATGGAATATGACTGCCCGGCGGCCGGCGCGTGATTTGAAACTTTAATGAGCGCTTTGCCATTCTGCGTTTTCCCAAAGCGCCAAAAAACTTGCAGCACTTGAAGTTGTTTTGTTGTTGTTTGTATAAATAAAGCATAAAATAATTTATTAGAAATTAAGGAAGCGCGCATAAAAACCTTACAGAGGCAGTGAAAATATTAAAAAAATGCAAACCATCGCCATAAAAGGTGCAAATGTGCGCGCGTTTGCGCCACAAAGACTCCGGACTTTAATGAGCGCCGTGTGGGGGACATAAAATGCTACCCGAGAAAACTTTAGCGGTGTTGAGGCGTTAGTTCTCACGCGTTGAAGGTGTGGCAGAGTGTGGGGTCGTATTTTCCTTTTGAATGAAGTCTTTAATGGTGATGAAGTTGCTTAAGATAGGAAAAATTACCAACAAAAGATCCCCTAGCTGATGGTGTCTCATCCTGATGGACGCTGTTCGTAACGTCACTTAGAACAGTTCTATTCTAAATGTACTTAACTATAACACGACAGAGCTCATTAAAAAGCAGGTCTTTTTAAGATCAATAAATCAATTATGGTTATCACATCATCTGGTAATTTAAAGTGTTGTTGGTTAGATTGGATCAATAGACCGAAAAATAGTGTGTAGATCAACTCCAATTCACCAGCATATCACGTCTATAGACCGAATAATAGTAAATAAATGAACTTTTCATCACCAGTATATCGCATCAAATCAGAGCAATAGAAACAATAGACTTAAGTGACAAACTCAAATCACAAGTTTAACCGAAAATAAATAAAACAAATGCATGAACTCCATATTACCAGCATATCACATCACACCAAATCACGTCCCATCATATTACATCCATATCACATCAATATTTCACAAAAACATTCGCTCATGTTATTCGAGCACAAAAGTATGAAATCACAAAAAAACATCACATCCATATCACCCGAATATCACGCTCACATCTCATTCACATCGCATGGATAATTGTTTTAAAATTTTTCTCAGGTTAAATTTTAAAAATTAAGGAAATATATTCTAAACCGTCGCATATTGGTTGCTAAAATAGTAAAAGAAACCAAAGACTTTAAGCGACAAACTCAAATCATAAGTTTAAGTTGACCGGGAATAAATAAAAATATATAAATAATCTTCACATCACCAGCATATTAAATCAAATCACATGACATGACATCACGTCACATCACATGCATATCACATCAACTTTTCTCAAAAACATTTGCTCATGTTACTATTGTTGATATGAGCACAAAGTTATGAAATAAGTAAATCATATCACATCCATATCATACGCACATCACATCCATATCACTCGCACATCAAATTCACATCACTTAGCCAGTTATCATAAAATGTTTCTCATGTTGAACACATTTAATAAAATATCGTACTTGGTTGCCAAGAGCACAAGAGAAACTAAAGACTTAAGCGACAAACTCAAAATACGTTGATATGTTGAGCAGATCAACCAAGAAAAGGGTCTCTAGCTAATAGTTTCCTATTCTGACGGGCGCTGAATAGTGGCATTTAAGCCATGGACAGTTCTCTTCTTCATGTACTGAACTATAACTACGGCATTACTAAATAATTGAAAGGTAGACCTTTCGACGATCCAGTAACCCATCAGCATTGATACTCCTAGGGCGCTAGTAATGAGTCCCATACTTAGAAAATTTTCTTCGATGGTGCTTCTATGGTTTAATTTGGATCCTGAAGTTCTACATGAGCGCCCACTCTCATATTGCCAGACGAAGATGTGCCTGCTTGACATCCAAACGACACACACACACACACATAAACGGCTTACAAATAGTTTTCTGACATTGCTATAAATCAAGTGTAATAATAATCAAACAATCAAAAAGCCCTCAAAGCAATGTGCTAACCAATGCAAATACATCAAAGTGCAACAAAACCCATAAAATTCCAATGCAACAACAACAACAACCAATGCAAGTGCGTAAGCTAAAAAGTGCGTATGAAGATTTTTACACTTGAAAAAATTGTATATATTGTCCAAAAATATATGTAAAAAATAGAAAAATATTTCTGATTTGACTTCGGCTGTTCTGCGCCTTAGAATGTTATCGAAAGGTTGGTTACTTTTCTTGTCCACATGAATTTAAAATTTAAATTTGTACACTTGAACAAATTGTGATTTTGTATTGACATAAGCCATTCTGTGCCTTAGAATGAATTTGTTGAAATTATTCAGAAATAAAAAATAAAAAAAATGTATTTGAATTTATTTCAAAATAATAAATAAAAGAAAAATATTTAAATTTGAGTTTATTTCGAAATGATAAATAAAAGAGAAAGGCTTAAATTTGAATTTATTTAGAATTATTAAAAAATAAAAAGGTTAAAATTTGAATTTATTTAGAAATAATAAATGAAAGAAGAATGTTTATATTTGAATTTGTCTTGAAATAAAAGAAAAAGGTTTAGATTTGAATTTATTTAGAAAAAAAAATTGTTGAAACAATTTTAATTTATTTAGAAATAATAAACAAAAGAATAATTTTATTAAAAGTTATCTTTTGTATCAATAATTTTTTTTTCTGTATCAATAATAAAAACACTGTAAAATAGTTTTGGGGTTTTGAATGTAAAATTGAAACTAATTTTTTCGGTGGTGTATCAGAAAGATTTTACCGTAGTTAAAGTTGACAGTGATTCCTGTAACTAAACTGTTTTAAACTACAATACTAATGCCAATCCAACCCCTTTGTAACTTTCATATCAAATCACGTTACAAAAAATCAAAAACAAATTTTTGAAATTTATTTCAAATGTGTAATGCGTTTTTGTCTAAACATACCTGATTGCAATGCGCTTCCACTTCTTAAATGACGTCACACTTCAAAGACCAACGAAAGCATTGCCACTCGTTCTTCTCAGTGTGCGCATTAGTACCTTCGATATAGTGGACAGCTGTGATACTTTGTAGTCCTCTTCCCCTCCTCTCACATACCATCCAACTATCACTCTTCACTGCATTGACTGCTGCTGCAATGCGTTTTTGTGATTTCACGCACCACATAAATTTTGCATCGTTCAACTTTTATCGCCACGCCAACTGTGCGCGCGCGCTCTGTTCCACTCACGCCGATATTGACTTTTCCGCCGCTTGTGGCATTATTTTTCATCAAGTTTAAGTTTTTATTGTAAGGAATTTCCAAGCGATTCGCCACATTGTTGGCCAATTGGCGGCCCATCAGCCAACCAACCAACCAACCAACCAGCCAACCATCCGACCAGCATCAACACTAAGTATTTCTCATATGTGTTGTTGTTGTAGTTGTTGCTGACATTATGCTGTATGTTCGTCGGTATCAATTGCGCCTGTCGTGTTATTAATGTCAAGTGCATTTTAAAGTGTTTGCAACATTTTCCAATCAAAAACACATAAAACTTATTACATTGTCTGTCTGTCTATCTGTTTGTCTGTGCAAAATATTGCCAGTTGTCTGTGTTGTTGGTTGTTCTCTGTTGTTTGGCTACGCACTTTGTTGCCGGCAACGCAGTTTCGGTGCAGTAATCAAGCTGGCAAATAGACAAAACGACAGACGGACAGATAGACAGCCAGACAGCTGCAAGTAGCCCCAACCGACCGACATGCAACATGAGGTGCTGACAGAATGCGGCACATAGTATATTTGTACAACAAAAACAAAACAACAACAACAATCATACATTTCATACGCCTAGTGTTGCATGACGCTGACATTGTTGCACTCATCTTTATGAATGTGTGTGTGTTTGTATTTGCTGCTCCTCTGCCACTATTAAACTTCACTAAAAGAATTAAGTGCGAAAAATGGATGCTTTGTTTTGCATTGGAACCTTGGCTGGCCGGCAGCGCTTTGCTGCCAAGTCATGCTGTGCTGTGCAACGGCCGCCAATGACATTAAGCATCATCAGTTGAATTGTTGGCATTCGTAGGTTGGTTGAGTACTTGAAAAAGTCTAAAAATAATATATTCACTTTAAGACTTAAACTGCGCAGCAACAACAATTCTTGTGATGAAGCAAATTTTAAGCAATGTAAAGTCATTTTAGTTGGTTTGGGAAAATCAGTTTCTTTAAGGTAAAATTGCAATAAGAAATTAAAATTCAAACTAACTTAGAAAACGAATGAAAAGTCAAACTCAATATTGAAAAAAGTTATAGGCGATAAAATACTAAAATATCAGAAAAAATTCATAAAAAAACAAACCAAAAACAACATAAAAACTATTCCAAGAACATCGAACAGCTGCTGTGATGAAGCAAATTTTAAGCAAAAGTAATTTTAGTTTTTTTTTGGATAAAATCAGTTTTTTTTAAGGCAAAAATGCAAAAAAAAATTAAAATTCCAACTAACTTAGAAAATGCCAGAAAATTGAAACTAACTATTGAACAAATTTTTAGAAAAAAAGACTACCACAAAAAGCAGAAAAAATCATAGAAGCAACAGACCAAAAACAATAGAAAAACTATTCCCAGAACATCGAACAACTGCTGTGATGAAGCAAATTTTAAGCAAAAGTAATTTTATGTTTTTTGGAAAAATTTTAAATTTTTTTAAATTTGTTTAAATTCCAACTAACTTAGAAAATTAAAAAAGTCAAACTCACTATTGAAAAATTTTTTAGAAAAAAAAGTCCAAAAACAGCAGAAAAATTCATAGAAAAAGCAAACCAAAAACAACAGAAAAACTATTCTAAAAACCTTCGAACAACTGCTGTGATGAAGCAAATTCTAAGCAAAAGAAATTTTAGTTGTTTTGGAAAAATTTAAAATTTTTGTTAATTTTAATGTTTTTAAATTCGAACTAACTTAGAAAATGAAAAAAATCAAACTCACTATTGAAACAATTTTTAGAAAAAAACAATACTAAAACAGCAGAAAAAATTCATAGAAACAACAAACCAAAAACAACAGAAAAACTATTCCAAGAACATCGAACAACTGAAACAATTTTTAGAAAAAAAATACAAAAACAGCACAAAAAATTCATAGAAAAAACAAACCAAAAACAACAGAAACTATTCCAAAAACTTTGTTGCTTTCCACTAATCTCCCATGGCCACTTAGCAATTGAATTAATTTCAATAGTAAATACGCTCATGGCATTTTTATGATGCACAGACGACTTCTTCAACTTGCGCATACATAACACATGGACACATGCACAGACACAATACGTTTGTATGGCTACGTGTGCACAACGATTCAACGCAATTGAATTGCAATGCAATGGTCGATTGTGAGCTGCTGGCAGTTGCCGGCTGACTGCCGATTTTTCTGCCATACACCATAAAATTTTGCTTTTGGCATAAATATGCGCCATTGTAAGCAATGTATGCGCCCGCTACTCAACTGTTGGTTACTTGTTTGTTCTTGTTGTTGTTGTTGTAACTATAGCGCTTTTAGCTTCCATTTTTCTAATTTTCCACCATGTCGAGGCCACAAGAGGGCAGCCGGCAAGCAGCCACGGTCAGACTACTGTCCAATTGCATAAACTCACTCACACACACACACACACACATACAAACGTACCTACCGAGATCAACTTGCATGTGTTAAAATTGCTTGGGCGCAGCGGCAACAAGGAAATGGAAATTTTTTTCTTTATGACTTCATTGGTAAAAGTTTACAACTTTATAGGAGGCATATCTCATTTCGGGCTAAAAATCGCTGAGGCCATGCAATGTGTGCGGCTGGTCTGTCTGACTATTTGTCTGCAAGTTTGTCTATTCGTATGTCGGTTTGTCTGTATGTAAGTTTGTCTGTTTGCAAGTTTGTTTGTTTGTAAGTTTGTTTGTTTGCAAGTTTGGTTGTCTGTAAGTTTGTTTGTTAGTTTGTCTGTCTGTTAGTTTGTCTGTTTGTTTGCCTGTTTGTAAGTTTATATTGTCTCTTTGTATTGTTGTCCATCTGTGCGTTGGTACATTTGGCTTGTTTGTCTCTTTGTACATTGGTACATTTGGTTAGTTTGTCTGTATGTTGCATTGTCGGTTTATTTGCTCGATGCGCTTCTACGCCTTTACGTGTGTTTTTTGTCCGTCTCGCTGTTGTTATTGTTTGAACATTTGCACTTTTGGGCTGTTTGCAATTGTTGTCAACGTAATTGTTGTTGTTTTTCGTTGTCATGGATTTTATCATTTGTTGTTGTTGTTATTGTAGTTATAGTTTTTGCTTTTATACTTGTTGTGATGCATACTTTATTAATATCTTTTTTCGATTTAGGCGGCCGCTGCTTGTTTGTAGATTTGCGTTATTAGAAGCTTTTAGCAGCATTTGGATATTTTTAATGAAATATATTTATAATATATATAAATATACAGTGATCCATGGTTCCATGTCCATTCAATATACTTATTGGTCAATACATTGGTTGGCATATTATTCACGATTCTTACTAGATTCGATGTCCAAAATTATTACAAGATTCTATGCTTCTTAACTTTATGCCATGAATCGCCGTACTCCAACTGTGAAGAACATGTTGCTGCTCACTTATGGTAGTATTTCAATCTAACCGTGTTTAGGTTGCTTGATTCCCTTAGCTAGTTTGGGCTCTAGAATGGATCTCAATTGAACTTTGATCCGATGTACGTATTGCAGATGGCTTTGTTAGGTCAGTGAACTGTGTCACGAAAATCAGATACAGAGGCAGATCTTTCTATGTTGTGAGCCCCTTTTTATATTTTTTGGAGCTAGCCTTCTTAATAAAGAAGAGCAGAACTAAAAGTCATCTATTGGCAGTGCATTTGTTATAGTTCTGAGCCGCATTGTTGTTATACAATTCTTCTTCTTGACTTCTTGACTGGCACGACAGCCCGTTTACGAGACTAAGGCCCAGCTACCCGCAACCAACCGTGTTGTGCGTGCGAATGTTTTTACAAGGTTGGAAGGGACCTACAGTTTTATGCCGATTCCGAACGGCGAGTTGGGAGCTTTTTCATAGGCAATTTTACTCTCAGAGGTTTGCCATTTCCTGCTGAGAGGACAGCCGCCGAAAGAAAAATTGTTGTTTTTTCTTTTTTTTTTCGGTGTTAACGCAACGGAGTATTGAACTCGCGAAGTCTTGACTCGCGGCCCAACGCACTAGCCAGCTGAGCTACGGCGGCTGTTATACAATTCTAGTTACTTTAAATTGCTGGTATTTTTAATGTTTCATGCATTTTTATTTTGTTGTTATTGTGACTATTTTTACTGTAGTTGTTATTGTTTTAGTCTTTTTTGTTGTTTTCCCATCTGTGTCTGCAGTCTGCTTAACATTTTTGACATATTGGTTTGGGCGTTTACGCGTTGCCTCCTCGGTTGCTTCCCATGAATTCTCACCACATTTGCCATTCGCCAGCTCCCCTTTCCTCCTTTCTCTCTCTCCCAACCTTCTTCATTTTCCCAATGCCCAGTATGTAATTTTATTTTATTTATTTATTTTTTCATAACTGCCAGACTTGAGAACAACGTCTTGACTGCACTTCGGTCTGCTCCTCGCAGACAGCAACGCCAAAATGTTGTTGCCATTTGCTGTGCAATTGTTGCGCCTTTCTGTGCTGTCAATGGCATTGCTGTTGTATCTGTAGTTGTGTTGTTGTGCGTATTTGAATTGCAAATGCCTATTATGACTTGTGAAATTATGATTTCTACCATCTTCTCCCTCCTACGCCCACTTGGTTCGTTCTCTCTTAGTCAAATCAAAATTTACATTGCTTTTGTTATTTGCTTGGTTGTTGTAGGCATTTTCTGGCCATTGTTGTTGTTATTTTTGTTGGCATTGTGCTTATGACAGCCATCATAATTGTTGTTGCCATATTCCATATACCAACGAACGCTTCGAAATGCATAATGCATGCCGCCAAGTTGCCAACTGCAGCAACGTCTGGCTAAGTGAGCGCCACAAAGACTGCCAGACATACACTTACACTGTGTTGCTGATAACAGCGCGTCATTTCTTTTCTAGATCTGAATGTACGTTCGTGTTTTTTTGCGGCATTCAAAGTAAACAACCGCACAGCTTCTACTCTTTTGCATGGCTACTTTTTCATCATTTGCCGCTGTGTCATTGCATATATTTTGTACTTTTTATTGCGTTGGCAGTGAGGGCGCAGTGAGTTGCTCACCCAGGCCCAGTAGGTCGTCACACGGTGGGCATCACGTGGTCAGAAGTGATTGCAGATTCCATTTTGGTGAGGCACTTTTGGTATTTTTCCATCATAACTGAAGGCAATTGACGAATTTTGTTTATTGGTGGAGAAGGTGCAGTGAGTTCCGGCCCCAGGAGCATTGGTCATCATACGATGGGCATCATTTGGTCATAAATGATTACAAATTCTATTTTGCTGAGGAACTATTGGCTCGTTAAAAATTTTTACCAAATCATACTTCTGTATTATTTTAGTTATTTATTGGTTACCTTTCTTTGCACATTTGTGCATCAAACCACTTGCAAACTTTTGTCTAAACTTTGAGGCTGCATTCTAAAATTTTGATCAATTTTTATTTTTTTTTAATTTTAATTTTTTGATATTCTTTAATTTTTTTATTTTCTATATTTTTCTTACATTTCTTTTTTTATATTTTAATATTTTTTTCGTTATCTTTTAACCGCAAATGCACAAGTTTTCTGAAAATGCACGTTTGCACATTTTACGACCTTTATCTGCGGTCAGTGTGCGCTTTTTAGTGCTCAAAGTTCTACAAACTGCTCGAACAAAGATTCTGCACATTCTACGTTCTACAAAAAATATATATAAATGCATACACCCATTAAATGTTATGACTTGTCTGTGCCCTTTTGTGGTTTACAGTGTCCATTATGTGCATTTTTGTGCAGTGAATGCGCTTCAAAAGCATAAACATACATAACTATGCAGTCAAAAGCTATTCAAAGAAACACCGTACGCCATTTAACTGCTGCACAATTTGTTCAAAATTGCATTTGTCTGAATTTTTATATATTTTCTAGAATTTTTTTGCACATCTCAAATACAACAAATGATAAATTTTAACTGTGTTTGAGTAAAAAGTGCACACCTACGAAGACAAAAGACTTAAGGCACAAACTTGATATCTGGCTGGTTGCACATGACACTTGTGCTTGGTTGCTTTTCATTTTTATGCCAACGAATTTTTGTAGCATCGTTGTAACAACAACAATAACAACAATGTAAACATATCAATGACCTGTAAGGGAATTGCGCTGACTTTAGCCTTGACGCAATTAATCAACTGTGCCGCTGCTGTTTGTTGTTGAGATGGACGATTAGGCCAAAAGTAGCTGCTTTATTGTTTGCGCTTCTTCATTTGTCATTTGTTGTGTTGTGGTTATAACTACTTCAGCATTGCTATAGTCAGTCTAACTAAAATTAATGGTACAACATTTTAAACGTCTCGTGGTTTGGCGCTGTGTCACATTAATGTCGCAATTGTGATCATTTGTCACAAAACAATTGAATGAATAATTACAGAATTTTTTAAAACCTTTCTAAATATTCATAAAATGATTAATATCAGTTAAAATATATTTGAAATTTTATAAAATTATAATGAAAAATGTCTTAAGATTGTAAAGTATTTTTAATATAAGCAAATTATAACAAAAAAATATTGTGTAACCACCGTTTGCCACTTGGCAATTACGCCCAACGGCAACACCAATTTTCTTTGTTGTTATTTCCGAATTCCTGCGCCACATTGCAGACAAGAATACAACTGTTGTTACCTTAGCCAATTGGCAACATTGCACAAGAAGCAAACAAAAAATAGAACAAAAACAATGCCTGCAAGTTAGAGGCTTCACTGCAGGCACCAAGCACGAGTGCGTGCATGCGTGCAATGTCCGTAACACAAAACGCATAATCAACGTGCCGCAGACTATGCGTTGAAATTAAACTCAGCTGCGCAGCTAACGAATTTTTCGCTACAGTAGCGGCATAAAAAAACAACTCGCCGCACGATTCGCCCATACAAAGCCACATCAAAAACGCAGACAATAGCCGCTGGGGTCAGACGCAGTCGCTTCTGGCACTTGAAAAGCATGCAGGCAACATTTGTTAGATGCAAAAACGCAAAAATTGCGATAGGCGATTTTTGACTTCTAGCTTCTGGCTGTCGGGCGGCTCGCTCGCTGGCGTTTTTGTTTTATTTGTGTTGGCCTTTGAGTTGGTTAGGTAATAGAAGCGGTCAGAGTAGGAATTGTTTGCGCTGTACATGCAGCAAATTACCAGCGTTTGTTGCCTTCCGCACTTTTGCATCTATGGAACTTGCAGCATTGGCTGCTGTCTTGAGGTGCTGTCGTTGCTGAGAGAATGTTGAGCAAATGAAGTAATACTGCTCGTTAGATGTTGCCAAGCTTTGGGCGCGTGTTGTGCGCATCTTAAAATACGCATAGAACAATAAATTTTTAGTTACTTAGAAGCACAGAAGGAACTAAGGCAAAGTTCAACTTTGAAACAGTAGAAGGCAGAATAGATGTGGCAGGGCTTATAGTGCACTGAGACCAGTAGGGAAGCCCAGTGACCAGTTAGAAGCCCAGTAATTTGTCTTCAATTATATTTTCTTAGTCTGAGGAGTTCTTCATCAATTTGTTGATAACAATTTTTGACCAGACATTCAAGTTCCCAGTTCTTTCTTCGAGTCTTGCTGACTGTGTTAAGGTGTACATGTCCAGCTCAGTGAACGCCTCTGATCCCAGAAGAGCCATTACTGTATCCTCTATGTCCCGGAACCCAGAGGATTTTGAGCCAATAATATCTACCCAGTTCATTCAATTTCTCTATGCATTGCAGCACTAAATCTGATGTTATAAAATATAAGATTACTGCCTCAAAACCTGTCTGAAAAAAATTGAAGCCAGTTTATGTGGTTTCATTTATTTTCCTTTTCTCGCTCTCTTTCTTTTGTAAGATCTTAGTATCATCCCAACCTTTCACTCTTTTATACAATTTACATGCTTTCAACTCCTTCATCATGCTTCTTTTTCTTTCAAAAACCACTCCCACCTCTCATGTCTCCTCATCACTCTGACTGCCTATCTGCCGCCTTACAAACATATCAGTCTTTCTGATTTCTCTGCCTTTTAGTTCGTTGCACTGTCTGCGCCGTGCGCATGAAATTGTCAATTTGTTTTACTGCCAAACAAAACCAAAACAACCCACCAACAAAGAAGAAGAAAAAATATTGCAAAAATCAGCACAATGCAAAGTCTCCACTCGCGGCTTTGGGTTCTTCCCGCTATTAGCATGATTGTTGTTTTTGTTGTCTGCATGTAAGTCCAACAGCATTTACAGCATTTGTTTAATTTAATTAAAGTGCCCGCAGCCGTTTGCCTTTTTGTTGTGTTGGTACATTTTATATGTGTGTGTGTGTATGTGTGTTTTTGTCTCCACATTCGTTTCCCCTCGCTTAGCGGCAATGCCGTTGCAACTTTTTGTGCTTCTATGTCAAAGCAAATGTGTTGTGGCTATTTTTAGCGCATCCTCGACAAGAACAAAATAAAACTAAAAACCCATTGCACTGTCCGACCGAGTGGCCAGTCAGCCAACCTTGGCTGACTGCCCGGTTGGGGTTTACGATTTTTTTGTTTTTTTCAAAACATTGCGCGCACATTTGTTGCATTTGCAACAACACCAGCAACAACCATAACGATAACAACAACAATTGCAGCAAAATTCGCGTCTCGTATGTGCTGTGGCTGTTGTCCATACTCCTCCCGCTGTGAATTATGTGTCTACATAAATTACCAACTGCGAAATTAATCATTTTTTTTACACATATTTTGAGCTGCAGAGTCAAGTAAAACATTGAATATGGCAGCGAGCGGGTCGAAGGAGCAAGCATGAAGCATAAAATTGCTATAGTGCACTTTGTTGCAAATATTGTTGCTGTTGTTGTTGTTATTGTTGAGTGTTGTGTGTTGCCAGCGTTTTGGCGCATACTTAAATTTTCTTCTAGTCTGGCATTATATATACTTGAAGATAGCTGGTTTTGTTGTTGTAGCGGGTTAGAGTACCTGTGTTTGTGGTTTATTGCTTTTGTTGTTGTTGTTGAATTTGTGTTGCATGTGATTTATGCAAATGACGGTGGCGCCTCTTAGCATTAGTCATATTTGTACAATGTTCAGAAGAAGAACGGCACCAAGAAGATTAGAGAAATGTAGAAAAAAATTAATAAAAAAAGCATTAAGAAAACAAGGAAAAATATACGAACGTGAAAGATTTCAAGGGTATTATTTTTTTGCTCACTGCCAGCATTTGAACTTATTATAAAATGAAAGGCTTAAGCAACAAACTTCACTTTGGTATTGATTATTATTTATATGTGCTTAAAATAAACAAATTTTGATTAGTGATAATTCCTTTTGTCAGCTTATTGACAAGTTATGAAATTAAAGACTTAAGCAACAAACTTCACTTTAATATTGACTGCTTAGTTGGTCTAAAAAAAACACTTTTCAAGGGTTTTTTCGTTCTACTTATGTTTCCATATTGAAATGAAAGACTTAAGCAACAAACCTTCTTTTAATACTGACTGCTTTTTTTGCTTAAAATAAACAACTTTTCATTGGTTTTGATTCCTTCAACTATTGTCAGCTTACAAACATATTATGAAATAAAAGACTTAAGCAACAAACTTCAATTTGATATTGACTGCTTAATGGATCGAAACAAACTACTTTTCATGGGTGCTATTCCTTTAACTTTTGTCAGCACTTTAACATATTTAAATATAAAAGACTTAAGCAACAAACTTCTCTTTAATATTGACTTCTTTATTTGGCTAAAGCAAATTCTTTTTTCTTGGTAAAGCAGCATTATTGCCAGCATATTGACATATTGCGAAATGAAAGACTTAAGAAACTAAATTTACTTTGATATTGGTTGCTTTATTGACCAAAACAAACTATTTTTATGGATGTTCTTCCTTCGACTCTTGTCAGCGCATTTACATATTTTGAAATAAAAGACTTAAGCAACAAACTTCACTTTAATATTGACTGCTTTATTTGACTAAAACAAACTAGTTTTCTTGGCAATGATTCCTTCAACCATTGTCAGCATATTGACATATTGTGAAAAGAAAGACTTAAGCAACAAACTTTACTTTGATATTGGCTGCATTATTGTCCTCAACAAACCACTTTTAATGGGTATTATTCCTTCAACTATTGCCAGCCTACTGAAATAAAAGACTTAAGCAACAAACCTTCTGTTGATATTTGTTGCTTTATTGGCCCGAACAAACTACTTTTCATGGGTGTCGTTCCTTTAACTTTTGTAAACGAATTAACATATTTTAAAATAAAAGACTTAAGCAACAAACTTCAAGTACAATATTGACTGCATTATTGGCCTTAACAAACCAATTTTCATGGGTTTTAATCATTTAACCATTGTCAGCTTATTGACACATTATGAAACAAAAGACTCAAGCAACAAACCTCACTGCATCACACAAAAAGACGCACAATTGCACACATTAATCAATTCTCAACGAGCTCAACCGCCTGTGCTCGGCACAATTAATGCACGCCCCACACCCGACAATCTGCTGCGCGACTAGACAAAAACAAATAACGCCAGCACGCCTCAACAACAAGAATGCACGCATTATTTGTGCCAAGTCATTTCGCAATGAAATTAAAATTTCTCACACACTCCCGAGCACACACACACACACACACATATACGCATAGCGCGTAAATTGCACAATGCGTCGACAAAATGCAGCCTGCGGTTATTTGCTGATCAAATAAATACAAAAAGTAGGCGTGTCAAATCCAAGAGGAAAAATTAATAAAATCATTTTTTCGCAAACAGCTCACATTGAGTACGCAAGCGACGAGGGTAGATTGTAGAAGAAATAGTACGCGTATGGGGCGTGGCGCGAGCGAATAAGAAGCTGAAGCTGTTCGTATCTCAAGCGACCAGCGGCCTAGTGGTAGAAGCACACAAAGCACGTCCACCCTCTGTTGTCGGCGCACTCGAATATTCTCACATACAGTGCACACGCCGATGTACATTCATACGTACAGATAGGCTTACAGGCTTGCGCGCCCGCCTCATAAAGCATTTTATAATTTAATTTATGTAAAGTAAATGCAAAAATCTCTACGCCTCCATGTGCCAACCGCTGCTCACTGCTCACTGCGGTTCTGTGCAATGCAGCGCAAACGCAAACCTCCCTCCGAGACATCTTTGCAATTGCCTCGGCTGCAGTCACTGCTTTGCCCCCCTCATCAACCAGTAGTGGTGGCTGCCTTGGCCGTGGCCGCACAACAGCACAACACAACGCAGCTTATGCTCTGCTAGCGTATGCACTTTAATTGTGTTGTTGTTGCATTTTATTATTACTCCTTCTTGCCCGCCCCACCCTACTTTGGCGTTATCGATTTTTTCATATGCAACACATTTCAATTTTTCTACTTGAGTTATGGCCCAAGTGGCCCGAGGGCATTTTCCGCGGTTCATTTATCATTTGCGCTAAATTGTATGTGTCATTCCTCGCTCTCGTTCTTGTTCTCTCTCTCTCGCTTGCGTGCTGTGTCTTTATTTTTAGTTCCCCCTATATTTATAACTAAGCTAAAGTAGAACTCTTTGCGTGCAGTTCCCCACATAAATTGGCGCTTTTTATACTCGTAAGCGCTGCGTCTCGAAGGGTCGCCTTCATAAATGTCGCGTCTATTTAAAGTTTAGGAGACATTTGATTAGATAGCACGAACGAGTGTGGTCTGCAACAAAGTGTAGCGGTAATGGGTGCCACAAAACTTGTTGCTTTAATGTTGGGCTGGAGTTGAACATAAGAATTGTTTGCAACAAAAGACTAAAGCGACAAACTTGGCATTTAGGGCGCAGTACCTAAGTGTGAAAGCGGTAGATGAGATGATTAGCATAACAAGGAAATGGGAATACGAAACGAGATGCAAAAGTAGGGTAAATAAAAGCTAAAGTGAAACATAAAAGACAAAGAGAAAAACACACATAAAGGAATGTAAAGAGAACAAGGATAAATATGAAAAACATACAACAAAACAAAAAACAAGAAATAATTAACAAAAAATAAAAAATATAAACATAAAGTACAAAAAGGAAATGAAAGATGGAAAATTATAGCAATGAATAAAAAGGGATAAAAAGAATGAGAAATTATGAGCCAAAACTGATAGAGAAACTTTGAAAGGAAAGGAAACGATTGAATACGAAGGAAACAGTATACAAGTTTGATAGGAAGATATGGGAAAGAATTAGCAGAAAAATAATTTTAAATGGTTAAAAGCGATAGAGATGAGCAGAAAAGTAACAAATAAAAAAGAAATACAAAAGGTTAGAAAGAATAAAGCAATAAAATTATATAGAAAACGGTAAAAAAAATAAAGTGAAAGAAAAGAGCTGGAATGAATACATAAAATAAAATAGAAAAAAATTAAAATAGGAAAAATTTTAGAAAAAATTATAAAATTTTATAAAATAAAAAAAACAAAAAAAGAAAAGATAAGAAAGAATAAAACAAAATAAAAACTGAAAAAATATGGGAAAAACTAGAAGATATAAAAATTGAAAGAAAAGAGCTAGACTGAATATAAAAAATAAAAGAGAGAATATAATAGAAAAAAATAATAGAAATTAAACAAATAAACGAAAAAAAAGGAAAGAGGTTCATAAAATAAGGAAGTACAAAAAAGTAGCAAATGAAAAGAAAACATTAAAGGAATACGAATTAAAAGAACTGGAAATTATGTGAAAAGATATGAAAGAATAGAAAAATAAAAGAGAAGAACGTTTATTATTGACGAAAGAAAAGCAAAAAACGGTATGGAAAGTTAAAGAAATGATAGGGAAACCAGAAAATGGTAAGAAAGGGAACAAGAGAATTAAGCGTACAAATAGAAAGGAAGAAGGAAACTTTATAAAACAAAATGAGGGAACAAATATGAAAGAAATTATGGCAAAAGATATGCAACAATAGGTTAGATTAGGTTGCGGTGGTTGCCTCTGTATGAGATACTAAGGCCTCTTAACGGGCCCGTTGTGATACCACAAATTCCACCCATTTGAAATGTGTATGCAACACTGTTTTTTCCAACATGTGATACAACACACATTTCAAACGGATAGGGAAATGGAGGAAGGGGACCTACAGTTTAACGCCGAATCCGAAACGGCGATTGGCAGTTTTTCTTTCACACTTGGAGGTTTTGCCATTGCCTGCCAAGAGCACACTTGTGCGATCCTTGTAATTCTTAAATGGGTGTTTTTTCTAGCCCAAGCCAGGAATCGAGCCTGGGGCGCTCGGTATGAGAAGACAGCGCGCTACCCGCTGAGCTATCGATGCTGACGTAGCAACAATAGAAATATAAAAGAGAAGCACGTTTATTAGTGATGAAAGAGAAGAAAATTACAGTGTGGAAAGATAAAGAGGATAGAAACAAAAATAAATTATAGTAAAAGAAAAAGGAAAGCACTAAATAACTGAAGAAGAAGAAGGAAACTTCATGAAGCAAAAATGGGGTGACAAAAGTGAAGGAAGGATGAAGAAGGGATAAAGCAACAAGGAAATAGTAAGAAAAGGATAAAGAAAAAGAAAGAAAGAAATGGAAAAAAGGAATGGAACCTAAATGAAACGAAAAGGAGACGACAAATGTGAAGAGAAAGTAACGAAATGATAAGGAAACAAGAAAATGGTGAGAAGAAAAAGGTGGAAATGGAATGGTGAAGAGTAAAAGAAGAAAATGAAATGAGAAGAAGGCAACAAAACTGAAGCTAAAAACAGATGAAGGCAATGCTTCGATATTCGCAAGGATAAGAAAGATTTTGTATGATTCTAAAAAAACTCCCAAAGAAACAAGTCGGCAGGTGTTTTATCTAAAAATATTCTTGCCAAGATTATCACTTGTGATCACAAAATGCTAAATACAATTAATTCCTTCCACACTTTTTGCTATTATTGCAAATAACTTGGCATAGCAAGCAAGCAACAACAACAACAAAAGCAACAACAACAAAGTATAATGCAAAACAGAAAGGAAAAGGGTACTCACAACATAAAATGTCGCTGTCAACTGTCATGTTTATCATTCCCAGCGGCTACTTATGCTGTTGTTACTTGCCGCAACATGCAACAACAACAACAACAATAAAATAAAACAAAACAAACTGCAATAAAACACAATAAAAAAATGTCAGCAATATTTTTTTTTTGCGCAGACCTATAAACATGTCTGCGATTGTGTGTGTGTGTGTGTGTGTGTGTTTGTATGCTTAGGTAAAGTGATATTTGCATTGCTACTGCAGCAGCCGCCACAACACAGCAGCAACAAACAGCAGCCGATGCAAAAGGTGATAATTAATGTGTAAACTGAGATGAACTCAAGCGATTGCAAGAGGCAACAACAAATAACCCAATGCAATAGAGACAGTAAAGAAGACGAAATTGTCAACAGCGGCATTTGAGCGAACGACAACAAATGCTTTGCGCCAGTGTGCGTGTGTGTGTGTGTGAGCGTGTGAGGCGGCGGCAGAGGCGTGTAAGCATGTGCAACGCAAACGGAAGCGCTTGTTTGTACAAATTGCTATGGCAATGAAATCTACAACAACAAATAGCAAAGCTACAAAAAAAAACCATTGCAGAAAAATGCAGACAACGCAAACATTGCATCGCTAAGGCAGATTGCACGCCCCAACGTTGGCTATGGTGGCCACTTGCATACATTTCATATTGATGTTGTTGTTGTTATTGTTGTTGTTTTTGTTACTGCTGCTTGCATTGTGTGGTGTTTGTGCATTGGCTGTGTTCTTCACATAAAGGCGCAACATGTTCTTGTAATTAAAAATTCGCACTTCTTTTGCTGAATGCAGCCGCTGTTGGCCAAGAAGTCAGGAGTATATTTTGTTGTTGTAGAAGTTATATTTTTAAATATTGTCGTTATATTGGCTAGTCATATGTGTGTATGTATGTATTATTGCATTTATTTTGTGACTTCTAGATACAAAGCTGAAGTGTTTCGCTTATTCTGAGTAGCAGAAAAGGACGAGCGGCAATTGTGAAAGTTGTTTTTGTTTTTTACTTCAAGAGTTGAGTTTAGAAGAGTTGGCTTTTCTTCTTACTAAACTAAAGTTTGAGTTTTTATAGAAAACTATGCTCGGCAGGCTCCACTCGCGCGAGAAATGTCGGAGCTAAACGACCTCTCAGATCTCGATGTCGCTCTGCCGAAGAACGAAAAGTAAGATTTCTAATTAAATTACGATTTCTAATGTTATCTTTTAATCAATAAGTCATAATGTACATTTGGCTAACTAAATAAATAAATAAAAATAGTAATAATAAAATAAAATGTGCGCGAGATCGTCGAATCACTTCGTTAAATAGAAAATTGGTTATTGGTTAAAAATTTCCCATATAATTTTTTGTTACATTTTCCCAAAACCCTCCAGTAATGAGTTAAGTCATTTAACTAATTTAAAACTACACTTCAACTTGAATAGTTTTTCTTGCCCATTGCATTTAGGTTTTGCTCACAGCGTAACGTAAAGTTCGAAATTAAATTTCACTTTCCATCGAAATGCACTGTTTACGCCCCAAAGCAACATTAACCGCTGTCGTGCCGCTCCATTGCGTTCGCAAATTACACCGTCATTGTTATTTATTTGCTTTAAAGATTTTCCTTGCAATTTGAACGCTGCACAAGTTGAACGCTTAGAAAAAAATTGCAACATTTCTTGAACCTTTTTAGTGCTTTTCGTTAGGAAATCAGGCAGCTACAGCTGAAAATAGTTTAGTTTTATTACTATTGTGGCACATTGCATTTGCCATCATTGGGCAGAGAGAACCGAGAGATCGAAAGAGTGAGGCAATTTAGCAGCCAGTGCACAGCAGCCAACGATGCATTAAAAAACATACGCGTCATGCTTTCTTTGGTCTGCAGAAAATGTTGTTGAATTTTTTATAGTTTTGTATTTTTGTTATTTTTATTTTTGTATTTATTTATTTTTGTATTTTTTTAGTTTTATTTTTACTTGCAAGAAAATAATTTTTCATAATTTTTTGTTGCACTTTTGCCAACTTCACACACTAATTAAAGCACACACATTAAATGTTGCCCAAAATGTTGCTGGCAACATTGTTGCTTCAATGTTGCGCCTTCGTTAAGTTGGCATAGAGTTGACGGTGCGTGATGCAAGTTGTGGCTCATCAAGCGTGACGCATTTTTCAATTTCTTTAAACGCTATTTTTCTTCTCTTTACACTTTTGTGTTTTATGTTTTTCCATGTTTGAATTTGTTGCGCTGGGCCAGGAAAGTGAAATTGAATCTGTGCAGCTGCTGCAATGAAAGTGAAACGTTTTCCCATTTTCTAGGAATTTTTTCTCAAGGAAGCTGTCAACTGTTGCTGTAAAAAACTTAGAGGAAGTTAAAAGCAAAACTAATTAGATTAAAATATTAATTAGCAAAAAACCGTAGCTAAAAGTTATGTAACTTTAATTAAATTGACTACCAAATGCTAATTTTAGTTTGGCTCATCTAAAAGAAAATACAAATGAAATAAAAACTAAACAAAATAAAAAAAATATAAATAAAAAGAAAAATGATTTAAAAAAACGCAGCCACAGGCCGGCTGCACTGATAAAAATCAGCACAGCACGCCTCATTACGGCCGCGGCGACCAAATCGCACAGCGCTGCGCTGCGCTGCACTTCGCATTCAGCCGATGCTATCGCGCGACCCAAAAGGGCTTTTGTGCCGCTGCCGCACCTCGTCGCTACTGCTTTGAACGCTGCCACTTCCACACTCATATCGGCACTGCCTACTGTCTGCGTCTGCGTCTGCGGCCCGACGGGCTCGGCTGCCGCCGGTAAGTAGTCGCTGGCCCAAGAGGCGACAAAGGGCAAGTTGACTGCCATTGGGCGCGCAATTGGCTGCTGCGGGTCCAAGTGGCCGTGGCAGCGGCAATGGCAGTGGCAATGGTAATGGATAATCTTTGGCAGCGGATCGATGCGATGCGCTAACAAGACGACGCTTGCCAACCAACCATACTAACAACAACAAAAGAAATTACAACAACAATAATAACAATAATAGCAACATTCTAGCAACAACCATAATAATAATAACAAAAACAACAAAAATAATAAAAAAAGTTTGCACCAGCAACAACATTTTACCAAAGGGATTAGTTGCAGTCGCCTGGGTTATTGTTGTTATATTTAGCATTAGTTGTAATAGTTGTTGTTGTTGTTGTTATTATCAACCAACCAGCCAGCCAGTCTGTCGGGCAAGTTTTTTTTTACTTTTAACTACACTTTGACTTTGACTTTTGGCAACCAGTCCAGTCCAACCAAACCAGCCAGAGCGAGGCAACCGTTGAACCAGCATCAACGCAACTTGAATAAGTGGCTGCAACATTTTGCAGTTATCTTGTCAATAAATCTTAGCAACAGTTGCTGTTGTTGTTCTTGTTGTTGTTGCAACAGTTTTTGTTGTACATTTTTATTGTTATTGTTGCCATAGTTGTTGTTGTTGTTGCAATGAATGCGCACTCAGAGCTCGCGCTTCACTGCATCTGATAGTGAAAATTCTTACGCTTTGTTAGTGTTGTTGTTGTTGTAATGCAGCCGCCACTACTACGTTTGCTGCAATTACGACTCTAATACACTTCGGCGACAACAAAAACAATGAAAATAAAAACAACAACAAAATAATAACAACAATACTAACGATAACAACAACATTGTTCGCACCAAATGCAGCCACAGTCAGCGCTCGAAATTGCTGCATTTACTACTATTGTTATTATTATTATTATTGTTGTTGTTGCTATCGCACAATATCGATCAAGTTGTGATCATGTTGCCCAATGTGCAGAATGTTTTTTTGTAATTTTTTCATTCTTTCTATCTTTCTTTAGCCGACGCGCTCGCATCAAGATTATTCACCAAACGAACGAAAGGAAAGTGCTGCTGCCCGCAGCCTGATGGCAAGTGTTGCTCTTAGTTGTTGTTGTTGTTATTGTTATTATTATTACTATTGCAATGGCATTTGTTCCCAATAATATTGTTGTTTTTTGTTTTTGTTTTGTTTGATATTAATGCTAATGTTTATAATGTTGCTCGAATGCTTTCTGAGTGATTTGCTTACAGCCTTCAATCAAAATATGCACTGACAACACAGATTGATGATTGTTTGATGCATTTGTGCATTTCTGGTTTTAGTGGGAAGTATGTAAATATTTCTAGAAACTGTTGTAAGGCTTTTATGATTGAAAACAAAAATAGGTTTGAGGCTTTAAAGAAGGTTTTAAAATGTCTGAAGGTCTGGAAATCTTGAAGATTGATGATTTGATGTATTTGTGGTCTATTGGTTTCACTATAAGACGTGTAAACATTTCTAAAAACTGTTGTTGCTTTAATGATTGAGAACAAGAATAGGTTTGAGGCTTTAAAGAGGTTTTTAAAATTTCTGAAATTGTGGAAAACTTGAAGATTGATGACTATTTCATGTGTTTGTGGCTTACTCGTTTTTGTAGAAGATGTGAAAATATTTCTAAAAACTTTTGTTGCTGTAATGATTGAGTACAAGAATAGGCTTGACGCTTTAAAGAGGTTTTGAAACATTCTGAAATTCTGGAAAATTTAAAGATTGATGACTATTTGATGTATTTGTGCACTACTCGTTCTTGTAGAAGATGTGAAATTATTTCTAAAAACTGTTGTTGCTGTAATGATTGAGTACAAGAATAGGTTTGAGGCTTTAAAGAGGTTTTCAAACTTTCTGAAATTCTGGAAAATTTAACGATTGATGACTATTTGATGTATTTGTAGCATACTCCGTTTAGTAGAAGACGTGAAAATATTTCTAAAAACTGTTGTAGAGCTTTAACAATTGAGAACACAAATAGGTTTGAGGCTCTAAAGAGATTTCTAAAATTTGTAAAACTCCGAAAAACTTGAAGATTGATGACTATTTGATGTATTTGTGGTCTACTGATTTTAGTAGAATAAAAAAGCATAAAAATACTTATCAAAATTTTTTATTTGGATTGGAACAAGAATACTAAAAATTCTTTAAAATTTTACATTGTCAGAAAAACTTTCTAGCACTTTTCTTTTGTATTCGCTTCTTGTAACTCTCAGCTAGTGAAATGCATTACAACCAATGAGGCTATTAGCTTCAAACAAGGCACTACCATCTTAAAGATCTATTTTGATCTAAAGTAAGTTGAATTCCAAAATTGAGTACTGAACTGAACTGAACTGAACTGAATTGACCTCAACTGAGTATTTCCATCATCACTCAGAAGAGGATTTTTTCTAACAAATTCATTTTTTCTTCTTTTTTCTATTTTCATTTAATATAAATTTTAACCAGAATTAAATAAAAATTCAAAGCATATAGTCTCAGGAATTTAACACGAAATAGAAAATAATTTCTGAATTTAAATGCACTCGACTTTGTGATTAAATAGTTTATGCGCTGCACAACTTTGCATTCCAGTCACAATTTCTATGAAGTTTGTCGCTCAAGTCTTTTGTTATGCAATTGTTATCTTTTTTTAATGCTCTTTTTAGGATTTTCTTGTGTTGTATTACGTGGAAATGTTGTCGACGTTGTTGGCCGAATGCAAATTTATGCCCTTAAATTCACACCAGAACGAATAACTGAAAATGATAATTGCGGCTTATGGCGGCGCAAAGCCAACAAAAAAACCACCGCCATGCATAATTTGTGCTACGGTTTTGCTAAAGTCGGGTTGTTATTGTTGTTTTTATTGTTGTTGGTGTATTTGTTGTTATTATTGTTGTTGTCATTGTCGCGCATGCACCCACGTTGTGCACGTGATCGAATGTGCTTTGGCTTCGGTTGGGTGAGATATGGCGGCCGGTTTGCTTGTCCGCTGAGATAATTTCAGGTACTTAGTGGTGCTTTTATTGTTGGTAGTTATTGTTGTTGTTTTTTTATTGTTGTTTTTATTATTGCAGCCGCAAGCTATAATTTTGCGTGAACAATCGCCAGTCCAAAGCCAACAAGGCAAATAAAGCCTCAAAGGGATTTTGTTGTCGCCATGTTTTTGCTTACAAAATTTTATTGTAGTAGTTGTTGTTGCCAGTTTAGTGACTTACGCAGCTGCTGCAAAGAGGCAAACGGCTGCAAAAGGTTCCAGGCTTTTAAGTTATGTGTGCGTGTGTTTGTATGAGTGTGTGCAACACGCCCTTTTGTGCACACTTGCGGGTAATTAATCTCTGACACCGTCACATGTGCAACATGTCGCAGACGCGCACGCGCACAGACTACAACAACAACAATAACATTTGAAGGCTTTTAATTTTCCCAGACTAGATGAAAACAAAAACAAACCACTAAAAGGAGCAAATGTTGCTTGTTTTTTTCATTGTCATTTTGTAACAATTTTTGCATACATGTTGCAAGCAAATGTTGTACATGGCAGCAACGGCACGCACGTCGCTGCATGTTCCTGGTACTATTTTGCATGCCACAGCTGTCACCAGCTGCGGCCAATGCGACACACTGGCCGAACCACAGACCGGGGCGTGTTGGTGCAAAGGATGCGTTGCATGCGGGCAAAGCGAGCAAATATGCAATGCTTACATATGTGTGTGTATGTAAACAACAACAACTATAACACAAACAACCACAACAACAAATGTAACAAAATCAACAAAGCCAATGCAAAATTTTCAATCAATACAAAATGAAAAAAAAGTAATCATCACTTTGTTGTTTACTCACTTGGCCAATGTTTGTATTCACATGCAACATGCATGTTGTCAATATTTACAATTTAAAAAAATATGCTTTTGTGTTTACACATTTTTGCGCAAAGAACTTGCCGCCACTTTGCGGTTGCACAGTAGTTGTTGCGACACTGCGATAGCGTTGTGCGTATTGCATATTAATTGCAACACTGGAAACGACAGTAGCCCACAACTTCTTGGAAACATTGAACATTGTTCAGCGTTGTTGTTGTTGTTGTCGTTTGTTGGCCGTTGTTGGCTGTCAATTGTAGTGTGTCACATTGTTGGATTGACAGTGTTGTCATATGTGACAATCCAGCAAATGAGTAACAGCAAACACAATGAGGAGGAAGAACAAGCAGCAGCAACAGTAGCAGCAAAGCAACGTTTGTGGTTGTTGTTGTGTCTTTGTTGTGTTGTCAGTTGAAAATTGTGCTTTTATTTTCTTTCTTTTTTGTTTTAATTTTGTTGCACTTAATGAGGTTTTTGTTAGCGCAATTTCCGTCTTTGCTTTCATAATAATAAGAAAAACAACAATAAAAACAATAATAACAACAACAGAAACAACCACAAAGTCAGCTGCCATAATTGCAGAAATGAGAAAAATGAGGACATTGAGTTGTCAACCGATTTGGCAGTTGATTAACTGGCAAAGTTGCAACGCTGTCGAACGGTTCAGTGTCTTTGTTTGGGTGTTTTGATTGTGTGGGTGTAGCGATTTCCTGTTTCTTTGATAGAATCAAATAAGGAGACAGCAGTGAATTGAAGAAGAAAAACGAGCATAAGTTCAACAGAGATGACGATTAAAATATTCACTGTTGAATATGAAATTTTTTTGTATATCTGTTCAACAACTGTTTAAAAGGTTTGGAAAACTTTTATGAGTGGGAAAATATATTTTAAAAAATAATACTAAAAAAATATATTAAAAAAAATATTTGAAACCCAAACCTCTGGCCCACTTGGAATGATTTCTTACACATTTTTGATTTCTGAAAATTTTTGAAAACCAGTGGCGGATTCAGAAAAAAATTTCAGTGGGATTCAAAAAGTAATTCTTTCATATTCATAAATGTTTATGTATATTACTTTTAATTTTTATGTAGTTTCAAAGTCGACCCTAACATTTTGGGGAGTTTTAACCCACAAAATCACTGCCTGAATCCGCCACTGGCCCTGACTGACTGATTGACTGACTGATTACTCATTCAAACTGCTAAAGCTACAAACATGAAATTTTAACTATAAATACATTTGGAAAAGTAAACCTCCACCAAGACGAGATTTTCTTAAATTTGGGGTCTAAAGGGGTAAACCATGGGTTAAGGTGTAATATAAAAAAATATTGATTTCAAACATGAAGAAAGTATTTTCAATCACAAATAATTTGAACATAATTGTTAGTCTTTCGAAAATCAAACTTTATTGGGGTCAGCAATGGGTTAAAGTTCGTATACGGGCAGACTTTGAAAAAAATATGAAAATATGGTCCTATTGACATATGGTCCTTTGACACTGTTACTCACTTTTTGACGGGTTAAGATTTTTTTATGAAGAAACATAAATTAATGGATTTTTTACTTCAAACATGATGAAAGCATTTCAAATGAGAAATAATTTGACACATGTTTTGCCTTTTTGAAAAACAAAATTTTTCAAAATTCAATATTTAATGGAGTCAAGAATGGGTTAAGGTCCGTATACGGAAAGACTTTGAAAAAGAAACATAAATCGATGCGCCTGTTGACTTGAACGTTTGTAAAAACTCTTTAGAAACTCTTTAAAATCATTTAACACGTGTTATTCACTTTTTTAAAACAACATCTGACGGGGTCAACGATGGGTTAAAGTTTCTATGGAGAAACATGATTTAATGGGATATTTGACTTCAAACTTAATTACATCACTTCAAATGAGAAATATTTCGACACACACAAAAATTACATATTTTTTTGAAAATCAAAATCTTACGGTGTCAACAATGGGTTAAAAGTTTATATGACGAAGCATAACTCAATGGGTTTTTGACTTCAAACTTAGTAAAATCACTTAAAATGAGAAATAATTTGGGCATGTTTTGCTCTTTATTGAAAATCAAAATCTTATGGGGTCAACTAAAGGTTAAAAGTTTGCATGGAGAAACATTTATTTAGTGGGTTTTTTACTAAATATTATTATGAGGAATTTAACCTCCTGAAATCGAGGCAAAATATAAAAAAATTATATTAAAAATTATAAAAAAAATTATAAAAATTATAAAAAATATTCAAAATTATTTAAAAAATTCTAAAAATTATAAAAAATTTTATAAAAAAATTCAAAAAATGCATTTTTACTAGTGACACCCCTGAGTCTCAACTATTTACTTTAATTACTTATTTCCTCACGTCCATCCAAGTGTCCGGTTTAAGTTTATTACATGCGACAAACTTTCGACGGCACTCATTTTAACTAAATTTTTCGACATTTCACACACTGGTTGGTCTAAACTTTTACAAGAAATGAGTTTTCACGTCTCAGAACTTCGCTCAGTCTGAACTTTTCTACCCAAGAGTCCTGTTGAAGCTTGCTGCATGCGACAAATTTTCAACGGCACTCATATAAACTAAATTTTTCGACAGCAATCACAAGTTTTCAATGAATTTTCTTACACATTTTAAACACTTGTTGGTCTAAGCTTTTACCAGAAATGTGTTTTCAGAACTTCCCTGAGTCTGAACTTTTCCACCCAAATGTCCATTTTAATTTTATTGCATGCGACATATTTTCAACGCCACTCATTCAAACCACATTTTCCCACAGCAAGCAGCAGTTTCCAATGACTTTTCTCACACATTTTGCTCACTGCACTGCATATGAAAATCATTCACTGAGCGCTCGAGCTTCTTCGGCCCACTTCAGTTCTAACAACGAAGCAGCGTTGCGCGACAAATGAAATGAAAAATCCCTGAAATGTACAAATCAAATTGATGAATTGTGCGGCGTTCTCCTGCACAGCAGGAAGCACGCGCACATGTCGGACGCTGCAGTCAAATGATAAATGACCAGCGTTGCGCAACAAGTTCGGCCAAATAATTTTCTAGCGAAAATGTTTTGTGTGTCGCTGTGATTTTCCGGCAATTGATTTCTGCAATTGCAATGGAGTTCATTTCGGTTCGGCGATTCGTCCAATTTGGCTGCTTTTCAAGAAGTGCCTGGTTTCTAATGCGCCCATCCGCCGCCAGCCGCTGCACAATTCGTTCGTTTTATGCCAAGTTGCAGTTACAAGTCAGATCACAGGTTATTGACGTGACCATAAATCGCGTCGGTGGCGCAGTGCCTTTTGCGTTCGAGCAACGTCATCACATCAGCTATGCATGCGTTGCGTTGGCGTTCGAGCACAAATACATCAAAAACAGCAACAATAGTCAGAAGTTGGCTGCACACATTTTTGGTACGTTGGCGCGAACGTTTGTTAACAAGAACGCAAATTTGCGCGCAATTGATGGAATGCTCGCAGTCAGCTTGTGGACAGCGGTCGATCTTTCGCAACGCACGGCCATGAAATCAAATGTGCGCCTGCAAGGCTAAAGCAGTTTGTTGCGCTATATAAGTGCAATGTTTGTGTGTGTGTGTGTGTGTGGAAGAAATTCTGAAGAAATTGGCATGACTGCGCCGGCAGACTCGCTGACGAACTGTACGCGCCGCCGCACTCATGCCGCATCGGATTTTAGGGGGAAGTGGCGTATAATGCAATAAGACACGCTGATATCACCAGCTAGTTGGCTGCTGGTCGCCGCCAGTCATGGATGAAGTGTAACAAATTGATCACTGAGAAAAATTTGCCACAAAAACCAGGAAATATTTCATGTCTACATTGGCAAAGTATGAAGGGAACAATGTGATTAGTGCTTAGGAGTAGTTGTAGAGCTTCAAACAAAGTTGGGACACCGACAAATATTGTTTCAAACCGTTGAAACAGAAAGTTGCCACAAGAGTTAAGTATTCATGAAAGTACTTAAAGCCATCGAATCATTGGTTTGTTGTAACACTTTCAGACCGTTCGGACTCTGAGTACAAATTACGAACAGTTTGAAGAAGTACCTAGGATCACAAGTCAGAGGGTTGCTTACAGTGGCACACAGTGGTTCGAACCCCCCAAATACAAAAATCGCTGGTACAAAATCCAGTTTCAAATCGTATTGGGCACAAAATGAATTCCTTTGTGCGTCACTGAGCGTTTATGAAATTTACTAGATTGTGTCTATCAAGTTTGCCGGGCTTTGAGTTTTAAAGCTATAACATGTCAATAAATTGAAAGAATTTTTGAAGAAACTTTTTCATATGAAATTTTTATTTAAAAGCAAGAAACTAGTCTTATTTCCCTTCAACTGGCAGAAATACAGCTTTTCATTTACCTCTCTTTGGGGCCAGTCTCCCAGTTCCCTTTTACTGGACTTTTTTCAACCATTCTATCCACACAAAACTTTGCAAATGATCAAAATTGAGTTTCAATTGTAATTTTGGGAACTTTTTAAAAACGTTCAATAATAAATAAATTAATTAATAATTAAATAATAAGTAATAAATAATAAATAGTAAATAATAAATACTAAATACTAAATAGAAAATAATAAATAAATATAAAAAATAAATTGTAAAATATACAACCAAAATATATCCATTTAAGGCCTTTGAGACCTTAAATTTTAAGAGCTACGACCTTTGAAAAGAGGAAATTCTTGTAATTTCGATTTATGTCATTTTTTGTAGAATATTTTGTAGTATTTCGAGACATTGAGCACATTTTCAGAAAGCCCATGAAATTTTCTATAAGATTGGGTCTATGACAGGTCTGTTGAGTCCTTGGGTTTTTAACCATAACCTCGTGGAATGTTGGAAAACATTAGCTCATTTTTTTGTATCTGTAAGCTTTTGAAAAGTTGAAAAAGATTGAATTAAAGTCAGGTTTGTAAGGTTCATTGGGTCCCTAGTTCAGTAGTCATAAATTTTCGGAAATAAAGTAATTTAGAATGACTTCTTTATATTCCGATTTATTCGACTGCTTTGTAAAATTTCGGAATGCCCACTTATGTAATTTTTTGTAAAGTATTTTCTAGTATTTCGTAGACACGGCGCACTTTTTCGAAAAGTCCATGAAAATTTCTATAAGAATGGATCCATGTCAGATTGGGTTGGGTCCTTGCTTTTGTAGCCACAAGTAATTTTGATTTTGAAAACTAGTAAGTAAGGAAGTGAGTAAGCTTTTGAAAAGTTGGAAAATAATTCATCTTCCCTTTACCTTGATATGCTTGTTCGGTAGTAGTTCGGCGTCATAAAGACCACTTCCCTAAAGATTGTGAAACCTCACAAGAAGATTGCTCTTATTTTAACATTCTTAACTTCAGTTTATAATCCATAACCACTGAAAAGTCAAAGACATATGGCATCTTCTAAGACTTTCTTTAACCACAGTTTTCTCAGATGTTTGTGGGAATTTTGAAGTAGTTGAGCCTATTCTCGGAAAGCCCATAAAATTTCAAATAACATTGGACCTATTCTACATCAATTTCATTCTTAATTTAACTAAGTAGAATCTGTAAGCTTTTGAAAAGTCAGAGAAATGTGCTATTTTGAAAGAATTACATACTTCAATCACAATTTTATTTGGTGGTAAATAGTATTTCGGAGATGTTGAGCACATTTTCAGAAAGCTCATGAAATATAGAATAACACTGGGCCTATTCTACACTGCAGAGCATAACTATAGACGCACCCACATTTTTCCGTTTCTGAGCAATTAAAAATTTGTTACCAAAATCTAATGATGTGGGTGCGTCTATAGTTATGCTCTGCAGTGTACATTAATTAGATTCTTAATTTAGAAGCTGTAAGCTTTTGAAAAGACAGAGAATTATACTTTTTCAGAAGAAATATTTCAATAACAGTTTTCTATGTGGTTTTATGGTATTTCGAAGAAGTTTAGTCCAGATTGGGAAAACAAATGGAATGTACCTATCTCACATTACTTGAATCTTTACTTCAGGAGTTTGTTCTTTTGACAAGTCAAAGAAATATGTGCGCTTGGAATACTTTTTTCAACTAAACTGTCACCAGATTGTTGATGGTATTTAGGAGATTTCCATGAATCCATAATCTCTACTATAGCACTGAATATATTTAACTATACTTAACGAAACAAAACAAAACAAGAGATCAAAGGGATAGTTCGATCCCTAGTAAAGAAGTAAAGCCTTTTGAATTCCTTCAACTACAGATTTCGCAGGTGCTTAATAATAATCCAGAGATAATGACCTCTTTTTCGTAAAACCCATAGAATCTGAAATATTATGGAACATGATTTACATTTCTTGGATCTTCAAACTAAAATTAATAGCTTTTTTAAAGCCAGTGAAAATATTTTTTAGAAGACTTCTAACTTTTTACGGTATTTTTTACTTTTTACGGTATTTAATACAGTTTCCGGATTGTTGAGCCCATTTTTAGAAATCCCATGAAATATACATCCTTGGAAAGATTTTTGCATTTGAAAAGTCAGTGTGAAGTCAATGAAAGTCAGTTTAAAAAATGAAAGTTTTGTTCGGAAAACTGTCTTCAATTTTAAGTTTCGTGCATTTGATTGTTGGATCTCGAGAATGTTGAGCACATTTTTGAAAGCCTTGAGACCTTTACTATGAAACTGAACCAACATTTTGTTGCTTTAAACTGTAGTTTGAAAGTCTTGGAAGCCTTTCGAAAAAGTAGTGAAATATTAAATTTTAGAAGACTCCTTCAAACCCGATTATCTCAAATCGTTGGTGGTATTTTAGTAACTTTTTGGTAATTTTCGGGAATCTCATAAAGTGAACTACTACATAAGATAACTTTAGGTCTCTAAGGACTCTTTGATTAGGAACTGCAGCCTACTAAATATTGAAAATATATAAGTTTGGAGCCTTCTTGGAAGTCATTTCTTATTAAGTGAAGCATGAAAGGAAATTTTAGATTTTAGATTTCGATTTTAGATTCTGTATTTGTTGCGAACATTTTGCGTGGGAAATATGGTTTCAAATTGGGCTTAAAAGTTTTATACAGAAAATCATATAGTCCCGTTGGACTTCCTTCTCCTCTTCAACCCATTGAAATTAGTGGCTTCCGGCCCAGTAGTATAAAACAAATCACTTCTCAACTCATTCTACAAAATTTCTCACAGTGCATTATTATTTTTTCGGACGAAAAAAATGTATGCGCGAAACAACAACTTCCGCAAATCGTACGTCACGTTGCAACGGCAGCGCCAACAACAGCAGCCAACACCAGCAATTCAACATTGGCCAGCCGCCAACAACCAGCAGCAGCAATGCTAAAACAGCACCAGCAACAGTTGCTGCTCCTGCTGCTGCTGCTGCTGCTGGCATTCACGTTCAAGTTCTTTGCCTGCAACTCGCCGTTCGCCGTTCGTCGCTCGTCGCTCGCCGCTACCTTCAGGTCAATCCAATTAGATGCAATGCAGTCCATTTTATTTCAATTTCTGGCTTTTCTTACGGTTCTGTGTTTCCTCCAGCGCGCCACGGAGCTTTTCTACGGTTTTTGGCCTCCACCAGCATCACCGCCAACACCAAACACCAAACACCACCACCAGCAACCGGCCACGTATCCAATTAAGCGCACAATCAGTTGGCGATTTTCGTATTTTTTTTCTTCGCTCAACACCAGCAACAACATCATTGTTGTTGTTGTTGTTGCTGTTGATTTTTTCCGCAACCATTTTGGATTTTGCGATTTTTTTCCATGGACAATTTTGTTGCTGTTTTGTTGGCATTGTGGTGTGGTTGCATTATTTGCGCCTATTTTTTTGTATTTATAAACTATGCGTTGTTGTTGTTGTTTGTTGCCATTTTTGGCCAGTGACACAGAGTGCGACGGCGGCGTTTCCCAGCGGCCCACAAATCGCTAAGTGACTTATTCCTTTGGCCAGGCCAAAAACAAATCCAAATAAAACAACAAAAACAACAAAGCAAATGATTAATGGCCAACAAGGGCCAATGGCAACAAACACCAAAACGGCAACAACAATGAGAAGAAAAAAATGCATTGACAACAACAATGACGTTGGCCAAAGTAAAACGTTTCCATTTCCGTGTTGGTTTTCACACCTGAAAATATTTTCATTTTACAACTAGTGTCGAATGTTGTTGTTGTTGTTGTAATTGTGGTTGTTGTTATTATGATTGTTGTTGTTGTTTTTAGTGTTGGTGGCAGTGCTGTGTTGGCAGCAAATTGAAATTTATTATGGCCAAGTTAAAAATCGCAACGATTGCAAATTTGGAAAATTGTTTCTCTCTGGTCTCACTGAAAAAATAAAATAAAAATAAATATGGCAACACCGAAAAAATAAAAATAAATATGGTAACAGCAACAGGAATAACAACAATAGAAATAATAACATAAATGCAAAAAATTATTGTTGTGACCGCTACATTTCCTATATTTAGTGTACACTACAATCGGTCGCATGACAATTGAGACATTAGAATGAAAAGTGGAATTGACAGATGTTGTAAAGTAGATAAGCAGAGATTTATAGGGAATCCAAAAGTGCAAGATTAACAAATGCGTTAACTTGGTCTCAGTCTCATTCTCGGTTGTTACAGATCAAAGTAATTTTTTGCGCGAAAAACTTCAACTCCAAAGATCACTTTCACCCTCCAACCAAAGCCACACCAAGACTACAGTTCTACAATTTAAATACTGCAGCTTATTATTCATTCTTCTTCTAGCTTCTGGTGGCAATTTTATGTAATTTCTAATAAGCAAATTGTTAGCTTTTCCCTAGAAGTTGGTTTAAAATATCTCAAACTTTCTCAAATACTGCACTTGAAATGTCATCCAGACCCACTAAAATGAGTTTGCAATTTTTTTAATTTTGTATTTTCTCTTTTTTTTTATTATTTTGAATTTTTTAGTGGCAAACACGTAATTTATGTGTGCTAAATTTTTATGTAGGTCGCACCGCATTGCTTAAGTGCAAAAGACATTCCGCTCGCCGTGTGGGGATAATAGTGCAAGTGTGGCAACGTGCCGTGTCAATTGGCATTTTTATCGCAAATATTGATTTGAATTATGCCAAATGCGAGCAAGAGAAATCCATGGTGTGAGTGGGAATTTTTGAGAAAATATAATTTGCAATATGAAATTTTAGGTAATTGTTCAGCAAACAGACAATTGAGTAAATATTCTTCTTTACTTCTGTTTCGTTCTACTTCTTTTGTTTACTTAGTTCATTTTTCCACCTATTTTACGTTTTGTGTTTCTTCCTTTTCTGCTTCAATCATATCTTTTGTTTTACTCTTCTCCTATTAACTCTATTTTTCCACTCCCGTCTTTCTTCTTTCCTTTCTGTTCTATTAATTGTATTCTGCCTTATCTACTGTTCTTTGCTCCTCCCGCCTTTTTTCCTCAAGTACTTTTATTTTTTCCAAATTTATTCTAGTTTCCTTCTTTTCCCTGTTCTACTATTTATTTATTCACTTTTTATTCTCCTAATTTTTTAACTCTTATTTTACCCATTTTTTATTCTACTAAGTATTCTTTTTTTGTTATTAAGTTTCTTTCTTTGCTATTCTATATTTGCTATATATGCTTACATTTCCACTCATAATTTTTTGCTTTTATTCTACTTCTTCTCTTCTGTCCCGTTTCCTCTTCGACTGTGCATCTTCTTTTCCTTTACTTTTAGTAACTTTTCACTCCTCATCACTACTCATTTTGTTCCTGTTCTACTCTGTTTTTCCTTCATTTATCCATCTTATTTTACACCTCGGGTTTCCTTCAGTTTAACTTATATTTCCATTCTGTTTCCCTTCCCTTCCATTCTATATTTTTCCTTTCTGTTTTGCTTATTTTCCTTTCTATTCTACTCTTAACTTCCATTGGTGTTTTATTGCCCATTCTGCTTTTTTTTTAAGTCCACTATTATTTCTCTTGCATTCTATTCTACCTTTGCTTTCTTGTTCTACTCCTCTTCTCCCCCCATTTTTCTATTTTTCCCTTTCTACTCCATCACTCATTTTTTCATCCAAGTCGACTGTTCTTTTTCACTCCTGTCTTTCTATTATTTTTCTTGTTTTTTCTTGTTATTATTATTTAATTACTCTTAAATTGTTTCTTTCTTTTTTTCCTTCATTTTCTGCACTTCTTCTTTCTTCCGGTCACACCTTTTCTTTTCTCTTTCTACATGCTTTTTCACTTTAATTTTCCCCCCTCTAGTGCTACCTCTCTTTGTCCTTTCTATTTCCTCGCTTCGCTTCCCTCGCAAAATGGCAGATTCTTCAATACTCCTCTTATTTTCTTTCTCGGTTTTCTTTTTTCGCCTCTTCCATTCGCCTGCTATTCTAGTCAATTTTTACATTCCAGTTTCACTCTTCTCCCCCTAGTCAAATTTTCTTTTCAAATTATGTTCTTCTTATGTTTTCCCCTCTTACTTCAGTTGTTTATCCCTTGCTTTCTATTCTTCTTTTGTTTTCCTGTTTAAAATTGCTCCATTTTATTCATTTCCACTGTTTACTTATTCCTATTTCCGTCCTATTCTACTTTCCTCTCTTGTTTTCCACAGTTTATTTTCTTAGTTAAATCTTTTTTAATCTCATTTACTCTTCCTTTTACCTTTTATTCTACAAATGTTTACCCTTAGTCAAATTTTCTTTTCAAATTATGCTCTGCTTATGTTTTCCCCTCTTACTTCAGTTTTTTATCCCTTGCTATCTATTCTTCTTTTGTGTTTCTTTTTGAAATTGCTCTTTTTTATTCATTTCCACTGTTTACTTATTCCTATTTCTGTCCTATTCTACTTTCCTCTCTTGTGTTCCACAGTTTCTTTTCTTAGTTAAATCTTTTTTAATCTCATTTACTCTTCCTTTTACCTTTTATTCTACAAATGTTTACCCTACAGGTCCACTTTTCTTTTTTTTCTGCTTCATTCCTATTTTTTGCTTTTTCCTACTCTTCTCTTCCTTCCCATTCATTACTTCTTTTGTCCCTTTTAACCTTTTATTTCTTATTTCACCTTTTTGTAGTTTACATTATTGTCATCTCTTTGCCTTCCTGTGCCAATCTTCTTCTTCTTCCGTCTATTCTACATATTTGTTTCTTTTCCAATCCCCTTCTTCCCTTCTCCACTACTCTTTTTTACTTTTATTCACCAATTCACTTTTTTCCTTTGGATCTAACCTTTTCTCTCCTATTTCACCTTTTTTTATTCACAATTTTTGTCATCTCTTTGCCTTTGTGCTATTCTACACATTTTTTTCTCTTCCAATCAACTCTTCTTCCGTACCCCTTGCTGCTATTCTCTTTTTCAGTTTTATTCTACTCATCTCTTCATTCCCAATCAGCACTTCATTCTCCTTTCAGTTCTTACCTTTTCTTTCCTACCTTTTTCACCCTCTTTTCACTCACATTTTTATCATCTCTTTGCCCACCTGTTCTACTCTTCTTCTACCTTTCTAGTCTATACATTTGTCTCTGCCAATCAATTCTTCTTTCTCCCTGCTCCACTCCTGTTTTTCATTTTCATTCTATTCTTTTCTTACCTCCGTTTTTCCACCTCTTTCCCTCCTTAAATTCTTATTCCTTCTTTTCCTTTTATTCAATCTTTACTTCCCTCACAATCATTTCTTCTTTTCCCCTCTACTATTCTATTGTGTTCCTTTCCTCTGGCTGCGCCGCTTCTTTTCTTCTTTCACGCTCTGCTCAATTATTTCAATGCCTGCGAGCGGCCGATTGCACTCGGCGATCACTTCATTTCGGGAGGGCATAATTATCGGCTGTCAGTGGTGGCGCGTCTGCGCGCGTTTGGCATTTTCCATGTGCAATTTTCACGCCTCATCAAAATCGCAAATCACTTGCCACGCTTCGGCGTCAAGTGATCGAGTCTGTGGTGGCTCACTGGCGGCGCATCAATTCACCAAAACCGCCAACAAACCAACCAACCAGCTAGTCAGTCAGTCAGTCGGCGCGTCAGTCAGTAGAACGCGCCCTCTGCTACTATTTTTTGCTTACAAAACCCTTTCTTTGGCTCTCTTCTCCACACAGCAAAGTGTTTTATTTTTGCGAGTCAAGTTTTTTGTGATTTTTTCCAGGCAGCCAAAAGGTGTCGAATCGCAGCCGAGCGATGCTTATCCCGCGCATTGCTGAATGATTTACAATGGTCGCGTAATTGACAGGTGAGAAAATTTATTGTAATTCACTGCCTGGCACTGCAGTTTAAGTTCAAAGTCGATGCGGTGCGGTGCGGTGCGGTGCTGGCGCGCGATAAAGTCAAAGTCAAGTTGCATTGCATTCTGGCTGGCGGCTGCGGGCTGCTCGCACATCCAGACACATAATCGCAATCGCAAGTGTTCGTTTTTCAATTTTCGCTTTTTTCTTGCGCCCTGCCGGCCAATGCTGCGGCGGCGCGGCTGCTTCATATAATTTGCGCTCGGCGTTGAATTTTTCGCCCGCTTGCGGTTTATTTTGCAATTCGCTTTTATTGCCGATCGGTGCTGGTCGGGTGGTGGCTGGTTGATTGTTTTTGCGGTGTTGCCAGCGTTGCGTTTGTGTGGCCAGCATTGGCTTGTGCCAATGTCTCTGTTGTCTTTGCGCGCCGCCGCTCGGGGAATTGTTGCGGCGCGTTTTCAATTTATTTAATGCGAGTTTAAAAAATCACTCGTGACTTTCAAATTGACTGATTTGCATCTGCGCCCATCAATTCAATTGCCCGAATGGCTGGTCCGGCTGGTTGGTTGGTTGGATGGTTGGTTGGTTGCTTTGCTGCAGGCAGCCAAAGACGGTTAGAACCGATCGACAGCGTCAAAGTGGCAGTCGCTGTTCTGGGTAATGCCATTTTAATGGTTTGACTGCAAGATGGAAAGTGTTTTGGGTTTTGGGGAGAACAGAGATTTTCATGAACTTGACAGTTAACAGTTAACTTCTGTGGTTGCAGTTGGCAGTGCAGGAAACTGAGAGCTTCTGAAACGTTTGTCTTGAAAAAAAATGTGTTCTATAAACTGTTTTGGGTGGGGAGAGTAGACTGTTTGACAGTTAACAGTTAACTTCAGTAGCTGCAGTGACCGGTGGGTGGCTTTGTTCGTTGTATTAATTTGAAAAATGAGAGCTTTTTAAACCTTTGTATTGAAAAAAATTTGTTCTTCAAAGAGTTTTGGGTAAGAAGAGCAAACATTTTTGAGAATTTACCAGTTAACAGTTAACTTTTGACTGTTGGCAGTTCAGTTCAGTGGCCGGTGAATGCTTTATTTTTATTAATTTGGAAACTGAGAGCTTTTGAAACGTTTATCTTGAAGAAAATGTGTTGTTATAAACTGTTTGAATTGACTAGTGTAGATATTTTTGAGAATTTTGCTGTTAACGGTGAACTTCTTTGGATGCAGTTGACAGTGCAGTGGACGATGGATGGCTTTATTTGTTGTATTAATTTGGAAACTTAGAGCTTTTGAAATGTTTTCTTTGAAAAAATATCTTTATTAAAGTATTTTGGGTGGAAAGAGCAGACATTTTTAATAATTTTACTATTAACGGTGAACTTCTTTGGTTGCAGTTGGCAGTGCAGTGGACGATGGATGGCTTTGTTTGTTGTATTAATTTGAAAACTGAGAGCTTTTGAAATGTTTTCTTTGAAAAAATATGTTATCTTTATTAAAGTATTTTGGGTGGGAAGAGCAGACATTTTTAATAATTTTACTATTAACGGTGAACTTCGTTGGATGCAGTTGGCAGTGCAGTGGACGATGGATGGCTTTGTTTGTTGTATTAATTTGAAAACTGAGAGCTTTTAAAATGTTTTCTTTGAAAAAATATCTTTATTAAAGTATTTTGGGTGGGAAGAGCAGACATTTATAATAATTTTACTATTAACGGTGAACTTCTTTGGATGCAGTTGGCAGTGCAGTGGACGATGGATGGCTTTATTTTATTATTAATAGTATTAATTTGGAAACTGAGAGCTTTTGAAATGTTTTCTTTGAAAAAATATCTTTATTAAAGTATTTTGGGTGGGAAGAGCAGACATTTTTAATAATTTTACTATTAACGGTGAACTTCGTTGGATGCAGTTGGCAGTGCAGTGGACGATGGATGGCTTTATTTGTTGTATTAATTTGGAAACTTAGAGCTTTTGAAATGTTTTCTTTGAAAAAATATCTTTATTAAAGTATTTTGGGTGGAAAGAGCAGACATTTTTAATAATTTTACTATTAACGGTGAACTTCTTTGGTTGCAGTTGACAGTGCAGTGGACTATGGATGGCTTTGTTTGTTGTATTAATTTGGAAACTGAGAGCTTTTGAAATGTTTTCTTTGAAAAAATATGTTATCTTTATTAAAGTATTTTGGGTGGGAAGAGCAGACATTTTTAATAATTTTACTATTAACGGTGAACTTCGTTGGATGCAGTTGGCAGTGCAGTGGACGATGGATGGCTTTGTTTGTTGTATTAATTTGAAAACTGAGAGCTTTTAAAATGTTTTCTTTGAAAAAATATCTTTATTAAAGTATTTTGGGTGGGAAGAGCAGACATTTATAATAATTTTACTATTAACGGTGAACTTCTTTGGATGCAGTTGGCAGTGCAGTGGACGATGGATGGCTTTATTTTATTATTAATAGTATTAATTTGGAAACTGAGAGCTTTTGAAATGTTTTCTTTGAAAAAATATCTTTATTAAAGTATTTTGGGTGGGAAGAGCAGACATTTTTAATAATTTTACTATTAACGGTGAACTTCGTTGGATGCAGTTGGCAGTGCAGTGGACGATGGATGGCTTTATTTGTTGTATTAATTTGGAAACTGAGAGCTTTTGAAATGTTTTCTTTGAAAAAATATCTTTATTAAAGTATTTTGGGTGGGAAGAGCAGACATTTTTAATAATTTTACTGTTAACGGTGGACTTCTGTGTGTACTTTTAGTTAAATTTGGAACGTTTTGAATTTTTCTTTTAATTTGCATTCATTAAAACTTGTTTACATTAAAAAAAATTAGAAAAATAAAGAAAAAAAGATAAACAAAGAATCATACAAATTATAAAACCGTAGAAAGTTTTACTAATAACGTTGCGAATGCATGATGTTCGTTTGTGCTGCTTCATGGTTTTTTCAATTTTACAACAGAAAATAAAAGCAAATTACAACAACAACAAGCTCATTGCATTCATTTGCAGTAAGTAGCATAAAGTCATAATTTGCACATGACTGCAAGAAGATGGCTGGAACGTCAAACGAAAGGAGGGATGGACTAATTCGATAGAGAGAGAAAGAGAGAGAGAGAGAGATGTGTTAGCACTCGGCACGCTATCAAATGCCACAATAACCAAAGTACACAATGCAACTGGGACAATGCCTCGAATGGCATCGAATAGCATAAACGTGGCAAGTGGCAAGCGGCAGCAGCATTGTTGCATGCAACAAACAAACTGACACGGTGCAGTGGTGCACATTACGTGGCG
This sequence comes from Melieria omissa, assembly GCA_963971225.1. Lineage (NCBI taxonomy): Eukaryota > Metazoa > Arthropoda > Insecta > Diptera > Ulidiidae > Melieria > Melieria omissa. The sequence goes on along the minus strand of OZ020268.1, from coordinate 75,049,348 downwards.
GCTTTAATTAATTGCAACTTAATGGGAAATTAGCACGCAAGCAGCAACAGCAACCAACACTATAAGTAGCTACCATAATCCAACAATAACAACAACAACAATAATAAAACAACAAGTAAAGCGTGAAAAATACAACACCACTGAAAGGGCAATTAAGCAATTTCACTTTTTCCAGTCAAGGTTTTTTTTTCAATAATGTTGCCATGGCATGGAAAATTGAAAAAAAAAAATTCAGAAAAAAATTTTTATTTCAAAATGAAATTAAAACAAAAAAATTTCATATAAAAAAATTAAAATACAATGCAGTTTCAGTCTTCTCAAAGAGCTTAATGGCATTGCTGCCGAAGGCATCCATTTGTAGAAAAAACAATTTTTTTGTAGCAATGTTTAAAAAAAAAATTTTAAAATTTCAATTTGAAAATGAAATGAAAATATAAAAATTAAAATAGTTTATGATAAGAAAAATTAAAAATACAATGCTGTTTTAATTCCGAAGGCATCCATTTGCAGCAAAGAAATTATTTTTGTAGCAATGTGTAAAAAAATATTTCAAAATTTCAATTTGAAAATGAAATAAAAACATAAAAAAATAAAATAATGTAATAATAAAAAAACTAAAATACAATGCAGTTTCAATCTTCTCGAAGAGCTTAATGGCATCGCTGCCCAAGGCGTCCATTTGCAGCAAAGAAATTATTTTTGTAGCCGTTGCTTTGTGCGCCTCGGCGAACTGACTTTTAATTATTCCAACGGGCTGAACGCAATTTAAAGGTTATGCTAAATATTAATGCGCACAATGCGCATAAATACCACCATCAGCGTCTGTGCTAACGAAACGATGCGCACGTAGGCATCCAGACACCCGCCCGGACGGACAGAGTGGAGAGAACGTTGAGGATGCACAGACAGATGAAGTGTCATTCATCTGCGCATAAACGCATTACTTAGCATAGACAAGCAGACGCACGCACGGACCAACCAACCAACCAACCAACCGACCGACCAAACGAACGAACGAACGGACATTCAGTTGAAGTGGCCAACAGACACAATCGTTGGCGTGGACAAAGAGATGAGCTGGCGGCCAGTTGAGGAATTGGAACGGACACAGAGGTCTAGGTAGCTGCATAGGCCAAAAACTGAACGAATACTAAACAAAAAGCCTGAAGAGGATTGCGTGAAGTACACACACGAACACACATACGGACGAACACAGTGCACACACATGGCATGGACGACCCAAACGCAGAGTTCGAGATACGCCAAGTGATCGCTTAGAGTGCTGGACACAGCTGCAGCATGCCAAATGCAGTTTATGCGTTGCCATTATTATTGTTGTTGTTGTTGTTGCTGCTGTTGTAAGCAATTTTCAAGGTTAACTGGTCAGCGCACATTTGAACTTTACATACACACACAAGCGGCAAGCAGCAAGCGGCGAACAACGACCACAACTGCAAAAATACAAAATCAAAAAAATACAGAAAACAAACTAAAAACGTACAAAGATACAACAAAAAATGCAAAAGGCAAAGCAAAGAACGTGTTGCGCATGCGCGTGCACGCCTGACGCATTGCATATGTGCGGCTTTTACGCTGGACATTTTTTTTCTTAAATGCAACACCAACACGCATCTGACTGCACCGCGTGCCCGCGTCAACGACTTCAGCAACGACTTCAACTACAACTGCAACAACAACTGCAACTCCATCCCACCAGTGCTTGCTTTTCCCACTCCCCAGGCAGAGTGCAAGTTGTAAGCTGCGCGGCCGCCTGTGGGGAATTAATATGGTTCACGCATTTAAAAACAACCACCAATAACAACAACAGCAGCAATCGCAAAAAAAAACAAAAAAGTTGTCCGAAACTGCTGCAATATTTGCCGCATTGGCCAAACCGCCCAAATAAGTTGGCAGGAAATCACTTCAACGCAGCGCAATGCGTCGTCGTTGGGTCGTCAGACTTTTATGTGAATCGGTTTTATTTTTTCACTTTTTTACCTCCAAGTTGCTGTTGCTGTTTTTGATGTTGTTGTTGTATTTTATTAGTTGCACTAATGATGATGAGAGGCTGAAAATGAAACGAATTAAATTGGTTCCAGCAGCAAATGGCCACAGACGCATTCGCCACAGATGCGAATTTTGCAGTTCAGTTCGTTGCTTTGGTAGATAACTTTGGAAAACCGCAGGCTTTAGATTTCTTGATGAAGATTTTTTAAATAATTTTTACTGATAAGAACACAAGTCAAGCTAAGGCAATGACCGGAAATTTTGAGTCAAAAATTCAGAGCTCAAAGATTCAAACGGAAACTTGAAGCTTGAAACTTGATTGAAGATTTTGCCTAAATTGACTGAATTGAAACAAAAGTCAAGTTGAGGAAATGGCCCAAAATTTCTAGTGCGAATATTAAGAGTTCAGAGATTGAACAGAAACTTAAGTTTAATTGAAAATTTTGCTCAAAAGAAACATAAATCAAGCAAGACAAAGGCTGGAAATTTCTAATTGGAATATTCAGAGTTCACAGATTGAACAGAAACTTAAAGCTCGATTGAAGATTTTGCGTAACTTTTTGACTGAAAAGAAACGTAAGTCAAGCAAGGAAAAGGCTGAAAATTTCCAGTTAGAGTATTTGGAGTTCAAAGATTGAACAAAAACTTAAAACTTGATTGAAGATTTGAAGCAAATTTTTTACTGAAAAGAAACATAAGTCAAGCAAGGAAAAGGCTGGAAAATTACCAGTTGGAGTATTCGGAGTTCAAAGATTGAGCAGAAACTTTAAGCTTGATTGAAGATTTTAAGGAAATTTTTTACTGAAGAGAAACACAAGTCAAGCAAGGAAAAGGCTGAAATATTCAGAGTTGGAATAATCAGAGTTCAATGATTAAACAAAAACCTAAAGCTTGTTTGAAGATTTGAAGCAAATTTTTTACTGAAAAGAAACATAAGTCAAGCAAGGAAAAGGCTGAAATATTCAGAGTTGGAATATTCAGAGTTCAATGATTGAACAGAAACTTGAAGCTTGATTGAAGATTTTTCGCAACTTTTTGACTGAAAAGAAACATAAGTCAAAAGTAATCACAGAAAATTTCCAGTAAGAATATTCGTTAAAGCTTGATTGAAGACTCTAAGCGAATTTTTGACTGAATTGAAACAAAAGTGGCAATGACCAGAAATTTCAAAAATTCAACAGAAACTTAAAGCTTGATTGAAGATTTTGCGCTGATTTTGACTGATAAAAAATAAAAACTAAAAACATTTAACTTACTTTAAAAAGTAAATAGGGGTTTAATCTATGTTTGACACATTTAGGTTATAGTCCTCAACAGTGGCGCACATATTTTGGGGGAAGAAGGTTTGGATTTTCTTACAACTTTTGAGCCGAATACCATTCGAAACCATATGTTGTACAAGCAAATTTTGTGTTTTGGGGGGTTTGAACCTCCAAAGCCCTCCTCAAAGTTAATTTTGTGCACCAATCCTTCAACATTCAACACTAGTAAACACTTTTGAAGAACTAACTACTTTTGATTGCATATAGTTCTCCTTGAAAATATATAAAATATTTATCACATTTATTTTCATTTTCCTCATCGATGGCCAAACATTTTTCAACTGGAAAACTGCAGAACATTCATAAATTTCGCTATGCGTAAACCTCCAGCCGCATTAAACAATAAAGCCATACAAAATCTTTCTGACAACTTTGACATGTCGATTTATTAATGCCGCACCAGCAAATTAAAAGCCGCCAATAATAAAAACAAAAACAAAAATCTGAAAAATTGTGCAATGCAGCAAAATTGCAGTGGCACAACAAGGAAATTACAAAGATGCTCCTTGAAAGGCCACCACCACAAAACCTCCTTCGACAGCAGCTGTGGCCCGTTGTCGAGCCGACAGGCAGCACACCGGCCCCTGCACTGAACTAACTGCAACACTGGCACTGCGGCTGCGTCTGTGGCTGAAGTTGCGCATGCGCGTAAATTGCGTAAATTGATACCGTTTGAAAGTGATGGAGTGGCTCCATTGTGTTATAATCGCTCTGAGCTGTTGTTCGTTCTTGAGTGGTTTCGTTTCGTTGGACTATTTTTCAAGTTGGCTTAGCAAAGCTCGTTTATCAAAATCGGTGCGGTGGGCGCATGTGAAACGTTGCCCATTTATTTAACCTTTTAAATGCTGCACTTGATTGGCGTTGAAAGATGGCACGTCGGGTCAAACGTGGTCTATATTTATTTAATACAAATGTGTTACGGAATGCAGGCAGTTTGATGCGAGAAATTTGAACGCATTCTAGTTGGAATTGGTTTTATAATTTGAAAAACATTTAAGAGAATCAGAGTTGAATGGGGAAGCCGCTGCTGAAAAAGTTTGGGTCGCATAGGAATCAAAACAAAAATTATAGAAACTATTGGACATTTTTTAAAAATACTTTAAAGTTTATATTGATTGAAGTCATAACTGGATAGTGCTTCAACAGTCAAAGGGCTCTGTCTGCTTTGGAATTACTTTTGAAGAAGCTGAAGGAATGAAGACTGAAAGGAAACCGTTGAGTAAATCCTCACAATTGTCAGAGAGTTGCAAGAACAGGCTTCCGATTCTTGGGACAGCACTTCCTCAGCTATTTAGCTGACTTAGAGCAGATATTTACTTCCAAGTCTTATTGACACAATCTTCAGAGCTACCAAGTCACTCTCATCTTCGAAAAATGTATAGGCCGAGGACGTCCATATGGTCCACAATGGGCCTCATGAACTGAATAACCTACCTTCTCTACATGAAAACACTTAAACATTGAACCCAATTTAGAAATGGTCAATATGATCCAAAGATTAGTTTCCATTAGCCTCTACTGCTCATAAAGTCCCAATTGTGTAGTATACTTTTAGGCGAAATGTTAGTTTTAAAATTCGTGTCAGTTCATTCTTTCCTAAATATGAATCATAAAATATTTTTATTCACTACAACGTTGATCCTATCGAGACTGCAAATTTACTTTATAAGTTCACAAGTAATAAGTTCCTGGGTTCAAATCTCAACACAAGCCATGCCAAGTGCAGACACTTTTTCTTTTTTCGAAATCTAAACCTTTCTTAGCATAAAATATTTACCAGCAAAAGAGATTTGATTCACCGCTCCAAATCGTTTAATATATATATTTATATATACAGTAATAAAAAATCTGCCAACTCTTTGCCTGCTGTCACCACTCCCCCAACAAGCAAGCAACACTTTACAAATATCCAGTAATATGCACCGAGTGCATTGCGTGCCAACATTTCCACCGCACGCAGAATAAATCGAATTCAATTAATAAATGTCAAAGCGTACGATCGTAGAATTCCACAAACAATGGCCACAACTCCAAAGCAAAAGCCTAATCGCAACTGGCTGCCGACACACGGCCGTTGTTGTTGTTGCTGTTGCTGAACTGGGGGCCGTGACGTGGTGAGATGCGAAATTGTGCACGCGGAAGGAGTGGAACCATTGTGTGTGTGTGTGTGTGTTTGTGTGATGTTGTGTGATTTTTCAAGAAATGGACAACCTTGAAAACTACAATTGGCAATAATACTTAACAACAACAACAACAATATTAGTACAACTAAAAGCTGCAACAGGACAACGAAAAGTTGTGCCGCTTAGAGAAGCAAACTAAAGGATGAACGTATGGACAGACCGACAGTACGGATGGGTAACGAAAAGATGCACTGCCGCTGTTGTGATTTGTGAAATGTTGAAAAATTGCACCAATTGAAATTGATGCGGGCCTTTTGTTTTGTTCTTCCCTCGCCACTGCAACATGCAACAGGCCAAGAAAAATAACCACATTAAGTGTGCAAGTGTAGAAGAACGCCGAAGGATGGCAGCTGCCTGGGTACGTGTTAAATTTCTGGGCGGTCACTTTTCAACTTATTTATCAATTTTGTTGTAACATTGTGCTGCGTTGTGTTGGTTTGAATTGTGTGGCGTTGGTCAGCTAATTGTGGGAGTGTGTGTGTGTGTGAATTTGTGTGTGTGGAGACAATTTTTTGGACTTTGGGCAGTCAAATCTTGCTTAGTTACTGATGGTTAAACTTTTGTATTGCTGTGAATTGAATTTTATATTTTTTTATATATATTTTATTAAATATTTTTTAACATTTATATTATTTTTTCAGTTTCATTTTATATTTTGTCATATTGTATATTTTTATTTTATATTTAGTATTTTTAAAATTGTTTATATTCTCTTTCTTATTTTTAATTTTTTTAGTGTTTCTGTTAAATTTTTTCCTATTTTTATATTTCTTTTTCTTTTTCTTCCTTTCTTTTCTTTATATTATTTTTTCCTATTTTATTGTTCATATTTTTTATTTTCTTGGAATATTTTGTTTTTCATATTTTATTTCGTATATTTTATACCTTATTTTTTATATTTTATTTTTTTTACTTATTTTATTTTATGTTTAATATTTACTTACTTACTTAACTGGCCATAACAACCCGTTATCGGGTTACGGCCTGCCGCAAAACTTCTCTCCAGGCGCCTCTGCTTCGCGCGCGCCTTCTCCAGTTGGTCACACCAAGAGATACCAGGGCCTCTTCCACTTGGTCCTTCCACAGGAGACACGGCCTCCCTCTTCGCCGTCGACCTCCAACCATCGCATCGAATACCTTTTTCGCCGGAGCTTCGTCGTCCATGCGGCAGACATGACCGAGCCAGCGTAGCCGCTGGATGTTAATTCGTTGCGCTACGTCCATGTCCTTATACAGCTCATACAGCTCGTTATTGGTTGGTATGCGATAGTCGTCACCAACCCGAACAGGGCCGAAGATTTTGCGAAGCACCTTCCTCTCGAACACTCCAAGGGCCGCTATGTCGTTTCGTGTCATTGTCCATGCTTCAGCGCCATAGAGGAGCACGGGCAAGATAAGCGTCCTATAGAGTGAAAGTTTTGTCGGTCGAGAGAGGTCTCTACTTCTCAATTGCCTACCGAGACCGTAGTAGCACCTGTTGGCAAGAGTTATCCTTCGCTTTATCTCCAGACTGACATCAGTGCTGCTGTTGATGGCGGTGCCAAGGTAGACGAATTCCTTGACAACTTCAAAAGCATACCTGTCGGCCTCGACGTGAGACCCTAGCCGCTGCGAATCCCTGCGTGTAGACAGCATATACTTCGTCTTGCCCTCATTTACCACCAGACCCATTTTGGCAGATTCTCTTTCGATAGCCGCAAAGGCAGCGGTGACATCTCGCTTGTTACGTCCGATGACATCAATATCATCAGCGTAAGCAAGGAGCTGGACACTTTTGTTGAAAATTGTGCCATTACGATGTACACCGGCCTTGCGCAGAACACTCTCCATGGTGAAGTTGAAGAGGTCGCAGGACAAAGGATCACCATGTCTGAAACCTCGAACGGTATCAAAGGGGTCGGAGAGGTCACTTCCAACCTTGACGGAGCTGCGCGTATTGCTCAACGTCGCTCTGCAAAGTCTCACGAGCTTTGCAGGGATACCAAGTTCAGACAATGCGGCATATAGGCGATCCCTTATCGGGCTATCGAATGCTGCCTTGTAATCGATGAAGAGATGGTGTGTATCGATTTGATTCTCATGGGTCTTCTCCAGGATTTGGCGTAAAATGAATATCTGGTCGATGGTGGACTTACCATTTATATTTACTATTTTATATTTAATTTTTTTTATTTTATACTATATATTTTTTTTAGTTTTTAGTATTTAATATTTTTAATTTATTTTTAAAATTCGTTTTTTATAAAATATATGCTTGTATTTTCTTTTCTAAATTTTATGTTTTACTCTTAACATTTTTTTTTATTTTTTGTGTAATTCTATATTTTTTATTTGTAATTTTTTTATATTATATATTTTTTATGTTTTATATCTTATTTAAAATTTTTTAAATTCTAAATTTAAAATTTTATTCTTTTTATTTTATTTTTGCAAAAAACTTCAAAAAAATGGCTAAAAATCGCAAATAATGGCAGTTTTTTGAAATTTACTCAAAATTTTGAGGGTGTACGGACAAAACTGACCTCGGATTCGGTTTCAGCGCACCGAAATACATAAGGATAGGTGGGTCTAGTCAAATGTACAGACCACTTTTTTTTTGTGTGCCGGTGTTATTCAATATTTTATTTTATTTTTTATAGATTTTATTATTTAATTTTTTTATATTTTTTATTCATATTTCAAAATTTTCAGTAATATTTTTTATATTATATAATTATATTTTTTATTTTACTATAATCAACCTTAATTTTTCTCTTTCAAATTTCATATTTTTACTTTTAATTTTGTTATTTATTTTTCTGTCACATTATTTTTATGCTTAAATTCGCCTCAAAAGCAAATAACCACATTTCCATAAGATAAATGCCATGAACCGTCAGACAGACAAAACAGTGACGCATCACTTCAGTCATGGCGACGAGACAGCATACAAATGAAAAGTGCACTTTAGAAACCTGAATGCAGCGAAAAAGGATCAGCAAAGCCATACCCATTCTTTTTTAAATGTCATTTATGCTTTAATGCGTTTTTATTGCACAACATTTTCGTTGCCTGTCTACCGTTGATTTTTCGTTGCCCTTTTTGCTTGATGCTCAGTGTTGTTGTTGTTTCTGTTGTGTTTATTACTTTTTGCTGTATTGAACTTGAACTTGACCGTCAGAGCAGGTTGATGTGGCCCAAAGTGCTTCATGGACATCAAGGAGTGAATGCAATGTCCAGATACACACACACACACATAGATATGAAGATACGCACATAATACGTAATCGTTGGTTAATATGGAAAAAATTTAAGAAAACAGCGAAGCAAATGTAAGCGATATCAAGTAACTTGACACTGGCCAGTGGCCACATTGTAATTTACGCCATGAGTTGATGGTATTTTATTGAAAAAGAAGAAGATAAAAGAAGAGAAATTTTTGAATTATTACTCATGAAAATAAATAAAATTGATACTGTAAGCAATGTTTTAAGAAAGAAAATAAAAATGTTGTAGAAAAATTAAAAGTTGAATATTTCAAATTTTTTTATATAGTAGACTCTCAAGCCTTCCAAACATGGATCAAAAGACTCGAAAGATATGCCACCAGAAAGCCAAGAAATCGATGTTGAATGGTAACTTTGGAAAAATGCGTTTGAATTAAAATCGTTCAACCACCTTTAGTTCCTAAACTAGAAAGACTAGCGAACTAAAAAATGGTTCAATATCCAATCCAATTCTTCATCTTTTCATAAATGGGTCAAACGTTTCCAATTTACAATTGAAAGGCTAAAGAAATCAATGCTCAATCAATGAAAAATGCTGAAATGTGACTTTCTAAAAAGTCAAATTTTCAAAATTATTTAACTGTCAGTATCTTGAAAACCAGTGAGACAACCAAACTAGAATTGTTTTCCTTTTTTAGCAGAAATCTTCTTCTTCTTCTTGACTGGCAAGAAGTATAAATCATTCAGTAGCATGTATCTTAAAAACCAATGGGACAACCTACTTGAAATTTGATTACTTCTCTAGTAGAGTTTTGCAGGTTTTCAATCATAGATCTAAAGTATCTAATATCCCATGGAAAATCTAAAAAATTCTTTACACATATTTGAATTCAATATTTTTTTTTAATATCTGCTGCTCTCCCATCAATCTGGCAACTCTATAGTGACTTGAAAGCACTCAATCCAAATGCAATAAAAATCATCAAAACCAAATAAATAAAAAATAACAATAAAATAAAACTGCCAGCATAGAAAATGTAAAGTTGTAATTTTTTGATTGACAGCAACATTTCGTAGCAATGCCATTTGCTGTTGCCTGCTGTCATTGTTGCTGATTTGATGCTTTCTGATTTGCAAAAGCAGACAAACCCTAAACCTAAACCAAGACGCGGCTGGCCTCATCAGCCGCGTTTCAGGCCATTAAAAAGTGCGTTTAAACGTTTTGCGATTTTCTGCAATGTTGTTATTGTTGTTGTTGTTGGCTTCAGAAGCTACAACTTTAATTGCACTCAGAAATGAGTGTTGTAGCAAATAAAAAATAAATCGAAAACTCTAAACTAGAATGTTTTGCTTTTATTTTACTTATTTATTTATTTTTTTTCGTTTATGTTGCATCCTTTTGCATTGCTCTACGCTCTACTATGCTTAGGGATCTTTTAGACATGCTCAGTCTCGGATTTGTGTTAAATATGAAAATGAACATTGAAGCTTTTTTAATTGTTGGCCTTTATTTGGCCGTTGCTGTGTGTCGGAAGCAATTAAACTGTGGCAGAATTCAGAGAGGCAGAAGTGTTGTCGGTAGTTAGCGCTGACTTTAAGGAGGAAATTAATGGAATAAAGAAGGGCCTAGGGGAGAAGGGGGGAGGGAATTGTAATTTAAAATAAACCGAAGCCTACAAGTACTATCAAAGTTTCATGGCTATACTCTCTCACAGATTTTTCACTATCAAAGATCTGAAGTCGTCGATCTTAGCACCAAAACTAGTGCGAGAATGTTCTTATGGAGAGAGAGATGGTTCTTGAGAAGATAGTTTAAAATTACCCTGATCTGGTACTGGAGCACAATAACACTTATTGTGCCGGAAAGCCGATCAACTGGTCTGAAGAGACTCCGATGAGTGATGAGTGAACTCAATGTGAGGGACTTATAATGAGAGTGAGATGCTGTCATTTCACGGCCCAATTGGCTCAAGAAAGAGCTAAGTCTCTAAGGTCTTCTTTACCAAAGCCAATACTAGGATTCAGAGAATGCAATCCTGAAAAATCCACTTTGGTCACTTTGGTTCATGCCCCACTAAGCTCAATTAAAAATGAAGTCTCTAAGGACTACTTTACTAAAGCCAACACTATGCTTCAGAGAATGCAATCCTGCGATATTAGCAAATCACTTTTGTCGCTTACGCCCCCAATGGTTCCAATAGAAAATGAAATCTCCAAAGACTTCTTTACCATAGTCATCGATAGGCTTCAGTGATTGCAATCCTGTGCAATCAACAGATCATTATGGCCACTTTGGTTAACACCCCAAAGGTTAAAACGAAGAGTGAAGTCTCCTAAGAATTTTTTATCAAAGTCATCACCTGCGAAATCAGCAGATCACTTTGGCCATTATGCAACAAGAACAGAAGAGTAGAGCTGCTCAATAAGGACCGCCGGGATGTGTCAAAGCTAACTGCGATTATCAGAGGCCACTGATCCTTTGGACAGCACGTAGCTTAAGTGGGCATCTCCTTTAATTCAAGCTGCCACAATTGTAAGAATTCGAACTAGAAGAAAGCCCCTCATCACATACTTTGTAACTCTCCGACCTTATCACGAAGGAGCTGCAAGACGCTAAGCTAATCATTACAAAAATTTCGAGAGGAACTCGTGAACTCTGATATAGAAATTCTGAAGACAACACATTTGAATACCATATAGCACCTAACGGGAATAGTGGTAATGAAACTGGAACCAACCAGATCAAAATCTGAATAGTAGCACACAGTCTGAGTTTGCATGGCTTTTTCATGCTAGAAATGTAATTTAAAAGCAGATTCCACTGTTTAGATGCTGCATTCATCATCTCATTTGTTATTGTTGTAAATGATGGTCTTCAACTAAGAACAAGAAGAAAGGCAAACCAAAAAAAAACTGTTTAAATTTTAGTGTTGTAAATTTTTATGTTTTCCCCCACTTTTTAGTAGTGTTGACCTCTAATGTTCTCTTCTCTTTCGAAGTTCTCTTAAGCTGATTTTACTATAAGATTGATTTAAGATTTTACTATTTTTCTGCTGCTCAAGTTTTAGAAATTTGTTTTCAGTAATCATGTTTGATCTCTTTTCTGCAGTTGATGCATCAGTTTTATTGGATTTCACTGTGTAATAGAAGCTTTGAAAAATTGTTACTAAGCTTTAAATGCTCATAGAACTTTACGTACTATTAACTTTTATGGATGCTTAAATTTACAAGGCACTGTGTTTAATTTCATTTAATTGGGATTACATAACAGCACATAATTTTATTCAGGTTTGAAAAGAAACTAGAACTTTGTTGAGGCTGTCTCTTCATATGAGAAGCGCTGGGTTCGATTTGTAGATCGGACTGATTAAACTTCGGAGAACAAACTGGGTCATTAAGATTCATACTCCCGTTTTAAGCTACAATACTTGTTCTAAAAACTGTTGTGCAGCGATTTTTTTAGGTATGTTACAAACTTTGAGGTATCAATAATATTTATGAATTGTTAAAACAATGTTAAAACCACAACGCAGAGTTTCGTTTAAGTCAAAAGATTCAATAGTTCTAAAATTATAGGCCATCAAAAGTCGACAGTCGACATAAATCAAAGGGTCTAATGGACCCAGAGTGTTGTCCATGATTTTAAAAATATATGTGTTCTCTGAAGGTTAAATACTCGTAGATGATGAGAATTATAAGACATTTTTTACAAGTTTTTCTATGAAAAGAGCACCAAATATTAAAATTCGAACTCTCCGTTGTCCCTCAAAGATGCAACTACGTAAATGCGCATAGAGTACGAAAGGGAAATTTCAATTAATCTCTAGCAATTTAAATTGTTAACATAATGAAATTTGTATTTAATTTGTAATCAACAGCAACAATAACAGCAACAACAATAAGGCGCAGTAGCTGCAGCAATAAACGTTCGAATACAAATTGCACATTGCAGCATCATTAAGCAAGTTAGGTCGCCAACAACAACAACAACAACAATAAAATAACAACAAAAACAGCAGCAACAACAAGAGTAGCAACAACAACAATACTAACAACAACAACAACAACACTAAACGCTAAAGCAATCAAAGGAATGCAGAGCCAAAGACGACGGAGGCCACAACAGCAACAGAAACTGCAAGTAATAATTTTCACTTTTGCCACAATAACAACACAACACAGCACCAGAACACAACACACACACATGAACATACGTTGGACAGCATAGAATTAACACCATTTCAGTGACTTTGGCAGCGCACAACATTCTCCACATGCGGCAGGAAGTATTTCTGCTGCTCGTTGCCGCTTTAAACGAAAGTGTTTGCCGCTGCCAACACTTGCACCCATGAGTCTTTTGTTTGTCTAAGTATATGTATGTATTAATGTGTGTGTGAATGTTTGTTGTTGTCTTTCAACTGTATGACTGCAAGTTCTTTGGCCATTTGTCTGTCGGTCTGCCTGTGCGCATTCTATCCATCTAGCACAATTGTCTGTCCGTCTGCCAGTCAGCCGTACATAGAGACAAACAGACAAGCGAACAGACAGACAGTGTTGCTGGTCGTCGTCGTTGGTTGTTGCTCCTGTCCGCCCCATAACGTGAAAGTTAATTCATTTTTGCTACCAGTTAAATGCAGCAACGTGAGTTTCACACTTTCTGCCAGCCGAGTGGTTGTTTTGTTGGCTTGACTGTTGTTGTTGTTGTTAGTTGTTGCTGTTGTTATTAGCGTTGTTACTGTTGTTGTTGTTGAGTTTATTGTTGCTGTGGCCGGTACTGCGTGCCAATTGCGTTATTACAAAATTGCTTGGCGCAAGTGTGCGTTGTGCTCATTTGTTGTTTGCTGTTGTGTTCTTGTTGTTGTTTTTGTTTTCATAATAAAAAATAAAATATTTTTAGTCAATGGTTGGCTGATTGCACTAAATACACTAAAGCCTGGAAGTGCATTTGATTATGTGAATTCAACATTTCATGTAACATTCGCCAATGTGTTGAGAGAAGATTTTATTTATCAGGTGTACAACTTTGCTTCCGCCGTTTTTTTCCAAAATTAAAAGCTTTATTGCGAAAAAGTGCTTACAGATGTATTATTCAAAGTATTGTCCGTCGCTAGCGACAACTTTCTCCCATCTTTCCGGCAATTTTCGGATCCCGGCTCGAAAAAAGGAGTCCTCTTTTGACGCTATCCATGAAGCAATCCATTTTTCCAATTCTTCGAAGGATTGAAAATGTTGATCTGCCAGGCCGTGTGCCATCGAACGGAATAGGTGGAAGTCAGAAGGGGCGACATCTGGGGAATACGGCGGGTGGGGCAAGACTTCCCATTTCAGCGTTTCCAGGTACTTTTTGACCACTTTTGCGACGTGAGGCCGCAAAAGTGGCCACCACCATGTTTGTCTTCGACATCGAAATCATCATTTTTAAAACGTTGAAACCACTCCCGACACGTTCTTTCACTCAGAGCAGCATCACCGTAAGTTTCTGAGAGCATTCGATGCGCTTCAGCTGCATTTTTTTCGAATTGTAACAGAAAAGTAAAACTTCCCGCAAATGGCGAGAATTGGGCACATAAACGGACATTTTCGAGCGTGAATAATACGAAAACAAGAACAACTGTCACTGAAACGGCGATGACAATTCGTTAGGCACTGTCCACACTCACTTTAAAGGCATTACCATCTATGTATTTCAACCAGCCTCAGCCGGTACAGCCACCTATCGGAAAACGGCGGAAGCAAAGTTGTACACCTGATATAAAAAAAATTTTAATTTTATCAGTTAAATTAAATGTGTTGGGAGAAGATTTAAATTATAGAAAAAATTATAAAAATTAATTAATTATAAAAATTAATTTAAATAAGTAATTAAAAATTGTTGTTGTTGAAAAAATTATAGAAAAAATTATATTCATTAATATTAAATTTATCAATTACATTTAATTTAATTATTTAATATTTTGTATTATTTATTTTTTATAATTTTTTTTATTTTTTAAATTATATTTTTTTCCTTTATTGTAAACTATTAATTTAAATAATTTTGTCTTACATTTTTTAGGCACTTGAATCAAAGCAACATTTTATGTAACAATCGCCAATGTGTTAAGACAAGATTTGTATTAAAAAAAAAATTATATTAATTATATTAATTATATTTAATGTAACTAATTATAATTTTTTATTGTATATTTTGTATAATTTTTTATAAATATTTTTTATTATTTTTATTTTAATTTTTTCATATTTTTAGAATTGTTTTCTTTTTTCTGATTGCAAAGTTTTAATGCAATTAATTTTATTTTAAATATTTTAGGCACTTTGGCGAATGTGCTGCACAAGTGTATATTTTTTATTATTTTTTGTTGTAACTTTTTTATATTTTTAGAATTGTTTTCTTCTTCCTGAATGTATCACAAAAATATTAATAATTTACATAATTGCGTTTAAAATATTTTAAGCACTTGAATGAATTCAACATTTAATATAACCTTCGTGAATTTGTTGAGAGTACTTAAATTATCATAAATCTATATGAATTTTTACTAATTGATATAAATTATAAATAATAATATAATATAAATGTATAATATAATAAAAGCTTCAACCTTCCTCTACTAACTGTCAAAATTTAACACATTTAATATTTATTAAAATTCATTTTGCAAAACACGTTTTCGTTTGATGTTGAAATTTTAACATGGAGCAAAGAGCGGTCATTAAATTCCACGCAAAAATTGGTAAAAGTGCATCAGAAACATTGCGAATGATGCAGCAAGCGTATGGCGATGCTTGTTTACCAAGATCAAATGTTTTTTTATGGCATAAACGTTTTGTGGATGGCAAGGAGTCGCTGGATGATGAAATAAAAGAAGGAATGCCAATTTCAGTTCGGACGTCGGAAATGATCCAGAAAGTTCGTGATTTTATTGCAGAAGACCGCAATGCTTCACTGAAAATGATGGAAGAGCCCTTAAACATCAACAGAAACTATCCGACTCATTCTTCACGAGGATTTGTGCAAAACAAAGGTCTGCGCAAAATTTGTTCTACACACATTAGACGAGGAGCAAAAATTAATGAGAGTCAGTCATTCTAGAGACATCGTTGCAGCCGCAGAAAATGCGAAAATGCTTCCTGAAAACAATTGTTACGGGTTATGAAACATGGTGTTCCCAATACGATCCAGAAACCAAGCGTCAAAGTGCGGAATGGAAATCAAAACAACTCACCACAAGCCAAAAAAACACGGAATGTTCCATTAAAAACAGTCATATAGTTACTGCCGCTTATTACCTCGAAGTATTGAAGCGTTTGATAGTCAGAATCCGTCGTATTCGACCAAAATACCGCGATTCAAAAAGTTGGTCTCTGTTGCACGATAATGCACCGAGTCACACAGCACTCATTGTTCGTCAATTTTTGGCTCGGAATCGGGTCGGTGTGTTGAATCATTCGCCGTATTCACCTGATTTGGCACCATGCGACTTCTCCTTGAAAGAATGCTTTTTTGATGACATTCAGACCATACAACGGGCTTCGACGAGGGCACTGAAGGAAATTCCGAAAAATGCGCTGGAACACGCGTTTGAATCACTATTAAATCGATGTAACAAGTGTATTGAATCAGGAGAAGAATATATCGAAATAAATATAATATAAAAAATATATATATCAGGTGTACAACTTTGCTTCCGCCGTTTTTTTCCAAAATTAAAAGCTTTATTGCGAAAAAGTGCTTACAGATGTATTATTCAAAGTATTGTCCGTCGCTAGCGACAACTTTCTCCCATCTTTCCGGCAATTTTCGGATCCCGGCTCGAAAAAAGGAGTCCTCTTTTGACGCTATCCATGAAGCAATCCATTTTTCCAATTCTTCGAAGGATTGAAAATGTTGATCTGCCAGGCCGTGTGCCATCGAACGGAATAGGTGGAAGTCAGAAGGGGCGACATCTGGGGAATACGGCGGGTGGGGCAAGACTTCCCATTTCAGCGTTTCCAGGTACTTTTTGACCACTTTTGCGATGTGAGGCCGAGCATTGTCGTGTTGGAGGATGACTCACCATTTTCACTCACCACGAAATCACCATTTTTAAAACGTTGAAACCACTCCCGACACGTTCTTTCACTCAGAGCAGCATCACCGTAAGTTTCTGAGAGCATTCGATGCGCTTCAGCTGCATTTTTTTTTCGAATTGTAACAGAAAAGTAAAACTTCCCGCAAATGGCGAGAATTGGGCACATAAACGGACATTTTCGAGCGTGAATAATACGAAAACAAGAACAACTGTCACTGAAACGGCGATGACAATTCGTTAGGCACTGTCCACACTCACTTTAAAGGCATTACCATCTATGTATTTCAACCAGCCTCAGCCGGTACAGCCACCTATCGGAAAACGGCGGAAGCAAAGTTGTACACCTGATATATAAAAAATAAAATAAATAATAAATAAATAAATAAATAAATAAATAAATAATTGTCGCACTGTGTATTTTGTATTTTTAAAATAGTTTTCCTCTCCATGAACGCATGGTATGAAATTGTATAAACAACAACTTTATTGATTGCATTTTATCAAACAATTTGAGATTCAAAAATTATCGATTGTGAACTGAAATGAATAAAAAAAGGTTTACTTGACTATTTGGCATTAGAACAGGCAGCTTTCTGAACGTCAGCGAGCATACTGAAAGGAACTGAGCGTCTAGGTTGGTTGATGTGCTAGAAAGCTCACTTAATGAAATGAAAGGAACTTCAGTACCTTCCGGCGTTTCGTCAGAAAACACTAGGCGGCATTTTCATTGCCTTTAGCTACTCAACGATTACCAGATAAGCTTACGTCACCTTTAACTTCTGACCGACTACCGAACCAGCTTCTGTTGACTTCTACTACTAAACTATTACCGAACGAACTTTAGTTGCTTTCAACTACTGAACGAAAACCCCACGAGCTTTTGAAAACAATAACAATTTTGTCCAATGTTTTAGTAGCAGTTAAAGAGTTACTAAATCGGTAAAGTAGTCATCAAATTGATGACAAAGTTCAATAGACCCACAGTCAAATTCCATACGTTCATTGATCGCTTTCGATTGCTTTCGATTATTTATTAGTTTTAAGGTTCTTCTAGTACAATTCTGAGAAATTTTTTTATTCAATTGTAGTCAAACCCACACAGACATTCTCCTCACATTTTCACCCCATTACCCACCAGACATTTTTTGTTGCCGGCAATAAGAAAACGAGTCGCCGGTAATATCGCCAGCGTATCGATTTCGTATCACCAGTCGTTCTAAAACGTCCGCCGAAAGCAACTCGCCGTGACGAGTCGTTTTCTTATCGCCGTGACGTGTCGTTTTCTTATCGCCTGGATGCTTCTTTTTCATATCTAAATACATACATCATATTGTTTGGGAAATTATCAATTTATAAAATGTCAGTCAGTTTTGGTTGGGATGGAATTTCATTTGCATACAAACATTCAATGTTGCTCTCATTGTTTTGAGCTTGAATCAATGCTGTTGATCAATGAACCGTCGACGAATGAATACAAATTTTTTAAATGCGATCAATCTCCCTGAAATACAAAATATATCAATTCGATATTTCAAAGTCCTGAAAGACAACGTGTTTTCGTGACATGTTGCTAATTTGTCACTGCGGCAATAAATCGTCGAGTCGCCAATTTGTTGCCACTGACGATTGTTGCCTATTTCTCACATTTTGTTTGGTGGGTTGCCTAAAAAGAAAATCGTTTGCACATTTTCTCATTATTTTAGTCATTCAGAATATCACCTCAACTTAAATATTTACCTTGATTTCACTTTTCCCCCTCTAGCCTTGAAATAAAATCTTCTGCACATTTTCTCATTTTTTTTAACAATTCAAAATATCACTTGAACTCATTTATATTGATTTACTATTGCTCACGTTTTCACCAAAACTCTATACGTACCCATATACCACGAAACGTGCACAGCCGCAGTAATTTATAAGAAACAAAACAATAATCCCAGCAACCACAATAACCACAACAAAACCATGCAAAATCCTACTATAAGTTGGCTGCAATAAAAGTGCAAGCAAGAAACACTCTCGACCGACAGCAGTCTGCACGCCAGCAGCGAGTGCAGTCCTTGCACTTTGCTGGCAAAAAATCCAAACCCAAAACTTATAAGCAACACGTGCAAACGTTGTTGGCATTGTTGTAAGGGTTCGAGGCGAGTAGTGAAAACCCACAAACAACAACAGCCCAAAAATAGAACAATAGGGAAATTAAAATAGGCAAAACCACCAGCATAAACGGTTCAGGTCGGGGTGCACATTTAGGCTCTCAAATGATGTGCACTCTACGTTGTCCTTGTTATTGTGCTTGTTATGCCTTATTGTTGTTGTTGCTTTAGCAGGCATTTTGTTGTCTTTGTTATGGCCAAATGGTGCATGATCAACGTGATCGTGTTGCCAATGCCATTGTTAGGGCTCGACGCTTGTCATTGTTGTCGTTGTTGGTGTTGTGCTCATTTTGGGACAGACTGCTTTAGTCGTTGTTGTTGTAGTTTTTCTTCTTAGCTGTTGTTCATTTTTGTCATTGTTGCTGTGCTGCAGCCCTTTTTTCTTTGGGTGATAACGACAATTGCTCATGCGAAAGTGAAATGTCGTGAGTTATCGATATAAATGGGTGCGTCCTCGTGGCGCACGGCCGCGACGCGTGCACGGCAAGCGAACGTATTCAATGCTGTGCCTTATTGCTTAGTTGGTTTAAATTAAATTTCGATTTTTTTTCGTTGTTTTTGCGATTTTTTTTTGCTTGCTTTGCTGCATAGAGATGCTGCACATTGATAAAAAGGAAGGCACTGGTGGCTGTTGCTGCACACATTGTTGCTGTTGTTGTTAGACAATATTGTTGCTGCTGTTGCTGTTGCGAAAATTGTGTCGCCGAGGAAAGTGTCTTGCTGGCTGTTTTTAACAGCGACGTCAACGCCCTTTGTAAATACAGTTTGTGCTTTAATAGGCAAACGTTTGCTTTTGGCGCAAACGAAGTAAAAAATTTAATGTGTTTTCAAAAATGTATAAAAATTTATAAAAAACAGAACTTAAAAAATATACTGTGAGGAGTTTTTGCATAAATTTTGAAAAATTTAACTGAGTAAAATTTGTTTGAGCAACAAAAGATCTAAGACACAAACTCACATACAACAATAAAGAATGTGGCAGTGAAATTGCAACAGTAAAGAGTTAGAGTAGATATGAATTTGTTGCTATATTTATCGAATGTAAACTTTTATGAAAGAAAGACAAAAGACTTAAGGCACAAACTCGTTTTTAATACTGAAAACAAGGGCAAACGAATTGGTTTTTATTATTGAAATTTTAAAATAAGCGAATTGCGAACTTTTATGTTAGTAGCGAATATTTTATTTGAGTGAAAGACAAAAGACTTAAGACACAAACTCTTTATTAATAGTGCAGAGTATCAAATGAATTGTTTATGTTATTGCAATACGCATTTGTCGTCTTTTTGACAATGAAAATGTCTTTAAGTTGAAAACAAAAGACTTAAGACACAAACTCATTATCAACTGGGGCTTATAAGTTGCTTATGTTATTGAAATCAGCTTCAAAAAGCATGCTGCTGTGCATACTTTTGTTATTTCAATAGTAAGAATTTCTATTAGTGTACTACAAAAGACTTAAGACACAAACTCGACTCAATACTGCAGAATGTGCCAAAGAAATTGTTTATACTTTTGAAATGCATTTGTTGTTATGTTAGTAGTAAGTTTGTTTGTTGTTATGTTCTATAAAGGCAAAACAAAAGATTTAAGACACAAACTCGTTGTTAATAGTGCAGAGACTGGCAAAGGCATTGTTTAAATAATGAAATACTCTTACAAAGTATTAAAAAAATTAAATAACTTCTACTCCGTTTCCATTTCCATTCACTCATTTCCCTATTACCAAAGCAACGAAGCAAATTAATCGCTAAAGCACAGAAAATGTTATTTTTATTTGTAATTCTTTTCGCATTCATTTTCATTAAGAACGAACATACAATTCAATCAAAAGACTTCAGACATAAACTTGATCTGAATAATTAAAATTAAAGACTAACATAAAAGTAAATAAGTAGTCGTTTAAGCAATAAAATGCGCCTAGAAAAAATAAACCTACTAACAATTATTTCGCACGCCCACCACCCAACTTGCTTGTTGCCGCAGCGCAACACTGTTGTCAAAACTTTTAATAGCTGACTTTCATTATCTACATTGGCTTTGAATTGAATGTAATTTGATCATTTAATGATTGTGTATTTGAAATGTTGCTGTAAACCTATAAAAATTGAATAGAACTAATCGAACAAACTAACAAAGCATTTTAAAAACTATCATAAATGCAACAAAGCCAATTGCCAGCAGCTCACTGGACTCTTGTCTGTGCTAAGATGCCATGTGGAAAGGTGCTGTTGTCCACCGTTGAACGCCAATCATCAGCAACATTAACAGTGCCATTAGCAGCACATCATAAACAGCCTACACACACACACACTGAAATACACATACACACTCATATAGTGGCATAAAGTTATATATTCAAACATTTTGTTAGCAACAGAAAATGAATGCAATAAAAGTGCACTTAAGCGGCGCATAAAATTTGATAAGCGGCAATTGGCTGTACGAAGAAAGATAGATTGGAAAAAAATTGAATTGAATTTGTAAAAGTGTTGACCAAGCAGAGGTGCAACAAAACTTTAAACACTTTGACCTCATTTCTGGCATTGTTGCATTGCTTTTGTGGTGGCTGCAAGTTTTGAGGTTGAAGAGAATTTCCTTTCATGAAATGAAGGTCGCTGTGCAAGAAGTAAGCAGGAGTTTGTTTGAAAAGAAATCACTGATGGTCTGAAAAGTATAAAAGTAAAATATAAAGTTTTGAAAATTTGCACTCCATACCTTTACTTGTGTTGTCAGCGCCTAATGACAGCTGCTAAAATCATACTTAATCACCTGCATACAGTAGCGATTTTCCGGCTGTCGCTGGCTACTGTTGAAATATATCACAGTCAGCGCTCGTCACTTACAACGATGTGAGTGCAAATGTGCAATGGAGCAGTTAAAAACAACAACAAATTTGTCTACTAGACGAATGGTAGCAGCAGGAAGCGATGAGCTTATAACTATAACTCAGTAGACAGTCAACTAGTCTAGTCTAGTCTTAGTCTATTCTTAGTCTAGTCTTAGTTTAGTCTTAGTCTAGTCTTAGTCTAGTCTTAGTCTAGTCTTAGTCTAGTCTTAGTCTAGTCTTAGTCTAGTCTTAGTCTAGTCTTAGTCTAGTCTTAGTCTAGTCTTAGTCTAGTCTTAGTCTAGTCTTAGTCTAGTCTTAGTCTAGTCTTAGTCTAGTCTTAGTCTAGTCTTAGTCTAGTCTTAGTCTAGTCTTAGTCTAGTCTTAGTCTAGTCTTAGTCTAGTCTTAGTCTAGTCTTAGTCTAGTCTTAGTCTAGTCTTAGTCTAGTCTTAGTCTAGTCTTAGTCTAGTCTTAGTCTAGTCTTAGTCTAGTCTTAGTCTAGTCTTAGTCTAGTCTTAGTCTAGTCTTAGTCTAGTCTTAGTCTAGTCTTAGTCTAGTCTTAGTCTAGTCTTAGTCTAGTCTTAGTCTAGTCTTAGTCTAGTCTTAGTCTAGTCTTAGTCTAGTCTTAGTCTAGTCTTAGTCTAGTCTTAGTCTAGTCTTAGTCTAGTCTTAGTCTAGTCTTAGTCTAGTCTTAGTCTAGTCTTAGTCTAGTCTTAGTCTAGTCTTAGTCTAGTCTTAGTCTAGTCTTAGTCTAGTCTTAGTCTAGTCTTAGTCTAGTCTTAGTCTAGTCTTAGTCTAGTCTTAGTCTAGTCTTAGTCTAGTCTTAGTCTAGTCTTAGTCTAGTCTTAGTCTAGTCTTAGTCTAGTCTTAGTCTAGTCTTAGTCTAGTCTTAGTCTAGTCTTAGTCTAGTCTTAGTCTAGTCTTAGTCTAGTCTTAGTCTAGTCTTAGTCTAGTCTTAGTCTAGTCTTAGTCTAGTCTTAGTCTAGTCTTAGTCTAGTCTTAGTCTAGTCTTAGTCTAGTCTTAGCCTAGTCTTAGTCTAGTCTAGTCTTAGCCTAGTCTTAGTCTAGTCTAGTCTTAGTCTAGTCTTAGTCTAGTCTTAGTCTAGTCTTAGTCTAGTCTTAGTCTAGTCTTAGTCTAGTCTTAGTCTAGTCTTAGTCTAGTCTTAGCCTAGTCTTAGCCTAGTCTTAGCCTAGTCTTAGTCTAGTCTTAGTCTAGTCTTAGTCTAGTCTTAGTCTTAGTCTAGTCTTAGTCTAGTCTTAGTCTAGTCTTAGTCTAGTCTTAGTCTAGTCTTAGTCTAGTCTTAGTCTAGTCTTAGTCTAGTCTTAGTCTAGTCTTAGTCTAGTCTTAGTCTAGTCTTAGTCTAGTCTTATTCTAGTCTAGTCTTAGTCTAGTCTTAGTCTAGTCTTAGTCTAGTCTTAGTCTAGTCTTAGTCTAGTCTTAGTCTAGTCTTAGTCTAGTCTTAGTCTAGTCTTAGTCTAGTCTTAGTCTAGTCTTAGTCTAGTCTTAGTCTAGTCTTAGTCTAGTCTTAGTCTAGTCTTAGTCTAGTCTTAGTCTAGTCTTAGTCTAGTCTTAGTCTAGTCTTAGTCTAGTCTTAGTCTAGTCTTAATCTAGTTTTAGTCTAGTCTTAGTCTAGTCTTAGTCTTAGTCTAGTCTTAGTCTAGTCTTAGTCTAGTCTTAGTCTAGTCTTAGTCTAGTCTTAGTCTAGTCTTAGTCTAGTCTTAGTCTAGTCTAGTCTTAGTCTAGTCTTAGTTTAGTCTTAGTCTAGTCTTAGTCTAGTCTTAGTCTAGTCTTAGTCTAGTCTTAGTCTAGTCTTAGTCTAGTCTTAGTCTAGTCTTAGTCTAGTCTTAGTCTAGTCTTAGTCTAGTCTTAGTCTAGTCTTAGTCTAGTCTTAATCTAGTCTTAGTCTAGTCTTAGTCTAGTCTTAGTCTAGTCTTAGTCTAGTCTTAGTCTAGTCTAGTCTTAGTCTAGTCTTAGTTTAGTCTTAGTCTAGTCTTAGTCTAGTCTTAGTCTAGTCTTAGTCTAGTCTTAGTCTAGTCTTAGTCTAGTCTTAGTCTAGTCTTAGTCTAGTCTTAGTCTAGTCTTAGTCTAGTCTTAGTCTAGTCTTAGTCTAGTCTTAGTCTAGTCTTAGTCTAGTCTTAGTCTAGTCTTAGTCTAGTCTTAGTCTAGTCTTAATCTAGTCTTAGTCTAGTCTTAGTCTAGTCTTAGTCTAGTCTTAGTCTAGGTTTAGTCAAGTCTTAGTCTTGCTTTCATCCATTTCCGCAGCTAAAAATTTCATTTATTTATTTGAACAAAACTCACCTCTAGACGCTGGAGATTCTCATCTTGTCACGTTGTCGCTTTGAGAAGCTAGAAGTAGCTAAGCGCGCACACACACACACACATGCAGATTCAAAACATTAGAATAACCGCAAGTAAGTGGCAACCGAAATTCACTTGAATTGCGCCAAATATGAAATGAAAACTAAAACTGAAAAGAAACTTTGGGAAAAAAACAATATAGCTCAGGTATCTTTATAGCGTTAAGTGATTGTCGTCATTGTTGCTGTTGTTGTTTTTTATGTTTGTGCTGCAAAATTTATGCTCGTCAGAGATGCTGCTGCAGCATATCAGTTGCTCATTGCTGCCTCAAGACGCTTTCAGCTTTCGTTGCTTGTGCCGTTTGCTTTTCCTACTTCAGCCACCAGCCGACTGTGCCGACCGCTTTTGACCTGCGCGCACGCTCTTTTTTGGCATATCAGTCGCAGTTACCGTTACTGCGCCGCTTTTGCGTCAGCTTTCGCGGCTACTGCTGTGGCTGCTGCTTCGATTGTGGCTCATCTCGGCAAATGCCACAGAAGGCGTTGCAGGCTACGGTTTTCGTGTGAATTGGGGATTTTTTTTAAGATTTTATTCCTTTTTTTAACTGTGTTTTTCTCTACGATTCTTTCGAATTTAGTTTTTGTTTTATTTTTATTTCTTAGGCTTTATTTCTTACCTCTTGGCAACAGTGTATTTCAAGGATTTTGTGCATTTTATTATTTGCTTACTTTGTTCCTGCTGCTTGGTTTGTTGTTGCTATTGGAACACAGCTGTGCACAGTTTGAGGCTTAAATCTAATGCCAAGGCAGTTCATCTGACTCTGCTGCCGAATTCTTTTAAATTATTCTTTTTTTTTGTTTGTCTGCCAATTTTGTGCCACTTCTTTCTATTTATTGGCTCAGTTTTAGGTTGAGTCTGTTTTATTTGTTTGTTGTTTTTTTTTATGCGCAATTAGCGGCATAAATCAAACGTTTGCAACGATTTGTTGCTATTTTTGTTCGACTGTAGTTGAATTTATTTTTCACAGTATTTGTTAGTGTTTGCTTTACACGAAGCAATTAAAACCAAAGACTGCAGCAACGAATGCGTTAAGCGATTTTCATCTACTAACTACAGTAGCACAAAGTAAGTTGTTAGGTAATTTGTTGCCCTTTTTGTTGTTGTTATTGTTGTTGTTATTGTTCTCTTGATTTGACGTAATTACAATAATTTGGGATAAGTTTGCTTAACTTTGAGTTCAAGGGTTTAGTTAAGCGAATATTTTGGTAAAAGACGGCAACTTGCGGAAGTTGGCTTTCAATAAAAATATAAACAATATTTTAAATTTATGTAAGAGAAAATATGTTAATAGTTTTGGACGAAGGTTTTGGGCGAACTTGAAAAGTTTTAGGGGAGCTCAGTTCATTAAAATGAAAGTTTGGCTCATTGCTTACTTTATTTCAAAGTATTTGTTGCTTTAGAAAAACCCATTTGTTAATATTTGATGATGCTTTATTTTGTTGTTGTTATTGTGTTTGCAAAACAGCAACTTTCGGCATCGGCAAATAATTTAAAAATTTTATTTAAAATTAAATATAATTTTTATCGATTTTTCGCATTCGCAAAAAATTCCAAAATTCTATACAAAAATTTGTATATTTTTGTAAATCTTTAAATCTTTTCATTTTGTTAAACATTTATTAAGAATAATTTTTTAAATAATAAAAAATTTCATTTGGAATTAAAAATAATTTTATTTTTATCGATTAATTTTATTAATTTATCGATTTTTTGGATATAAAAAAAATTCCAGAATTCTGTCCAAAAATTTCTAATTTATTTCAAAAAAAGTTAAAATTTTTAATTAAATCTTTAAAGTTTGTTAAATTTTTAATGTGAATAATTTTTAAAATAATTAAATATTTCATTTCGAATTAAAAATAATATTCAACGATTTTTTCAGTAATAAAACAATTCCAAAATTCTGTAAAAAAATTTATAATTAATTTCAAAAAATTTTTAAATTCTAAATTTGAATCTTAAATTTTTGTTAAATTTTTATTTTGAATAATTTTTGAAATAATTAAAAATTTCATTTTAAATTTTAAATAGTTTTTAAAGATTTTTTGGTAAGTTTTATATAATTTTTTTCAATAAATTTTTATATTTGCAATTGAAATTTTTAAATTTTTGTAAATTTTGATTTTAAATAATTTTTTAAATAATTAAAAATTTTATTTCAAATTAGAAATATTTTGTATCGATTTTTTGGCAATCAAAAAAATTCCAAAATTCTATCTAAAAATTTATAATTTATTTCAATAAACTTGTTGAGCAATTTAAATAATTTCAAAGTTAGATCTGAAATTAACAATCAATTTGTTTTGCACTTTCTATAAAATCTATAAAAAGAAATACAACAACAACAAAGAATCTGTTTCTCTGCAGTCGAAACTGATATCAACATCACACAACAATAACAACACGCAACCGCATAAAAAAATCATTCAATAAAACCAGAGCAACAATGCCTCGACACAGCGCTAAACGAAAGACTTAAGCCACAAACATGCTTATTAAGCATGTCATTTTTGCGCACACTTTTGCCGGTTAACCACATTCGGGCAGCTGACAGCAACTAATGCTGCTTCTGCTGTTAACATAATTGCTGCCGCTGATTCGTTGTTGGCTGGCACTGGCGCTGTCTCGATTGCTGCTAACAACGACGAGTTGAGTTAATAGTTGCTGCTGTGGCCACTGTTGTTGCTGATGACTTTATAAATAAACTGCAGCATCTTGGCTGCGCCTCAAATCATAACAAATTCTGACAAATTGGCAAATTAACTGGCGTGCAGCGTGCCGCTTATGGCCGCATCGCGTCATCGTCATCGTTGTGGTAATAATAATAATAAAAATAATTGCAGCTAACAGCTAGCAACATCAGCAACAACAACAACAAGACTAAGTGTAGTTCTAACATTGTTTTAATGCGCCATTGCTGAGTAAATTGGGTGCTTTCGCTGATTTTTTATATGGACGTGTGGAACATTTCATTTTTTGTATTTGTTGTGTTTATTATTATTATTGTTGTAGATGTTGTTTTTGTTTTTGTTTTGAGTCATCATTACGTTTTTACTACGAATGATATGAGTAAGAGTAAGTTTTTCTTTATTAATTTTTATTTTTTTTTGCAACAATAAAATCACTTGTTGCTATTTGTTAACCACAATTTGTTGTTCTTGTTGTTGCTTTAATTCTCTTATTTTTATTGTTGCTTTCTACAGCTGCTTATGGCCGCTCAAGTGTTGGTGCTGACATTGAATCCTTGGCGCCTAATTGCTTGTTAGTTATTGTTGTTGTTGTTAATGATGTAGTTGCTGCTACTATTTGCCGCTACTGTTGCTGTTTGTTATTAATGGTGTTGTTGCTAATGTTGCCTATGATTTGTTGTTACACGTTAGCTGCTGCATGTTGTCGCTTCTAATGGCAGCCACATTAGCTTTTCCTTTCATGACGTCCAACACACACACATACACACTCAAACAACTGAACGGCACTCTTGCTGATGTTTGCTATTATGGCCTTGTTGCATGTTGCATGCACATTTAATGTTGTTCTGCTTGTAGTGTTGCTCGTTAATGAACTGCAATATTTGCAAAATTGTTTTAAGGACACGTTTTTTATGGCTTCTTGTCAGCACATAAAAAAGTCCTATAAAACGGCAGATTTAAATTTGCTTGCAGTTTTCTACTATCATTGATGGTCATTAGTAGTTTTTTTTTGTTAGAAGTTTTGGAAGATAGTGAAATCTCATAAAGAAGGAAAAGAAGAGCCTTGACATGCTTTAAAGGTCCCAGAAGAACCCATTTGAATATCCCATGAAAACTATAAAAAATCCCAAATGAAGATCACTAAAAATTCAATAAAATGTCAGCTCAATACCACTTCATGTAAGAGCCCTGTAAAACGCCTTAAAGTATGCAATCACCCATTAAAATTCAGTCTTACTTTTGAAAATTTTCATACTTTTTTAAGTCAATTTTAAAGAAGGAATTCCAAGCCAAGTCATGTGCTTTTTCAAAAGAAGGCTGAAAACGCCTTAAAGTATGCAATCACCTATTAAAATACAACTTAAAATCTCACTTGACTTTCAAAGAACACACTCACAGTTGGTTACTTAACTACGTTCAAAGGAAGAATTGCAAGTCATCACTTTGGGCTTAAGTAAACTTTCTCAGAAAACGGTCACTAGAACCTAACCAACCAAAAACAAGAGTTCAAAAGTTTAAGTTCCCATCTTCAATCTTTTCTAAGCCATCATTACATGTCTTTTGAACCAACAAAGTGTTTCAAGCAAGAATTCAGACGTTTATTTTGCCATTTTCACAACAACAACTTCAACAGAGTATTTTAAGCAAGAGTTCAAAAGTTTAAGTTGCGGTCTTCAATCTTTTCTAAGCAATCATTATTTGTTTTTCGAACCCAAAAAACATTTCAAGCAAGAATTCAAAAGTTTAAGTTCCTATCTTCAATATTTTCTAAGCAATCATTACTTTTCTTTTGAGCCAACAAAGTGTTTCAAAAAAGAATTTAGAAGTTTAAGTTGCCATCTTCACAGCAAAAACTTCAACAGTTGAAGCACTCTGTTCAAAAGTTGAACTTTCCCTCTTTTCTAAGCAATCATTATTAGTTTTTCGAACCCACAAAGCATTTCAAGCAATAATTCAGAACTTATTTACGGTCTTCAATCTTTTCTAAGCAATCATTTTTTGTCTTTTGAGTCAACAAAATGTTTGAAACAAGAATTTAGAACTCAGTAACGATCTTTTCTAAGCAATTATTATTTGACTTTTTAACCAAAAAAATGTTTCAAGCAAGAATACAGAAGTTAAAGTTGCCATCTTCAATCTTTTCTAAGCAATCATTACATCTCTTTTGAACCAAAAAAGTGTTTCCATCATTTCCATAAAGCATTCAGTAAATTGTTTCCTTATTCTCTTCTTCCGCAGAGCCATGGAAGCTATGAGAAACAAATGGACGCATATTCAAACCACCAATATATGGAAAACCAATGTTCAAAATACAAACTAAACTATAAGCTGACCATTAATCTAGCTCAGCAAATAAATAATAAATAAATTCTATTCTCATTCTGTACTCATTTCAATTCAGTTCAACTCTCTTTCATTATTGCAAAATCCAATTTTATTTTAAAACGCAGTTCATACAAATTTCTATTGAATTTCAAGCAGAAGTTTTTTTTCATAGTTTTTACATTTTTATAAAAATTCGTATATGTAATTATAAGCCTTCATACAAACGAATTTTTTCTCAATATTCATTTCCTTTTTTTCTCGATCTGTACACACAGATTAAATGTGCTCCAAATTCTTTTAGTATTTCA
Source organism: Melieria omissa (assembly GCA_963971225.1). Taxonomy (NCBI): domain Eukaryota; kingdom Metazoa; phylum Arthropoda; class Insecta; order Diptera; family Ulidiidae; genus Melieria; species Melieria omissa. The sequence continues at coordinate 75,019,892 of OZ020268.1, read as the reverse complement.
TAACAAATTTGCAGTGTTCCTTTTCCTCCTTTTCACACTGCAGCTCGCATGCTTGAGGGCTAATTTATAGCATTCAATACAAAGTTATCGAAGAAGATATGGCTACACTTTAAGCCCATATAAAATTGATTTTTATAAGCGCAAATTATATGGTTGCAACCCTTTAAAACAAAAATACGAAGACACGCAAAGCGCGCAAATTGATTTCCCATAAATTTCAACTTAAAACAAGCAAACAGTTTGTATGCAAAAAATTACTTCACCATAACTTAGAGCAACAAAAATGCGCGCAATCAGCGACCTTCAGTGTTTTTTGAAATTGCCCAAAACACTAAAAAAACAAAATAAAATTGGCTGCTTTAAATCGTTCCACTTGTATGCTGAAGCCTGTTGCCGCAACAGTCCTTTGGGTGTTGTTGATTTATGGTTTTGCCATTCTACCGAAAAGCAGATGTTTGAATTATGATATCAGAACGGCAGCCAATGCAAAGCAAAGACAAAGAGCAAATGCGCAAAAACATAAATTTACAAAAGGTTATAATTAAAATTGGAATTTGTGGCCGCGCAACAGGCAACAAAACGTAATAAAAACAATATTGAAGGCATAACTCAAAAATACCTTTTAACTTTTTAAAGTAATTTGGAGTCAACACAATTTTCTTTAAGTTTCAAAGAGTTTAATTGGTAAGGAAATAACTTACATTAAATCATTTCAAGTTTTTTCAGTACATAAGAAATAACCAAGAATTGGTAGTAAACAATTCAAATGCATTTATTAATTGCTTTTACAAACAAACTCTTCATAGTTGTAATTTTTGGTGGCGCATGTTTTAGGCAAATTAATGTTAATGATTACATAAAAGTAGAACTAAAACGTAACGCTAGTTATGGCAAGTAGGGTAGCGTTTTTAATGCTAAACATTTTGGTATTCATTACAGTTTAAATATTAGCAATTATGACTAGTTATAAAAATTAAGAAATCAAAAAAAAAATTGATGAAACTTATAGGAATTCTTTAAATGCGAATATTTGAAATTAAATTGAATATTTTTAATTAAAAAAAAGCCAAAATTAAGTCAAAACTTACATCTAACTTAATATTATCATTGCTTAAGGATTAGTGAAAATCTTTGGATTTCAAGTTTTTGGTATTTTTGCAACTAAATAGAAAAATCTTAGGAAACTCATTGCATGAATTCAAAACTATAAATGGCAAGTTAATTAAAGAACTTAAAGAACACTGACCAAAGCCAATTTCTACATAACTGCAAATAAATTCGTTTGCTTGGCCACTCAAATGGCCAACAAAATGTATGGCACACTTCGAATTAGTTTGCACAGTGAAGTGGGAATAAAATCTAATGCGAAAATCCACAAACAATATTGGATCTCGATCATTTCTGCTTCATATAAATGGTGACAATTTCGTCCAGTATACACTCAGTGGTGAGCTGCTTCTCGCGAAAGCACTGCATCACCTTTGCCGGCACAATCCAGTTGAGAAATTCCTCCACATTGAGGCGCATGCGCTCAATGGCCGACAGCTTGTGATCGTCGTACGCTTTGCGATTGGCCAACTTCAGCGCAGCCACTACCACATTGTCAATTAGACGCTTCTCGTAGCCCAGCTGTTGTAGTTTTTGTTCGGAGGAGATTTTCTTCAGCAGCACTGCAATCAAGAAACGCAGATGCGACAGTGTTTGCATGTCATTATTTTTGGCATTCTGCTCTTCGACATTGTTGCTACAGCTGCTGCACTGCTGCATGTGTGCTTGCAGCTCCACTTTGACTTTGAAAAACTCATTGCAGCCCTCGCACATGTACGGATTGACTTGCTTGTGGATTTTCTTCATGTGTGTCTTGAGATGCGCCAGCTGCGAGAAGGCCACTTCGTCCTTGCAGAGCAAACAGTTGAAGGGCTTTTCGCCGGTGTGTTTGCGTATGTGCAGCTTGAGCACACTGGAGTGGGCGAATGTCTGCCAGCAGATCTATGAAATGAAAGTAAAAGTAATTAGAATTATTTGACAATGGAACTTAAACAAAAGCAGCAATAAAAAGGGAGAAAACATATAATCCACAAATTCATTCACTCTGTTATTTTGAAGCAAAAGTTCGTTTCTCAACTCTTTTGACTGCTGCTTTTCGAAAACTCAACAACAACGCACCCTGCACTGGTAGGGCCGCTCGCCGGTGTGCATGCGCATGTGCACATTGTACTGTGACTTCTGTGTGAAATACGAATTGCACACCTCGCAGATGTGCGCCTTGATGTGCGTGTGCGTCTTCATGTGCGTGGCCAGGTCGTCGTCCTCGATGGTCTTCTTGCACACCTCACAGTCGAACTGACGCAGCTTGTAGTGCATTTTGTTGATGTGTGCACGCAGCACGACCTCATTGGGGAAATGCTCCTTGCATATTTCACAATAGTGATCGGGTCCCTGTTCGTGACGTTCCATGTGGGCGCGCAAGTTGGACGGCGTCGAAAAGGCCGCTGAGCATTTCGGGCAGATGTGTTGTTTGGCGCTGGATTTGTGATGGGTCACTATGTGTTGTTGTACCTGTAATGTATGAATTTTTAATATTAGAAAATGTTTGAAGCAGTGATTTAAATGTTTTGAGATTTAACGAATTAACAATTTAAAAAATTTTTTTTTACAAATCTAATCTAAATCCAAATATATTGTAACAAACTAGTTTAAAATAAAATTGTTTCAAATTGGTTTTGAATTTAACAAAATTTTAAACTAAAATTAATTTTGAATTACAACAAATTTGAAGTTATACTATATTTAAAATCCAATAAAATACTTAGATAAATTAGTTTTAAAATAAATAAAAAATTTGAATTAATATTAAATTTGATTTAAAATGAATTTTGATCAATTCTGAATAAATTCTGAACTAAAAAATATAGAACTAAAATAAATTTTAAATTATTATAAACTGATTTAAAATTTTATTAAAATTAACAATATTACTATAATTAATTTAAATTTGGAATTGTGTGTTAATTCAAATATAAACTTTGAATTAAAATAAAATTTCAAGTTTAAACTAATTTTTAATGAAAATAAATTTTGAATTAAATGAAATTTTCAATTAGAACAAATTAAGAACTCAAAAAAATTTTGAATTGAAATTTTGAATTAAAAGAAGTTTTGAATTAGAATAAATTTTGAATCAATATCAACTTTAAATTAAAGGAAGATTTGAGTTAAAATACTTTTTGCAATAAATCAATTTTAAATTAAACTAAATTCAGAGTTAAAATAAACTTTGAATTAAAACAGACTAAAATAAATGTACAACTAAATTAAATTTTAAATAAATATAAAAACTTTAAATTCACATCAATTTTGAATTAATTAGAAGTTTGATTAAAATCAATTTTGAATTGAAATCAGTTTAAAAACAAAAATAATTAATTTAATAAAATTAAAATAAATTTTGAATTAATCTAAATTTTTAATTAAAATCATTTCTTAATTAGAATAAATTGTGAATTAATTTAAATTGTGAATTACAAAGGTTTTAATTAAAATAGGTTTTAAATTAAAATACACTTTGAAAAAAATACATTTTTAATTTATATCAAATTTCGTTTAAATTAAATTCAAAACTAAAATTCCTTTGAATTAATAAAAATTTGAAAAAACATGTTTGATTTTAACAAAATTTCAAATTCAATTAAACTTTCAATTGAAAAAATTTTGAAATAAATCAATTTTAAATTAAAATAAATTGTTAATTAAAATAAATTCAGAATCAAAATTAAATCAGTCTTAAACTAAATTTTTTAAATCAAAACAAATTCAGAACTAAAATAAATTTTTAATTAATATAAACTTTGAATTCAAATTAATTTTAAATTAATATAAACTGATAAACTGAATAAAATTAAATTTTGAATTAAAATAAGCTTGGAATTAAAATGATTTTTGAGTTAAATTATAATTATAATTAATTCGGAACTCAAAAAAATTTTGAATTAATATAAATTTGGAATTTAGATAAATTTGAATTTAGACAACATTTTGAATTAAAATACGTTTTGAATTAAAACAAATGTAAAACAAATTAATTTTTAATTAAAATAAATTCAGAAATACAAGACACTTTAAATTAAAACAAACTAAAATAAATGCAGAACTGAAATAAATTCTGAACTGAAATAAATGTTAAATAAATTACAATTAAAATATTTTCGAATAAACATTAATTTAAAATTAAAATAAATTTTGAATCAAAATCAATTCAAAATCAAAATAAACTTTGATTTGCAACAAATTTGAAGTTAACACAGAGTTTACATTAAAAATTCCACAACTTTCCATCGAAAGTACTTAAAAAAATTTCCCATACAGAATGCAATCGGCGCATCCAACTGACCTGGCCGCCTCGGGCGAAGCGTTTATCGCACATTGTGCACGCGTACGGTTTCTCGCCGGAGTGCAGCCGCATGTGCAGTCGCAGACGTTCCTTCAGCGCAAACATTTTCGGGCACTGCGTGCAGGCAAACTGCTTCTGGCCATCGTGGGCGGTGGTGATGTGATTCTTCAGATTGATTGCCTGTCGATAGCACTTGCCGCACTGGGCGCACTTGTACGGACGCTCGTCCGAGTGTATGAGCAGATGACGCTTGAGGTCGGTATTGCCGCCAAACTCCTTCTGGCACACATCGCAAACGTGCGACTTGCGGCAGCGCTTCTTCGGCGTGCGGCCCTGATCGACGCTGTTATTCGGCGTGTGTGTCGAGGCGCTGCTGGAGTTCTCGTCGGCCAGATCCGACGCGATTTCGGTGGCTTCGTTGGAGGCGCTCGATGACAGCGACGGCAGCGGTGTTGGCGGCGCCAGCGTTGCGAGCACTTTGCATTTGCGTTTCTTGGCGCTGCGACGGCGCGCCGACTGAGTGTCGGCGGGTGCGGTGGGTGCTGCATTGTCGTCCGAGTTGGTTGGCTGTTGCGGCGGTGTGTGCTTCTCGTCCTCGTCGTGCGCTATGACAGCGGCCGGTGGCGATGACAGCGAAATGCCGCTGTCGGTCAGCAACGAGGCGGCATCCTCTTTCGAAATGGAGCGACGACTGCGCACCATGACAGCAACAATGTATTTGTTGTTGTTGTTGTTGTGGTGATGGGGAGATGTTAAAGTTGAATTTGATTGTAATTAGTTTTTTGTTTTGGTTTTTGTTGTTTGCAAAACTTAAGCAACCGTCACCGCAGCAATGCTTTGCATACGAATTATTTGAATGCTCGTTATTAGTGCGAGAGAGAAAGAAAGAGCGGCAGAGTGTAGGCAACTAAAAGGCTCGAATACATTCTAAGAGATTATGATTTACAATTTATAGTTTGTATATAACAATAGCGAGCAATGCTTTTTAGATTGCTTAATAAACTTTTTTCTAATTTTTGCTTTTTTGGTTCTAGTCTGTCAGTCAGATTGTCTTTGTATGGATTTTGTTGTTTTAGTAAATTATTCAATAGCAATTTTTGTTTATTTTTAACACATTTTGCAAATTGTACTTTGACACTTTGGCGCCAAGTGTTTATATTTTTTATGTAAAACCAACACCACAAGTAAAATTGTTTTAATTTTTTAAAATAAATTTTTATGTTTTTTGTTGCGCTGCAAATGTTTCGTTTTAGTAAAATGTCAAATGCGGTTTTATCAACTACTCTGTTCGGTTTGCTCTGTTTTCAGTGCTTTTGTTGTGTTTTCAGCGCTGCTCTGCTTTGGCGAAATTACTATTGGAGGGGGAGTGATTCATGTTAATTGTTAGCGAGTCAAAAACGCTGTAATAAAAAAGAGAGAAAGAGCGTAAAAATGCGAGAACAACAAGTTAAGCGTAAATAAGTACAACGCAGTGGTGGCACATACAGCTTGAAAAATTGATTGTTGAAGTTTTGTTTCGCCTGCGATGCTTTTTGTTGTTGCCTGTACTAATTTGTGCACATCTCATTCGATAGAGTGAAACAAGTACAAACCTTTTATAGGCTTTTGTTGTTGCTGGTTTATATGGGAGAGTACAACGATGACGTTTGGGACGCTATTCTGTCCACTCGGGTGGCTACAACGTACAAAACTGTTGCCTGTAGCGCGAACAGCAAACAGCGACCGAACAGTTGAACAGCCAAAACAGCTGTGTCAACAGTTTTTGTACAAGTTTTTTTTTTTTAAATTTTCTGAACTTTAAAATTTCGAAACAAATTTACTTCATTACAGGTGCGCGAACAATAAACACACACACACACACACACTCACAAATTCTAATGCACACACATACAGATACGAAAACACACAACAAATGTGCATAGCTGACGCTTGTTAGGTCAGACATGAAGTTCGTTTTCAAAGTCTTTTGTTTGTGCATGCATTGCAACCGCAGCGCACTGTAGAATTTACGAGCAAAAATATGCAGTAAAACACTATGGGGAGGAAAAAGAGTAGAAAACAAGTACAGCGATAAGGAAAAGGTTATCTAAACACGTCTGACTGATAACAACAGCAACGAACTGCGTACTTGCGCTGTCACATACGAAACGTTGCTACACTCTACATGCACTCACATGATAAGATAACAACAACGCGGCACAAGACAAATGGGTCTAACAAGCAACTGGATTGTCAAAGAACTTGTGCGCCCAGTCAACTCGGACGTGGCAAATGTGAGCGTTCAAATGGCTTTCTTGACATGAACGGTGCAAGTGATAAGCGACAAGTTGAATATTTGGAAAGCCAATGACACCAAAATTACAGCAAGTTGTGGTAGCTATAAAAACGATGGCACTGGAAGTTGAATTTGAATATATTTTTTACAGTTTGTGATGGTTAAAGAGTTTTTCGGTGGTTTGGAAGTCAAGTTGGGCGAGACAAATAGATCAAATTTCAGACAAAACTGAACAACTCGGCCTGAATGTATACAATTTAAAAGTGTACCTACTGAAATTTGATGCCTCCACTATCTAATAGCTTTGTGTAGCCCATATGTTGGCATACTTTTAGGAAGATTTTTTATGAAGATTTTTCATCTCTTCATTTTTTATTATCATCTTCATTGTGGCTCAAGAAAAGAACGTCACATTTGTTTTTATATAGTTTTTTTAATTTTTTAAATTTTTGTTAATTTTTTTTTTATATAATAGTTTGAGTATAATAGGGGTTTGAGGGTTCGAACCCTCCAAATTAAATACAAAAAATACTGCTGCAAAATATGGTTTCAACTGAAATTGAGCTCACAAGTTGTGAGTAAACCCCAACCCCTCCATAGGAAATATTTTGTGCGTCACTGGCTCATATATAGAAGTATAGATTGATGGTAAAATAGCTGGTGTACAATAACTTCTAGTAAAATTATACCTACGTTAAAAATTGTTTTCATTCACAATAAACCCCTAAACTACAGTTTTGTAGAACATGTTGGCACCAATTCTAAAAAGTAAAAAAATTAACCCTTTAAAACATCTTCAGTTGTGACTTGTTTACATTTGAAGCTTAAGTGTATTCAGAGACCTATAAAAGAATTTGATGGCAAATATTTTCGTAGTAGATTTCTTCTTTAAAACCCCTGTTTTAAAGGACATTTTTGGCATTTTAAGAAGCAAAAGTCACATTGATCCATAAAAATAAGAGCTTTAGGGTTAAATTGTTTCGCAAAATTGCTCAGAAGCGGCCAGCTTGGACCAATAGGGAGAAGAATTGTATTCCATCAGAAAAATGCCAGGCCACACACATCGAAAGCGACTCCCCAGAAGGTTAAGGGTTGAAGGGTTGAGTTGGTTGTTTGGTTTAAGGTTAGGAGGTTTTTAAGCATCCACCTTATAGACTGGATCTGCCATCAATCGATTACCAACTATTCCTGCCTGTGACAAATAACTTTGCCGATGCATTATTTGCCACAAGAGAAGCTTTTGAAAATCGACTGCCCAGGAATTTCTATGAGAGAGAAGAAGTGAATTTTTATGAAAGACACAAAATGGAACAACCTTACAAATGTCAACAGGTTATGAAACAAAACAATGCATTTTTGATCCAAATCGGATCATTTAAGCTGTTCTATCTACTGTTATCTATTGTCCCAGTTGTTGGCCAATGGTAACGAAGATTTCTATGAAAGAAACTGAATGTGTTTTCCTTAAAAAAGACAACGATTTATCGTCAAAACGGTGCTTACTCGACCTTGAAATGGGATCATTTTTAAGTAAATTTCATGCAAAAATACACCTTTAACTTCACCTTTTATTTTCGCATTCTCACTTTTCCACTACCAACACAAACGAAAGAAACACCTGTAGGACTTTATTATTTCGGGTCCGGACTGGGTTTCCAGAGGTTTAGGTAATATACTAAAATTCCTCTCGAATACTGGACTTACAAACGAACTGTAGGTCCATGAATGGGGCACAATAGATCTTTTAGGTCGCAGTGCACTATTCCCCGTCAATAATAATACTGCCAAATTTTTATAATTTTTTTTAACTAAAATTTTTTTAATAAAACATTGTTTTGTTGGTTTTAAAGCTTTTAAAAAAGCCTCTTAAAATTTTGAATTTATGGAAAATTACTTCAAAAACTTACTCAAAATTAAAAAACTCAAAAAATGAAATTAAAATTTTGTAAAGCTCTATAATTTTGATTTTTATTTTTGTCGATCTTTCTTAACAATAAAAATATTTTAATTAAAAAAAATATATATTAAGGCCGATAACCTTTGCTAGTAGTCTTTTTAGTTGAAATATAACAAATCGACAAATCAAATTTATAGTTTAAAAAAATTTCATTTCATTTACTTTTTTTGAAAGAATGATTAAAAATTATTAAATTCAAGCAAAGATATATTTACATATTAATTCAAATACGGACATTTCTATTTGAACATTTGAAGTTTGTGTTTTAAATCTTTTGTACTAAAATTTCATAAATTAGGTAAGTTTAGTTTATTTTATGTTTTCAATGTGTAGTGCCAAAATTTCATGATTTTCGCAATCTATTTATTTAAAAAAAAAATATTTAAAATCGAATAAATATAAAAAATCGATATTAACTTTTACCAGAAAAATGAGTCAACTTTTTCGTTGCTCTAACTATTATTTTCAATTTTTAAGTGGAACGGACATCACTTCTTAGAATCAGATAGGAAGAATTTGAGTTCAATAAAAATTTTAAACTCTAATTTAAAGTAAAAATGTTTGTTTTAGAACATTTGAGGAACTCGAAATTGTCTAGAAAGTTGAAATTATTATTATTTTTACATAATGCAATTTATTTCACTGCTAATGGCAGCAATTGTCTGTTATTTCAAATTAAAATTATGAGTAAAAATTGTGTTTTAAAGCATTTAAAGTACTCAAAATTGTCAAAATTGTTGTTTCGAAACATTTATAGAACTACAAATTTTCTAGAATGTTAAGATTGTTATTATTTTTAGACAATGCAATCCATTTCAGAGCTATTAGCATCAAGTATCTGTTATTCTAAATACAAAATATGAGTAAAAGTTGTTTTACTAATGCATTTCAATTACTTAAAATTGTCTAAAATGTTGTTTCAAAACATTTAAAGTACTCAAAATTGTCTTGAAAATTAAGATTGCTTACTTTTAGACAACGCAATATATTTCAAAGCTGTTAGCATCAATTTTGTGTTATCAGCGATAGGTTAGTCATCAAATCTGGCAGAAATTTGGTTGATTATTGTAATCAATACTATTTTCTGGTAGCCTGTTAAGTGAATAAGGCGACAAATGAAAAATCCCTTATCAGCTACTAAAAAAGACGCCATAAATTCCGAAGATATTCCCTGCCCAAATTTGTTTTGTGTAATGCAAAAAATCTTACAACTTCCAGTCAACACCCCACGGACTCGTTAAACCACTTTACGCCCAATTAGCAATTAAATAAATCGCTCAGCCACTGACACAAACCGACAATTCAGCAAATAAAACGACAAATTGAGTTCGCACAATGCCAAACAACACTCGAACAGCAAACAATCCTCAGATGTTGCATGAAGCAAGACTAAATGAAGCTTAATTAAAATGTTAAATACCTTTAATGTATTGGCGAGACAACAAGCCTGACACACGGAGCAATGCGGCGAACAAATCGCACAACACGATTTCGGCACAATTCAAACAAAAACTTACAGAACCGCAATCAATCACACAACTCGACAACTAATGTCAGCGCGAGGCACTTTTGAATTACGCCCGACTACTGTCGACTGTTGGCGTTGCAATTTGTGCACGCCACACCGACCCTGCGACCAATCGAGTAACCGATCGAGTGACCGAGCGCAGCAGCAGCACGTCGTGGCGTCAAATAACAAAAGACTTTGGTGCACTCACACACACACACACACACACGGACACACAGAAGTCGAATAAACTTTGAGCAAAAGAAAACAAATTGCAAAACTCGCCAGTGACCAAAACTTTGCCAAGTAAAAACAATAAAATTGCAATTACAAAAACAACAGCAAAACAACGCGCCACGAAAACAACTAAACGTCGTTGCGACAGCGAGGCGACAGCATTAAATCGCCAGACCATTCAAATCAAACTGAAAAACAGATTTTCAAGAATTCAACAGTTGGAGGAAAAATACAAATAAAACCATAACAACAACAACAACGAAGTCAAAAAGTATAAAAGCTGAAAACAGAAAAAGGAGAGCAAGTAGCAGCAGCGATGGTGTCGTTTGCTGCCAATTGGTAGGGAAACGCTATGCTTGAACAGTGTAGACGGGGGGAATGCGGCAAAGAGGAGTGTAGAATAAAAATAAAAATAAAAAAAAAAAAAACAGCAATTCAACATTTTGCTGATAAAAACAATTTCAACAGAGGGGCAACAAAAATACGTATAGAAAAAAACGCAGAGAAGCAGCGGGAAAGCAGCAAAGAACACACATGCGCGCACACCAAACACACACACACATACATACACACAAACATACGGTAAAGCACACACATGTGGCGAGCAGATGTTGGAAGCCGCACTGTGTGCCAGAAGTGACGCTTCCGCTACAACAATCGACTGACTCCAACGCCAACGCCGACTCTGACTGTTGCGGGTGTTGAAATTAAATAGTAATCAGAGAAAAGCAACAACGACATCAATTATGACGCGTCCAGCATGCCGGCGCAATGGTTCATCGGCTTAGCGTGAAAGCGAACGCAACGGCTGCCATTAAGTAAGGAAACTGGACAATTCGGCCGATTGCAAACATGCGAGGTGCGGCAGTTTGTTCTACTGAATTACAATTGAACGTCGTTGAGTGCATGAAAATCATTCTTGGAAGTCTGTAAGAAAAGTGGGGAAGAAAATTAGAAAACTAAAGTCAAAAGCAACTAAATGAAATAATTTCATTAAAAAGCGAAATTACGCTTCAATGGCTCCTCGCCCATTAAAATTTGGTCGTTTATGGAAAGCACGCGCGCCGTCTAAACAGTCACAACTGGCGACAGCTGGCAACTGTTGATGCTTGACGACGAACGAAGGCGCAGTGCGATTCATTAACTGACGCCAAGGCTTAAGTGTAGAAAAACGACGTGGAAACATTTTAGTGGGTGCAAAATTTACTTCAATTTAGTGGCCTACGAAGCGGTTAGCGGTGCGCTACTGTATTGACTGAAATAGGAACAAAGCAAAATTAAATTATAAGAAAATTTTTATAGAAAAATTCACATTTGAAAAGTCTTATTTACATCTATTTGACACTAAAATTGTTATAAAAAAAAATGCAAGATATGGAATCCCAAAGAAACTACAACAATCAAAGTGTGTTCACCAAAAATTATTTAAAAAACAAAATTTTTGCCTATTTCAAGTTAATTTGTTGATAAAAAATTTTCGGAAATGTTTTTTTTTAACAAAAATATATATATTTTTTTGTTTCTAGTTGTGTTTTTTTACTATTTCAACTCATGTTTAATAAAATAAAACATCTTTTTTGCTTCGATGTCTAACTTTTTCTTATTTGAACTCATTTTTTATGAATTTCTTCACCAACATTTTTGTTAAAAAAAGAATAAAACATTTATTTGGCTTCCATCAGTAATTTTTGCATGTTTCCAATTATATTCCATGAATTTTGATCAAAAAAACTTGTAAAAAAAAAACAAAAAAAATAAATAAATAATAATAAAAATATCAAGAATATATAAAACAACATATAAAAATATATTTGTTGTTTCCCGATTTGTCATTTTTGCCTATTTGAACTCATTTTTCATGCATTTTGTTTAAGAAATATTATTTAAAAAAAAACAATAAAACACGTTTTTGCTTCTATCTCTAACTTTTTCTTATTTCATCTCATTTTTCATGCATTTGGTTTATAGAAATTTATTTAAAAAATTATAAACACCTTTTTTGGCTTTGATATGTAATTTCTGCCTATTTCAACTAAATTTTCACACACCCTGTTCATAAAAACTTATTATTAAAAAAAAAAAATACAATTGTTTTGATTCGATTTGTAATTTTACTCCTATTTTGAACTAGATTAGGTTAGGTTAGGCTGGCCAACCCACGGAGGGGTCTCACATAGACCAAGTAGTGGTCCATAGTGGAACCAAAGATTCTGGAGTTCCAGACCTATAAATAGTTTTTTAAGGGGCCCGAACACTGTAAACTGCGATTTTTCATATGTTTTTTATTTTATTTATTAAAAAAAAACGGACGTTCCGATTTACATGAAACTTTACACATATGTTAATAAATGTTTAGATTACCTTTTTTACTACCTTTTTTAATTCGATTTGCCCCTTTCAAAACTTAAAACGCGATTATCTCGAAACCATATTTTTTGACCGCGTTGACAGCATAACTGAAAAAGTTTTTATCCGATCGACCTGATTCAAATTGCATTCTATTCGGGAATAGTGTCGCTTCTGCTCGACATAGCCGTTTTTCGATATATGCCAAACTTTTTTTTTTATAAATAATTTAGTGCAAAATTTTACGCGAAAAAAAAACTTTTTCTTCAAACAGCCGCCATTTTTTTTCTAATCAATATTTTTAAAATCCCCTACGTCAAACAGTAGCCAGTAATGTATATTTCAAGAATCTTTTTTGTTTTTTGCTCTAGGAGGCTCCGTTATGCTGATTTGCTGTCAACGCGACAAGGGTAATTTTAAAAAGACGACATTTTGGATCAGCTACAGAATACAAACATGGCCGCCAAAAAAAAATTGTTTTCGATAATCTAAACATTTATTAACATATGTGTAAAGTTTCATGTAAATCGGAACGTCCGTTTTTTTTTAATAAATAAAATAAAAAACATATGAAAAATCGCAGTTTACAGTGTTCGGGCCCCTTAAGAACGTTTTGGCAAATCTAAGTAAGTCGCCGCTTTTTTGCTCTGCAATTCTTTTTAATGATGGGAACGACGCAGATCCGAGGCAGCTAACCCGTGATCTGTAGAGAGCGGGACCGTGGCATAGCAAGTGCTCCAGAATGCCTTTGGCATTGTCTTCACTACATCTTGTGCATGAATCACTTGGTGCCAAGCCAAGTTTGGCAGCGTGGAACGGGGTGAGACAATGTCCCCCTTTGGAGTGATAGTACAAACTCTGTGTTTTTGTTATTATGTTCCTGCAGAGTTCATCCAATTTAGTTCTGCAGTTCCGTACGCATGTCGAGTTTGACATTACCCCAGCTGCCGCTTGTATGGCTGCTTGACTGTCAATATAGATGTTAATTCGAGAGTTAAGAGGAGTGCGCTCCATTGCTAGCTGCGCCGCTCTTGTGGCAGCGTATACCTCTGCTTGGAAGATGCTGCAGTAATCCGGCAGCCAAGTTCCGAACAGAAAACTGCAGATCCCACCCCCTCTGACATCTTAGATCCGTCCGTGAAAAGGTTGTAGGGTTGACGGCTGAGTTCAAGCCCCTGTCGCCATCCATCCGGTTCTATGACCACGTTGGGTTTGAAGTTAAATTGGCTTGAGGTATAGAGTAGTCTGAGCTGTCGCCTGCCCCTGCGTGTATCCGACTATGACCGTAGGGTCGTAGCGTGAGCTGTCCAGTTACCTTTAGTCTAAGCGCGGCCTTCTTAGCGGCGCTTTTCGCTGTCAGATTAATTGGATAGAATCCCCAGATTTTGTTCAGTGCCGCATTGCGCCTGTTATACACAACCCAGCGGCTCTCTGTACAGTCTCGAGTCTTTTAGGTCCAACCATAGGTCTTTTTATCAACCGCAGTCCACCATACCAAGATTCCGTAGAGCAAAATTGGTCTGATAACTGCAGTGTAAATCCAATGTGTGAGACGGGGGGTTCTTCAAGTCTTACCGAGCGTTTTTCTGCAAGGTGATTCGGTAATTTAAAAGATTACCGATCCAGTTCTGTATGGATGGATGCACGTCAATTGATGCCTCTGTGGAGACATTGTTGAAAGCCCCTGATATGTCCCCCTATTTGAACTAAGTTTTTATGCATTTTCTTACCAAAAAATATTTTTGAACCCCAATAAAAAACCTTTTTTGCTTCGATCTCTAACTTTCTCCTACTTCAACTCAACTTTCATGTATTTTTTTTTATAAAAATTTACTTTAAAAACTAATAAAACCCAATTTTTTGCTTCGATCCCTGACTTTTTCTTATTTCAACTCATATTTCATTCATTTTGTTCATCAAAATTTTTTATTAAATCAATAACACACCTTTTTTGGCTTTGTTCTGTAATTTTTGCTTATTTCAACTCATTTTTCATACACTTTGTTTATTAAAACATATTTTTAAAAAACAAGAAAACATCTATTTTTTGTCTCGATCTGTAATTTTTGTTCATGAAAACTTATTTAAAAAAAAAACAAAATATTTGTTGCATCAGTCTATAACTTTTGTCTATTTCAACACATTTTTCATATATTTTGTTCATCAAAACATGTTTTAAAAATCAATAAAGCAGCTTTTTTGCTTCAAACTGAAATTTTTCCCATTTAAATTAATTTTGTATGCATTTTTTATTCATTAAAATGATTTTTAAAAATCAACTAAACACATTTTTTTGCTTCAATTTGTAATTTTTCCTTATTTTCTGTACTTTTTAATTTTTCCTGTACTTTTTAACATCAACACAACAAATTTAGAAAAAAATGCTGCAGAAACGTGCCTTTTCTTCGAAACAACGAACGCGCCAAACCAATAAACGAATAATGAAGTTGCAAAAATTCTGCCGAAGCGCAGCAAATCGAGCGTAAAATGTTGTTTGCTGATATTTTTGCAAACAAAAACTAAAACAAAAAAACAAAAGCAATAAAAACAACAAAAACACCAAAACAGAAACCAAATGACGACAGCTGTACAGAGGCGACGACAAGCATTGGCGGTAATTCATAAAATTGTACATTCGAGACAGTGAAATGCAAAACCTCAGACGAATGAATAGAAAAAATAAAAAAAATAAAAAAGAAAAAAAATAATAATACAAAAAATTAGAATAAAAAAAGTAAAAAATAAAAATACAGAAAAACTAAACCAAAGCAATAGCAAAGCGGCTGAAAAAAAGTATTAAAAAAAATAAGTAAATTAAAGGGAAACGAAATATTACTTCAGGCGCAGCAATGTTAAGTTAAGAAGTCAACAACAATAAGCAAAACCTAACTAAAATCATTTAAACATGAGAAATCGAGCAAATATCGAACTAGGGAGCGCGTTCAAAGAAAATATTAGGGGAACAACAGCAGCAACTTGCATGTAGAAAGGCAGTTGCGACTTGAATGAGTCGTTCAACGACGCGAGAAAGCATAGCGTCACAGCAAGTCAGGACGGGCAGCGAATTGAAAAGGAAATTGACGATTTAAACGATTAGTGTGCGCATTGAAGGCGCTGAGGTGCGGTTCGACTGACAGAGGTCAGCACACACACACACAGACATGCATAAACAAACGCAACTGTATGTGTCTGTTTATGTGAACGGCGTCAGCTCAAAGGCGCGTCAACAGTGTTGAAATTCAAAAATAGCACAAAAGTCAAACAGTAGCAGAAAGAAACAACAAAATCAGACTACACACAGACACACACACGAGGCGACAAGAAAACTTACACTGCTCATTTGGTAAACAAATGACGACAAAATATTGGAAATTCACAGCGAATGCAAATCGAAAACCAAGCAATAACAAAACAATTTGAAAGTAAACAAGATAACAGCACTGCGAGATGGTCGAAACAATTTTCGAAATTTCGAGGCTAAACTGAAACACGGAAGACTGAGAAAAGACCGATCAATAAAATGCAAAATCAGCAAAAAAAACAATACAAAGGAAATAAATTCCGGCCGAGTTGTTATAGAACATGGAGCGACACATCAAAGGGCAGCAATGCAATGGATTCCAATAACCGTTAATATGCAAATTGAGTTTGTTGCATGCGTTGAAGTCTT
Source organism: Melieria omissa (assembly GCA_963971225.1). Classification (NCBI taxonomy): domain Eukaryota; kingdom Metazoa; phylum Arthropoda; class Insecta; order Diptera; family Ulidiidae; genus Melieria; species Melieria omissa. The sequence goes on along the minus strand of OZ020268.1, from coordinate 75,003,510 downwards.
TTGTTTGCTGTCAGTCAGCGACTCGAAGGCAATTATTGTGAAAATTCTAATGAAATGCGCAACGAGTACATGGGAAATGCAAAACCAAAAATGCGCAAAAAAAGTATTAAATAATAAAAAGCAATATGGCGAATATTGGAAGAAAAACGAAAAGATGTTAGGAGCAAATTTGATGTGAAATTTTGATAGTTTATTTTATATTTTTTCTATATAATTTTCTATTTAAGATAAATATTTATAATTATTATAACTATTTAATAATAATAATAATTTATTTTTTTAAATTTAAATTATTAAAATTTTAGGTAATTTCTTTAATTTTAATAATTTATAATTTTAATAATAATGTATTATTTATTTATTTTTAATATATATTTATTATTTATTTAATTTTAACAATTTTTTTTTACTTTTATTTAAAACATTAAAGACAAGATTTGATACTAAAAAACTTCTCAGAGAGTTTTATGATTGATTCAATTCAGTTATAAAAATGTTAACTTTTCTGAGACTTTTTTCGTCAGACTCTAAAATTTGTCATCGATAAAGCCGAAAACCCCTCCCAGGCAACTGAAAATCTGAATAGTGTTCAATGTTTAGATACTGTAATAGGCAATCAGGTCAAATTTTTGCGTAATTTTGATGTCAAGTATGAACCAAACATTTTGGAAGGCCAATTGTAGATAAGGTCTATAAAATCATGGAAATCGCGAAGACCAAATGTCATGTAAGTACTGTTCCGACTACTTAGGAGCTAAACATTGCACTAAAAACCGTTTGGATTTACTTGAATTATGTTGGATATAGAAAGAAGCTCGACGTATGTATGGGTGCCACACGAGTTAACCAAATTTCCATCTGTGAATCACTGCTGAATCGCAAGAAAATCCATTTCTGAACTCATGCAACCAATTTTGAAGCGGATTGTGACTGATGACATAAAGTGGATCATTTAAAAGATAAATTCAAATGAAAATCAATCGTTTTCGAAGCCGCTAATGGTGGCCAGGCCAGGATTGACGATCCGCAGTGTGTTTGGTTGGATTGACTAGGAATCTTCTGCTATGAACTGCTCTCCTATGGCCAAACTATTTTAATTCAGACCTGTACTGTTATAAAATTGGATCGTTTGAAGGAGGCAAACGCCCTAGAGCAGGCAGCTTTGTCCCATAGAAAAAGAATCGGAACAATCAATTAAAGAATCAGATCAACGTAAGGTCACACCCATCAATAATGAATCGCTAGAAGCTCCTAGAGCTTGGTTGGGAAGTTCTTATGCCTCCAACTTATAGTCTGGATCTGCCACCAAATGGTTACCAACTATTTCCGTGTATGACAAATGATTTTGCTGATTTTGCTTTTAAAGAAGCTTGTGACCATCGACCCAGTCCCAGTTTTAAGCTAAAAAGGACGGGGGTTTCTATGACAGAGACAAAACGAAATGACCTTCAAAGTATTTGTCGAAATCGGATTATTTTATATTAAATAAAGCTTTCGATTTCATGCAATAATAATTTATCTTATCTTTTTTACTGCACCTTATCTTATGAATTAATACAAAAATAAAAAATCCAAACCATTTGGTGTCACTTAGTTTCATTTGGTGTCACTTAGTTTCAAGTTCACTTTCACTTCTGGAATCTTGTCTTCAACATGACAAATTATTAATTCAATTTCTGACATAAAAATCCACCAAATTTCAACCCATAGTCTACATCAAACTAACACCACATTGAAAATACTGAAGCACCCTGTAACAGCGCCAGCACGAGACTCTCTTCGTAAGGGTGCAAAAGTAGGGTTAAAAATAGTTTGTGAGCCCATTGAAGTCTTTCGTTTCCTTTTTTCATCCAATTTGCCTGCTTGCACATTTCCAATATGAATAAAAAATGTGCTACACAGCAAAACAACAACAAAAGAGGTGAAGCACAGCGACCTTATCGATTTTTATTGGCTGTCTGGGTGCTTTGCCGATGTTGTTGTTGTTGCCTGCTGACTGCTGTGTTTCGTGTTATCGCAGCGAAATTGATAAAGACGAATAATGCGCAACAACAAAATAAGTAAATAAATAAGCAAAAATGTGAAAAGACAAAAACGACAACAAAAAATCCAAACAAAGAAGAAGAGTAACGTATGCAGCCGAAGTGAAGTGTGCGAACTGGCGCACATTTGTATGCAACCGTAGGCAGCAAGCAGGGGGTGAAAAATCGGAGCAAAAGAATGTCTGCGTGTGTTTTCAGTGTTGTTGTTTTTAACCAGCCGCAAGCGACAGCTGCAGCCAGCTATTTGAAATATGTGTGACTGCGTGCAATATGACTCGAACTGACGCCTGCGGCGTCTTTGAGGTTATGTCCAACTGGCAATTGTGTGGCAAATGATTCCTTTTGCACAAACAATAACCAGGAATTGTGGAGTAGTCTGGGATTGCGCTGCCATTTAGCAGCATCCAACACCAAATTAATTTTGTTCTTTATTTTGTCCATTTCTGAAGCGTTTAGTACCACCACCAGCGCCGTTAGCAGTTCAAATTTACAAAAGTCTATTATAAATTATTGCAAGCACTCACCAATGACAGCATTTTCGCCTGCAACGTTCGTCTGTGCCAACCAAAAGTTTTCGATTTTTCTCCTGTTGCCAAATATTTCTGCACTTTGACAAGCGACACTACGCCCAAAGCAAAACATACACGTTTTTCACATTTATTTCTTCACCAACAATTTTGCACCGAATTTTCTGTTGCACAATTAACGTTTAATTAAAATTAATTAAGCGTATTCTTTGGTTCATTGTGAAGCGCCGCCGCTGCCGTTCTGGCACGTCGTTCTTTCGTTTGTTCTGTTCGTTATTTGTCGTATTTCTCGTACTGCTTGATTTTGCTTGTTTGTTATTTTTGTTGGATTCTGCTGTGGTTGTTGTTGTTGAGTTTATTGTTTTCCGTTGGTGCTTTATGAGAAATTGAATTGAGATATGAGCGAAAGCGACAACAACAATGCGAACAGAGAATATGTCAAATCGGCATAAAATAGACAAAGCACAGCATTGCCAGCTTGAAAATTAAACGAAAGATTTCAATGCGAGCAACAAACTGCAAGCATTCTATGTGTAATAGAAGTTTTACTAAAACAAAAAATTATTGTGTTGTGGTGCAGAAAATAGGGACAATTATTTTAGCAACCTTAAGGGGGTCGTCTACGTAGCGGCCCGATTTTCGAGCCTTTTTTTTCAAAATTGATTACGAAGGAACGAAAAAATATATTCACTCACTTTTTTTGTGTTTTTGTGTATTTAATCGTAATCTTTCAAGTGGCAAGATCATAAAAATTATATTTCTAAATATTTGAGTGCGGGATGACCTTGAACCTGCCCTCATCAGAATTTTTATATCAATTTCCCTGCACGATTTTGGGCCAACCACGTAACCTACAACAAAAAATGCAACTCATCTATAATTGATATTACATCAACTATACTTAGACACGAGATTTTTGTAAAATTCAAAAATCTCTGGAATTGGTGGACATTTTTGAAAAGAAAAAGTTATTTTTTCCCTTTTTTCAAATCTTTATTGCCTGTTATAATAAAAAAACAATATTTTGTCAAAAGCTCGTGTCTACTCATAGCGACATGTTTTGTGAGCAAGTAAAAAAAGAAATCGAATCGATGCTTGTAAAACTTTTCTTAAAATCGTGCAAGTTAGAAAAATACGACTTTCGGGAAAACGCGTTTAAAGTTCACAGGGAGCGTGCGGAAACACCGTGAGCGAGCGTGCTCAATGCTCTACAGCTCAATAACCGTGAAGAGTTTACCCAAATCTTTTGGAAATAACATTCCTCACGTCTTCCAAATGAAAATTAAAAACGAACGAAAAAAAAAAACATTTTTTAAAACTTTGTACGTAGACGACCCCCTTAAGGGGAAATCTTTATCAATAGTTTTAATGTGAAATTCAAGTGAAGAGCTTAGAAAATTGAAAAAAAGTTTTGAAGCATTTTCCTTTATATTTTAAGTCAAAATGAAGAGCTTAGAAAAATGAAGTAAACTTTATTAGTATTTTTCTTTATATTTTGAAAAAATGATAGATTTAAACAAATCGACATAAATAATTTTAAATTTCAATGCATTATGAGTTAAACTTTTGACTCAAGTCTTTCAAAACGCTATAAATGCTGCAAACAAAAATATCGAATACCCTTAAAAAAATAACGAAATGTGACTTTAGAGCATTAAAAAAAGGTTTAACCCTTTCCTTCCCATGGTAGCCATATGGCTAGCAAATTCAAATTTGGAATTTCGATGTATAATTTTCGATTTTTTCCCATTCTATGAATTGTATCGCTTAAAAGAAACACTGTTCTGAGCTTTTTCAGCAAAATATGTAGTTTGTTTTTATGGGAACATTGAAAATTGTTAACATTTGTGCAACGGTTCCCGCTCGACAGGGCAGCAAAATTAAATGGCAGAATTGCTCTATGTTTAACAAAGGACACCAAATAACTCTAAAATTCTAACAAATAACTCTAAAAACTTGTTAATAAGGGACATTTTGTTTTCATATAAAATGTTTTAATTTTGCTTCATAAAAGCCCAGTGTAGTCTAGTGTAGTATGGCTACCTCCTCCTCGCACTTCCCACTGGAAAGTCGAAACCATTTTAAATATGATGCAAAATACTTTCAAATAGTTCTCTCGTTTCAAATAACCAACTTCCAATTTGTTTCTATGGCTATTTCATAATACGGGAAGGATAGGGTTAATAAAAAGAAGGAGGCACTTGCTTAGTTATTTACTTATTTGCTGCTTTTCAGTGTTTGAAATTCTATCTTTAAGGTTTTATTTCTTATATCTATTCATACTATCTCTCTTCATTCATTCATTCATTCACTAACTCTCTATCTGACATTGATTACAAGTTCTTTTTGAGTTATATATTTAATAATCTTATATAAGAATTGCTGAGTACTTCGTTACAAAATTTTGTTATTAAAAATATAATAACTTTAAGCTTGAAATCTGTTTCATATTAGATTTATGAGCCTTAAATGTTAATAATAGTTTTTATAACTTAATTTCCTTATCAGTAAAACAAAATTTGTAGCTCTTATGTAATTTCGGCCAATACAGAATTTAAATCAAATCAAGTAAATATTAAAGGATGAGCAAAATATGACGTATTCAATCCTATTATTTAACCATCCGATAACCGGCATTTTTTTAAACGGCCAAGGCCCAACAAGGTCCCAAGAGACCTCTTTACATACAAATACAAAATTATTGCTTTTAAAAACGCCATAGGTCCCTATAGACCTTGTTTGCATCGGAGGGTAATATTAACATTGTTTTTCTTACAATTTCCAATCTACTAAACATATTTTCAGCAATAACTTGAGAAACTTTATATAAAAATGCATAAATGTAAAAAATTTAACTGAGTTGAACAACAATTTGAACAAATGCTGAAATATTTGACAAGTAAAATCTAAATTTAATACACATTCAATGTATCACACTAAAATAGGTAAGTAATGACATTTTGTCATAAGTCCAGAACGCTAATAAAATAACTTGTTCTAACATATGATTTCACTAACTTAGATATATTGTCTGCAGTCAATAATATTTGTTTGAATGCAATCAGGACAAAGACACCAATTAAATTGAAATTAGAATCAGAATTCGTTCTCTGTGCAAAGCTGCCAGCAACCAACGGCGGGCAGTGTGATCCGTACTACTTCAGCTTCTGATGATTCTTCAAATTCATGTGTGATAACAACTTGGCCGCCGTGGCGAATGATTTCTGGCACACTTCGCAGTGCACCCTTTGCCTGTGATGTTTGTCCTTCAAGTGATGGTCGCGCTCGGTTGTCGCAGTGAATACCGCCGCACAGTACGTGCACTTATACTTGCGGCCGCCGCCTTGAAAATGCGCTTGGCGTATATGTGTCACGCATCGCGCCAGCGCATTGTTCTCGCTCTCCTTGCACATTTTGCAATGAAAACTGCGATAGGGCTGATGCGCCATCATGTGCACCGCAATGGATCGCTTATTGATCTCCTTGCCGCATACCATGCAGGCCACAATGCGATCCCTGACGGAGCGTACACGTTTCATCAGTTGCTCGTTGAAGTCGTGTTTAACGTCCAGGTGGTGCTTCCAATACTCGTAATTCGCAAGAATCTCATTGCAAACGGGACAATGAAATTCAATGTATTTGCGAAATCTCTCCGTCGGCACTATGTATTTGCCAAGCTTGGCGTGAACTTGACGCAGGTGAAACTTCATTGCGCAAAGCGTCTTTAGTGTCTTGGCGCACAGCCGGCACTTGTAATAGTACGGATGGGGCGTGTGCATGATGCGATGCTTTAGCAGCCTTGCGAAATTCGTGTCGGTTGCGAACTTCCGGTTACACACCTTGCACTGATAGTACAGAGTACCCTCGCGACCGATCACTGTTCGCAGGTTGAGCTTGGCGACCGATTGAAAACCGTGCGCGCTGTCCGTGTGCGCCTTCCACTTGTGCAACTGACCGCACTTCAAGTTGCACACCGGACAATAGTACTGCACCAGCCTGTCGATGATTTTCTGCTCGTTCTGTTCACTCTGCTCGCCATCATTGCTGGCCTCATCATTGCTGGCCTCATCATTGCTGGCCTCATCCGAGCTCGATTCCAAAAGGCTGATCAGTTTCGTTTCGGCCATTTCATCGGCATCGTCGTTGTCGCTGCTATCCAGCGATATTATTTCGTCGCCGTCTGTGATCTTTTTGTTTCTTGTACCATCGCTACCACGGGTCACAGGTTCCAAAGTTTCTGTTAAATGATATTTTTAGAAAATGTATGAATTGACCTAAATAGATAACACCGTGCGACAAAAATCAAAAAATTAAAACAAAAAAACCAACAAATCTGTATACTCGCGAAACTAGGGGCCAAATGTAGTAAAAATGCGTTTTTCTCTGACGTCAGGATTTTTTTTTAAATTACTTTGAAATTTCAAGGACATGTTGAAAATGTCCTTTTAAAACTTTATCCTTTAATATCCTTGCAATGATATTGATTGATTGATTTTCGTGTGTACAATTTGTTGTCGCACGGTGTAATGTCATAAGTAATTTACGACGCTTAGTCTTTACCTTCATTTATATCGCTCTCGGACCATTCCAACCGATCGGTGTTGAAGGTGGCAGCCAAAAACCGCGTATCACCAATCACGGTGCCATCGTCTGTGGACGCCTGCTCGTCTTTGAGTTTGTAAATTCGAGAAACCAATGTTGTTGTTGCACCTTCAACTGTCGACGACTCAGCATTAGGATTCGGCAACATTACGTTTTCTTCAAACTCGAATGCGCCCGTCGCATCACATTCCTCCACGCGCAGCTCTTGCGCACCCAAGTCGACCAGCGTGACAAATGTGTTTGCGGGCAGCGATTCTAAGCCATCCAGCACGCTCCGGGCAAACGGCGGCGGCGCATATGGCACCAAAGGAGGCATCTCGTACATTTGTCTGTGATTGGAAATCTCGGCACTGATTGTCACTGGTATTGACGCCGCGTGCAATCCATTGTTTGTTGTAGTTGACGCTTCTTCATCGCCCACACGCACTTCTTCGACTTCCACTTTTGATACGATGCCACGCGGCTCATTTGCATCGGCTTCCAGAGAGCCCAGAAGTTCGCAGTTGGAATTACTGTCACTGTCGCTAAACAAATCTATCGTTTCGCCGTGTGACAATGGTTCCGGCGTTGAATTGTTGGCCTCTTCCTCGGCTAAGGCCATTAGGGCGCTGGCCATAGCCTTCTTCTGAACTTCGTCGAACTCCAGCGCACGAACGTTTTTACTCATCGCTGCGTTGTTGTTTTAATTTCTGATGCACTTAAACAACAATACGCCTTTGATCATAAACTAAATCGCCTTAAATGCAAAGATTTTTTTATAATGCAATGACCTGTGAGCAAAAAAATCGGCGTCCCTGCCGCAAAACTACAACCAAACTACGTGCCACCAGCTGATTGTACACTCAGTTCGCATTCACAATCACCAGGACCGTTCACAATAGTCTCAACCTAATGCATTAGTAAAGATTTAAATTTGTTAGTAAAGATTTAAATTTTTTTTATAAAATATATTTTATTTAAAACTATACTATTACAAAAAGTAAACCAAGTACGCTACAATGTACACACTTTAGCTTTGCACTTCAGAACGCCAATTTCTTCATTAGCAAATACATCTGTTGATCCACCTCGAAGCCGTGCAAATTGTTCGCATCGCCCTGCAGCCGCATCAGCAGCCCTCCAAACGAAACGTACGCCGATAGCCGCGACGAGGCCTCATTGTGTGCCTCATCGCCTTCAATGCGATAAATCTTGCCGAACATTACATACTCGAAGCTATCGGCACGTGTGCCCTCCTGCTCCAGCGGATTATATTCGCCGCTGTCGGGACAGCCGTCTTCGCGCAGTGTGGTGGCCAGCACTAGGCGAAATTTATCGCCCAACTCCATAGGATACAGCCAAGAGTTGATGTCCAATATCAGATCCATTTTGAAGGATTCTGATTCGCAGTGCAGGCGCGAGACACGATCGAATTTCTTGCCCTCTGGATCCATGTCCTTCACGTTGAAGATATCTTCGAATAGCACGCCGGCCATGCTTGTTGTTGTTGTGTGTTATGTTTGGCTAGAAGCAATTTGAATGTTTTTTAGTTTCGTTCTTTTCAGCTACTAAGAATTTCTTTCTTAATTATAGTTTAATTTATATATTTACTTGTAGAAAAGCACGCTTTTAATAAGAACAAAGCGGCGATTCTTGTTATTCCATGGACAAATGTCACTTAGCGAACAGTGCTGCCAAGCATCCAAAACTATAGTGAATGATTTTGTTTTATTTGAAACATGCTGTGCACAGGGGCTATAAGGGGTTAATATTAGGATAGGAAATAAGAAGTTAATACCTGTGAAAAGAAAAGCTATACACCCATACCTCACTTTGCGTCGTGGTTACGTTCCAAAACAACACGACGCAAATTGAAACGACGCAAAGTGAATTATGATTTCCTATAGCAAACCATGTAAAGATCGAAGATAGGTTCCAGGGTTACGAAAATACTACTTTTTAAAAAGAAAATTGAACAAAGTAAACACTTAAAAAACAAAAATAACATAAAATTTTGTTACATACATACAAGAAACCAAAAAAAAAAAACAAATTCAATTAAAACAAACTAAAATATTCAATTAATTTATAACAACAAAATAAAAATTAATCACTGTCTGATGAGTCCATAGTGGCTGTTGTAGTAAGTCGGCTTTCTTTTACAAAAGTTAGAAAGGAAATCCCCGAGTTTTGACATGGCATGGCGTAATTAAATACAAAAGACGTGCTATCTTTTAGAAAAAAAAATAATTTAAAAAAAAATTAAAGACTCGAACCCAAAACAACGCAACTTTGAAAATCTAACGACGCACAGTGAAAATTAGTACTAATTCGGCAGCGACGCAACTTCGAAACAACGCAAAACGAAACGACGCAAAGCGAGGTATTGGTGTAGTCTCATGTAGGGCATGAAATACATTTGTTTATACATTATTCAATCGAAAATAAGTTCGAAAATGATACAAAAATTATTAAAAGCAAAAAATATTGAAAACATGTGTGGATTATGGCTGGTAACTACTAAACAAATAACTTTTAAAACGTAAAAAACAAAATAATTTAAAACACAGAGCTGCAGTAAACACGCTACATTTCTATAAACTTATAAGAAATAAAATATTGTAAAAACCATTAACACATTTACAAAAAACAATAAAAACAAAAAGAACATTTGTCAAATGTTACATTAAATTCATTTTAAAATGAAAAACTAAGCAAGTATATAAACAGTATTAGGTTAAGTACTAGAAAAATTCATAATAAAGAACAGAAATTGAAAAAAAATGCCTAGCAAAATCAAATAATTGTTACAAAATTTAAAAATAAATAATAAAAAAAAAGTTTATACAAACATATGTAATAAAACATTTTATAAAAAAGCAAATATATAAAAAGCATTAGATTAAGTATCACAAAAATTAATAATAAAGAACACAAATTGTAAAAATGCCTAACAACAACAAATAATTGTACCAAAATTTGATAATAAATTTGCAAAATTTATACAAATTTTATTCGAAGACTGAAAACCAAACCTATGTACAAAAAACATTACATTAAGTACAAAAATAAAAAAATAGGAAACGGAAATTGTTAAGAAAAGTTAAAAATATGTAACTAAAATTAATTATAACTTTTTAAAAATTAATAATTAATTATTTTTATTAATTATTTTTTTTTAACCAAAAACATATTTCCATCATATGTGATATGATAACTTGTTATAGTAACTTGTTATAGTAAATGATGATAACTTGTTATAGTAAAACTAAGTAACTAAGTATGAAAACTTGTAATTGGTTATGAGTTCTTTTTTTTAATCCAATCAATAAAAAACTAAAATTGCAAAAAACAAAAAAAAAATTAACAAATGTTAATAATTAAAATAAAAGAATATATAAGTGTCACTAAAATTAATTATAAATTTGCCAAAAATTATTAAAGTTTATTTAACAACTAACAGGTAGTAAAAATATATGAAAACTGTTAAAAAAATAAATAATCAAGGAAAAAATTGGAAAAGTTTCAAAATAAAAACAAATAATCGTAAGTAAAAAAATTATAATTTTAGATAAAATAAAATTTACTAACATTTAACTACACAAAACATATAGTTTTAACACATAAATTAAGTAAATAAATGGAAAAGGAATACAAAATAATAACAAAAGAAAGAAAAGGTCTTACATTAAAAAGAAAAAAATATTTGTATCTTAAACCTCTAAATTCTATCAAAAGCCCTAAACATAACAATTTGTGCATAAAAGTTTTAATCAGTTTTCCTTTATTTTCATTAAATTACAACAACCTCTTGCACCTGACGAGATTTGCCAAAGATTTTTCATCGTTTTTCAATTTCCTTCAGCTAAACAATCAAATTCTTAGAAGTTCTAAAGTTGCTATTTTTAAAATCTTTCTTCATTAAATTTTTTTGTGATTCGTTTTTCAATTTTGTTTTTACTTGCCCAGCCAATTTAGTTGAAACGATTTTCGTATAAATTTTCTCACCTTGTAAATTTTGCTCGCAACATAAAATTCGATCGAAAAGTTAAAATAACAAAGAACTTTTTTTTTTGGCTTTTTCAAACACTCGAAAAGAGAAATATCCAACAAAAATGCAAATTTGTTTACACAATTGAAATTCACACACACACACACACACATGCATACACAAATAACGGTATAATATGAGGTGCTGGAGGAAAGAGCTGTGTGACGGCAAGCGTTGGCTTTGTGGCAAGCAGGTACCTTGCGGCCAGAGTGACCATATTTACTGAAGGTTGATATAATGTCGATTATTTTGAAGAATGGTAACAGCGAAATTTGGTTTTGCTAAGGTTGGGTTGAATTAGTTTTGATTCTGAAGACTTGGCGTAACACATACACCTTTTCTTAGTATTGAAACCTTATTCTTTAGAGTTAAATCTGAACTTTGATATATAACTTATCCAAAATCCTTAATGACGTTCAAAATTTACTTACATATTAAATGTTTTAAGTGATTGCTTCAATTTGTAAATAATTTTTTTTGTCTAATAAATTAAAAATTTGGCAAATTATTTTTTAAACGCCCTGTGATTACAGATTAAGCAGAGTTCTCAACCTTAGAACCGTTTATTGGTTTTTAGCGCATTTTCATCTTTTATGGAGCCGTACAATGTGTTTTTTCTAAACACTACGGAATAACAGTTTTATAAAATATCTATTTGCATAAATATTTGTTAAATTAAGTATGTAACTGCTTGTGGATAGCAAATCAACATCTGGCAGCTTGGCCATGGCTTCCGTATGGACAATGAAGCTCCTGCAAGAAAGGTGTTCGACTCGAGAGTTGAAGGCCGTTGGGGAAGAGGGTGAGGAGGAGACCGTTCGAAGGACCAAATTGAAAATGTCCTTTCTGGTGTGATCAACTAAAGAAACCGCCTTGCGAGAGTTTCGAGACCGTCCAAGTGTCGAAATCGACGCGATAGTTGAATACCGTTGGCGAAGCGGGTGAGGAGGAGACCGTTGAAAGGATCAAGTTGGGAACGTCCTATCATCTCTTAGTGTGATCAACTAAAGTAATCGCTTGGAGAGAATTTCGAGACCGTCCAAGTGTCAAAATCGTCTTGAGAGTTGAAGGCCGTTGGCGAAGCGGGTGAGAAGGAGACCGTTGAAAGGATCAAGTTGGGAACGTCCTATCATCTCTTGGTGTGATCAACTAAAGTAATCGCTTGGAGAGAATTTCGAGACCGTCCAGGTGTCGTAGTTGAAGGCAGTTGGCGAAGCGGATCAGGGGGACACCGTTTTTCTCCGTTGGAAGGACCAAGTTGGGAACGTCCTATCATCTCTTGGTGTGGTCAACTGAAGAAATCGTCTGGAGAAAGTGTCGATAGTTGAAGGCCGTTGGCGAAGAGGGTGCAAAGGAGACCGTTGAAAGGATCAAGTTGAGAACGTCCTATCATCTCTTAGTGTGATCAATTGACGGAATGACCTGAAAAGAATGTCGAGGCCACCAAAATTGCATTTATCAATTAGCTTTTCAACTTCAAAACTAAGAAAAACGGTCACTTCATTCGCACCGCAACCAGTCCCGCATTAAATCCAACGTGTGCTTCTGTTTTATATCCAAAAAATCATTTCTCCCGCTTTAATGGCCTCAATTTTCCGCGTCGCCTTCGTCTGACGTCTGAACGTGGCGTTCTTACGATTTGCGGCCATAGTTTTGGAAAAGTTTTTGTTTACATTTTCACTGCTGTGTTGGCATTAATTCCGTTTAGTTTCTCTTCAACGCTTCGCCTATAAATAACTCTGGCTGAGTTGCCGGCTGCTGCCGCTGTGTTGGTGCCACAGTGTAACTGGCTTCGATTCAGTCATTCAATGGTTTTTCGAAATGATTTCGAAATGTTTTTTTTGCAGATGAAATCTGAAAAAATTTAATGAAATTATGAATTCATTTTTCGTTAGTCAGGTAATAAGTCAATTTGATTATTCTCACTTTTCATTTCTCAACACTTTGAATTCTTTAATGTAAAACTTTCAGTAAACTAAAAAAATCTATTTTGAAAAAAAATAAAAGTCCACCTAGCAACAACAAGAGCAAATTTCTTGGGTGCGGCTACAGTGTGCGCACATAAACCATCGACACAACGTAAACATAGAAATCATGAAAACGCTGCATGTGTGGAAGTGATTTTGGGAATCGAACACGGCTACTTCACAGCACAGCCATGCGCCCACAACTAGCAACAACAACAACAATAATAACGTGCAATATATTTTGTTGCATGGAATGAAAGCTGCAACAAATTAAAATACAACCAAATGTTCGATATAAAACCGAATGTTGGCATTAAGTAGATCCACTAAAATAGACCAGAAAGTTTCAACAAGCAAAGATATAAAACTCGAAAGAGTGCATAAGGTGGGTATAGATGAAATAAAAGAAAAGAGTATATAGAGGGGTACGGAGGGGTGTGCGAGAATCTTTGGATATAATTGTGAAATTGATTTCGATTTTCAATTGAAGACGATTTGTGTGGATTGTATGGAATATTTGAGAATATTTTTGGTTTAAATGAAAAGTGTAGTTGCCATATGATGAACTTTCAACTGATTTGCCGGAAGTGAAAATGTTTTTTGTTATGTATGAACCTATGTACATTGGCAAAGCGGTGGCCCAGAGAAGATTTCGCCACCGTTAGGCCTCTTTTGGGATATTAATTGATTTAATGGAGTCTCAGATGGTCAAGAGGGTCTTAATAGCTGTCGTCTTTCACTCGTCTCTTTTCTGCGCGCGTCTTCTCCAATTGGTCACACTAAGATATAATGGCCCTCAACTTGTGTTTTCTACCGAAGACAAATTCTTTCTCTTCGCTCTCGATTCTCCACTACCGCATCATAGATAAGCTGTCATCCTAACCTAATCTAATCTAATCTAATCTAATCTAATCTAATCTAATCTAATCTAATCTAATCTAATCTAATCTAATCTAATCTAATCTAATCTAATCTAATCTAATCTAATCTAATCTAATCTAATCTAATCTAATCTAATCTAATCTAATCTAATCTAATCTAATCTAATCTAATCTAATCTAATCTAATCTAATCTATCTGATCTGCCTAACCTATCTAATCTATCTATTTATCTGGATTATAAATCGAATAGCACGGAAATTCAGTAAAAAAACCTTTGTCTCATGGATCTGTCGTTCCACCACTGAAAATTCGTAAGTTAGAAGTTTCCAAGCCTCCTGAAGTTTTCAATCTTCATAACTAATGCAGTTAGCCAACTCTCAGTTCACCGATTCGAACTTTTGGCCAACAAAAATATGGAATATTTTAGAATATTTTTTAAATTCAATTAAATTTTTTTATAATATTTTTCTTGAATATTTTAGAATATTTTTTTAATTCAATTAAATTTTTTATTATTTTTTTTTGTAAATTTCTTTAAGTGAAACGTATGATGATCACATTTTGGACGCCTCTCAACTGGTAAAAATAAAATTTATTATTCACTCGAAACACATTAATCCGCTTCTTGTATGAAGCCAAAAAGTGTGATGGCAAACGTTGAATGCGCAGCGTTTACTTTAACACTTCCGGTGCGCATAAATTTGGCTTTTATGAAAAAGTTTAACAAACCAAATATACCTAAAAACAAACAAAAATGTTACTCGTTCAAGCATAAAAGCTGCCGAAAATCGTTTCTAATGCTGCCGAATGGTGCCTTACAGAATTATCCATTTTCTCGCTGTTGTTCTTGTTCTTGTTGTTGTTGTTGGCTGCCTGTACTATACCTACATCAGATAATTTCGCGCTCCTTGAGCGCAATTTTGCGCGGCACGCTCTCATTAACTTTAGTGGCACTATTTTTGTGCCACTTCAGCTGACCGCTGCCCATCCCTGCTGCCCCAATGCCCCTTCTACTCCCCTCACACACACACACACGCACACCTCTTCTCTCCTGCCAGAAGCGGAAACGATCGACGACTGCTGCGCCTCATTCATCAGCAACGCTTTCCGCCGCTCAATTCGCTCGCCTCTCATTTTTCGCCAGCATTGCACTGTGGCCGCCTTGAATCCTTTCTCTTTCGTTGCGTGGCGCTTCTTTTCTTTTTTTAGCTCCCACACCCCACAATCGCTCTATGGCCGACTCGCTCGCACGCACATCGTTTTCTAGCGCCGCAAAAACCGTTTTCGAGCGCCTTCAAAGTGTTCAAAATGTTGTTTTTGTTCTTGTATTTTCTTTTCATTTGCAAGCAACAAAAATAAAACAGAGAAAAACAAATTTGAAAAAATAAAAGAAAAGAGCAAATGATGGCGTGCGCGTATTTTGAAATACGGAAAATTCTGTTGGCCGCACAACTGGGATATTTCGAAATTTTTTGGAGTGTGGGTGCAGTGCGTCGCGACGCGTTTAAGTGTGCACAACATTCGAAGATCTTCACTCGGACCCAAAGCGATGCACAGCCAGCCCAGTGTGACTTTGACAGCGTCCAATCGCTGCTGCAGGCCGCAGTTTTTGTTCGGCGCGTACAGCGCGCGCTGGAAAAAAACGTTGCATTCAAAAATAGTTACTGCCAAATTGTGCAAAAACAAAAAAAAACCAAGAGGAACAAGCAAAGACCCTGTAAAGCAATCGACGAGTTCAACGTTTTGTTGTTTGTCTGCGCACGCAAAAAAACTTCCGATTATAAATAAATTTTAAATGGAAAATATTAAAAATCATTTTGGCTCCTTGTTGCTAAATGAAAATCGCTGTCGCGCAGCGCAACTAAAAAAAAACAACTGAACTGAACAACAACAGCAAAGCAACCAGATTGGAAATCACGTCAACGTTTGCTAAAAATATATTTTTTCAAAATATTATTTCTTATTTTCTTCCTAGGTTCGTTTGCGGGGTTTTTGGCTAAATGTTTGTTGTTGTTGTTATTGAATTTTTAGTGTTTCACAGTGTGGAAATTGTGCCTTTTTTTTTGTAATACTGCATAAAAAGCGAGGTGAGTGTGGCGAAATATTAAAAAATTTGAAAAGAATTACGTTTTTAAGTATATATAAAAATTATTTTACTTAATATTATTTAAATTAATTAAAATTAAATATTATTTATATAATTTATATATTTATAAATAAATGTATTATTTATATATAAATTTTATATTTATATATGTATAACTGTCTTATTTTCTGACAAAAAAAAATCTATTTTAAATGGCATTGAATGGCTTTCTAAAATTTTCTAGATTCGATTTTGTTTGTTTTTTAAGTAATATTTTTTATTTAAAACTATTGCATTGATGTTAGTAAAGTTGGATTTTTAAAGCATCACATATTTATGAATTTTGAAAACATCAATTCTTTATTGACTTTTTCATACTTCAAAGGATTATTATGCACAAAATTTAAAAAGTTCTCTTTCTTCAGAAAGTTATAGCATAAATGAGTCACGCGTCGCACTGACACGACTATTGAGTTGAAATATTGAACATTTTTTAACTCGACACTATGTTTTTAAACACTGTCTGTACTATAACACTAATAGTTTTCAATATTTTTAATATTATAAATTTGTTTCTTTCTAAAATTCTGTAATTGTTTTCTTATTTGACAAACAAATGTTTTTTGTTAAACATTTTTAAACAACTTTTACAAATAATTAACTCTCTAAGCAACTTTGAGGTGAATTAAAACCACACAATATTTCTTTAAACTTTCAAATCTTCAAGAAAACCGTTACCGTTTTTCAAAACTTCTATTGAAAAACTTATAAATTTTGTGTTTTAAAAAACAAAATGAAGATCGCTCCAAAGATCCAAATTTGCGAAGTAATTTTTTTGTTAAGATTGATTAAATTTTATTGATTAGTTTTAAGGGAGAAGTCAGCTTTTTTTAATTACAAATCCTCAAAAAATAACTTAAAAAAAAAGAAAACATAATTTTGCAAAGTTTTTTTAATTTTTGAAGATGGATTCATATTAATTTTTTAAGATTTCAAATCTTCAAAAAAAAACTGTTTTCACTGTTTTTCGAAATTTTTTTTCGAAAACTTATACATTTTAAATTAAAAAAAAATGAAACCGCAGTTCCTTTTTATTTCCGAAGATTGATTCATTTTCGTTGATCACTTTTATTGAAGAAGTCAGCCCTTTTAGGCTTCAAAACTTCGAAATAAAACGCAACTGTGTGTTTTTTTACATATTTGACATTTTTTTGTGTTTTTGAAAAAAACCAAAGTTTTTTTTTAATTTAATTTTCAAGACTGATTAATTTTTTTTGATCAGTTTAATTAAGAAAACATTTTATTGCTCCAAATATTGTCCATTCTTTTCGACAACCTTCTGGCATTTTTCGCCCAGAACCATTATTCCCTTGTTGTAAAATTCCGGGGATTTTGCTTGAAAAACTGATCCAAGTGCTTTCCGCAGTCCTCTTTTGAGAACATTTTTTTCCAGCGTGAGCGTGATGAAAAGATCTGAACAAATGGTAATCTGAGGGTGCAATGTCAGGACTATACGGTGGATGCATTAAAACTTCCCAGCCAAAGTCTTGTGTGGTCTAGCGTTGTCGTGATGAAGCACAACAACTTTCCTGTTGATCAATTCCGGCCGCTTTTTTTCCAATTTCTTGCTTCAACCGCATTTATTGCTAGCAGTAGAGGTTGAAATCATTCGTTTGGCCAGGCGGTAGTAGCTCGTAATGGGTTATACCCTTCTAGTCCCACCAAACGCACAGCATCACCTTCCTTATCGTCAATCCTGGTTTTGACACCGTTTTTGGAGCTTTATCCTTTTTGCATCAAGACCGTTTTTGAACAACATTAACGTATGTGATCCACTTTTCATCACCTGTTACCACACGTTTCAAAAATGGCTCGATTTCGTTCCGTTTGAAGAGTGAATCGCAAATGGAAACTCGGTCCATTACATTTTTTTCACTTAATTCATGAAGCACCCAAACATGGAGTTTCTTTTTGAAACCAACTCTATGCAAATGGTTTAAAACGGTTTTGTGGTCGAACTTTAGTTCCTTAGCAATGTCATGACTGCTTACATGACGGTTTGTCTGAACTTTAGCCATAATTTCATAGACTTTTTCGGTGATGGGTCGACCAAAGCGAGGAGCTTCTTTCGCTTCCAAGTTTCCAGATCGAAAACGAGAAAACCATTTCCTGGCAGTTGATTGAGATAGAGTATCTTCACCATAAATAGCACACATTTTTTCACGCTTCTGTGTGGTATTCTTCCCTTTGTCGTAGTAAAATTGTAAAATGTAACGTATTTTTCCGAAATTTCACTCATCTTTGCTTTACAATAACTTTTAACTCGACGCACAGATCTCAATAAAATTACTTGAAATTACTCGGCTGATTCTTGTTAAGCACAAAAAAAGTTACTAGATGTAGCTAACCGTTGCAAAGTTATTACGCTTTAAAGTCAAGTGAACGGAAAAACGCTCAATACTTTTTCCCCCAACCCAATAGATTTGTATGTATTATTCTTATTTTTTACTTATATTCAATGAAAACTTAAAGATTTTCTAAAAATAATAATTTAAAAATTAAAAAATTATGAAAACTAATATTAAAACAAAATCATTAAACAAAAAACCTAATAAAAGAAAAAAAAAGTTATTGCTAAAATTAATAAATTATGAGTTTTCAGATTTTATTTATATCTTAAAAATGGGTTTCTGACAAGTTTATTAAATAATTATTTTATCTATTAACCATTTAAGTTGAAATTAATTAATTAATTATGAGTTTTCAGATTTAAATTAGAAAAAATTGTCCCTATTTTTTACAAAAATGTAGGCAGCAAAGATGTTCTAAAAATTGTTTTCTTATAAGTTAATTAAATCTTTTATTTATCTATCAACCATTCAAGTTTATTAACTTCAATTTTATTAAACAATTTTATTTGTTAGCTTAGTTATCAGTTTAATGGTTTTCATATATATTATTGAAGCACTTAACATTTTTTTATTTAAAAAATTTGTTATGACCTGTAAGACGTGTGCATACGTTAGATGTGTGTGGCAGATTTCGAGAAATTTCACTCAATTTATAAAATTTTATTAAAAAAAACAGTGATCAGTTTTTTAGTGTAGTAAAGAGATAAAATTAGTTCTTCGCTTTCTCTGTCGGTGTACAGGACTACAGATGAAACAAATAGAATATTTTATCTAACAGAGAAAACGTAAAAAAAAGATCAAATTTAATTAATTTTATCTGGGAGATCAAATGGTTCTACAGGAAAAATACATTGACTTGTGATAGAATTCCCGGTTTGAAAAATGTGCCTGTGAGTTGAGGACAAAATCTTTAATCCAAACTTTTACATTCTTCAAACAGCAACACAACGTTGTTCGCCTGGGTCAACATGGGTCAGTGGTCTGTACATGAGTCTTTACCAAAAATTTTAATATACACAAGAACAAGCGCATTTTGATTCAAAAATATAATATTTAACGTACTACTTTAAGCAAAATAAGGACCTGTCCCATGATTTTTATTGTACAGGATGGTCCATCTAGCGTTTGGAATTTGAACTATGCTTTATTTCGAGAATGGCAGTCCAAATGTCATTCAATTTGTGTTCGTAATTTAGTTAAAAGTTTGACATTTACGAAATGGGACGCTATATGCTTGAACGAAATTGGGAAATATTGAGAACTTACTTCCAAAGTAGAGAGTTCAACCCAAACTGTAAGAAATAAAAAAAAAAAATTTTAAAAAAAGATTCACCTTCAACTCAGTTTGTGGATCAATTCGTAAAGCGAGCTCGTGAAACTGGATCGTTAATAGACCAAACAACATGTTCCCGTTCTCGTACAGTGCGCACAGCCGAAAACATTGCTTTTGTAGCCGAACGACAACTCGCCATCGCTCTCAGGAACTGAACATTTCCCGCACTTTTTTGATGAGAATTTGGCATAAAGATCTCGGTATGAAGGTTTACAAAATTGGTAACAATCGAACTTTTGGCACCGTTTTCAAAAATCGAATAATCAGCCGAAATTCTGAAGGTCGATTGGCCGCCTCGGAGCTGCGATTTAAGTGGGTTGGACTTTTTTTTTGTGGGGAGACACAAAGGAAAAGTGTTACGCTAAGCATCCAGAGGCGATTGAAGCTTTGAAACATGAAATCTAAGTTGCCATTCAGAAAATTCTACCTGGATCGTCGAAAAAGTACTTGAAAATTGGGTTGACGGAATGGCGTACTGTAAGACCAGTCGTGGCAGTGATATGATCGATATCGTTTTTCATTCTTAAATAACAAAATCCAAGCTTTGTAATAAAACAGAAATTTTCAAAAAATATTCATTAGTTTTTTTATAACCGATTCAAATTCCAAATCTTAAATGGTCTACCCTGTATTTTATGAAGATTTCCAACTTTTTGAAAGTATGAGTCTTATTGTATATACAAAAAAATATATCGACAAATATAAACTAAACGAAAAACTCTAAAATTCAATATTTGCAATTCTATTTGATGCTTTCTGAACTAATGTTGAATGATTCTAATTAAATCAAAATTAATTCTCCTGAAGTTCATTTGATGATTTCTGAAATAATGTTCGTTGATTCATAAATAAAAACAAAACACTCTATAATTAAATTTTCTGAAGTTCCCTTAGTGCCTTCTGAACCGGATTTTCTAAAATAAAAAACTTGAATCGTACCATTGAAAAAAAAATCTATAAAATTGAATCCTCTGAAGTTCATTTGATGCTTCCTGAACTAATCTTCAATAATTCTAAAATACATTCGGTAGAAAGTTTAAATCTTAAAAATGAAACAAAGATCTCTACTATTGAATCTTCTAAAGTTCATTTGATGCTTTCTGAACTAATATTCGATGATTCATAAATATAAACAAAAAACTATATAATTCCATCTGGTGAAGTTCCTTTAATGCTTTCTGAACTAATATTCAATGATTCTAAAATAGATTCGTCATAAAATGTGAATCGAACAATTGAAAGAAATATCTTTAAAATTGAATCTTCTGAAGTTCCTTCAATGATTCCTGAACTAAGACTCGATGATTCTTAAATACATTCGTGATAAAGTTTGAATCGTACAATTGAAAGAAAAATCCCGAAGTTCAATTGATGCTTCCTGCACTAATATTGGTCCATTCTAAAATACATTAATTATAAAGTTTGAATTATATATATAAATGAAAGAAAAATCTCTAAAATTGAATTTTCGCTTTTCTCCTCCTTTAATGCCTTCTGAACTAATATTCCATGATTCAAAAATTCATTCATTATAACAAACAAATATTAGACGAAAATAAGCAAAGCAATTAAAAAAATAAATATCAATAAAAACCAAAACAAACGACCAGTGTCGGCGACAGGAAGTCCCTCACAATAAACGCAGCGAAAGCCAACCGAATCGTTTGCGAAATGGCAAAATTTGCACTATTTGCGAAAAGACAAATTGGGCTAATTCACAAAAACAGAATTGTGCCATTAAAAGTGAGTGCGTACCAGTCCGAACGTCAAATGAGACAAATGATTTAGGAATAGCGACGACGGCAGCGTGCGGCATCGACTCGCAACTGCAGTTGTGGTTAGTGGCGAATTTGATGAAAACGCCGCTGGCGACAATTAATTGTTGCTTTAAATTGGCTGACATTACGGCATGAATTACGGGGAAATCGAGCGGAACTGTAGGAACACGCAGGCAGCGACGATGGTGTTGTGTGCGCAAGCGAGAAGGGAGACGGGTGGGTGGGTGTAGGGCAGAGAAAAGTGCAGCGAAATATGTGAACGAATGGGAAAAATGCAAAAATCCAATGGAGAAAATACATTTTGTTGCACTGTGCTCTCATTTTGCAATTTTCTGAGCATTTTTGTTTGTGTATTTTGGCAGATTTTTGTTTTTGTATTTATAGTTTTTATTTGTTAGTGACGCTCGGTGACATTTATGTGTGCGTTTGTTTTTATTTTGCACTGTTAATATTAGCATTTGTGTGTGTATGTGTGTATGTGCGTATGTGTGTGTGTGTGTGGAAAATACGGAAAATGTGCGCCATAAAAAAATTCAAACTTTGTGTAGCAAAGTTAGACAAATTAATGAAAAAAATTTAAAGTAAAAATCTGTAAAAAGTTATTAGTTAAGTTAGTTAGTTAGGTAAAATTACAAATATTGTGCTTGTTGTTTTTTTTCGTTGTTGTTGTCTTGTTAAACAATTTTATAATGGCGTACGTGCGCCACATGTGGCGTATGCGTAATTTTTGTTCATATTTTTTTTTGGTTTATCGTTGCCAGATTCATTCGATTTCCATCACGCCAACGTTTTGACCACGTCAACCATTTTATTTTCTGTTTTTACTTGCTTCACTTGCCCGCAAAATGCCGAATGCAGACGCTGTGCTCTTCGCACAGCTACTTTGGATTTTGTTTAATCTTTTCCGCTGCTTATTTGCAACTTGAATGATTGTTGGCTGTCATCCAGCCGAGTGTCAATTCCGTTAGCGTTTTGTCCAATTGCAAAGCGGGCAACGTTGCGCTGCCAATCACACTGCAACCAGCGGCTGTGCGCTTATTGGCGCTAAACGTGGCCGACTGCAATGTTGGAATATTGTGTTTTTACTATACACATATTTTTTTTAGTTTTTTTAACTTCTTAGAACATAAAAGTTGGCATTCAATGCAGATGATACTTAATTTTTGTGCTTTAAATTTTTTTTCAAAAATTTTTAATTTAATTTTTTAGTTGCAATTTTCCTTAGCAATATTTTAAGACTTTTTTAATTAAAAAAAAAACTTTGAAATGCCTTAAACCGTGTGACTGCATTGCTCACGTTTGACAGAACTGACAAGATGCTTGTTTGCGTGTCAACGTTTTTATGTACATACGTGTGTATGTTTGTGTGTGTATTGGTACATTCAAACATCCATATTGCTTTTGGTATATCGTTGTATGTATTTGTGTGACTACGTAGTTTGTTGGCTGTCACTCGGTTTGTTCGAAACTTGACACATTTCAAACAGTTTATAAAAATAATTCATAAACAAATTCATTAAAAACAGCTCTTAACTTGATTCGGCATCACACACAATTAAAACGAAAAACAGAAATGAATTAATTTATTTTGTTAAACTATGATTTTATGATTGTTGTTTTTTTTTTAATTTAAATTTAAAACTAAAAACAAAAACAAATACATTTATTTTTTTGAATTTATTTAAAATAATATTTATTTATTTATTTTTTTTTGATTTTCAGAAACTTAGAAGATGGAATTTTGAATTTTAGGAATTTTATTTTTAAATTATTTTTAAATCTTTTCAATTAACTTGGCATTAAAACAGAATTTTTTTTAATTTTTCAGAAATTTAAAATTTTTTTTATTTTTTTTAATTTTCTTTACATTTTTTGGCATTTCAAAAATGTTTTATTTCATTTTTTATTTATTTATTTATTTATTTTTTATTTTGTTTGCTTTTAATTTTTTTTAATTATTCAAATTTTCTAACGAATGCATTTCAGAAAAGTCAAATATTAGTTTAGAAAACTCCAAATGTACTTCAAAAGATTAATTTTAAGAGTTTTTTCTTTAATTTCTATTATTCGAATTCCAAACTGAATTGATTTTAATTAATCCTGTGTGCACCAATGACATTGTAAATAGAATAAATGTATCATAAATTTGTGTTACAATTGTGTGCACGAAATTATTGCATTCTTAAAATTGTAATTATTGTATTATTGTTGCATTTTTTCTACCCAGAAAAAAGACTGCAACATGACATCACAATCCTAACGAGTTCATAAGACTAAAAATGCAAAATGCCACTGTGGCTGTGCATTTTCATTCAATCACACACATACACATACACACACGCATATTCACCTATACATATATCATTACGTATGAATGCATTTTAGTGAGTGACAGTGGAACCAAATTTGCCGCCAAATTTCGTCTTTGCTTCGATGATTCCATTATTCGTTGATCCTGAGAGCAGAACGCGAGAGCAAGAATGCAATTTAGTGCGCTGTACTCTTGTTTTAATTTTTGTTGTTGTTGATTTGATGGCACTTTTGGCATGCTGCATGCACAAGTTAATTTGAATGGCGTGAATTGCATCAAATTATTGCATTTGTCATATTTCAAAATTTCAAATAGCCTCGTGTGGCATGTGGCAAGCGCACTGGGTGGCGTAGGTTGTATATATTTGTGAGTCCTTATAATCTAAATAAGTTAAGATTGTATTGCTGCAAGTTGTGGAGTGATTAATGTTGGCAGCATTGTAGCTTTTAATTGTTGGATCTTAATGGTTTCAAAGACACCTCCACAATGGATGCACAGAGCGCATTTAATACAACCCAGCAATTAATTTTTACATACGGTTGCGTCTCTTCAAGGGGACCACAGCACAGCGGTAGGAATGCTGGCGATAGACTAATCAGCCACTCTGACTAAACTTTAATCGATTGTCTAATACAAGGCTTTGGTGAGGTCCTTTAATCCAAATGAAGTGAAGAAAAAGAAAAATATACATTACTTACCATACATTACCCGACATTAGAATGGCTGAATCTTCTACTTAGAGAACCTTCTACTCATGAGACTTGATGGCATCTCAGAGGACATTTATGTTCCATTCATGAGACTTGATAAGATATTCTACCTAGAGAACTTCCATCATTTATTCATGAGACTTCACAGTATCTTCTACTCACAGAACCTTCACCTTCTACTTAGAGAACCCACTCCTCAGAAAACATTCTTTTTCTATTCATGAGGATTTGAGGATCTTCTCCTCAGAGAACGTTCATCTTTCACCCTCTCCTGGGAGAACTTTCATCTTTTATTCATGCGATTAAATAGGATCTTCTTCTCAGAGAACCTTCACCTTCTGCTCATGCGACTTGATAGGATCTCCTACTCAGAGAGGTTCATCTTCCATTCAGGAGACTTGACAGGATCTTTTATTAATAGAACCTTCACCCTTTCTTCGGCGAACTTTTAACTTTCATTCATGAGAATTGATAGGAATTTTTACCCAGAGAACCTTTACCTTCTACCCATGAGACTTATTAGGATCTTCTACTCAGAGAACTTTCATCTTTTATTCATGAGATTTGATAGGATCTTCTACTCAGAAAACTTTCATCTTCCATTCATGAGACTTGATAGGATCTTCTTATTAAAGAAACTTCACCTTCTACTCATGAGACTTAATAGGATCTACTACTCAGAGAACCTTCATCTTCCATTCATGAGACTTGACAGTATCTTTTACTAAGAGAATCTTCACCCTCTCCTCGGAGAACTTTCAACTTTCATTCATGAGAATTGATAGGAATTTTTATCCAGAGAACCTTTACCCATGAGACTTATTAGGATCTTCTACTCAGAGAACTTTCATCTTTTATTCATGAGATTTGACATAAAGGACTCCTTCTCTGCTGTGTTCTTGGTCACTTGGAAGTGGCAGGGAATGAAGTAGTGGACGAGATGGCAAGAAAGAGAGCCACGTTGCCCATTACTGAAGTGGATAACTTTGCAATTCCTTTGATATCTGTCCTGTGTATGAATACTGACAGGAAGCTGTGGAGATGAAGAAGATTTAGAAACTATACAATACTTCCTGTGCCACTGCTTGGCTCTGCAGGAATTCAGACTTCGTACCTCAGGTTCAAGAGTTGAAATCTCGGATCTGCTCTCCTTCATTAACCCATTTCGTACTTTTGATTTGTTAACGAATCATAGAAATTTTTAATGTTTGAAGTTTGTTTTGTTACGATAAACCTGTATAATCTGAAGTTTATTTCTTTTGTATTACACTTAGATTTAAGGGCCTTTTAATAAAATATGTGTTTGCCATGCCACGCCTTTCTAATTCAAGATGGGCGAGCATTGAAAAAAACCTCCTATATAGACTGTTTTTTTAATTTTTTAAAATACTAAAAATAACCAGATTTGTACAAAATTACCACAGAATGATTGGAAAAATTCCAAACCAATTTTGAATTATAAAAAAATTCAATTAGATCTGTTAACTCATTTCGTGCCTTTGATGCGTTAATAAATCATAGTCATTTGTAATGCTTGCAGTTTTTTCTTACTACGATACATTTTTTAGAATATAATCTCATCTATTGGTTTTCTAATAAAATATTTGTTTGCCTTGCCACGCCTTTCCTATTAAAGATGGGCAGGCATTGAAAAAAATTTAGACTTTTTTCTTAAGAGGTCGAACTGGTTTGCTCCAAACTGCACAGGACAACAAGAAGAAGATCAAAATGACATTTTGGTCTCCGAGTGGAAGTTCGATCTGTGTCGCAGCCACACTTTCCTACCAAACCTAACCTAACCGTACATACAAAATGTTCTTAAGTTGAATTTTTTAACTTTTTATTTTTTGTTATTTTTCAATTTTGAGTTTTTTTAGTATTTTTCCAAATCGTTTCTTAAATTGAAAAAAATTAAAAAAAAGTGAAAACACATTTTACATTTCCGAAAAAAAGCGAAACTCTTTAAAAGCATTTCAAACTACAAAGCAACGCTCGTTAATCTTGCAACAAGCACATCATTAATGCTTCTTGCCCACTGACCTGTCCACCTCCAACACCGCCACCACCGCCCAGCCACCACTCGTTCACGCCCCTTGCAATAAAATGAGCTGGCAGCAGCAGCAGTGAAAGCACCAAATTGTGCAGCATTTTTTCAAATGCGTAGAAATGCAAAACCAACAACAATAACAACAAAAATAGCATATGAGTAGCAGGAAAAGGCATAAATTCCAGCCCGAGGAAATACAATAATAAAAAAGTGCATGCGTCAAGTTGGAGGCGTGCAACAGCGCACTTTTCACTTCGCCACCGACACAGCTACCGCTGCTGCCAGTCATAGCCGCCAGTCAGAGTTAGTGCGCGCTGTGCATTTCGATGCTATTTTCGGAAATAAACAAACGGCAATGTACGAGCCATTGGAAAACATGTGAAGGGGCGTGCAGCATTTGTGCCTAATAAACTAACAACAACAACAACAACAAAAAACGAAATGTTTGACGTTGTGGGGGAAAAGTCGAGGCACATTTTTAGCAGCAGGCAGAGTGCACTGGCACGCACCATACAACAACAACAAAATTAACCAGAATGTTTCTTAGGCAAATGTAGCTGCAGCAAGTGCGGCCAGTGTTGCAGGTACACGCACACACACACACACACACATGCAAATGAGAGCCGCTTGAACTCGGCACAGGGCAGCCACAGATTGGCCGCTTTATTGGAGGAATTTTTACATTCGCATATGGCAAAGCAACAATCTGTGTATTGAATTCTAAACAGTTGATTGTTGTTGTAGTTGTTGTTGTTTTACAGTTTCTTAAACGGCAATTACGTCTGCAGTCTTCAATTTCATTGTAAACAATTATAGTTGTGGGCTTCTGCTAAAATGTTTCTAGTTGTTGTTGTTGTTTTTGTAATGCCTATTCTGCTTCCTTAGAAAGTAGTTTTTATTTTTAATTTTTTGAAATTTTTTTTTTAATTTCTTGTTTCAAAATTTCTTCAAATTTTGTTCTTTTGAAATGCTTTTTGAGTTCTCGTGTGCAGCGCATTTTGTTGCCTTTACGCTGTTGAAATTTGTTGTTGTTGTTTTGCCTTTGTGAGGTACCATTCAATCTTTGTTGTTGTTATTTTTGCTTGAAAATTAGCTTGTTTAGTTTACAGTTTGTTAGTGTTGAGGTAATAATAAAACATTCTTCAGGCTTTCATTGTTGTAACAACTGGTGGCGGCTTCTGTTTTTGGTCGATCTATGACTTTTTACTTTTGTTCAGTTCAGAGAAAATTAATGCTTTGAAATGCGGAAATGCACACAAAATAGTGAACATTAAATATTTAATGTTTTTGTAAATAAATTTTTTGAATTATGTTTGCAACATCTGCCATAATTTTTCTATTTGGCAAATGTTTAAATTGTTGGAAAATTGCAAGAAAGTAAAATTTTTCTAAAAATTTGTTTCATTCTTGTGGTACAGATAGCTTGAGAAGAGGTAGAAGAATTGAAGGAGAAAGTTGACAGAAGGCAGCTTAAATTAAATTGATCTTATAGTCTTTGTATATTCGTTGCCGCAGAAAACGAATGTTGTATGTTGCATTGAATTTAAAGGCACATGCGACAATCGTTTTCTCAGGCGACGTATTGTTGGCAATGTCCTTGGAACAGACAGGTGGACATTGTTGTGTATTGTACCCCAGTTATTGACTTCTTCCTCGGCTAACAAGTGCCCCTCAGAACTTCTTGAAGTAGATCAGGTCTTCTCCACCTTTGAGTAATTCTGTGGCCTACAGTTGACAGCCCTTGACATTAAGTTTCCTAGAGACTCTGGATCTGTTTTAGCCGGTCCATTGCCTTTGTAAAGCAAAGGATGTCATTAAGCTAGAGATACTTTTTGGGGGCCAGAAGGATTTGATAACCATTTGGCTTTCAGAACAGATGTAAGTTCTTCTACCAATCATCTCCGCCATAAGCAAGCAAAACTGTGGTACACAGATGTGGAACACCTCCGGTGGCCTCCTTGCCAGCGGGAGAGAGGTTTTCATGCTCTTAGTTCCTGGAAGATGCTTGCCCCAGTGTCATTGGGATCGATCATATATTTAAATAGATTGTAAGACGCGAAGTCAAATGGATGGATTATAAATACCATCCTGGGGCTATGTGGCCATAAAAAGCTACTAGTTCCTTGTTTAAGATCGACAAGGAACTATGGATCGCATTCATTGACATTGACATTGACATTGACAACATTAGTCCTATGGATGAATTATGAATCCCATACTGGGGCAACATTTAAGGTCCACAAAGAATTATGGATTACATTCGTTGATAAATATTGTGGACTATAAGATCGTTAGTCCTGTGGATCGATTGTAAGTCCCAACTTTGGAGATTTATGGTCATAAAAAGCTCCTAGTCCTTTGTTCAAGATGGATATAGGACTATGGATCACATTCATTGATAGGTAATGGGGATTTTAAGAACATTAGTCCAATGGATGGATTATGAATCTCATGCTGGGGCAACACTTAAGATCCACTATGTATGGATCACATTTATTAATAAATATTGTGGACTGCAAGATCATAAGTCTAATGGACGGATTATAAATCCCATCCTGGGGCTACATGGTTATAAAAATCTACTAGTCCTTAGTGTGAGATCGCCAAGGAACTATGGATCACATACATTGAGAGATTATAGGGATTGCAAGATCGTTAGTCCTATGGATTGATTATGAATTCCATACTGGAGGCTACATTTAAGACTCACAAGGAACTATTGATCAGATTCAATAATAAATATTGTGGAGTGTAAGATAGTAAGTCCTATGGATGGATTGTAAGTCCCACCTTTGGAATTTTTTGACCATAAAAAGCTCCTAGTTCTTTGTTTAATATTGATTGGAACTATGGATCACCTTCATTGATATATATTATAGACTGTAAGATAGTAAGTTCTATGGATGGATTGTAAGTCCCACCTTTAGAACTTTTTGAACATAAAAGATCATAGTTCTTTGATTGATGATAGAATGATTCATTTGATTCATTGATAGAATTGTAAGATTGTTAGTCCTATGAATGAATTATAAGTTCCATTCTTAAGGCTACATTTAAGATCCATAAGCAACTATGGATCAGATTCATTGATATATAATGCAAAAATTCCTTAGACCTTAGAAAAGCACATTTCTTGAAAAACTAAAGTTGTTCGTCGCTTTCTTCTGGTTCTTTCAGACTTTTCTTCAAATCTTTGCCTCCTAAATTCAATCATACTCAATTTAAATGTATCTTTTGTCTATGATCCAAAAATAGCTTCATTGGATTTTCCACAAACATTTCCCAGTGAACTGACAAATGCGTCAGCATACATGAAAAGCATGAAATACTGCAAATTCTGCTCATTAAATCATTAAAGTTATTGTGCAACATTTCAAATTGTTTTTCACAATTCAAGACATTAGTTTTCAAATATTAATTCATACATAAGTTTTGCATTAGTTGAGTCGATCAACTAACAAAAAAAAACAACGCAAAGTTGAATCGATCAACCAACACAGAAACAAGTAATAAATTAGACAACAAATTGGCAAAGTTATAGTTATAGCTTTTTATTACCAACATTTTTGTTTAAGCACTCGAATTGTCGTCATTCCAGTTTGTCACTGTACGTTCTACATAAAAGACTATAGTCATGAACACAAATCGTGTCTAAAAATACACTTTTAATTACTTTATACGCATTTTGACCGCTTTTTCCGTTCCCTACTGAAATATAAAATTTTGACTGAAATGTGTGTTTTGCGTGCAGCTCATTGGGACAGTGTTTTCCATATTTTTTGGTCTATCGCATGAAAAGAAATAAATACAAAAACAAAAAAATAGAGAGGAAATTGTTCGAAATTGTGCCAGACGCGCCAAGATTAATTACGACAGCAGCGCAAGAACTCACACGGCGACCAGACAGGGACCACAAAAAAAAACAACATTTAAATCAAAATTTAGCTAGCAGCATTGTTTTTGTTTAGTTTTTTTGTAAGTTTAAATATTTCATAGTGCTGCCGGGTTTCTAAATTTTTAGTTATGCCACGTTGCTTCTGTGATTGGTGGCTATTGGACAACTGGGTGAAATGCCTTTTTCTTCATTGAGGTATCGCAACAAAACTGTGCAATATAAATTTTGTGGTATTTTTTGTTGTTCCAATAGATGCTTAAAATATTTTAATTGTCATGTTCATGATTGTTCTGACTATTAAAAATCGATTTATTAGAGCAATATTTTCTAAACTGAATCATTTCCTGAAATTTCGATATTAACTGGTGAGCAAGTTCGCCAAATTTAGTTTAATGTCGAATGATTTCTTTCTTGGAGGATTTTTGTATCTTTGATCTATGCAAATAAACCACAAACAAAAGGTGAGGTAGAAGTTAATCTTTTCTAAAATGTCATAGAAAATGTCATGGAAAAAGCTAAACGACCCGGTGGCCATTTGCCAAATATTTTATTCCAATTTACCTAATCGAAAGATTAAGACTTTACAATGCAATAAAACTATCATCACTTGCTTCATATAAATGCGTTGTATTTTTAAATTTAATCCGATCCAATACTTTTATTGAGACACTCTACAAATCTAGTAGCTAGAAAATTAGGCCAACACATTAAAAATTAAGTTATAAATATATCAAACAGTAAAAGGAGATGTAAATCAGAAATCGTGAAACATGTGTTAAAATTTTATTGTTGTATTTTTTGAGGTAAACATTTTAGTTAGTTATTTTACAACACTGATGTCATTGTGTCTTAGGAGATATACGAGTTGGGATATACTTGGGGTGGAGTCAAATGTTTGGATTAGATTGGTCGGCCTAGATAGTCCTGTGGGCAGCACGCTGACTTCTCGCATCAGAGGCCCTAGATTCGATTCCTAGTTCGGGCTGGTGAAGCACTCGTCTATTTCTATCGCTATCCACATGAACCAGATGAGAATTACAAGAATCACACAAGTGTGGCAAATGGTAAAACCTCCAAGTGTACAAAAGAAAATTGCAAAAAAAACCTCCGTTCTGATTCGACTGTCGTTCTTGACATCCTTTCAAACTTTCATTCATTTCATTTCATCTAAAAAACAGTTTTCAATAACCTATAAATCCTAATCAATGACTGTCTAGTTTGAACGACATTTCATCTCATCTCGTCTGATCTATTCTGATCTGATCTGATCTGATCTGATCTGATGTGATGTGATCTGATCTGATCTCTTCTTTCTTTTCCGTTTAGTGTAAACAATATTTAATCTCATCTCATCTCATCTCATCCTATCTCTTTTCATTTTGTTTTATCTTATATAATCTCGTCTTTTCTGATTTTATCTCATCTAATTTTATTTCATATTATCCTATCTCATCTTATCTCATCTCGTCTCATCTCATCTCATCTCATCTCATTTCATTTCATTTCATTTCATTTCATTTCATTTCATTTCATCTCATCTCATCTCATCTCATCTAAAACAGTTTTCAGTAATCTATATTTCCTTTTCAATGACTGTCTAATTTAAACGGCAATTCATCTCGTCTTATCTGATCTCATCTCGTATCATTTCATCTCATCTTATCTCATATCATCCCATCTCATCACATTTCATCTAAAAACTGATTTCAATAATCTATATATCCTTATCAATTACCCTTCTGGTGTAAACTACATTTCATCTCATCTCATCCTAGCTCATCTCATTTCATCTCATCTAACCTCATCTCATCGCATCTCATTTCATCTCATCTCATCTCATCTCATCTCATCTCATCTTATCTCATCTCATCTCATCTCATCTCATCTCATCTCATCTCATCTCATCTCATCTCATCTCATCTCATCTCATCTCATCTCATCTTATCTCATCTCATCTTATTTCATTTCATTTCATTTTATTTCATCTCATCTCATCTCATCTCATCTCATCTAAAACAGTTTTCAATAATCTATATTTCCTTATCAATGACTGTCTAATTTAAACGGCAATTCATCTCGTCTTATCTGATCTGATCTCGTATCATTTCATCTCATCTTATCTCATATCATCCCATTTCATCACATTTCCTATCAAAACTGATTTTAATAATCTATATATCCTTATCAATTACCATTCTGGTGTAAACTACATTTCATCTCATCCCATCCCAGCTCATCTCATTTTATCTTATCTCATCTTATGTCCTCTTATCTCATATCATCTCATCTTATCTGACTTCGTCTTATCTTATCTCATTTTATCTTATCTCACCTCATCTCAGCTCATTTTATCTTATCTCAACTCGTCTTATCTGATCTGATCTGATCTCGTCTTATCTCATATCATCCTATCCCATCTCATTTCATCTTATCTCATCTCATTTCATCTTATCTCATCTCATTTTATCTTATATAATCTCATCTCGTCTTATCTAGTGTCATATAATCTCAGCTTATCTTATCTCGTCTCGTCTTATCTCATTTTATCTTATTTCATCTCATTTAACCGTCTCTCAACTCGTCTTATCTCATATCATGCTATCCCATCCCATCTCAACTCATCTTATCTCATCTCATTTCATCTCATCCCATCCCCTATCATCTCAAAAACAATTTTTTAATAATCTATATATCCTTATAGTTTAAAAAATCTGAACATTTTATTAATTGTTTTCGAACTCGTTTCCAAAAACGCAAACTTGTCTAATGTGAAACGTCAGTTTGGTTTTATAACGCAGGCACATGTTGCTTCTGGGCACTTGGCGTACTAACATTTCTATATATGTAATCAGTGGTGTACACAAAGGGGGTTTTCGAGGATGCTCGAATGCCCCAAATATCTGTTTGCTACAAAGATTTTGGGTGAAAAATTATATTTGGCTCAAAAGTTGCATACGAAATCCTCCTTAAATGAAATGTTGTGTGCGTCACTGTATGAAATATATATATATCCATATTCATATATATGTACTTCTCACTAGTGTATTGCTGCTTGTCTACGAATTGCCAGCTGTTAATTTCTTTTACTTTTTTGTTTCTTTTTTTTCATTGGTTGCTGCCGATTTTATTTCTTCCCCATGGAAACAATTTCACAATTTAGAATAATTTTTTTGTATTTAATTTTTGTATGCATGTGTATGTATGTTGCTACTTTTCCTCTGTTTAGTTTGCCATTTCTCGTATTGCTTATTAATTAAAAAATTGTGTTTTTCGAAACCTTTTGAACTTGACGTAGCATTTGATTAATTTATGTGCATTTTGCTTTCAAGCATTTAAAGATTTGTTAAAATTTTTTTTCCCACAAATTTATATATTTTTTTGTTGCTGTTGAGTGAAAAATGGCATGTCTGGAAAGTGTTCGATTTGGTGTATATATTTTATGCAGATTGAAATCAAGAATTTATAGGCTATGGAATCGGCGCTCTCACTAAAGTCAGATGCTATGTTTGGTTCGAGTTTGGGGCGTTTTGATGTTTTTAAGTGCTGCACAGCTTTCAGCTTAGATGCTTAGATGTAAAGCATTGTTTTCAAGATTGATTAGATTGATTGTACATAAAGTCAAAGATCACGTGATATATTGTCAGCGTGCTCTGACTTGAATTTTTCCAGATTGCTGCAGCAATTTTTTATGGGAATTGTTTAATGTTGGAAAATGTCTAATTTTCGATGAAGTTTGAACTCAATTTTTTTTTTTATAAAGTTTGAACTCAATTTTTTTATGTTTCTTTCAAGTTTAAACTAAATTTTTATTGATTTTCTCTAAAGTTTCAACTCAATTGTTTTTTTTTCAATAAAGCTTGAACTCAATTTTTTTAATTTTTTTATAGAGTTTGAACTCAATTTTTATTGGTTTTCCCTAAAGTTTGAACTTAATTTTTATTATTTATCAATGAAGTTTAAACTAAATTTTGATTTGTTTCATAACATTACAACTAAGTAGTTTCTTTACTAACGAGTAGTTTAATTTGAAGATTTATTTATATCTCAGTTAAGTCCTTTCATAGTCATAAATGTTTTAGATATACTTGTAAATAATTTTAATGAACAATTAAATACATTGTACTAAATACTAATCAATTAAAAAATTTAGCATAAGTTACTTAAGTTTCGAGTAAGCTTCAAAAAGTGCCACAAGTTCTAGTTGATTTGTCTTTTTCCGCTTACTGTTGCTTGTAATTTAGACGACAGGAAAGGGAAAGAGACGTATTCACTATGAATTACAACAACAAATAACTATGAATTTAAAGAAATTAAGATCTGTTTAATGTTAAATTTAAGTTTAAAAAATAATTACCTATAATAAAATAAATAATTAGAAGCTTTTTCAATTAGAATGTAAATTAATTGTTTTAATTATAAAATTTGGCCACTATGGCTTAGACGTTAAGAAGAAACGTAGTTTAATGGTCCTATTGAGTTCAAACTTTTGAAAGTACTTGAAGTAATAGAAAAAGGTTTGTGTTTGTATTTAAAAAATAAACCATAAATAAACCAAACTAAACCACAGTTGCCAAAATAAAAAGGAGGACGAAAGTCACTTTCTCTGCCATTGCGCGGCTCTCTCCATACGAAGATGAAAATCCTTGGGAACTTCCTTTTTCGACAACTTGTATAACGTTAGTTCATTCAACATCAGAGACGTTCTTGGAAATCCCTAGAATAACCTTTCTTCCAAAAATTTAATTAACCTCAGTTCAGTCAATATCAGAAACTTCCTTGGAAATTCCTAAGAT
Organism: Melieria omissa; assembly: GCA_963971225.1. Classification (NCBI taxonomy): domain Eukaryota; kingdom Metazoa; phylum Arthropoda; class Insecta; order Diptera; family Ulidiidae; genus Melieria; species Melieria omissa. Next base: position 74,968,096 of record OZ020268.1, on the reverse strand, counting down.
CTCCCTTCTTCGACAACTTGGATGATCTCAATTCAGTCAACATCAGAGACTTGCTTGGAAATCCCTAGAATGACCTTTCTTCGAAAACTCAGATAACCTCAATTCAGTCAACATCAGACACCTTCTTGGAAATCCCTCAGATCCCCTTCTTCGACAACTTGTTTAACCTTAGTTCAGTCAACATCAGGCACTTGTTTGGGAATCCCTACGATATCCCTTCTTCAAAACTCAGATAACCTCAGATCAATATCAGAGTCTTGATTGGAAATCCCAAGAATCTCCCTTTTTCGACAACTTGGATAGCTTCACATCAGTCACCATCAGAGGCTTGCTGGGAAATCCCTAGGATCTTCCTTGTTCGACATCTTGGATAACCTTAGTTCGGTCAAAATCAAAGACTTGCTTGGAAATACCTTGGCTCTTTATTCTTCGACAACTTGTATAACCTTAATTCATTCAACATCAGACACTTGCTTGGAAATCCCTAGGCTCTTTCTTCTTCGATAACTTGGGTAACCTCAAATCAGTCAAAATCAAAGACTTCCTTGGAAATCCCTAAGGTCTCCCTGCTTCGAAAACTTGTAAAACCTTAGTTTAGTCAACATCAGGCACTTGCTTAGAAATCCCTGGGATCTCCCTTCTTTGACAACTCAGATAACCTCAGTTTATTCAATATCAGAAACTTGCTTCGAAATCCCTAGGAACTTCCTTGTTCGACAACTTAGATAGTTTCAGATCAGACAACATAAGAGGCTTCCTTGGAAATCCCTATGTTCTTTCTTCTTCGACAACTTGGGTAACCTTAGTTCAGTCAAAATCACAGACTTGCTTGGAAATCTTTAGGATATTCCTTCTTCAAAAACCCAGATAACCTCAGATCAGTCAATATCACAGACTTGCTTGGACATCCCTTTTTCGACAACTTTGATAATCTTAGGTCAGTTAACATAAGAAATTTGCTAGGGAATCCCTGGGATATCCCTTCTTCGACAACTTGGATTACCTCGCTGCAGTGAATATCAGGGATTTTCTTGGAAATCTCTAGGATCTCTCTTCTTCAACTTTTTCCCGACTTGCAGTAAAATATATTATTCTCACCTTGTGGTATCAGCTGACTGATCGGTTTTACATTAACTTGAACCTAATCGAACCATTTGGAAGGAGAAACGTCAAAGAATAACAGTGTTGCACCTGAAATGTCCGAGTTAAGGAAACATTGTCAAGGTTTAAAAAAATTAGTAGCTATTGAAAACCCTGCAGCAGGACTGCAGACTCAACGTAGACATACAAAGACATACATCAGTCTTGAAGATAAAGCCACGGTCTCTTAGGCTGAGGTCTTTGCCGCGAATGAGTTTGCCACAAATTCCAGGGTTCTCTGCTATCTTGAATACAATTTTCATATGTTGATTTTTTATTTCTTTTAGCATTTTGTTTTGCCTCAATAGTCTCAAAATGCTTTCCGCGAAGTGAAAACTTGAGTCACGGAAATAGCAAAAAGTCACAAGGATCTATGTCGGATGGATTCTTGTTGAGAAACCAGGAAGCTGTCTGTTCTATCTAAACAACCTAAGAAGATCTAACTGGTATGGCTAGAGAACCAACAGGGTCTATGGGTGACCAACCTGACCTGCCAGCTTATCTAATTTATCTAACTTAAAAAATTTTAATAATTTCAAACTTAAGAAATTCAGGGATTATTTGAATGAAATCATGAAATACTTTTGATTCACAAAACATATTGTAATATATACATCTTTATTTATGTATTAGGCATCGCATTCCGGGGATTAAGGAATCCCGGGATCCCGGACTTTTTCCAGTCCCGAAAATCCCGGGATTCAAATCCTTTAATCCCGGGATTTTCGGGATTGCAAAAGATGCTTAAAAGTTCACATGTCTTTTGCAAAACGCTTATCATTATTTACTAAGCATTCAACCAACAAGTGTTGAATCTGAAGGATGTTTCTCTTCAGCAGGGTTTATTTGCAATAAATTTCGCTCTAGATTAGAGGACAAAACACTTAATGCTTTTGTATTTTAAAGATCTCAGCTTTTAGTTAATCAAAACGCTTAACTTTTTTGTCGAAATAATCGAAGTAAAACTAAAAGTACAAACAATTTAACTTTTTTATTTTTTTATCAAATATTCATATATATGCACTTTCTGATACATCTGTTCCAAATCAATAAGTTATGTTTAAGTGTAATTTTTGGATAAAACAAAATGTTATCAAACTGAAGTAAAATTTTAAATGAAAACTTTTAAGTTCAACAAAATGTGATTAAATTCAAGATTAAAAATCTTAAAACTACCCCAAATGTTATTTAACTGTGCCCATTTTTATGGTAAATATATTATAAACAAGTATTTATGCATTTTGGGAAAATTGTTTTATTTAGAAAATTTGTTATATGAATCCCGGGATTAAATCCCGGAATCCCGGGATATGACTTTTCAATCCCAAAAATCCCGGGATCGCAAAATGCCAAAAAATTGCGATCCCTAGTATGTATGTATCTATGAATGCATGTCTATCTATATGTATGTATTTCTCACTTTTCACTCTGGCAAATTTTTGATTTCCACTTGCCGTCTCGCTTGATTTGCAATTCTAACAAAACAAAAAACGAAAATAATAAGGAACACACATTTCCAAAACTCCTGCGCATTTGTGTAAAATGTTGAACATTTCGCTCAACCGAGAAGCAAAGCAGCAAAACGTTCACATTGCAGCGTTCAATGTGGCCAACTATTGGAACGAACAATCTGGCGCTGGCCGACTGCCAAACAATAAAATAATGCCTGTGTGTATGTTGGACAATCACAGCAACACCCAACAGCCAACGACTGAAACAAGTAACATTCGAAGGCAATCATACAACTACAACAACATATCGCCGCCTTTTCGCTATTGACAGCAATTGCGAATGTAAACAAAACCGACACATTGCAGACGCAACGAAATAATACCAACAGCAAGTTTTTCCATTGATACACCAAAGTTTTTGAATTTAGATTTTTTTTAAGAAAAACCTGATTTGTATTGCTTGTAGCGTTGATTGTTCAAATAAATACTAAATAGCTAAAAATATAGAATTTTCCAAATTCGTTTCGAAGTCGAGCACGTACAGTCATACTAACAGTTTGCAGATTTGGCAATTTGGGACACAAGTTGAATTTTTCGAAATGAAATTTTATAATGGTCCATGAAAATTAAACTAAATTCTGACCTTTGCTGGAATTTTGATGCTTCGTCAAGTGAGCAAAAATTTCGCCCACTTGCAGCGCACTGCTGCACGTCTTCTCGCTTAGTCAGCTGCCAGTGTTGCCAGAATGACATTATCCTAAATCTTAAAAAAAAATTAAATTTCCTAAAAAAAATTTTTTAATTTTAACATTTTTACTTTGTTAAAATGTTTGCCATCTTTTGCAATGTTAGTGTAAATCAACCATTTTTTGAATGAGTAGCGGAGTCTTAGAACTGCATTAGCACTTTTTAGACAAATTTTATTTCTCAACTTTTTCATAACATAAAATATGAATCTCCCCTAAAAAATTCTTTCTCCCAAAAATTCTCTTAAAGGATGAAAAGAAAGAATTTCTTAAATCTAGAAGGAAATTTCCTGATCTGGTAGCACTTCTTGCTACATTTCTCAAAATCACTGGGCATCAAAATTGTGCCGGAACTTGCATTGCTCCGTTGCAATTGGTGCGCCTTGTTGTTCTAATCGCTGCTGGTTTAATTGGTAATTCACAACGCATTGCTGGCCGTCAGTCGGTGCAGAAATGCGTAATGAAAACATGTTGTTCGCCGATTCGGATTCACATTCAACGCTTCGCCTGCAATCGACTTTATTGCTTGCAAATATTTCAAATGCATTCCATTAATTTTCATCGCTTAACACCTCATTTGCAAAACAGAAATCGAAATGTTATAAATTCGCTGCCAACCAACGAAGCTATAAACAAATTCAATTAATGCTAAACGCAACAATCACATAAATTGCCGCTGATTGGGATTAATTAGATTAAACAAAAATGTATTAAATTACTTGAAAGTAATTTTTTGAAATTTTTTGAAAAAAATACAGTTTTTATGCATTGCAACATGTTGGACTGATGCGATTTTAGAGAAAATTTTGCATTAGTTAATAAATAATTTATTTAATTTAACTTAATTAATATTAATTTCAATTAATTTTAAATTTTAATTTAATTAATTTAAATTTTTTTAAATTTATGAAAATAATTTTTAATATTTTATATTTTTCAATAAATATTTATTTTTAAAAAATTCATATTAAAGCTTAGATCAGTGATGATCATTCGTCTACTCGATTCGTCTATTCGATCTAAGCCTGTAATCACTGACTTAGAAGAACTAACAGGAACAGGAAGAACTAATAGGAAGAAAATAATGCCCAGGACACTCTGAAGCCCATTCTCAAGTCTGACTATCTCAAGACTACACTTTACCCACTTAGTTGCTCCATTCTAGATGATCATAGGTACCCAAGAATTACATTAAGTCTTTACTGAACTTCGCTAGGAACTCTCACCTTCTCATCGATCACTTTTACATCGATCTGAAACACTAAAGAGCTCTAACTGAGATCGCTAGGGACCCAACAAGGTCAATGCGTGTCAAACTTGGTCAGCCAGCTTGCCTAATCTATGACTTTTTTCCATACCTCAGGCTTTATATGGATTTCACTAGAAAAACATTCTATGCCTTCAGATTCGATCCAAAAATTTACTCAGTTCATGCTACCAGTGTAATGAAAATAAAGTAAAAATAGTTAAGGAAAAAATTGTGTAGCCGTTTCGAAACTGTTTTGTCAAAGTAAACAAAAATGTACTTAGAACTTGCAGATCTATTGAATCTTTTAGATCATGACTGATCCATATATTGGATCTAACATCTGAACTGTTTGAATGATTCAAGAGTCTGCAAAGTATAAGAGATCAGAACATTCGAACTGTATTGTTAAGATAGAAAATGTACTTAGAGCTTTTGCAGATTTCTTGGATCTTTTTGGTCTGAAACGTAGAAAAACTTAGCGTGTTGATGAGTTGATTGAAGCACAGACTTTCTCAATAATAACGCAATTTTGTTTGGTTCATATGGTTTATAAGAAGTAATGCCTGGAAAATACAGTGGGTGGAGAAGGATATCTCATTAATGAATGATTTAAATGATAACCATCTTTGCGTGCTGGGTGATTTTAATCTCTGCAATGTTAGATGGTGTAGCAATTCTAGTTATTCGGGTCTTATTCCTACTAATATAGTTACTAGTCAGGAATCATTTTTTGTTGACAGTTTCCTTAGCTTAAATCTAAAGCAAATTAACTGTTTTCTTAATCATTTTAACAGACTGTTAGACCTTATTTTTGTAACGGATAATATTAACTTTCTTATATCTAAATGCACTTCTCCAATTTCCGATGCAGGTATTCACCATATCCCTTTAGATATTAAGTTAAAGTTTTATGAGTTCGCAACTGCATCGCCTATTGATGGAACTGCTTTCAATTATGCATCCTGTGATTTTTCAAGTTTAAATAACTCTCTTCTAGACTTTAGATGGGATGAATTATTTTTGGGCTTGGATACTCACAGTTGCTTTGCTACCTTTAAGAAAATAATGCGTGAATTTTGCTTAGACAATATATCGTTAAAAAAGAGGCGTGCGTATAAATATCCTTGGTATAACAAAGACCTTAAGAAACTAAAAAATCTCAAAAATAAGTATCTAAAAAAATTTAAATTAACTAACATTCAGTCATTCTTTGTTAAACACCAACATTACCATAAGGAATTTAAATCTTTAAATGACTACCTTTATAAAAATTATATTCGTAGCACTGAAAAGAACATTAAAGTTAATCCGAAATCGTTTTGGAGTTTTGTGAACTCAAAAAAATCTTGCTCAAGTATACCTACATCCGTAATGCTTGATGATAAATTTGCTAGTACCCCTGCCGAAGCAGCTAATTTATTTGCCGATTTCTTTATGTCTAATTATGTTCCAGATGACGGGCAGTTCCATGATTTTTCTTCTGAAATATCTTCCACTCTTAATTTTGGGGCTCTTCATATTTCGTCGGAAGACATTGTAAAGGGAATGCTTTCCCTTAAACCTTCTTCGCGTACAGATGCTGATGGGCTGTCGGCGATCCTATTCAAAGGCTGTCCAGCGTTAGCAATTCCTCTTGAGATGATTTTTAATAAATCCTTATCGTCAGGTATTTTCATTGACGACTGGAAGTTAGCTACTATCACACCCATCTTCAAAAGTGGAAGTAAAAACGATGTTCGGAACTATCGTCCAATTTCGAAATTATCTACTACCTCAAAACTGTTTGAATGTGTTGTTAAAGAGAAGATCTATTTTGCGGTTAAATCTTTAATCTGCCCGAATCAGCATGGATTTGTGCCGGGTCGGTCGACAGTTTCTAATCTTGCAGTTTTCAGTGCATTTTGTACTTCTTCATTCTCAGCTGGTTACCAAGTCGACTGCATTTATACAGATTTTTCAAAGGCATTTGATAGAGTTTCCCACAAAATCCTAATAAATAAGCTAGCTTGTTTAGGTTTTCATTCATCGTTCTTAGAATGGATTGCATCGTATTTATTTGAAAGACGTTGTGTGGTTACTATTGATGGTGTAACTTCGGACCCTTTTGTAGCTACTTCAGGTGTTCCCCAAGGGAGCATTCTAGGACCTCTATTATTTGTCCTTTTTATCAATGATATTAGCAATTGTTTTTCTTTTTCGAACTATTTGCTTTACGCTGACGACCTGAAAGTTTTTACAATTGTCAAGGATTCAACGGATGCAATAAATCTACAAAGTGATTTGAATGATTTGCATTTATGGTGTTTGAAGTCGGGTCTTTCTCTGAATATAAAAAAGTGTTTTCACTTAACTTTTTCGAGGCGTCAGAACGTTTTTTCATCACGTTACTCTATTGCTAACTGGGCGCTACAGAGCGTAGTTGATACTAAGGATCTCGGAGTTATGTTTGACTCTAAGTTTTCCTTCAATAATCATATTAATTTTATTCTTTCGAAATCGTACTCTATTCTTGGCTTTATTCGGCGTAATACCGCTGAGTTTTCTGACCCATATACCTTTAAGTTGCTTTTTACGGCACTTGTTCGCCCTCACTTGGAATATGCGGTAATAATTTGGAGACCATATGACCAACTGTCGATAGGTAGAATTGAACGCGTTCAAAAAGTTTTCCTCAAGTTCGCATTGCGTTCGTTGCGGTTTGAAGCCCCTGTTCCGTGCTATGGTTCACGGCTAAAACTTATTAATTTAAGCACTTTAGAAAAGAGAAGGACAGTTCTTTATTTATCGTTTACTTATAGTGTAATTATCGGCGTCATTGATTGTCCAACTTTACTTGAGCGGATAAGCTTTAATGTGCCACAAAGAAGTCTTCGATTTGTTTACCCTTTTTATGGTGAGCACTTTAAAACTAAATTTTCAAGTAATGCACCGATTTCTCGAGCTCTTCGTGAATTCAATGCATTATCTATTTCTCATCAGCTAGACTTTTCTTTGCCTAAATCGGCTTTTATTGAAGCTCTTAAATTAATAGTTTAATTCATTCATTATTTAGTTTGTAAATGTACATTGTATGATTTGCTTAATTTGTACATTATATGGATTTGTTATTATCATTACCTTTTAAGTGATCTAGTCTGTAAGGTACTTTGTACTGTAGACTTATAATAAATAAATAAATAAATAAATAAATAATGTGCCTTCAAAGTTTTCTGGACACTATTTTGAAACATGTACCGAACGTTGTAGTTCAGAGAGATCATCGCTTCCACAAAGTTCTCCAGGGAACTGTGAAGCTAACGAGCTCGCTCGGCTAAGCTTCGTGGTCATACAAGCTCCATACAAGAAGTGGGACCAGATGTGCACTGTGTAATTGACATCCACACATGACGCTTTGGTGTTCATTCTAATGATTTCTGTCTAAGATTTATGGACGAGGAAGAGGCAGAAAACTCACTTCAACTTCTATGCACTTGAATTGCATAGAAGAATAACGACTTACCTGGGGAAATTCTTGGTCGAAATCCAGCAAACTAGACTGTCCACGCTCTCTTAAGTTCTGCTCAAACTGGTTCAATGAATGAGTGGACCTTAGTTTGATGGTATCACAATTATCATTAGTTCTTTTTTTATGGCATCACAATGGGCCTTATGACCAAAGTGGGCCTCGCCGTCTAGAAGAAAAAAGAAACTCACTTGAGTAACTTTTTCTTTCACAATCTGGGAGATCTAGCAAACAGGACTATATATATACAGTCTATGTACAAGTACTAAATTTCGTAAGGAGCTCAAATCGGTTCGATTTATTGTGGTATCACAATGACATTTCATGATTTAAGTGGCTTTCGACTTCTGGAAAAAGAAAGAAGTCTCACCTGGACAACTTCTTCTTTGAAAGTCTATGGGATCACAGTCTACTAGGCTTCTTGGGAACTCAAAGTGGTTCAACTGGTGAGCGGGAAAGGCCTTTTATGACTTAAGTGGAAACCTTCTTCTACAAGAAAGAAGACTTACCAGCACAACTTGTTCTTCGACAATCTAGGGGATCTATTAGATAGGACTATTCACAGTCTACTAAGCTTCGTAAGGAGCTCAAACTAATTCAATGTTCGATTGATTGTGGTACAGTGTTGCCAGATCAGGAGATTTCCTGCTAAATTTAGGAGATTCTTGACGTTTAAAGAGAATTTTTAGGAGGAAGAATTGCTTAGGAGAAAGTTTAGGAGATTCATATTTTATGCTGCTTGATTTTTCGGATCCTTAGAGGATTTTTTTGGAAAACGAGTTATGATGTATCGTGAACACTGGCAACAAAACTTATTTTGGCAGCCATTTTAATAGTCGAAGCACCCTAGTGTGTTAAATATTTTTAAGCTTACAAAATGTTAGCTCGTCCTATCTCGTTCTCGCTTATTGCTGTCATAATGAAATCCCGTAAAAAATTAAACTTTTTATTGAATTCATTTGTTTTATGTTTTAGTTTTTGTTGTTAAGCTGAAATTGAATAAAGAAAGGCTGAAATAAAAAAATTCGATGCATATATTTTTATTTTTTATGGGAAGTTTAATTCCTTAAAAAAATATTGTAAAACATGTAAGGAGATTTTTTAATTTTTGGAAGGAAATTTCGGTATTTTTTTAAGATTTAGGGGTAAGTCATTTCAGGCATCCGGCAACACTTTTGCGGTATCAGAATGTTTCTGATTGCCTAAGTGATCGCCGCGTTGGGGTCAAAAAATTTACATAAACAGATTTTTAGAGGGAAATGATGACGTCTTAATATGAATACAGTTAATAAATGATTCAATGCAATTCAATGCTAGTTGAGTCATCTTTTTTACACTTCTAAAATTACTTTTTTATTCCCACAACAGGCAGAAGAGCTCGACAGAATTTCAATGAGATTATGAAACTTTTAGTTTATTATGTAATTTTGAAATTTTGAAGATTATAAATGACTTTAAATCAAAGCAGTTACATCTACTTGAATTCGAATGTATAATAAACATGTATTGAACCAAAGAATATAAAACACCTACATCCACACATTCTTTGATTGAACTCAAAAAAGCTGTTCGAGTACAAATTTCCGCAAAAGCTCTTACAAATCTATACACTTTATGTTATAATAAACCATAGATATTGACACATACATATATTATACTATACATTGTATACAATAATCCAAAAATACCCAAAACACACCAAAGTTCAATTCGTTTCAATTGGCATCATGTGAATATAACTGCGCCAATTAAATAAAACACATTGCCCGCCTATTCAAACAAATCAAATGCCTAAACAATTCAACTTGTGAGATGCCTCTTTTCACTACACACACACATATAGAATCGATTCGAATTCGTAGCCAACCTGTACCCTCACACTTGCCTGGAGTCTTCAGATTTTTTTGTTCCAAATGCCCAAAATAGACAACACGAAAGCGATCTCAGGCTTGTCGAATGAATACATTCGATGATTGGAAAGAAAAATTCCGAAAAAGTTTATGTATGTATGTATGTATATAGACACAAAAATAACGAAAAATTAATTTCATTCCAATGTAAACAATGGCAGTGTGTGTGCGATTTTGAATAATCGAAAAATCACCAGGGAGAGAAAATATAAATTGAGGGAAAATTGTGAAAGAGATTTTCCAGTATTCAAAAATGAAGCCTAAATATTTGTTGTTTTAGCTTCAAAGCCCTGAAGGAAGTAAAGTTCTTTACTTTGATTGCATGACTCGCATTTCTAAAAATCATCCCAACTCAAGTTGTGCAAATTTTTCCACATCATTTGTGTAATTTATGCATCGATTGCTGTCAACTCAAAACCACTCGCACTGCTGACTTGTTTTAATTTAAAGCCATTCACATCGAAACGCACACCCACATAGAAGACGAAATTATGTAAGAAGGGGAAAAAATTAGCACACTGTATTATAAATAATAATTCGGCAGTGTTACAAAATATTTCTGAGAATGTAAAACTTAAAACCACACAAGCACACAAAGCATGGAATGAGTGCGTAGTAAATGTCAAAACAAAAGCAGCAAAAGCCAAATTGAAACAGTTTTTTAATGAAACAAGTTTACATTTTATATAAGGCAACACACAAATATAGCTACGCAAATATTTGCGCAGAGAAAATCACTTAGAGGCCTGAAGAACACTCAACCTGAGACTCAGAACGAAGTAAGTACACTGTAAGTTGTGAGTCAATAAAAGAAATTCCTGCTGAATTTGATTGAATTTGGTGTGAATGAAGTTTTTGAAAATGAATGAATTTTTATAGAAAACTATCTTAGAAGAAAATTAGTCAACTAAATGTTTGGATTTTGAATGAGAAGGAGATGTTTTTAGGTTGGGTTTTTTAAAGAGACTGTCCCTATAAGTACCGACCAGAGGCCCTGGGTTCGATTCCTAGCTCGGACTTCGAGTTTCAGTTTTCAGTGAATCAGTTTCAGATGAATCTGACTATCTCGTCTAGGCGGAAATATCTTGAACCACAATCGAATCTGGAGATCTTTTCCAGCCTAAACTACGATTGGCTATAGCAATGTTCTTCAGAGTCGTGAGAAGAATGTCAGTGCAGTCCGTGCAGTGTCTCATTACATATGAAATATGGAAACATTTACATACAACAATATAGTTCGAGACCTTAAATCTCAGAGATAGATCTTGCTCTCTTGTCAGAGCTGGTCTGCTCTAGTCGAAACCATCCGAAACTTCAGGGTATTGAAATATTTGAGCATTTTATGACTTTTGGGTTTTATTTCTTCGCAAATGTACACACAAAATTTGTTTCGGATTTTTAAATAACACTACTCGACAAAAAATGGGTTCATCGCATGCTCCTAAAAGTATTTTTTAGACTAATCTTCGGCTGCTGAACACGAAACTGAAAATCAAAAAATTTTCTTAAGAAGCGTTTTCGAAAAATCTTCGAAAAACACTTTTCCCCTCTTATTTCAGTTATAAGCACCTATCTCGTAAACCAACCATCCGACTAACACATGTGGCCCGTCGTGCAGAAGGTAATTAACTAACCTCCAGATTGTTCAAATCCAATGAGATTTGGGGAAGTTACTGACGAAGAAAGTTGTGAAAGTTGTAAAAAAGTGAATTTTTTGACCATTTTCAAAAATGATACATTTTCTAAAGGTTTTTTTATAGATAAAATAAATGAGCTCCTCTGGTTTTAAGATCTATGATGAAAGATATATTATTTGGGCAAATATTAAGCCTAACATCAATAGAGTTGAAAGAAAAATGACAAAGTTATAACGCACGGAGTGAAAACACCAACTTTTCATTTATTACACCGTGCGAAAAATTTTTTATTTTTCCGAGACTCATCCAAATGTTGATATAGACGTGAAACTAGAGGTCATTTATAATATCCGGGCATAGTCAGTTTTTCATTTTCTAACCCAAAAACCTTCTTAAAGGACTTTAAAATTTTAAGGACATACGGATTTCAAATTTTTTTTTTTAATATTTGCGATTGTACAATGATAGAAATATGGGTGAGTTTCCATTGTGAGTTTCTGAATATTCGTAGAAGTAAATAAGTAGTAAATATGAACTTAAAGTAAAAATTTAAATCAAGAACTTGAAGTAAGCAGTAAGAAAGAAAGAAAGAAAGTGAGAACTTAAGTTAGAACTAAGAACCTTACCTACTTAAATAATTTAGCAAGCAAGAATAGATTTTAATTATCCCTTGATTTGGTTGGGTTGGGCTTTATTGTCTATCGACACTATCTGCGTTTAGAGAAGATTAGGTTAGGTTAGGTAAAAAGGAATTATGCCTTCTCTCACTCGGTGGCCTAATAGATCCATTGTGAGATTCTTCATATTTCTAGGGAAGTAAATATTCAACTTCTATCAAATATTTTGTCTAGTTGAATCAATAAACCAATTCGACTTCATACGAAGTTTAGAATATCTCATAACTCATCATTCGTTGTATTTTCTGAGCTGATGAGAAAACATTTAATACTAAAGCAAAACTATTTTTAAATGTATAGAGCGTCAAGATTGTCCAATTTCATAGTTAATATGAAGAAATCCAATTTTGTTATACGATTGAGAAAGTCTAAGCTTTGAAGCTCACTAACAACCCGAACGTTCTGATCTCTCATACCTTTCAGTCTTTCAAATCATTCAAACTGTTTAAATCTCAGATCCACAATGGAGATCATTCACAAACTAAAAGATCTAACAAATCGCTCAAAAAGATTTTAGTACCTTTTTTTGATCTTAACAAACCAATCTTCAGTCTACACAAAAATTGTATTCCAAAGCTTTTTCTTTTTTTGCTGAATTGGCAGCAGTGACGCAGGGGATGTTCGGGGGTTGGCAGCGTCGGCGGTCAAGCGGACCTAAAACATAGACTGATCTGAAACATATAGATAGAACATATATAGATATTTTTAACCAACGGAAGAGTTCATACTGTCTGTTACATGCTTTGTACTTGTAATTGCAAGAAAATCAGATCAGGTTTGAATTGACCAAATACAATCTACCTGGACTCAAGAACTACTTGAAGAAGAGTTTATAATAATTTTAAATATCGATTGCTAAAATTTTGATAGACATACAAACTCAAAAGATTCTCTCTCAGTACAACTCTTACATGTAAATAAATGTTGTCTGAAGAATATTTTGAAGTTTTTTGAAGCCCCCTTAGCTCAAATCTTCATATTCTGATTTCTTATTATTTACAATGCATGAATTGTTCCTTAATTTCTCCCAGTGTAAACTCAACAAGGTAACAGGACAACAATTATCGCTTCACTTGAGTCCAAACCAAATGCTCCGAAAGCCGAAGCCAAATTGTTGCCAAAAATAACACACATCTTTGCCATAAACGCCGGACACGTTTTCATATAATTCAAAACTTCTGCTACTTCAGTTTTTGTTTTTGTTTTTCAAGCATCTTCGATTTTGGGTATAAAAAATGCGCGAATGCAGTTGAAAATTGCATTTACAGCGCACAAGTCAACCGAGTAACTTCAACAAAATCACCAAAATGTTTCGCTTTGTAAGAAATTTTTATTAAAAAAAAAAAATTTTTTATATTTTTGTTATATTGTTGTTGTTATATTTGTTATTGTGTAAATTCTCTTCCATTCTTCCTCAGCTCTGCTTAGTTGCGCTGTTTGCGTTTGCATTCGCTGCGCCCGTTGACGAATCGATGAACGACGCAGAGCCCCGCAAGCATGTCGTACAGATTATGGATTCCGGCTCGTACCAGGGTGAGGACGGCTCGTACGCTTTCCACTTTCGCGGCGAGGACGGCTCGTTCCGCGAGGAGTCCGCCGTGGTTATCAATCCCGGCACCGCCCACTCCTACCTGCAGGTGACCGGCAGCTACAGCTTCTTCGATGTCAACGGCAGAGAGGTGGTGATGCACTACACGGCCGACGATCATGGTTTCGTGCCCGATGGCAACAACATCTCGCAGCAGATAGCCATGGCCGCCAAGCACACCAGCCAACTGCCGAAGCAGAAGAGCAACGAGCCCAGCGAGAACACAATGACTGAATGAAATGACACTACCGCTGACTGTTAATGCCAACTGTTGTGGTTGGTGTGTTGCGAGTATTTTTAAACGTGATTTTGATTTGCTGCTTCCTAATAAAATGAAAGACATTTTCGTAGTAACATAAATATTGAAATTTATTGTATAGTTTTCGGATGGGTTTGTGAGTTGTGTGAAGGCGGAGAAAGTGTGGCATATTTTTGGGGAGTTCTGTGGGAGAATTGAAGAGAATGTTTTGTCGGTGCTAAGAAAAAAATGTGTTCATCAAGAGAGATGCAAAATTAGGCAGATTTATGATCTGTGAATAGATCAGTTTTGAAAAAGATAATTTGGATCTCTGATTGTTACAGATCTGAAATATGTACAAGGAAGTAGATTAATGATCGGTAAATGGATTTGTTCTGAAAAGATGACTTGGATCTTTGATTGTTATGGATCTATGTTCGTTTTCATACGGAAAAATGTACAAGGAAGCAGAATTATGATCTGTAAATCGATCAGTTGTGGAAAAGATAACTTGGATCTTTGATTGTTATAGACTTGTTTTCATTTTCATACTGAAAATTGTACAAGGAAGCAAATTTGGAATCTGTAAATGGATCTGTTTTGGAAAAGATGACTTGGATCTGTGATTTTTACTGACCTGTGCTGAGTTTTTATACTGAGCGATGTACAAGGAAGCAGAATTATGATCTGTGAATCGATCAGTTGTGGAAAAAATGACTTGGATTTGTGATTTTTACTGACCTGTGCTGAGTTTTCATACTGAGCGATGTACAAGGATGCAAATCTATGATCTGTGAATCGATCAGTTGTGAAAAAGATAACTTCGATCTTTGATTGTTATGGATCTGTGTTCGTTTTCATACTGAAAAATGTACAAGGAAGCAGAATTATGATCTGTGAATCGATCAGTTGTGAAAAAGATGACTTGGATCTCTGATTGTTATGAATCTGTGCGAGTTTTCAAACTGAAAGATGTACAAGAAAGCTGAACTATGAGCTGTGAATCGATCAATATTGAAAAAGATGAATTGGATCTTTGATTGTTATGAATCTGTGTCCGTTTTCATAAAGAAAAATGTACAAGGAAGCAGAATTATGATCTGTGAATCGATCAGTTGTGGAAAAGATGACTTGAATTTTTGTTTTTTCTGATCTGTGCTGAGTTTTCATACTGAACGATGTACAAGGAAGCAGAACTATGATCTGTGAATTGATTCGTTTTTGTTTATAGTTGTTAAAAATTTTGTAATGACCATTTGATTACAAAAAAATTGTTAAAGTTATTATTCTTTGTTCCTAATGGATCAAAAATGAATTAGATCGATGTATTTCACTTCACAAGAAACAAAAACTATTAAGGGAGAGGTTAGGGTGAATCATAGAAGAAATCCTTTCAATGAAGAAAAGCAGGCATGGAAATTGTTCTCTCAATTGACACTTCAGCACATAGAAAAGTTGAAAACTAGTTGATCGAAAAGGTTGTTTCAGGGGTTCCAAGTTTTCCAAAGGCCTAAATTTTATCAGTGTACGAAATTTTTTTTAATTCTTTAGGATTAAAGGATGAGGCCAAATGTTCTAGCCTCACCTGGGCTCGGAGTTTTTCTTTTCAGCGTTGGAATACAGATAGTTTTCTTTATATTTGGTGTCTTCTCTTTGAGTTCAACATATCTCTGTCTCTCTTCCCCCATTTTCAACGCACATTTGCTAGAAACTCTGAGAAATCTTTGCACATTTTTGCTCATATTTGCTTATTTTTATCGTTTAATCTCTTTGAATTAAAAAATTTAAAGCTGCGTTCATCATATTTAATAATTTTTATTAATTTACACAAAGAAAAATAGTAAAAATACTAAATAATTTTGACTAATTCAACTACTAAGACAAATTTTACATGCAAGAAAGGCATGAAAATTATTATTTTCACAATTAAAAAAATAAAAATAATTAAGAATTTTAAAAATTTGCAGCATTTTAAATTTATAGAAATATTTTAATCGTATTTATTTAGTCATATTTAAAAAAATATATAGGTATATATAAAAATTACATAAAACATATAAAATGTGTTTATTATATTTGCATATAACATGAACATATTTTACTTTAAAATAAATATAAAGTTTTATATAAAATAGTTGCACAATTACATCCATAAAAGCAATGCAAGTTTATATAAAATAATTTTATTTAATTAATTATTTATTAATGTTAGACTAAAACTTATTAAAAAAAACCTATGTATAGTGAAACGTACAAAATGTGAAATAAAACTTTACAACAATGCTTAGCAAATAATTATAAAATAAAATAATAATTTTTCATAATATTTTTATTTATATTAGATTTCATTATCAGTTCATATTCAACTGTCTTTCTATTTAGTTTCTGTGGAACCTTGAACAAGTGTAAGCTTTGAAAAGTTGCTTTTCGTTTATTAATTTCTTATAATTAAACTCCACTTTAACAATTGCCTTGAAATTCAAACATAACCTTCAAATTCGCAGTAACCTTTTTCGTTCTCGTTTTCGCTCGCTTTTTGTGCATTCGCCAGCTAAATTTTGTAGTCTTCGTTTGCTTCGTTTCATTCACTTCTTCATGGCACCCAAGCTGCCGCCGCCACTATTCCCGCCGCCGCTCTGACTGATGCCCAGCATGGCGCCGCCACTGCTCGCTGGCGGCGAGCTCAGCTGCTGTCGAAAGTTGCCCACACCGCTGGGTTTACGCTGCTTGATGCGCTGCTGCAGCGTCTGCAACAGGCCGGACAGCACATCGTGGTTTGGTATCTTCTTGGCAAACAACAGTCGTTTCACCGAATCGTCGTAGGTGAGCAGTGCCACCATGTTCTGCAGCAGAAAGCCCTGACAGTACTCCAACAATTTGTTGGCATTGTAGACCTGGAATGTGAGTTTTCAAGGTTTTCAAAAGTGCAATCGAATATATTTGATAGTAAATTTTTTAGATTTGCTCCACTTCCATACCTTGGCGTGTATGTACATGGCTACCACATTGTCGATGTCAATCATTTCCGAGCAGCGCGCCTCCGTGTAGCGCAGCAGCCCCTCCAGCTGGAAGAAGCTGGCGGCGGCCATCAGCTCCAGCACATCGCTGTTGGAGGCGTCCAGTGCACTGCAGCCGCCGCTGTACAAATACTGCATAACCAGCTGGAAGATGTGGTAGCGTATGTCGTTGATCTGCACAGTGGGCGCATTGCCTTCGCTCAGCTTCGAGCTGAGCATATTCTGGAAGCGCGGCGAGGCCGTAACAAGCACAATTTTGTGTCCATAGAAGATTTTGCCCTCCACTCTACGCATTACAAATACATGGTAAGTTTATGCATTGAATTATTGATGGAACAGTCACACTCACCTGAAGGTGACATCGCTCAGTTCGGGATTGTTGACAAACTTCGGATCGATGCGGGAGCTGTTGACTGGCTGCAGCGCCGACTCTTTGATCGGCTTGATGGGCTCCCAACCGAAGCAGGTGGCGAAGATGTCGGCCAGCAGCAGTGTGGTGCCCTCATTTTTACTGAAGCGAAAAATGTTGAACAGCAGCGGCAGACATTCGCTGACAAACTGGGCGCTGTAGTCGTCAGGACAGACCTGCAGAAAGTCCTGCAACAGCTGATCGATGACGGCGTCCAGGCGCAGCTCGTGCGCGGCGGCCAAGGCGTGCATCCAGCAGTGTAGCGTCCAGGGGACGCCCAAGGTGCGCAGCTCAATGGTGATGTCTGAAATAAGAGTAAACAATTTTCAATTAAAACTGCGTCACGTAAAACCCTTTAATCATTGCCTACTTTTAGGCTCTCAAATCACTTTCAACCTACCCAAATGATTGTTCTCGGCACTGTGGTACATGGCCTCCTGCAGACTCTTGATTTGCGTCTTGTTCAGCGTGGGCGGCATGTCAGGCGCCGAGCGTTCCGTATTCGCACGTCCATTGCCCGCTGCCGTATCGCCCTCTGCCAGCATTTCCTCCAGCGACAGCACATCCTTGGCGCCCGGCGACATGGGATGCGATAGCAATTTGCGCAGACAGGCGCGTTGTCCATGCGCCGCTGCCACCGAGATTGCACAGTAACAGCCGCGTTGCGCAGAACCAGCAAAGCACATCGAGTCCTTCTGCTGCGTGGACAGAAACGCATTGGCACCATGCGCCAACAGCAAAGACACCACCTCCACATTGCCCGAACCGCAGGCCACCTGCAACGGCGTCAGTGTTGACTTCTCCTCGCTGAGGCGAGCACCGCCTTCCACTTTGCCGCCGCGTTCCAGCAGCACACGCAGTGCCAAATAGTTGGCGCGACTGGCAGCGAACGTCACCGCGGTCCAGTGTTGCGTATCCGGATGCACAGCGGGACAGTGGGACTGGCTCAGTGCGGGCACCTCAACGTTCGGATCGCAGCCGGCATCGAGCAGCGCCTGAATGGCCACCTCGTCGTTGCGTATGCTGGCAATCATGAGCGCCGTCAGTCCGGTGTGGTTGAGCGTGTCGTAGCGCGTGGTGGGCGGCAGCAAGTTGGCCGCCTGCGCCAGCAGCTCGGCGCGTCCCGTCAGCATCAGCTTGAAGGCCAGCGTGGTGGTGGCGCGCTTACCCAGCTCCGTGGTGTCCTCGGCTATGCTGGACGCAATGGGTGTGCTGGCGCCCGCGTACGAGAAGTGCGTCTTCTTGGTGGGCAGCTCCTCGTCGTGACCGATGGGTCGCATGGGACAGTCGACGCCGGGCAGCAGTAGACGCGCCGCCTGCATGATGTCGTCCTTGTCGATCATCACTGCGTGTCTGTACTCGGCGTGCGCCGATGCCACGCGCAGCCACTCCACCAGCGGCGGCAGCACCACATAGGCGCGTTCGTAGCACAGCTCCTGCACGTTCTGACTGCTGTTGGCGTTGGCGTTCGACTGCGCATTCGAATTGCCGCCGCCTCCGCCACTGCCCAGATCGCTGTGCTCCAGCTGCGAGCAGCGCATGAAGTAGAAGAGCGCCGTCAGTGCGGCGCTCGACAGTGCAGTGTGCTGGAATTTCTGCTGTGCGCGCAGCGTCAGATCCTTCAGCTCGGCAATGCTGCCCACGCATGTTGTCAGCAGGCAGGGTTCCAGGTTTAAATTAGAGTTGTTTTTGTTATTGCTTGTGCTGCTGCTGGCATTGCTCTTCTGCGTGCCGGAGCCCAGCGAGGACTGGCTGGCCCAGCGCGGCATTGTCAACGCACCGCTGGCCACACGACCCGCATTCAGATGCGCAAACGGCTGCAACAGACCCCACAGATCGCCGGAGCTGGCAATTGCATGCTCCAGGCTGGCCGTGGTCAGCTGGCTGCTGGCCGTATCTGCGGGAAAACTCTGCAACAGTATCTCCTCGAGCAGATTCTCCATGCCGGCGCACAGATAGACGGCCGCGTACTCGTGTATGAATTTTCCCAGCCGCGCATCGGCCATCCAACGATGAAAGCGTCCCACGGGCAGCTGCAGCCCGGCGCGCGCCGACTTGCTCTGCTTCAGTGCGCTGTCGCCGGTCACGGCAAACATGGCCGCCGCACGCAGACACGCCTTGATGCACGAGTCCGCAAGTGCCGGACATAGCACAATCTTGAACGCGCCCGCCACCTCCTGCTTCGAGCAGAGACCCAAGCTCGCCGAGAGTCGCTGCACCTCGCGCGCTATGCGCACCAACGCACGCTGCAGCAAGTAGCCCAGCCGCGGCACCGTCTCCACGGCCACTCGCTCCGCCTGCTCCTTGCAGCGTCCGTTGCGTACGACGCGCATTATGCAGTGCTGACTCCAGGGCGGATGCTGCAGCTCGACGAGTCGATTGTGCGAGTCCACCCACACAAACTCGTCGGCGCTGGTCACATTCGTGTTCACCGTCTCCAGCGACGAGTAGCGACCGAGACGGCGCGCCGGCTCCGAACTCTCCGAGCCGGCACTCAGACTGCTGTACGTGCTGGTGCTGGTCTGCGAGCGCATCGTCAGCTGCTGTATGGCCAGCTTGATGTCCTCCAAACCGCTGCCGCCCCACGGTGCCGCCTTGGCGGGCGTGGCGCGGTGTCGTGCACGCGAGTGATTCGTGCTGGCACGCGATCGCGTACTGCGATTGGTGACGCCCGCCGCAAGGCGATCCTCGGGCAGCGGGCCCAGCGCAATGCCGCCGCCCGGCGACGAGCTGCCGTGGCCGCCCGTGTCCGACATGCTCGCATGGCCCGACGAGCGGTTCTCGTCCGACGAGCTGTGGCACTCCTGCACGCGCTGCAGCGCGCGGAATTCGTGATGGTGCGTGCGCGTGCTGGTCATATTTGGCTTCTGTGCGCTGGTGGCGCACTGCTGGAAGTTCGTCGGCGGCGCTGCGTCTGTGGGTATGCCCAGACCGATGCACTTGTCGGCCAATTTGGCTGGCGGCACTTGCGGCTGCGGCTGCTGTGGTGGTGTCAGGCTGGCGCTCAGCATGGGCGGCTGCGATTTGACTGGCGTACTTTGCACAGTGAGACGCGCCGGTGCGGCCATGGCACGCTGCGGCAGCGGTTTGCTGGCATGTGGAGGACTGCAGTTGTTGTTGTTGCTAGATGCAATCATATTAACCACCTTCGTTGGCTGTGGATAGGCGTCAAAGTTGGCATTGGTCGCGCCGCCGAGTGCATTCAGTCGCTGTGCCATTTCCTTGGAAATGCGCGGCGCAGGCGTGGCCACAGCTGGACTTTGTATGCGTCCCGAGGAGGCCGCACTGTGATGGGGCGCCACTGTAGACGCCACTGAAGCCGCCAACACGGTGCTGCCAGAGGCCGCCGCGGATGCTGATGAGGTCAAGTGGCCACTGCTGGCTGGCAAACCAATGGCCATTTGTGCACTGGGCTGTTGTTGTTGTGGCTGCTGATGTTGCTGTTGCTGTGGTTGTTGTTGCGCACTGTAGACGGGCAAATTTCCTGTTGGCCTGCAAAATCGAGAATGAAAAATTTAGCGCAAGCATTGTAAAAGTTTGTGAAGAAGAGAGGTGACAAAAGTGTTTTTCTATGTTATGCAAATAAAGCTGACGAGCGCTGTGTGACAGTGGGACAGTGTGACACTGTGACAGAGTGACAGTGACTGCAGCAGAAATGTGGCATCAACGTGTTGATGCAAGCCACAATGTGAGAGGTGCAACGAATGGGTTTTGTGGCACAGGTTGGGTTGCAGCTTTGCAACAACAACAAGAAAGCATAAGAACAACAACAAAAATATCTAAAATCCAAGTTGGAAGAAAAATTTCAGTATTGGTGTGAACAAAATTTCAATAGAATGAATTTCAAAACTCAAATAAAAATTTTTATAAATTTTTTGAAATAAAAAAATTTAATTAAAATTAAATTTGAAACAACTTCTATATTTATTTACATTCCACCAGGCAAATGTCGACTAGTTTATTTATTTATTTATTGATTTATTTATTTATTTCATTATTTATATATTTATTTATTATTTTTATTTATTTATTTTTTAATTAATTAATTTATTTATTTATTTGTTAGTTATTTATTTTTTATTATTTACTATTTACTTATTTATTTATTTATCTATCTAGTTATTAATTAATTAATTAATTATTTATTCATTTCATTATTTATTTAATCAGATCAGACTTAACCCTTTCACCACCGTTCTTTCTTACTGTCGCTTAAAACTCTGTCACATGACTGTTGCACATGCGTTGACATTTGTTGTTGTTTTTTGTCTGCTGTCACACTCAGCACATCGCAACGCAACGCAACGCAACACTGTCGTAGTTACCGTTAATCACACAAATTCCGGCCGTCGCTGCTTCAGAATGGGAACGCCACTGTTTACCTCAATTAAAAGCTGTCATGTTAATTTATTTTCTCACAAGAATATTTGCATCCAAATTATTTAAGACTTTGCCACAACATGTGTGATAACTGTTTAATTGTTTTCAAAAGAGATGAACTAGCGAGACAGAAAGAAAAAACCCCATCAAACTGTTGACAATGAAAATACAAGAATTATGTGATTTTGTTGTTGGCCAGCGGCTAGTGACAGTTCAAAACGTGCGACAATGCAACTGATTTGCATATCAACGCTTTGATTTGTTTACATATATTTGTTTATATGTGTGTGTTGTTGTTGTTATTGGAGTGCGGGAACGGAAACACAAAGTGCCGAAAGTTGACAGAGAATTCTAAAGCGCAAATTATAAAATGACAACAACAATTAGTACAACAAAAACAACAACAACAAAGATATTCAAATGAAAGCAAACCAGCGTGCGTTGCTTTATTGTTCACAGCGCGGACAGCCAACAGTCAACAATGGACGAACAGTTGCACCAAAATTGTTGCTTCACTGTTTCAACTGTTTTGACTGTCTGAGCTGAGCTGGTTGGCAGAATACCGGTGGCTGTAATGTCTTTTGAAGCTTTTGTTATAGTTTTTTTGTTTTTGTTAGGGAATTTAGAACTCTAGAGTCTTTTTTGAGGTTAAATAAAATGTTATTGCTGTTAAGAATGTGTTGAAGACTGTCGCTTTTTGTGATCAAAGAACCCAGAATTTTTTAGAAAAAACAAAAGAATCTTTGGATATCAATTTCTTAGTTATTTATAATTGTTGTGGATTTTAAATATCGCTGGATTTAGGTTAATCTGATTGGCCTACTGAGCATCTCTGAATAGAAAACCAATAAATTATATTATTTTGTGTAGGATTTCATTCATTTGAAGCATTGATAACCTTCAGAGATGTGCCATATTTTATACGATTTTATGTTATCCAATTTTGTACAATACATTTCAATCGACTTGATCGACTCGATGCAATCGACTTTGTTTTGCAGATTGCGAAACTGTGAAAAAATTGCCGAGGCCTACGAATTAACCACAAATAAAAATCAATCTTCCTCCCTGAACATTGGCGCCCTTCCATGGGTCTGTCAAACTTTACTTTACCGTTTCACTTTTACCAACAGATACATAGATAGGTTGTAGTGCCTCTGCCTCTGTATGAGACACACTTGGACCTCTAAATGGACCCGTTGTGATACCACAAATTCAACTCGTTTGAAATGTGTATGCAAAACTGTTTTCTCAACATGCGTTAAAACTAACATTTCAAACGGTTGGAGAAAACGATTGTCGTATGTGCTATGAAATTCAATGGAACATACGACACTCGTTTTCTGCAGGGACTATCGTGCATGAAGAGGCATCAGTTGCCAGGAAAATACTATAAATTCTGCGCTTCCTGTTGATTACCAATATTCAATTTTTTAATCTCAACTTCAAAGAGAGAGAACTTTTTCTCAAAATTGGTCTGAAAAGTTTCTAACCGCTATGAAACTGACAGCACTTGTCAATAAAATTCTTGATTTCTTGACTTGGAATTCTGTTTTGGCCTCTTCCGAAAGGTACTAACCAAAATTTTAGCCATTCTGGATATTGTTTGACAATGGTTCGATTTGTTGTTTGATCCTTGTTTGACAATTGTTTAAGTCATTCGAGGTGAGTTTTTTTGTAAGAAGGGAGCAAATGGAGTATACATCATAAATATTTGTTTTTGGAGCAAATCAAAGGCGAGTTGAATACTTTTTACAAGGTTTTCGCAACATAATTTATTACCATGAAATATTGGGCAACTGAATTAAGACTTGGCCATAGCAGTTTGATGGATGATGAACGTTGGATATGTTCAAAAACTGAAACTACTGTCGATAGAATCCTTCAAGCTGACAAGTTCCAAGAAAAAGCAGAGGATAGGTGACGAAAAGGGTGTTTGATGCGAAGAAGCAGACTGTGTCTTCTGTGGAAGGACCAAACTGAGGATGGCTCATCATCTCTTGCTGTGACCAGCTGGCGAAAGCGAGGTAGATCGTGTCTCCGTTGGAATCTCTTGGTCTCTTGGTGTGACTTACTGGAGAAGTTGAAGAGGTAGACCGTGTCTTTGGTGGAAGAACCAAGTTGGAGACGTTCTAACATTCCACCAACTGGAGAAGGCAAAGAGGTAGATGCCTTCTCGGAGACTGGAGAAAGCGTAGAGGTAGACACTGTCTCCGATGGAAGGACAATGTTAGAGGCATTCTATCATCTCTTTGTGTGACTCACTGGAGAAGGCGAAGAGGTAAACAATGTCTTCTTTGGAAGGACCAAGTTGAAGGCCCGCTATCATCTCTTGGTGTGAACAACTGGAGAAGGTGAAAAGGTAGACGGTGTCTCCGGGGAAGTCTCAGCTCCAACCAAGTTGGAGCTGAGACTAACCGGAGAAGGCGAAGAGGTAGACCATATCTTCGGTGGAAGAACCAAGCTGAAGGCGTTCTATCTTCTCTTGGTGTGACCAACTGGGGAAGGCGAAGAGGTAAATCGTGTATTCAATGAAAAGACCAAGTTCGTGCCTTATATTATCTTTTGGTGTGACCAGCTGGAGAAGGCGAAGGGAAGACCATATCTTCGGTGGAAGAACCAAATTTTAGGCGTACTATCATCTTTTGGTTTCGTCAACTGGAGAAGGCGAAAAGGGAGACCGTATCTCCAGACGAAGAACTAGTTTGGAGGCGTTCTCTCATCTCTTGATGTGACGGTGTGTACAGAGACTCCTGGAGAAAACTTTTGCGGTAACCAGAAGTAAGAAACCTGAGATAGCCGAGGCTATGATTATGTCTCAAGAACGAGTTTGCCACATATTGAATAAAGATTTAGTCAAAAGAAAATTCCCGAGTTTGCTCACATTATACCAAATATGTTCAAATAAAAACTTCCAATGTGCGATTTGTACGCTTCAAAGAGGTGGGAGCATTGCTGGGAGAAATGAGTAGAGTTATAAAGAGACGAAGTATATGGAAAAATATAAGTGAAATTGAAGAACAAATATCTTGTATAACACTTTTGTTAGGTTGAAAACTTTTCAGACTACCCACGTATTTGGAATCCATGAGGTTCATAGCATCGTAAATGGGGAAGAAGCTTCATTTCAATGAGTCATAGCAGTTAATCAGTAGTCATGTTTTTTGCTTTGAAAAAAACATTAGAACATGTCTTCAAGTGTCTAAATTTCTTTTTCAGTTGATTATTGAAAATATTCATTCATTCCTTTCACTTTTTATATGATTTAAGCTATCAAACAATATTGATATTGATTGTGATTTTCAAATAATTCGCAACTACTGAGTTGTAAACAAAGAAATTATATTGTAAATTTGTGCTCGTAAGTTAAGTTGACACTATTTGAATTTCGAATGCCGAAATTTAACTTTAAAAGCTCATCAAAAACACAAAAATTACCATCATTTGAATGTCTTTTCCAATTTAATTAATTTTTAAAATCATTTAATTTTAATTGTTAAACTTAAAGTTTAAGTTTAAGTTTAGTAATTGTTAAACTAAAAGTTTAAATAACTTTCATGCATATTTAAAATATACAACAAAATTTTTGCAATGAAATAATTAACTGCCTTCGAGGAATTTTAAAACACCACTAAAATGTCATTTACATCAATTATTTCATTATTTTGACAGTCAATTTAAATATTTGCCAATTTTGCGTTCATGAACTTTGCTGACACATTATGCATTATGAATCTTTGTCACAAAAATTTAAAATTTTTTTTCTATTTTCCCAACAAATTAAATTACTACAAATAAATTGAAGCAAAGTTCATAATTGAAAACCATATCACACTGAATTAAGCCAAAATCTTCTATTACAAAAGCACCAACAATAGTATAAAAAAATCAAATTAAACTTACAACACTGTGCTGTTGATTCGCATAAGTAAACTAAACGTCGTTAGCCCTGAACGCATTGGCGCCTGCGGTGCTGTCACTAATGACATGTGCAACGATCAAGAAATTAATAACAACACAACAACAACAAATAGCCAAACCAAAAATCATGAAAAAAATAAACATTATAATTGCTATTTCAACACTTTCAGTTCGAATCATTTGAATTTTTCATGCATTTCTCTGCACTGCAGTTTTTTTTTCATACGAAAATGTTTGCTCGAAATCAGCGCTCGTCCAATTATTGCGGCGCTCTCGCTTTCCGCCAAACGCATATCGAATTCAATGATCTTTTTAACAACTGCTACTTGGCTACGCTTTTTTTTTAACGAGCTACACTGTGTAGTGAAATTTTGTTGATCTTCTTCTGGTTGGAAGTTAGAGTTGAGGCAAATTTAATAATTTGTTTCTTTTGTTTGACTTCGTTGCGGTTAAATTTTTTGAAACATTTAAAGTGGGAAGCTTTGAGACTTGTTTAAAAATTATGTTGTGACGAGTTTAGGGATTTTGAAAAAATACAAAAATTTTAAATGTCTTCCACTATGCATTTTTTTCATGCTGTTTGAGAAAAAATGCGCTTCATATGTTTTTAACGATTGAACATTTGCTTCATCTGTTTTTTTTTTCATACAAAGCTGCATTAACTTTTAATATTCAATATAACAAAAATTCATCACGGAAGACATTACGAGAATTTATATTTTTATAATTAAAAAAAACAAACACTATATCTTATCTCCCAAGAATGCCAAATCAAATCAATGTGAATTCTAATTGATGCAAAACTCTGGCACAACTTTTATATGTATCGACTAATCAGTGATTTATTGTTATCAAGTTTGAGTTTGTTAATTTTTTCTTTAAACACAACACTATGGAAATTGAGTTGCCATTCGACTACACTGTGCAACCAATTGCAAAAAAGGGTGCAACCATTCATTAGACGCGGCGCAAAGAACACAGTTGGACGTGGGCTACCAACTGAGCCACTTTCAAATTAAGTGCAATGCCGCAACGGCAAACAAAGGTGCACAAGGTTAGATAAAACAGAACAGAATAATTACAACAACAAAAAGTATAACAAAAAGAAAAAAACAACAACAATAACATACCTACAATTACAATAAAAAGCCAAGTAAGCAAACATGTTGAGAAATTGTTGAAGTAAATTTAAAGAAAAAACATTAAAAAAATATAGCAAAATGAAATGAAAAATTAAAAAACCTATAACAAAATTTAAAACCTAAGAAAAACGAAAATTAAAATTAAAGCTATAATAAATAAGTATTTTAATAATTATAAAAACTTTTATAAATTCAAAAATTATACAAAATTAAATGAGAAAAAATATACAATAAAAAAATAATAATACATATTAAAACACAAATAAATAAAAAAGTTAAAATAACACGGAAACTAAATATAAAACTTAAAATTAAGTAAACAAATATTTCAATAATAATAATAATTGAGAAACTAAATTTAATAAAACCAAAAATTATAAAAAAAAGTTTTTAAACAATTCAAAATAAAACAAACAAACAAAAGAAACTAAAAATAACGCAGCGACTAAATATTAAACTAAAACTTAAGTAAACAAATATTTCAATAAATTTAAAAATTTAATAAAAAAATTGGAAAATAAAACAGAACTGACACCAAAAATTAAAAAAAGGAATTAAGTATAAAACTATTAAAATATATAAGTGCAAATAAATGAAAAAACTATAAACAAAAATTCTTAAAAATATAAATAAACAAAATTTAAACACAAATAAGAAAATTCAACAAATAAACTTCAAATAAGACTGCAATTAAATATGAAACTAAGGAGATAAAAAATTTCAAAATTTATAAACATCAAAATTAGATAACAAAGATTAAAAATATCCAAATTAAAAAAAAAACTAAAATAAAATTTAAACTCAATACAAAACTTAAAGTAAAATTATAAATAATTTATGAATATAAGGCTTGTCCACGAAATAACTTTTACAATGTAAAACTAAAAAAAGTATAGTAAGCACCGAAATTTCTAAAAAAAAAATTCGCTTTTCAGAATCTGTCAAATTAGTGGTCAATTGTATTTTGAAATTCAAAGTGATTCAATCAAAATGGCATCTAAAGAAGAGAAAATTCGACAAAAAATAATTGCCCACTTTTTCGAAAATCCAACGGCTTCGTACGCATTGTTGGGAAGACTAGCCAAAGTTTCCAGGGCAACAGCTAGAAATGTGGTAGTTTAATACAAGAAGGACCTGTCCACATCCCGTATCGTCGGAGCCGGACGAAAAAAAGGGTTCGTCTATAAAGATATAGCTCGTAAGGTGAAAGTTTCTCTGGAAAAAAATCCAAACCAATCTTTACGAGATTTGGCACGAAAATTCGAAGTTTCGAAATCATACATTGCGAAAATTAAAAGACACTACGAGCTCAAATCTTTCGTTGTTCAAAAAGTGCCAAATCGTAACTCCGAAGTGGAAAAGCGTGCCAGAAATCGAGCCCGAAAACTTTTATCGAATGATCTGTGTCGTTTTAAAGGCTGCATGTTAATGGATGACGAAACGTATGTCAAAGAAGATTTCAAACAGCTTCCAGGTCGAGGATATTACACAGCATACCTGAAGGGTGGCGTTATGAAAAGGTTCAAGTATAAACGGATGGACAAATATGGTAAAAAGTATATGGTTTGGCAGGCCATATGTAGCTGTGGCAAATACACTCGTCCTTTTATTACAACTGGCACTCTTAACAGTAAAATTTACTTGAAGGAATGTCTCAACAAACGACTTTTGCCATTGTACAGAGAGCACGCTGTTCCACCTTTATTTTGGCCAGACTTAGCAACAGTCCACTATGCAGAAATTGTCAAAGAGTGGTACCAAAGGAATAAGATCCGTGTTGTTGAGAAAAATCACAATCCCCCAAATTGCCCACAGCTTCGGCCAGTCGAACGATTTTGGGCAATAATGAAACGAAACTTACTGAAATATAAAAAACGTGCTAAACGTGCGTGATTTTATAAAAAAGTGGAACAGTATGGCCAAAAAAATTGGAAAATCTGGTGTGCAACATTTGATGAGGGGATTGAAAGCAAAAATACGTAGATTTGTAAGAAATCCAATTGAACTTTAAAATATTTGTACATTATCACAAACTTTGAGTTATAAAAGATAATAAATACTCACACAAACATTAGTTCAATATTTTATTTAGTAGCTATTAATAATAGAAAATGTAAAAGTTATTTCGTGGACAAGCCTTAGAAATATAAAAATAGAAAAAATTAAAAAAACATATGGAAAACTTTTAAGGAAAAATGTTAGAACTTAAAATACAATTTGAAACTAAATAAAAAAACTTAAAGTAAATATAAATGCATGAAAAAGATACAAAAATTAAAAACTAAAAAAATGTAAAAAAATTGAAAACAAACAATAAATAAATAAATTAAAACTTTGAGTTTTCAAAAATTGAAACTAAATTTAAACTTAACACTGAAATAAAAAAAATGAAAACGATGTTAGAATAAGAATACAAAAAAAATTAATAAATATAACAAAAATATTAAAAAATAAACAAAAACTAAATCGAATAAAAAACTAAAACTTAAAATAAAATTGAAACTAAATACCAAACTTGAAGTAAATATAAAACAAATGCAAAAGATAAAACTAAAAAAACTTAAAATCCATATGATTTTTTTTTAACTTAACAAAAAAATAACAAAAATATTGAAAAAGTTGAAATTTAAAATTAATTAAAACTTTAAAATCTGAAATAAAGCTGAATCCAAATATAAAACGTAAAATGATAAAATGAATATGAACACAATTTCTTAAAGTATAAAAAAATCAAAGTATTCAAAATCAAAAAATAAAATATAAAAATAATAAAAATATTAAACAAATATATTACAAAAATTACAATTTAAAATAAACTAAGAATTACAAATTTTAAACAAAGATGAAACCAAATACAAAACTTGAAGTTAATATACAAAATAAAAAAATTAAATTAATTATAATATAAATTCATTATAATATATATCTTTATAAAAATAAGAAATATAAAATAATTTAAAAATTAAAAAAAATATAAAATTAAAAAAAAAATAAAAAAATAACAAAAATATAAAAAAAGTTAAAACTAAAAATTATTAAAAAAAATGTAATTCTGAAATATAGCTAAAACTAATTAACATAAAAAAAATTCCTTAAAATATAAAAAAATATTAAAATTAAAAAGATGTAAATATATACAAATAATATAAAAAATATATAGAAATAAATACAAATTATAGAATTATAAAAAATACAAAAAATAAAAAAATAACCCATACCTATATGTATTAAAAATATTGAAACTTTTATTAAACTAAAAATATAAATAAAGCTGAAACTAAATATATAAATTAAAATTAACATCAAAAAAGTTAAAAAAAATACCAGAAATATTATAAAAGTTAAACATTATAAACTAAAAAATTTGTAAACACTACCATATATAAAGAATTTGCAAGAAAAAAGTTGCGGACAACTTAATTAAGCCACCCAGATCTGCGGCTGTGTCTGTCACAAGATAAAAATATGACAAATTAAACTATTTAAGCACAAACAACAACAATAAATACTGCCGTGACCATGTCAGCAATATGAATGCGAAAATATCAGCAACTAATTACTTGGGCCGCGGACAAAAGGCCGAACCGCAGCCCAAGTTGTAAGTAGACAAACGCAGTGCAGTCGGCCGCCTGGTCGAATGGGGTCAGTCACAGACCACAGTCGAAAATGTTTCATTTTGCAAATGACAAAATGAAAAGCCCATAACAACCACCGACAATAGAAACATTCATAGAAAAAATAAAAAATATAGTTTTGTTGTTGTATCGTACCGGGCGCGCCACTCCTGCACGAAACTCCAGTCGCACGAGTCGCACGAATGGCCGCCGCCATTGTCCTCGGCGCCGACGCCCTGTAGCAGGTCGGCCATCTCTGCCGCTGGCGCTGCCTTCGGGCCGACGGTGGCGCGCGTCGGCTTGGAAACCGTTTCCACCAGCGCGCTGGCCCGCCGATAGTTGCCCTCGATTTTGATATTAATGACACCGTTCTGGATGCTCTCAATGTACGGCGGCAGCTCGTCGCCGACCAGCAGCTCATCGGTATCGGCCGCTGCGCCACCTGTCGTCGCCACCGTTGTCGTCGCGGGCCTCGCGCTGATCTCGTCCAGCAGCTGAGCGGCCAGCACCACATCCTTGGCCGTCTCGCCGATGTTGTGTTTGCCGCGGTTCGCTATCGAGTCGCCGAAATAGATGACCACCTTGTGATTGGGCTTGGGTGGTGTTTCCGGCTTGTTGTTGTTGTTGTTGTTTTGATTATTGTTTTGATTGCCTTTGGCACCTTTGCCCTGCGGGCAAATTGGCTCGGGCGGCTGACTGATTGGCGTTGGCGATGGTGTGGCGGTTGCGCGTGCCACTGCCGGCTGCTGCTGCTGCAGTTTCGTTGTTGTTGCTTTTTGTTGCTCGCTTTGCTGCAACTCGTAGCTGTTCGGCGGCGCGTCGTGTTCGCGTTGCTGATACATTTCGCTGCATTTCAGCGATTGCGGTTGAAAGGTCTTGAAAGAATTGGTGCCGTTGCGTCGCCGCAGTATGAAATTCTCGTTGAAGCGGCCAAACAGTGAGGTGGGTGGGCGTGGCGCGGGCCGTTTCGCTGGCTTGGCCGGCTTGAAGCCGCGCAACTCGCGGCACAGACTGCACGTGCAGTCTTTGCTGCAATACATTTTCATTGAATATTTATCGTTGTTGTTGTTGGATTTGTTTTTATTTTTCGCTCGATTTCGTTGCCAAGTGAATGTGGTGTTAGGTGTTTTTGTTGTTGTAATTTGGAACAAATTAATTGCAATTTTTCGTTTGCTTCTCGGTTTTCACATATTTTTGTACACTTTTTTTGCGATATTTATGAAAATTTTTGTTGCACTTTTTGTTGGATTTTTATAAAATTTTTCACATTTTTTGCAATTAAGATGCTGGAAGTGGAGTTTTTCAGGCACATTTAATTTTTCACCATTACGTCGAAGAATGTTGAACATTTTGTGATACAAAAATGAAATAACGAATTTTTTCAAATTTTGCCTTTTTGTAAAAGTTCTATTGAAAATTTAAAATTTAAAAAAT
Organism: Melieria omissa; assembly: GCA_963971225.1. Classification (NCBI taxonomy): domain Eukaryota; kingdom Metazoa; phylum Arthropoda; class Insecta; order Diptera; family Ulidiidae; genus Melieria; species Melieria omissa. Next base: position 74,936,041 of record OZ020268.1, on the reverse strand, counting down.
TTAATTTAAAATTTCTATTAAAAAATTAATGAAATTTTAAAGCAAATCGATCTCAAAGTTTCTTAGGTCCGATTTTCTCAAGGCATTTTGTATTGTAATTTCAATCTCTTTCAAAAACAAAGTTTGAGGAACAAACAATTTTTCAAAGAATTGCAAGATTTTCATTCATTTTTGTAAAAGTTCTATTAAAAAAATAAGAGAAATTCAATATCAAAGTTTCTTAGATCAGGGTTTTTCCATATTTTTCAACAAAAAACTTAAAAGAACATGGAATTTATAAGAAAAAATGCAAGATTTCCATCCACTTTTGTAAAGGTTCTATTAAAACATTATTCGAAATTCAATCTAAAAGTTTCTCAAGTCACGTCTTCTCCAGGAATTTTGTGTTGTAATTTCAATATTTTTTTTTCAAAGATTTGCAAAATTTCCATTATTTTTTGTAAAATTGATATTATCTATAAAAAAAATTAATTCAATCTCAAAATTTCTAACAATTTTTACCAGCTTTTTTTAATCAAAATACTTCAAACTTTATCTAGAATCGTTAGGGATCTAATAGGGTCTTTAGGGGGACTGACCTGAGCAGTCTTTGAAGTAGCTTTGGAGACTGTTTAATGGTCTGAAGTCTTATTTATGTGACTTTGGAATCTGTTTTATGGCTCTGAATTTGTTTGATGTAACTTTGAAAACTGTTTTATACCCTGATAGATTGTTTAAGGTAACTTTGGAGTCCGTTTTATTGTCTGGAACTTGTTTGATGCAACTTTGGAGCCCATTTTATGGTCTGTAGTCTGTTTGATAGAACCTTGGAGTTTTTTTAATGATCTGGAGTTTGTTTGATGTAAGATTGGAGTCTTTTTTGTGGTCTGAAGTCTGTTTGATGTATCTTTGGGGTCTGTTTTATAGTCTGGAATTTGTTTTATGTATCTTCGGAGTCTGTTTTATAATCTGGACTTTGTTTGATGTAACATTGAGGTCTGTTTAATGATCTAAAGTCTGTTTGATGCAGCTATGGAGTCCATTTTATGGTCTAGAGTTTATTTGGTACAACGTTGGAGTCGGATTTTATGGTCTCAAGTTTGTTTGATACAACTTCGGAGTCTGATTTTGTGGTCTGGAATTTGTTTGACGCAACATCGGAGGTCTGTTTAATGATCTGGAGTCTATTTGATATAAGATTGGTGTCTTTTTCATGACCTGAAGTTTGTTTGATGTAACTTTGGAGTCTGTTTTATGGCTTGAAGTTTGTTTGATGTAACTTTGGAGACTGTTAGGTAGGTTAGGTTGCGGTGGCTGCCTCTATAAGAGACACACTCGGAGGCCTGAAAGGCCCATTGTGATACCACATATTTCACCCGTTTTTGAACTGTGTATGCAACACTGTTTTGCCAACATATGTTACAGCACACATTTCAAGCGGATGGGGAAAGGGGGGGAGGGGACCTACAGTTTAACGCCGAATCCGAACGGCAATTGGCAGTTTTTCGTTCACACTTGGAGGTTTTGCCATTGCCTGCCAAGAGCGCACTTGTGCGATTCTTGTAATTAAGCGGAGACTGTTAAATGATCTGGAATCTATTTGATATAAGTTCGAGTCTGATTAATGATCTGGAGTTACTTAATGTAACTTTGGAGTCTGTGTTTTTATCTCTAATGCTATAACTTTGCGTTTCTAAGTTGTTAATTGTAATCTTATGCAACCGATGATTTATGCCGAAGCCATGGAGATTAGATTGCAGTGGAATTAACTTGCTATAGCTCTGTCCATGTCTACAGGAACCATGGTTCCGGACTGTTGGCGTCAGGTTCTTCAATGGATTCGCGCATAGTTGATATATAGGTTACTAATCTAAAAAATGTTCCCACCGAGACCAAATGGTTCCCTAAAGAATCATCATCCGATCATTGATTTATTTTTTGTCAATTTCTGTTATCGATTTAAATTACTTATCAGAGTATTGAAATTTAACTATGACTTAACAAACTTTGAAATGAATCAAAACCTTTTATTTCCATTCTGTATTTCCACGAATCTATTCTTTGGATATTTAACCTTTCAAACAATGGTGTCCAAATAACAACAAGAAACTTTTTGCACTAAATTTCTTATGATTTCTTAACATTTTATGGTGCACTGCTCTAACAGGCGCTGGTGAGATCATTAAAATCTTTTCTAAATCACCAGAAAGTAATCAACCAATCAGTTTATTCATAGAGACCAGCAACAGCTACCGCACAGAAAATCACTGCATGGATATTTTTTGCAAACATTCCACATACACATAAACCCAAATTTAACTACAGCTTAAGCATGCATTTAATTTTTGTAATTATTTCAATTTTTTACATTTTTTGGTTTAGTGATTTTGTTTGTGTGTGTGCAGGTTTGGTAATACCACAATTAAAAAGCACTTAAAGAGTTTCTAAATTTTATAAATTTATGCCATTATGTCGTTGTTTCCGGTTGGTTGGTTGGTTGGCTGGTCGATGGCCGGCACACAGTCCGCCTCTTGTAGTTGTTGTTGTTAATTTTTTGCTGTTTGTCGGTCGACTTGCCATGCTGCACGGACGCTAATCTCTTCGTACGGTTTGCCGCTGCCAAAACAAACAAATTTGCCTTAAACTCTTTAACTACTGAAATATTAAATCCCACTTGATCGTTTTTGTTGTTGGTTTTTTCGAATCAATTTTTTTCATTGTTCAATTCGTTGTTGTGGAAAATTTTGTGTACGTTGTATTCTTGGCAGCGTTGAATGAAAACGCGTTCCGTTCAATTAAACCAAAAGCGAAACGAACAATCGAACAATCGCTTTCGATGCTTTATTGCTGCCGATTTGCACAATTTTGAAAATTTCCTAAGCCTCAGCACACAACAACAACAATAGCACTTTTTTACACCGGCTTGAAGGGAAACGCTGCGATTGTGTTACAAGCCTCGAAAATCGATCGCCGATTGCAGCCACGCGTATCCATTACACACAAAAAAAATATGAAACACCAACGACGCCAACAAAAATCGAACCTCGCTGCCAGCACTCGTACAAGGCGCAGCTGCGCATGCGCAACATTGTTCCGGCGTTTCAATTGCCACTCGATTTTGCCAATAGGCCAAACACAAAGTATATACGAAATTTTTCGAACACGTTTGGCGCTTTTCCAGCGTCCGTACGCGCTGATGGGCAAAGTGAAACTGAAACTTCAGGCTGCGCCGCAGACCGCATAGAGCAATTGTTGCTGCTGTTGCCGACGACTGTTGCCACAATTTTCCGAGCGCCAGCGCGGTCACGCACAGTCGCCAAAGCCAGCCAACGAGCTCAAGTCAATGGCTGAGTGTATCTGTGTGTGTGTGTCTGTCTGTGGTTTTTTTCTAATTTTTAGGAGCTTTGTTTTTGTTTTCGTTTTGCTCTCGCCGGCGTTCACAGTTTTGTGCTACAGCTCTTGTTGTTTTCGTTGTTGTTGTGTATAGTTGTTTTTGTTATAGGTTCTTGGCTGCAAGCACAGCCGCCAGCGTTGGCGCTTTTGTTCATTGTGCACTGTGAACCGCTGTCCGGCTGCCAAGTTCGCGCAGGAAACAATGGAAAAACTGTAACTGAAAATTCGCTACGCTCGCTATTGCCGGTTGCTTGCGTGTTTGTGTTAATGTATGCACGTGTGTATGTGTGTGTGTGTGTGTGTGTCTTTCATCATCAACATCACCAACAACAATGGTGTATTTGCTCTAACGTTGTAATCAAGTTAAAGTGGCTGCTGCCACAGCGGAGGAAGCAAAGGAAGCGGCCACCGCTTCAGCAGTGAAAGAAATGAACAAATACAAATTAAATGGAAACCGTTGTTTTTTCGATTGCCAGCAGCAGCCGCAGAGGAAGTAGTCATCGCACATATACAGGGTGTGCTGACTTTGACTGGGCAAATTAGAACAACGGCTGCGGGCCATTTGGTTGCCATTTACACTTTAAATTGCACTTTGAATGCTGCGCATGAGATTTATTACAGTCTTATTAAAAGTTAATTAAAATATAAAAGGAGAAGTTGATTGCTAATAAAAATCTGTCAGTTGTGGAATGGCAACGAGAAAAAGTAATGCAACAGGTGGTCGGGTCTGGCGAATTCTCTGATGGAAGATCTTCTAAATGAACTGCGAGGTTGTTACTCTATAGAGTAACACTGGATACCAGAAGTCAACCCAGAGCCACGAAGGTAACAAACAAGTGGACCGGCTTGTCGAAAGAGATGCTATGCGCCCACTGGTTCAGGTTCAAGTCCTACCTACCTGAACTATTCCTTGAACTTCTCAGGAGAATGGCTAAAGAAATTGGTAGACACTAAATTTTGACAAAAAAAACGAGACTACACCAGGCAAAACGAATCTTAACCCCAGACAGAAGAGTATTCAAAAAACGCCTAATGCCAAAGAAGGAAGTCCTATGTCTTTCATTGGAATCTCACGGGATACCTGAGTCCAGAAAACTTCTCGTTCTAATGCAGAAAGACCTCAAAAAGAAAAAATTATATAAAAATAAAAATAAGATAATATAACAAAATAAAATAAAATAAAATAAAATAAAATAAAATAAAATAAAATAAAATAAAATAAAGTAAAGTAAAGTAAAATAAAATAAAATAAAATAAAATAAAATAAAATAAAATAAAATAAAATAAAATAAAATAAAGTAAAGTAAAGTAAAATAAAATAAAATAAAATAAAATAAAATAAAATAAAATAAAATAAAATAAAATAAAATAAAATAAAATAAAATAAAATAAAATAAAATAAAATAAAATAAAATAAAATAAAATAAAATAAAATAAAATAAAATAAAATAAAATAAAATAAAATAAAATACAGTAAAATAAAATAAAATAAAATAAAATAAAATAAAATAAAATAAAATAAAATAAAATTAAATTAAATTACATACAATAAAATAAAATACAATAAAAATAAATAAAATACAGATTTTCCAAATTTTCCATAAAAAACTCCTTATTTTCTCAACTACTCCCATGCAATACACGAAACGCTTTTAGTCTCGTGTGCCGCGTCATTTGAAAAACTCTGATCGAAAAATTTAGACTAGACAACTAACAACAACATTGCATGTGTTTCGGCAAATAAATCTGCATTGTTGATTTCAACTTTGTTTGATCGTTACCAAAGACAATAAGCGAAATTATGAGTTCATTAGCTGCGCTGCGGCTTTGCTGTCTAATCAACGGATTTATGCAGCAATCAGCCGCTGGCTGGCGGCTGGATGCACTTTTCCGCTTCATCATGCGAGCATTGAGCTCATTTAAATACGCTTTCAAAGCAATAGCAACAACACCAACAACAACAATAATGCTTTGCCTCATGAATGACAGCGTCAAAAGCATGAAGAAAAACCCTAAAAAAACTCGCATGCAAAACAAATCGTAACAACAACAACAATAATAATAATAACAGTGGAAACTATGCAACAACAAGACACAGCACAGCGTAAAGAAAAATATCAATGAAATTATTACAACAATTTCGCAGCGGAATTGACATGACTTGTAGTCGCACGTTGGCAACACAGCATTTGAATGTCTGCATGTCAGTCTGTGTGTTTGTGTGTGTGCGTGTGTGAATGCTGAACAAATGCCAGCAACATGCAACATTTGCATGTTGGCAACCGAAACACACAACAACAACAATAAAGGCGGCCAACAAAAATTTTGTGAGTACTTTTGCTGGGCGCTGGGCTTTTTTTTTTGTTTGCTGGGCGCTGGGACAAATACTCAAGTCGAGTCAGTGTTGGCAACTGTGCAGCTCGATTCCCATAACAACGCATAGTGTAAGCTGTACGCTTGTTTGCCATATCATGTCGCATGTTATGCGTTACACATTCGCACTCGTGTAGGCAACGACAGACGGCAATGTTCTGGCCGCCGCACCGCCCAGTGTTGCGCCCTTCGCTCGGCCCATTGCCGCTTGCGTCGAAAAATGAGTTTGTGGCACGCATGCGCGCCTGTCTGCGCATAAAGTGCGCTTCTGTTGTTGTTAGGTTTTTTTGAAAATATTTTTCTTGTGCTCCCAGAACAACGCCAGCTTTACTGATTTTTCTTATTATTTTTGTTAGGTTTTTGTTGCTGTAATTTTCATTCTTTTTATTGTTACCACTTCCACAATTTCTTGGCATTGCCTTAATTTTTTATTATTTATTTTATAGTATTCGGTTGCGCTTGTACTGCCTCGAGTTCTAACATTGTGCACCGCAGTCTCAATCGTTGTTTCCGCCTCGACTGCAACGTCTGAGCTCAGACGGTTTTTTGATATATTGAAAAAAATTAAGTAAACTGTGTTGTTGCTTTAAGTATGTGCCGCGTCATGCGCGGCTAGTTCAGTGCCGTCATGCAGTCGTGGCAATAGACAGTGGCGGTATTCACGAACTGTGGGTACTGTGTTATAAAAAAATATATGTAACACCTCGTGGAACTGCTTCTGTTCCTCCTGAATGTTTTCCAGCCGTTTTTCACCCACATCGGACCTTACAACATTAAATATGCAAATTACACTGCACAAAAAAATAAATTGTTCCCAAAATAACAAAGTTCTGACAACGATTTCTGGTAGAGGGGGCAACATAAAATTATTATTATTTTTGTATTTTATTTTATTTTATTTTATTTTATTTTGTTTTATTTCATTTTATTTTATTTTATTTTAATTTATTTTATTTTTTTTTATTTTATTTTATTTTATATTATATTATATTATTTTATTTTATTTTATTTTATTTTATTTTATTTTATTTTATTTTATTTTATTTTATTTTATTTTATTTTATTTTATTTTATTTTATTTTATTTTATTTTATTTTATTTTATTTTATTTTATTTTATTTTATTTTATTTTATTTTATTTTATTTTATTTATTTTATTTTTTAGGTGATGTGTTCAGCAATTTTAAGTAGAATACTACGAGCAATATTTTTGTGGAACAATTTAACCCTCTAGCTCTAATTTTATGGGTCAATTTGACCCTTTTTCCAAAAAATGCCAAAAACCCACTTGAAACAAGACTTTTGAGGAGAAAAAATACAACAAAAATATTTGTCATTAAATTCGACCATAGATTCGTGAATACACCAAAACTCAAAATTGAACTTGAAGGCCAGAAGTAACTTAAAACTGAGAAAGAGTTTATGGGCTAATTTCGTACTCAGTTAGAATTAGCTGTTCCCCGCGGCTTTGCTCAAGTCGACTAATAATTTAATAAATAATAATGAAATTAAATAAAAATAATTTGTTTCAATCATTTAGTATAAAAGTACCAAACAATTGAGTTTGATTTGTTTTGTGCAATGTTTTCATGCCAACGACTTGTGGAACATCTAATGCCACAACCGAACCTTGAAAATATCATACATTTTCAAAATGATGTTTTTTTCTCTAACTTTACAATTACCGCGCATTGTGAACACCGCCATTGTTAGCTTCTTGAAGACAAGACTAATAATAAAAATCCACACTTGCAACCACTGCAACCGTTTTCCATTTCAACACACGCACAACCCAGACAAAGTTTTCGTTTGATTTTTGTTTCCTTTGCCACTTTGGTGCATCTTTTCCCCCGTTTTTTGTTATATATTTTATACCATTTAACAGCACTTTTCTGAGTCTCGCCGTATACTTTGATCACAGCATTACCGATCTCTTGCATACATTTAAATTTGCTCTATTATTCTAAATTTCTCTCTCTTCTCACTCTTTTTTTCTGTCCAGCCTTTTCTGTTCATGTTTTCCATCTCTAAATTGTGCTTTATTTTCCTTCCTTTTCTCTTTAGAATTGTCATTGCTTTGCTCATCTCATTTGCCAATTTTTTTCCTACTCTAAAAGGTATTTCACTTTTGTTGTTGTTTTCTTTCCACTCTTCTGTCAGCAGTTTCATTTTTGGTTCACTCTCTCCCCACACCCAAACTATGACAACAATCGTTCAATAAAGTTGTCAGTTTTTTTGTATTTTTGTTAATTTTTCCTGTTGTTGTTGGTCATCTTTTTTTTGTATTTTTCTTAATTTTCCATGTTGTCGCTGTGCATCGTTTTGATATGAATTACGAAGTAAAGTTCTGTTATTGTTCTGGTTACTATTACCTGTCACTCTTACTGTCGATTGTGATATATCTGACAAGCCCAATAACAACGGTTTTTACTGCTCATAAATGCAACCAACATTGCATTTTTATGTTCGCTTTGAAAATTCTTAAGAATGTTTTATGTTATAAAATAAAATATATTCCCCTTTGTCATCGGGTTAACCCACATATAGACTAAAGAGTGTGGACAAATTATGGATACTATAAAACCGAATCAATAGATATGCAAATAAGCACAGTTACTAAAGATAAAAACTCAGGTTTTCAACAAGTTAAAGAACTTCATAAAATATTTGATATATTTTTTAATGTATTTCATGCCTTTCTTTGTTTCTTTTATTATTTATTTATTATTAGAGGCTGTTGTTGTCTTGCTGCATCATAACAAATAGTTACTAGAATGAAAGCTTACAAACCCAACAATATTATCTGATACATATTTTATTAGTTCTAATTGGTCAATAAAACTGGAAGTTAATGATGCGTGAGTGGAGAATCAAAGTGAACTTTGCTTGGAATGCATCAATTGGTTATTTTATATACCAATTTACTTTTTTAACTTGTCACATATCCATTACATATGTAACTTGTAGAGAGCCATGAAGAACTCAGACATCATCATAATGCAAACTGACTTACAGCTTTGTTTTGCTAAACTTAGAGCTGATGATCCCATTAAATCGTAATTGGAATTGACACTTTTATCTTCTACCTAACCACAGTTGAAGCCTGAAATAAGGGTCTATGTGTGACCAGCCAGCTACATCTAACTACAACAACATTTTCGTATATTTTGCAGCAGATTGTGAAAATTGTTCAACTAGTTTCTTAACAGAAGTTATGAATACACAACTGTCTGATTTAAGTTTTGATGCACTAATCATTGAGTAAAATCTTTTCTTAGGTATCTTTGACACTTGCTCATCTTATACTATCAGTTCCATCAATACATAATAGAGATTCCCTTACTCCAACTTAACTAAAACCCCTAATCAGTCATGCCTCTTGTTAGTTGCACCAAGGAATGATTAGAAATCCGCTACTTGAACACTCTAGAAAGTCCTCTCCAAGCGTCCCTAATACTTGCTCGATTTCTCCAGTGAGTCAAACCAAGAAATTACAGACATTCCCTTAATTCACTTGTATCGTTTCTACTTCTTCTTCATCTCCACAGCTACGGCAGACATCACCGGATGAGAGGCGCCATTTGGGAAGCATAGATCCAATAGCGCAGTGTCCGGTGATGACTCCAACGAGCTGTCGAATAGAGGTATGACTCAGGGACAGTACGAATCGTGTTTTCGTCAAAGAGAGGGAGGACCACAGTGCCCGCAGTCGGTCCTGGTACGCCATGACGACTCAATTTTCTTTTTGGTCAACCTGTCAATATACATGTACAGGGCAGATATCGGAGGAAACACAGAGGTATCCACTTCGGTGGCAAACAAAGCCGCCCCTTTTCTTGCCATCTCGTTCGCTGCTTCGTTCCCCGCCACTCCTGAGTGGCCCGGAACCCAACAGAGAGTGACCTGGTGGCGCCCAATGCCTTGAAGTGCGGTACGACACCTCTGCACTACCTTTGATTTCACAACAACTGATTCCAGCGCCCTAAGCGCCGCCTGACTATCCACGAAAATTGTGACATCTGTGGGTGGTAACCCACTGTCACGGATAAGTTCGGCAGCCTTCCAAATTGCATAGATCTCTGCTTGGAAAATACTGCAGAGGTCCGGCAGTCTGAATGACATGCGTGTCTGCAGTACATCGGAGTAGAGACCAGCTCCAGTACCTGCCTCCATTTTGGAGCCGTCGGTGAAAACGGTGATAGAAGCGTCTCTCATCGCACCTGTCACCTCCCATTCCTCCCTTGTGGGATATGAGGCTAGTGCTCGCGTGTCGAAATCCAGGTATGGGATCAGATAGTCCGTGCAGGAATCCACCTGATAACCGATATCCGACTTCGCGAATGACTTTAGAATTCCAGAGTGTCCATAAGCGTGTTGCCTCCACAAGTTGGCTTCCCAACAATAGATTAAACATTATAACTTTCCTCAGTAAAACCCTATAGCAAAAGGGTTAAGCGTAAACCTGTAGGGAAAGGCCTAGGCAGGTTGAGTACTCAGCTTACATGGCGCCTGCTGCACACAAAGGTTACTTAAACGTTTTAGATACTTAACCCTTTTATGTCAGAGTTTAATAATAAAAATTGAGTTTGAAAAACTATACTGCATACTAAAAAATTCTGAAATCCAACCGTCATCTGGGGATATATACAGTCGTGTCTGGGTATAGTGAACCCCCTATACAGTGAACACTTCGATACATTGAACAGCCACATTTTAACATCGAGCCTTAAAATATAGAAAACATTTTCAAGCAAACAAGAAAAAGTGTATTTTGAGCAAATAAAACGAGTTTTTGAACAAAAAGGTTAACCTTGATGAATAACCTAGTGAACCTAGTTCACTATATCCAGACTTCACTGTACTTTGAAAAAATATTTTAGTTGGGTCAAAAGACCTAATTCATTGTTTTGTGGGCCATTAAAAACTTGCTGGAATATATTACACCAGTAGTTTCGAAAGGGTTAAGAGGGGAGGCACTTAAGCGGGCTTCACTGTATTTCTTATATTCCTCTACAAGCAAATCTTGCTAGATACGAGTAAATGGATATTCATCACAAGTCTGTCATGGCAATTTTTTTTGTGCGTTTAATCATCTATGAAACTCACGCAATGGTTGCATTTATTTTCGCAAGTTGTGTCACTACAACAATTTTTAAACCTTCTTTCCACACTGAACTTAGACAACAGGTTTTACAAATTTATAAAAAAACTTATCCACTGTTTTGTACACAACAACAAATATTAAAATAGAATTAAAAATGAAACAAAAAAGTGTCCATCACTTTATAAATGCATCCATTATGTTTGTGCGCACTTTCACAAAAATTCTGGCTAGACATTTTAATTACAACAAAATCCAATTTTAAACACACTTTCAGTGATGCTCTCTACAACAATTTCATTGCCTTGGTCAGACTTTCTGTCCTCTTTATGATTGAATTTTCGTCTCGTTTCGTTTTCGTTTCTAGTTGCTTTTTGTTGTTGGCGTTAATGTGTCCCATTAAGCAAAACTTCTTTAAAAAGCATTACCACCCGCAATTATGGACACTGTCACTGTTAAAAATTTTAAAAACATTTCTCCATTGTTGACGCTTTCATGACAATTGGCCATTTTCGTTTATTGCCAGCCGCAGTTGTGGCCATTCTCCTGCTTTTTTTTCTCGCGCCACTCATTCGACAAAAAGGTAAAAGTCCACAAAGTGAATAATGAAAATGGCGTTTTCCATTGTTTGCCGTTACTTATTTCTTACTCACTGTTGTGCGTTTTTTATTTTTGTTTCTTTGCTTTTAGGCACTTTTTCTATATACTCGCACTTTGTTGTTGTTTTTTCATATTATCAAATTTTTTTGTTTTTATTTTTCATTTTTCGACTGCAATAATTTTTGATTTTTCCACGCAAAACTTACATTAAAATTTACAATTTTATATTAAAGAAAATAAACCAACAAAATTTGAGTGCATTGTATTTTCTTCAAATGCCTCGAATTTTAATTGTAATGACATTACTTTTTCTTTCAGTTGTACGTAAAATTTTTCTGGCATTTTCTTTATTGAGTTTAATGCGAAAATTGTTGTGTAATAAATTAATTTTCATTATTGTATTTCGCTACAAGTGGCCAAAAAGAAAGTTAGTTGCCAACGACCACAGCCAGAAATTATATGTGAATGAAAAACCATGGCAGACGTTGAAAAAAAACGCCAACGTATAACGTTTTCCATTAGCTGGCCAACATTTTCCGTGCCATTATGCGAATTACCAGCAAAAGGTTTATTACGTCGAAGCCAAAGCGGCAACAGTCGAATTGTTGAACACTTTTGAGGAAACTAAAAACGCGACATGAAGTTATGAAACAGCGCCAAGTGGCTTTTTGCATGCAGTACAGTGTATGTCGGCATGTGATGTGTGCTTCAATGACGTCGTTAGTTCTGAGCGATTCACTAATGAAAATTTTAATTAAAATAATTAAAAAATTTTGTCGAAAAATTCAAATAAAACTTTTGGGTTGTGCCACGTTTAGTTGCGCTGCTTTTCAATTCATTTATTTATTTACATTTTTAGGAATTTTTTGTCAAGTTTTTTTCTTCTCATATATGAACACTGTGCAACCATAGACCGCAGCTAATTTCGTAATTGCTGCAACAACCTAATTAACCACACATTTCCGATACATCAACCAACCAACCAACTAACCACTCAGCTACTCGGTCAGTCTTAGCATCTCAAAGCCAAGTTCGAATAATAAAAACAACCAGGCCCGTGCGCAGGGGGGGGTTTTGGGGGTTCTAACCCCCCCCATCGAGAATTTTTCCACATAATTTTCCACTAGCGAGCGAAGTCAGCGCAAAATACGACATCGAACTGCGGAAACCAAGGCTCGCGTCAAAACAGACTCAACGCTCCAACGTACAAACTGATTCAGTTGAAGATTATTTTCGCATAACGATTTACATCCCATACATTGATTTGTTTCTGACCCATTTACAAGATCGATTTTTGAATCACCGCAAAATTTTATCAAACTTTGCTTGCCTCTTCCCCAACAAAATGAAGAATTTCAATGCAGAATTGTTTGAACCATACTCTTCAATTTTGCGGGATGATTCCCGTGACATCTGGGTAGACGAAGTCAAACTTTGGCGTCAACTCATCGCCGGAAAGAACGTTAAAAATTCGCTTGAAGCACTCGATGTGTGCAATGGAGATGCGTTTCCAAATGTTCATCAAATGCTTCGCATTTTGGCAGTTCTGCCTGTAACGACAGCGACGAATGAACGCTCCTTTTCAACATTGCGTCGCCTCAAGACTTACCTCAGGTCAACAATGTCTGAAGATCGGCTGAACGGATTAGCCTCGCTCAATATACATCGCGATGTCGAGGTCGATCCGCAAAGAGTTTTGGAGACGTTTTTTTCTACACCTCGCAGAGTTAATTTATTATATAATAACTGAATATCAAGTCAAGACACAATAAAATGTCTTCATTTATAAGAAAAGTTTCTTATTATTTTTTATTAACTTCATAACCAAACATGATACACATATGTCAAAACCCCCCCCATAAACGAATTCTGCGCACGGGCCTGAAAACAACAACAATTCGTTTGCCCTAATATGCAGCCGTTCATCAACGAAATATTGACCCACTTCTAGGTTTTGTTTCTCTTACAATTTTTTTTTTGTTATGGTTGTTGTTTTTGTGTTGTCGCCATCTTTCTTGCTAGTTGCTCTCTGATTCGTTTTATTGGTCACTTGTGCTGTTGCAGCCAAAAGCTTTCTACCTCTAAATATCGCATCGAATGTTCCAAGCAACATCTGACCCCGACTGCACAATTAATCTTTCTGCGCGTCCATTGCTTTGATGAATTTCTAAAACATTTCTTTAGATTAATTGTAATTGCTTGCGGTTACTCGTTGTGCAGCCCAATTTGCGTGGGTTTGAATAATGACAGCGAAAAATGGAACAGGTAGCATGGTTCCCCGTGAAATTCTTTTTGAGGTTAAAGCCGAAATTGGAAATTGTAGAACAAAGTTGAACAAAAGAAAGAATAGAATGTGAAAAGTTTGATGCATTTTAATTCGTGTACCTAATGAGACCACAAAATGTTAATTATAGGCAAAAGGTAGGCAGTCGGTGCATAGCAAGAGAGTAGATTCCCTTTATGGAAGGTGAAGAGTTACTGATTTCTAATTACATTAGGTGCGTTGAAGTTAGTCTGAAGACAACCTAAGTTATCTTTAAAATGAAGACAGAGATAATCAAAAAAATCGTTGGAATTGTGTCACCTAAATTGGCTCAAAAGACTGAAGAGGTGTTTCTAAAATTCTAAAAAGTATGAATGAGAGAAGTAAGGAAGGGACAAGTATGGGTGGGACAAGAATAGATGGGACAAGTATGAATGGGACAAGTATGAATGGGACAAGTATGCATGGGACAGTATGAGTGGGTCAAGTATTCATGGGACAGTATGAGTGGGACAAGTAGAAGTGGAACAAGTATGCATGGGACAAGTATGAATGGAACTAGTATGAATGGGACAAGAAAGTATAAGATAAGTATGTGTGGAACAAATAGGGGTGGGACAAGTATGGATAGGCCAAAAATGGATGGGACAAAGATGAATGGGACAAGTATGAGTGAAACAAGTATAAATTGAACAAGTGGGTATGGGACAAGTATGGATGGGAAAAGTATGGACGAGACAAGTATGCATGGGACAAGTAGATATAGGACTAGTAAGGATGGGACAAGTAAGGAAACAATGCATGGGGCAAATATTCATGGAACCAGTATGGATGGGATAAGTATGGATGGGACACGTATGAATGGGTCAAGTATGGATGAGCAAAGTTTGTGTGGGACAGGTGTGAGTGGGACAGGTATGAATGAAACAAGTATGAATGGAACAAGTGGATATGGGACAAGTATGGATGGGAAAGTATGGACGAGACAAGTATGCATGGGACAAGTAGGTATAGGACAATTAGGTATGGGACAAGTATGAGTGGGACAAGTAGGGATGGGAAAAGAATAAATGTGACAAGTAGAATTGGGGCAAATATGGAAGGGTTTAGGGTTTTTAGGTTTATATTTTTTAAATAAAGCTGGGTTAGTTAGTCAAAGTGAATATGAAATAGTCGCACTGGATTCGTAAACTTCAACGAGCGTTTGTTTTTCTTTAGAAGGTGTTTCTACAAGGCTTGATTGAAGCTAACGATATGTTCTCGATAGAAAGTTTCACGAAAAGTTATCCGAACATAAAGTCTGAGAGCATTGAGCAAAATCTTTGAGTCTACTCGTATTGGCGAGTTCTTTCCAAAAATAAACTGTATGAAGGGGATTTTTTGTTTTTTAATGGAATCCTCATTTCCGACAAACGAAAAACAATTAATCGATACAAAATGATTGAAAAAAATATTATTAAATATTATTAAAAATATTTTCCTGACATTTAAAATTACATGATATAAAGTTATTAAAAAAATATATAAAAAAATATATTAAAATTTTTTTAATTCTTAAAATAATTTTTTAAGACTAATACCATCAATCTGCCAAATGATTCATGGTTTAAACAATTTTCCCGATGAGTACAACTTTAAATCTTTCAAACTTCTATAAATTAAAAAAAACAATTCAAGGAACCACTCTAAACTCTAATTAACAACATTGAAAGCCCAAACAAAAAACGCTCGTTTTGACCCTCACAGAAAACTGCAATTTTCTAATTCAAACCAACAAATCTTAGTTACGCATTGAATTGAAAAAATTAAAAATAAAAGTGAAACAATCATTAACAAAGAAAAAAATACAAAAATATATAAAAATATTTCAAGAAACCTACCAAAAAAAACCATATCAACTAAAACAATTGTTGTACGCTGTCAACAACAATTGCTGCAGATAAATTCAAAACTGCAAAGACCACAGAAATCTCACAATTAAAACGCCTGGCTGCAGTCATGCAACCGAGTCGAGTTGAGCGGGAAAGCGACGTGTGTGTAGTAGAGCAACGAACACAGCCTTGGCGCCAAAGTTCAGCTCACTTTGACGTTTAATTAGCCGCAGCCAGTGGCAAAGCCAGGCAGACAGGGCAATGGCAACATTGCAACAACAATAACTACAATGAACCGCAATGCAGCGGGAAATTAAAAGTAAAAGTTAACAACATTCAGACGACATCGACTACCAAAACTTCGAGTGCGACAATGGAAGCGCATTGCGGCGTGAACTTCGTCAGTTCGGCGTCGATGTCGGTCGGTGTATGTGTGAGTGTGTGTATTTGTTTGTTAGTTTGTTAGTAGGCTCTGTGTTGCTGGCTGTGTTGCCGACGGGCAGAAATCGTTGGAGTAAATCTGTTTAACGCTTTTGTGAAAAAAATGTTTTATTACAATTCAACTCAGATTTGCAGTGCAAATGCGTGCGAATTGTTGCGTTTTGGTTGTTAATTACCAAAGCAATTCGAGTGTTGCTTGCAATTGTTTCTTTGAGCTGAAAATCTTCAATGTTGATTGTAAAGTGTGAGGAGTCTAGTCTGAGGTGGAGGTGATTAATTGATTTTTTGTATAAGATTTTTCTATCGTAATTAAGTATTTCATGTTGAAAATTGCTCTCACTTTGCTATGAAGAATAACATTTTTTGAATATATTTCAAAATTTTAAATTCACACACTGAAAATTTCTAATAAAAATAAAATTCAAAATATCAAATTAATACACTGAAAATTTCTACTAAATATAAAATTCAAAATATCAAATAAACACACTGAAAATTTTTGATAAAAATAAAATTTAAAAAAAATTTGTGAGCGAAAATTTTTTTGTTTTTTTATTTACTTTAAGCTTTATTGTTGCATGTTTTTTATTGTACATACAAACAAAAACCACACATTTCCATTATTCTAACGCAAATTCGCATAACTAAAAAGGCGCTTACAGCATCAAATCGCAGACATTGAAGGCGTAAACGTGTAAACAGCGCACAAGGTCAGCCTCAGTAGAGCATTAAATTATGTTTTTTGCTAGCATTTTTGTTGTTGTTGTTATTAATTTTTATTGCAGCTACAAAAAAAAAACAACAGGCAGAACGAAAACAATTTAAATTTGAAATAAACAAAAACCCAAAATTTAAGGCTTATGTCCTGAACACATTGATGACAGCAGCTGCACGGCCGATATTGTCAAAATATAGAATCGGAATGTTCCTATGGAGGCGATTATGTAATGACTACACGACCACCGACCACAGTTGTAGCTGTTGTCAACCTTATGCTCCAAAAATATAAAATAAAAATTAAAAATATCAGCGGTATTTTGGAGACGATTATCTTAACACCCACACGGCTACACGACCACCGACCACAGTTGTAGCTGTTGCTAACTTTGTGCTTCAGAATTTAGAATAAAAAATTAAAAAATAGAATCACAATGTTTTTATGAAGATGATTATTTTAGGACCGACACGGCTACACGACCACTGACCACAGTTGTGGCTGTTGCCAATCATATGCTACAAAAATATAAAATAGAAATTCAAAATAAAGAATCACAACGTTATTATGACGGTGATAATTTAAACACCAGCCCGGATACACGACCACTGACCACAGTTGTGGTTTGCTAACTTTATGCTCCAAAAATATAGAATCAAAAATCAAAATAAGCAATCGCAACGTTAATATGAAGACGATTATTTTAACACCGACACGGCTACACGACCACCAACCACAGTTGTGGCTGTTGCCAACTTTATGCTCAAAAAATATATAATAAAAAATTAAAATATAGAATCACAATGTTCTTATGGAGCCGATTATTTTAACACCGACACGGCTACACGACCACCGACCACAGTTGTAGCTGTTGTCAATCGTATACTCCGAAAATATGAAATTAAAAATCGAAATATAGAATCATATTGTTCTTATGGAGACGATTATTTTAACACCCAGATGGCTTCACCATCACCAACCACAGTTACGGCTGTTACCATTTCAAAATATAGAATCACAACGTTATTTTAGAGACGATTATTTTAACACTGACACGGCTACACGACCACTGACTACAGTTGTGGCTGTGGCCAATCTTTTGCCCCAAACACTTTGAAGAGATCAGCAATACGACGGCAACTGTTAAAATATAAAATCAAAACGTTTTTATAGAGACGATTATTCTAACGACTACACGACCACCAACCACAATTGTGTGGCTGTTGCCAACCAAAGAACTCTTTCCATTTCTTAGGCAAAACAACCAAAGCAATTGACATCATTGCTTCAAAAGAGTCTTTTACTGGCATTTTTCTTACTTCTTCTTACTTTTTTACCACAAACACACACACACACACACATACACATACACAAATTTTCCTTGGGTGTAGTCATACTCATTAGTCGACAGGTTCATTGCACGTCACACTTTGCAACGGTGAGCAGCAACAGCAACAAGCGGCAATCAACAAACGTCCAACAGCCGACAAAGCAAACAAAGAATAAATAAACAAAAGTTTAGAAAAGCGCTAGAAAAAGGCATACAAACAATACAAAAGAATAAAACCAACAACATAAAACAATGACCAGTGACCAACTTAAAAACAGAACATCGAAAGACAAATGCAAAAAACATAAACAAATGTCGCTGAAATGAAATTTAGCAGCAAGAAGAAACCAAACAGCAATAACTAAAACAACAAAAAAAGTAACTACTGAGAAGCAGAAACAACAATGAAAGCAAAACCAACTACTGACAAGCAGCAACATCATCAACAAAACCAACTACTGACAACCAGCATTAACAACAACAACAACAACAGACAGCACAGATAGCAGAAGGGCAGAATTTTGGTCAAGGTTAATGGTGAAAATTAATACGCGATTGTTGTAGTTGTGATTGTTGTTTTTATTGTTGTTGTTGTTGTTTTCATTGTTGTTCCATCAAGTGCTGCCAAGCTCTGCCGTATAAATGTTAGTCGCCAAAGTGGTAATGATGGTGCAAAAAAAAAAATTAATGTATGCCAAAGATAAACAACAAAATTTAAGACAATAGAACTCATCGCACACTCAAAGAGAAATATTCACAAATTTACTCAAACACTTTGGCAGAGTTTCGCCCACATTTGTGTGGCTTACTAACAAAAATTTGTCGGGTATTGCATGGCGCTTGAGTTTTGTTTGTTCAAGTCACCTTTGAGGAAAAATGTTTCTGCAGTAAATATTACGTCCAACAAGACAGCTGACAGCAACAACAACAGCAAATATAAACTCACTACTCAGTTGGATAATTAGTTAAGGTTGTCTGACTGCCAACAAGCATGTTTTGTATGTAGTTGGCACACCAAATGGCTGTAAATTTGCAAAGAGATTAGGAAAAAAATGCCCAAGTCGACAGCAGCTCAGAACAATTAAGCTTAAGCAAATTTTTAAACAGATCTGCAGTGTTGAAACCATGTTGAAAATGTATAATTAGGGGTACATGGCGTGTAGAGTTTGATGGCAGAAATTAGTTAAGTAAATATAAACCATGTTAGAGGAAAATTATTTTGTGTGATGCGTGTGCAAGTTGGCATTAAATGTTGTGGTTGGTAATGGAGCATTTTTGTGGAATATTTAAATAATTTATTTGCTTGAAATATTAACGAAACGTTTAACAATACGAATTAAGCGCAGTTTAGCCCACAATTTTCGGCAGCTTCTTGGAGAGAAAGTGCAGCGGACCACTATTAGTAGGAGGCAAAATTAATTACATGTAAGTCTTGTTATGGTTTTGAAAAGTTATCTGCCATGTTGAAGTGTTCACTTTTGCTTTAAGTTTGTATGTAAATGCATAGAATGAGAAGTAAATGTTGGAAATGCTGATCCCACACAGTTAAACTGTGCCAATCTCCAAAGATTCAGACGAGTTCGCTTCTTAAGTCTTTTCTTTGAATTAAAAAAGTTGTTCGTAATTTTTACCAGTTTTGTATAATTAATAATTTAACCAATTTTGTGCGTTCATTTGCACCAATTGACACGAGTTTGGTTGTTAAGTCTTTTGTTCTATGTGAAAAAGTTTTCTTAGCACTTAAAGAAAATTAATTTTAAATAAATCAAAAATATTTAAATAAATATTTTGCTTTAGCTTGCACCAACTGACACGAGTTTGCTTGTTAAGTCTTTTGTTTCAATTAAGAAAGGTTTTTGTGCACCAAAAGAATTCAACACTTGAATTAACCAATTTAACCAATTGACACGAGTTCACTTGTTAAGTCTTTTGTTTTAAATGAAAAAATGTTTTGTGCGCTAAAAAAAATTCAACATTTTAATAAATTAAAAAAATACCCAACCAAATATGTCGCATCAGTTTATACCAATGAACACGAGTTATACATCAAAACAAATAAACATTTAAAATAAATCAGAAATACATGAAAAGGTTTTTACATCATATGCAGCAATTAAAGCAAGTTCGCTTGTTAAGCCTTTTGGTTTAATTGAAAAATATTTTCTGCACTAAAAAAATCAAAAACTACCCAAATAAATATTTTGCATTAATTGAAACAAGTTCGCTTGCAAAGTATTTTATATTTATTTAAAAAGTTTTCTATGCACTAAAAGTAATTCCAATTTTTAATTAATCAAAAATACCCACACAAATATTTTGTGCCAATTGACTCTTGTGTCTAATTTTGTCAGAATTCTAAAAGTGCCTTGTGGACTAAGAAAATTATAAACAAAAACTAATAAAACTAAATGAAATAAAATGTATATTCAAACTATTTAACTAGTAAGTATTAATAATATTTTCTCATATCTGAAAACTCTGAATAATGTCTGCCATATCTCCATACAAATTTCTCGCTCTCTCACAAACTTTGAAAACACAACAACAATCATTGATTTCATTCACGCTTTGATCGTATTACAATTTTATTTGGGGCACTTGCACTCATAACACTAACGTCACATTCACTTACAAACGAACACACCTAATCACACACCTGACACCTTCCACAATGTTTGCCACATTTTCATAACAACTCAACTCAAGCATACAAAATAATATTTTTATTGCTTGTACTTTATTATTGTATGTCGGCCATTTTTTTATGATTCTTTTGCTTTTGCTGGCTGTCAGTCAACTAAATAACAACAAAATGTTTTCTATCAAACTTCCCGCTGTGATTGACACTTGCACTTTTATGGTTTTCAAGACATTTGCCACAATAAATCGTAAACATTTTATATCACTTGTGTGCAATGTTGCAAATTTTTTGTGATAGTTATTTTTGTTATAGTTATTTTTATTAACCCTTTCGGTACTTCTTTTTTGTTTTTAACTTTAAAAGTCATTCTTTTCCATTTTATTACTGTTTAAGGGGGTCGTCTAGTGTGAAGGCCGTATTTTTATGCCTTTTTTGACAGTCATTATTAAAAAAACCGTTCAAGTAAAATAACTTTTGAATTTTATTTCTTCTTTGAGTACATTTCGACAAAGTTTTATAATTATTTGAACCCAATCTATTGATTAGTATCGGAGTTACACCACTCAACAGGAAGACGTAAAAAAAAAAAGTTGCTCCACTGCTGCCATGATTTCGGGCGTTGTAATTATCTGAAATCAAAAAACCAAACGCCATTTCATTCCTGAGACTTCAAACTGCAAATTGAGCTAAAAGAAAGTTCGAATTCCAAAAAAAAGTATTTTTTTGCCTAAACATAAAAAAAAATGAGTTTTTCGACTATTTTTCACGTGCATATAATTGAAGAAAAAAAAAAAGTAACGAAGCAATCTTAATTCTTTTAGCTTAATTTGTAGTTGGACATGTACTCAAGATGGTGTAAAAAGTTGAGCATTAATAGTGAAATAGTTTTTGAGATATCGTGGCAGCAGTTTTGAAAAAACGTGTTTTGAGAAAAACGCGTTTTTAAGTTGGTGTACATTGGTATGCGATCCGCAT
Organism: Melieria omissa; assembly: GCA_963971225.1. NCBI lineage: Eukaryota > Metazoa > Arthropoda > Insecta > Diptera > Ulidiidae > Melieria > Melieria omissa. The sequence goes on along the minus strand of OZ020268.1, from coordinate 74,914,359 downwards.
ACCTACTCCGGTTTACAAGTGCAACTTGATAACGGCTTCGAATTTACAAAAATCCATTTATACACGTCTTCTAAACATGTTTTAGAAGTGATTTATGAAAAAACAAAAAAAAACATTTTTTTGACCCGTCACACTAGACGACCCCCTTAAGCCTACATAATGAATAATCAAAAGTAATTTTTTAAAATAATGTTCGAAAAAGTGGTTTTTGGACATCATGAAATATGGCATAGTAAAAAATAAAAAAAATCGTACAGCCTTAGTGAACTATATTTGGAATCTAACTTTTTTTACACTTACTAAAGCAATAAATACCTACTAGATTACTTACATAAACCTATAAAATAAATTGATTTTTGTAATAGAATAAATAAAAGTTCGAAGTGACCTCTTTTTGTAAAATACGCAGCTCGATAGGACTGCGCACTTTCTGAACCCTTACAAGTTACTTGGTACACTAATCAAAATATTTTTTTCATGATTTGGTATAAAAATCTTCAGAGAAAAATACAAAAATTGAAAAATATAGTATCCACAAGTTTTTTACCTAAAACAGGCACTGAAAAGAGACTATGCCATATGGCATAGAATAACCGAAAGGGTTAAATACATGTCTGGAATTTTGTTTTTTTGGCTAAATTCTTTTTTGAATGCTTGCAAATTTTTGGGGCAGTTAGGCGATAGGTAGACATTTTTGGCGTATTTTGACTAAGACTAGACTAAGACTAGACTAAGACTAGACTAAGACTAGACTAAGACTAGACTAAGACTAGACTAAGACTAGACTAAGACTAGACTAAGACTAGACTAAGACTAGACTAAGACTAGACTAAGACTAGACTAAGACTAGACTAAGACTAGACTAAGACTAGACTAAGACTAGACTAAGACTAGACTAAGACTAGACTAAGACTAGACTAAGACTAGACTAAGACTAGACTAAGACTAGACTAAGACTAGACTAAGACTAGACTAAGACTAGACTAAGACTAGACTAAGACTAGACTAAGACTAGACTAAGACTAGACTAAGACTAGACTAAGACTAGACTAAGACTAGACTAAGACTAGACTAAGACTAGACTAAGACTAGACTAAGACTAGACTAAGACTAGACTAAGACTAGACTAAGACTAGACTAAGACTAGACTAAGACTAGACTAAGACTAGACTAAGACTAGACTAAGACTAGACTAAGACTAGACTAAGACTAGACTAAGACTAGACTAAGACTAGACTAAGACTAGACTAAGACTAGACTAAGACTAGACTAAGACTAGACTAAGACTAGACTAAGACTAGACTAAGACTAGACTAAGACTAGACTAAGACTAGACTAAGACTAGACTAAGACTAGACTAAGACTAGACTAAGACTAGACTAAGACTAGACTAAGACTAGACTAAGACTAGACTAAGACTAGACTAAGACTAGACTAAGACTAGACTAAGACTAGACTAAGACTAGACTAAGACTAGACTAAGACTAGACTAAGACTAGACTAAGACTAGACTAAGACTAGACTAAGACTAGACTAAGACTAGACTAAGACTAGACTAAGACTAGACTAAGACTAGACTAAGACTAGACTAAGACTAGACTAAGACTAGACTAAGACTAGACTAAGACTAGACTAAGACTAGACTAAGACTAGACTAAGACTAGACTAAGACTAGACTAAAACTAAGATAGGATATTTTAGACTTAAGTGTTTTTTTTCTTTAAACATTTTTTTAATTAATAAAAAGTATTTTTTTATTATTTAATTCAAACTTTTTCTGCCAACTCACACCTTCCAAAAAACTGGGCGTCAAAGTCGCCAGGTGAAATTCGCAGCAATGAAAGTGAAATTATAACAAATGAAATTTAATTGCCAAGTTTAAAGAGCTGTTACAACGGTAAACAACAACAACAATATTATGGGCACCACAATGACATTAGCAACAATAAAAGCAGCTGATCAAAATGCCGCAGATAATTTGACGTCTTTGCAATTGCGTTGATGCGACGCTAAAAAGCCGAAAGTCACTGCTACCGGCAGCAATTGTTCGCAGCCATTTCAAAGTGGAGGCCGGAGGCCAATAAGCTTGCGTATGCACAAAAAACCCAACAACAATAACAGTAACAAAATAAGTATGTAACGCGCAAAAAAGGGCAACCAAGTACGCAACGTCCTGAGATGGAAGCTGACAACAAGCAACAATGACGGCCGGTGACATGTACAAACATACTTACATATAATGCAAATTGTCAGTCGATCATACATATATATATAGTACATATATACATATGTACACATGCAACATTGTTACAGTTAGCGCTGGAGTCGCCGATGCGTTGGCAATGGTTTCATTGCGCGTCGCAGGTGCGAGCTGCACAAACCGCAACGCGGCCGATAATTATTGGCGTGCAAAGCTTAGTTGCCAGTGGTAACAATGGCAGCAACAACAACAACAATCATTACACCGGAGCAACTGGCAACAATCGGCGTGCGATTAGCTGACGTTGGCATCGTAATCAGGCGCGAAAGTGTGGGAGTTACGGTGGCTGGCGCTCAGCCGCACTCATTGTTTGTACGATTTGTGGATTGTTGTTGCTGTTGTTGTTGGTGGTGTTGGTGTTACAGGCAATTATTCAATCACATGGCATGTGCACGTATGGCTGCGGCACCTTCACAGTCATTGGCAACACACACTTGTTGCGATGCGTTGCTGTTGCTTATATTTTTTTGTAAATTTTTTTTTTATATAATTTTGCTTTTGCGCGCTCTGTGTTTATTGTGGCTGTTGCTACCGGCTGTTGTTGTTGCTGTTGCTACCATTAAATTTGGCACTTCTGCTTTGCGCCTTTCAAACCTGGTTGTAGTTACTGTTATATGTTGTTGTTGTTGTTGTTTTTGCTTTTATTTTGCTGATTACTTTGATTTTTATCAAACGCCTTTGTTCGTTGTTGTTGTTGTTGGTCGAGCTCTTTCTTTATTGTCTTCACTTACTTTGTTGTTGGAGCATTTTTAACTTTTCCTTCTACCTTTGTTGCTGTTGTAAGTGTTGTTGTTGTTGTTAACAGTTAGACGCACTCAAAGCAAAGACATTTTTGAAGAGGTTGCAGTTTTTTGTTTAATTTTGTGTTTTCATTTTTTGTGCTAATTCTGCTAAAGTTTTTTTTTTATTTTTTGCAATGCTTCATGCGGAAACGGAAGCTGACACTTGGCAGCATAAATGAAAAGAGATTTTTTTTGCGCATCTGGCTAATGAATTATTTTATGCGAATTGTTATGGTGCAATTGTAAGGAAATTTGGAGATGTTGTGAGTTGATGACGATGACGGAAATGGAATTGTAGGCGGAAATAATGGTTTTTTGAATAGTGTGTGTGAAATAAATGAATGAAACTCAAATGAAATTGTTATAAAGAAGAAGATAAAGTGAAATGTAAGATAATGTAAAAAAATACAAAATATAAAAAGTGAATCTCACATGGAAAACTGAGACTCTGTAACCATTTGGGATCAAAGGAAAACGAAAAGAAAATTATTGAATACTCCACAGTTGTATGTACAAATTTTTAAATGAATGAAATGAATTAATGAAATTTAAATTAAAAAAACTATAAAAAAAGAAGATAAAATGAAAGGTAAAATAATGTGAAAAAATAAAACAAAAAGTTGATCTCACATGGAAAAGTGAGACTCTGTAAACATTTGGGATCAAAGGAAAATGAGAAGGAAATTATTGAATTCTTTATAGTTGTATAACATAAATTTTGGTTAAATTAATGAAATGAATTAATGAAATTTGAATGAAAAATATTATAAAAAAAGATAAAATAAAAGATGAAATAATGTGAAAAAATATAAAATACAAAAAGTTGATCTCACATAGAAAACTGAGACTTTGTAAACATTTGGGATCGAAGGAAAATGAAAAGAACGTTTTTGGATACTTCATAGTATGTAAATTTTTTTGGTTCAATGCAAAAACATACAAAACAAACTTGAAGGATGAGGAAGAAGAAGCATAGACCATAGAACATTTTTTATGCCTTTTCCTGGTTTCAGAGACCAGCTGTTGCTGCTTTTGGGGTCTGGGTTTCTGATATTGAAGAAGAAACAAAAACCACAGAACAGACGGAGGCAAAGAGGCCTCCATCTGGTTTTACAGGAACGCAGTTGCTGCTTTTGTGGGTCCAAGTTCCTGATTGTGAAGAAGAAACAGAAACAATGGAACCTTTTTTTTGACTGTCTGGTTCTATAGGATCACAGTTGTTGTTTTGGGTTCTAGGTTCCTGATTATGAAGAAGAAATAATAACGATGGAACACTTTCTTTGCCACTTTTTCGTTTTACAAGAGCACAGTTGCTGATTTTGTGGGTCAGCTTCCTGATTGTGACGAAGAAATATAAACGAGCAACACTTTTTTTTTGTCAACAACCGGTTTCACAGTTGTTGCTTTTTGGAGGCAACATCCTCTTTGATATGTACAATGCAACAGAAGCCAAACTTAAAATTTGATACAAAAAAATTAGACTAACAAGTCATTTTTGATTTACTGAGTGAAATTCTAGTCAGAGATAGTTGAATATTTCTTCACTTCTAATTGTCTAAAAGTGCCAAATGGTGCCACAAACTGACACAGTGGTCTAGAAAAAATATTACATAAACATTCAATCATGGTCTGAGCAAAAATTCGTAGCAGTAGCAAGAACATAGTTCTTGCATTCTTTCGAACAGTTTTTGCGGAATTTTATCATTTTTGTAACAAAAATTTTGTTATTTGTTAAAATGTGAATTGGAGATCAACAATGAATACTACAAAACTTCGAGTACGAAAAACGTTTCATTTACAGCCTAAAAGTATGCTGCACTATTCTTGAACCATAGCTAAATTTGCCAAACTTTCAAATACAAAATTATGTTGCATAGTTATAGGCGCATCTTGTTATTATCGACTGCTTTTTTTTCAGTTTGCACTCACCTGCGCGGCTTTGGTCGCACAATTTCATGGCTGGCATCGGTAATGCACAAAGGGCTGAGCGCGCCGGCCAAATGTTCGACGCCCAGACGACCCGGATCCCAACTGTGACGGCCGGGCATGATGGCGCACGAAACGCTGCTGACGCTGACGCTGCGACTGCTGTTGCTGCTACTGTTATCAGTGTTGTTGTTGGGATTACTAAAGCACTGCTCGCTGTTGTTAACACTATTGTTGTTGTTGCTGTTGCCAACTAAATGTACATTGAAATTTGAGACGTTGCGCACATTAACGGCTGCACCAATGTTCGCTGTGGGCTCTAAGGCGGTTGCTGGTAAATTGCCACTGTTGCTACTGTGGTAGTTGTTACTAACACTGTTGTTGTTGTTATAGCTATTGGCGTTATTGTTGTTGCGGTGATTATTATTAATTGTAGTTCTGGCTGCTGGCAATGGCACTTGTTTAATATTATTGGCTATTGTTGTTGTTGTTGCTGTTGCTGCTGCTGTGCAATTGTTGCCTGCAACATTTGTTGCTGCACCAACAACTGTTGCTGTGGCAATTGTGGCTTTGGTTATATTTGTGGCGGCTACAATGCACGCAGCCAATTGATTGCGTTGCGCTGGCTGTGGCACATTTGTTGCTGTTGTTGGTTTGTTCGTAGCCCGCAATGGAGCCTGCGTTGTCGCTGACGTTGTGTTGCTAGCAACCATCTAATTGATTTCATTTGTTGCGCGCGCTAAAAACAAAAGAAAGAAAAGAAGAAATGTTTTGAATATTTTCTGTGTTTTTCTGGGGCATTTTTTGAATATTTTTTGATGTTAGGTTTTTTGTTGTAAATTTAAATTTGTATTTTTTATCTTAAAGTTTAGATATCATTCTGCTTTGGTGCAGCTTATCAGACACACACACACACACACTCTCACACTTTTCTAAAGCCATAATAATAATTTATGGCAAGCAAGTTTGTGTTCAAAGTCTTTTGTTTGTCAACACACGCAACTCGAATTGTCTCTTAGAATTGGTACAATATGACTGTTTGCTGTGGTGATTTACTAGATCCAACAGCACTCTGTTGTTGTTGTTGTTCGCTTACAATAATTACTAAAAATTCTTCTCAAGCCACACGCTACGATCTATGCGTAGCTTAGTTGCTGGCTGGCGGCTTGCTGTCATCTGAGCGCGAACGCTGAACTTGTTATTCGAACGCGTTATGTCGGCTGGTTCTCTATGTTGCGCCCTTTTGGTGTTTATTTAAATTTTGATTTATTGTTTTTTCTGGGCTTTGTATTTTCACTATAAGCAGTAGAAACATTTACATTTTTTTAAGAACATTAAAAGTTTTTATTTCTTTAGAAAGTCGGCAAATCAAAGGCGAATTCAAAAGCATCAATATGACTAGGTTTTTCATAATTTTGTTTTAGAATATTTAAGAATTATTTGGTGAAAGAAGTGTTTATAAGTAAAGCAATGCTAATTAAAAGTTATGTAGATGATTTTATATCTGATTCTTTAATGCAAGAAAGGTTTTCTAGGCGTTGAAATGCCACCCAAATGTCTAATTGTGATAAACATTTTGGGTGGCAGATATGATTGCAAATGCTTTTGGGTTCAAAAGTGGTGTTTAGAACCCCTTTAATAATTAAACCACTGGCTGCTGTCCTAAAGAGTGAACTTAAATTTGTATAGGGACAGAAAATTCCATAATATCTCCAACAAATTTAGTATTTTCCATTCAGAACAAATTGAAAAAACTCCAAGTTTCGCTACTGCCTGAAAATTTATTAACACTTTTCATATTCATTACTATAAAGTCTAAGTGATGACCGATCGCACAAGCGCCAAACGGCAATTTTCAATTTCTTTGCAGTTTTGCTACAATCATAAACAAAAGACTTAAGACACAAACTTGCTGGCGAAATTCTTTGCCACGCTCACTGCGGCGCATCTCACATAACCTGACCAACCGGCCAGCGTGGCCGCTTCTGCTGCAGCAGCCAGTCGCACTCGTGTTTCCGCAATAAAATGCGAGAATTTATAACAAATGTCAATAATGCTTATAATAAAGTAGAGACATTGCCACTTGCGCTATGTGCTAGAAAGAATGCGCTTGGCAACGATGCGGGATACGCCGTAATGCAATAACGCAGCCAGGCAGCTGACAATGGCCACTGATTCTCACCATAATTAACGCTTTGTGGGCATTTGGCCAAAATGATGGGCTGTTGACTGCTTTGGCCGGCGGCACCAATCGACCGACGTATGTCGTATGGAGTAGTCAAGGAAAATTGCCAGCAGCAGCAAAACAATTTAAAGTGGAGTTAAGGATGAGCAGAAAAGTGAGATAAGGAATGATTACGATGAAAGGTGGCTGAGTATGAGAGGAAAACTTAAATTCTCTCGACAAAAGTCCGCAAAAGCGTTCAGAATTTTATAATATAGAAGCTTCTTTTGGTAACCAAAAATTCCATAAAAACAACAAATCTATGAACAACATTAACAACAACCTTAACATGTAATAAACAACATTTCCAGTGCCATCCAGAGTCTCATCAATTTGATCATTATTTGGTGCAACTGAGCTTGAGCTCATTGCTGCTGCTGCTGCTTCTTGCGCCAGCAATGTGCCATCACTTACAAGCAACAACAACAACAACCATACATTACACAAAATGCCACTTAAATTCCATATAAAATATGAAATACATGAAATTAGCTGCCATTGACGCTGGCGTTTATTCATCCGCCTTCGCGTCTGTCCGCCGTTCGGGGTCCGCACATTCTCTTCAATGTCCATTTGTTCGGTCCGCTGTCGCCTCGTACTCTCGCCACTATTCCGCAAAATATTTATGCTGCAGCGCCATACACAAGTCGGCGCGTTGTGCGTCTTAAGAACTTTGGAGCCGCATTGGTATGCAATTAATGTGGTTCGGTTTCAGCTGCGGCGCTGCGTTCCTGTCGATTAATGCGCGTCGTTGTCGTTGTCGTCTGCGTTTATAGCGCTGGCGGGGCGTTTGCTTGTTGTCTATGGACTGTTGGCGCTCATGTTGCCGGCCACGCATGCGCCATGCAATCGCGCTTTGCCACAACGTGCCGCATAGTCACATGTTCACTACTCTCTCTGTGTATGTGTGTTTGTGTTTGTGTTGGTGTGTGCTTTTGTGTGGCTTCGGTGTTTGTTTATTATTTTCTAATTAAATTTATTACGCTGCTTATTCAATAAATTCTTCAAATATTAATTAGTTACGGCAAATGGCCATGGAATGTGCATCATGACCGCTTCGGGAAATGGGAGAATTTGTTGCCATGGTGCGTGCAATTTGCTTTGAGAAAATTTTGCTGGAAAATGTGTGAAGTATTGTAAGAAATGTTGAAATGTTGATGTTGAAGTGAACTTCAAGAGTTTATAATTGGAATAAAAATGTAAAAACAAATTATTTAATTTTAGAATTTATTTTTCATTGGTCAATGTATTTCAGGTGCTAAAAATCAAAATGACCCTGTTTTCATCTATCGAAGCTTTTCTTATGTTTATAGTTAGTATCATTATTTCTCAAATTACTTTTGACAAATAATGGTCTCCACACACCTCACTTTTTCCTTACAGGCTACATAAATCAATATAGAGTCAAAGAGTTTAAAGTTAGAATATCTTTTATTTTTAAAAACTATTGAAACTTTCTCATGTTTGTAGTCAGAATTAACTTCGAAACATTGCAGTCTCTTCGCTACTAAATTTTTCTTCACAAAGCACATTGGACAATGTACTTCAGATGTTTATAGTTCGAATCTCATTGGTTTAAAAAAAAAACTATCGAAACTTTATGATGTTTGAAGTCACGAAATCTTCGGTTTTTAAATACTATGGACAATTTATGGTCTCTCCAGAACTCACCTTTTCTTCACATGTCACATTGGTCAATGTACTTTAGGTGATAATAGTCAGAATGTCATTGGATTCAAAAACTATCGAAACTTTATGATGTTTGAAGTCAGAAAATCTTTTGTTTTTAAATACTATGGAAAATTTATGGTTTGTTCACTACTAATTTTTCTTCACAGGTCATATTGGTCAATGTACTTTAGGTGTTAATAGTCAGAATGTCTTTTGGTTAAAAAAACTATCGAAGCTTTAGGATGTTTCTAGTTAGAATATCTTTTATTTCTTAATACTATGGTAACTTTTTGGTCTCTTTACTACTCAATTTTTCTTCTCAAATCACATTAGTCAATGTACTTCAATTGTTTGTAGCTAGAATATCTTTTTTTTTTTAAACTATTAAAACTTTATGATGTTTGTAGTCTGAATATCTTTGCCTTTCAATTTCGAAACTTTGAAACTTTCCAGTGTCTCAAACAAAAATTGTATGTATTAAATTAACCTCATTTGTATTGTATTAATTTTTTAATTCTTCATTCAGTCTACTTATTAGTTTTTCTGTTAAAATTCGTCGCTTGATGATTTACCTGATAGAATGTTTTTATTAAAAAAAAACTTTAACTAGCAACAATTTGGGACATTTCCTGCTGCAACATGAATACATCATAACCGGTTTCAGCACAACAAACCCGTTTTAACATATTAAATACATGTCTGCTAAGTGGTTTCTTTTGTAGTAGAAAGTTTTGCAATTTTTTTTATTTTTTCTGTGAACTCAATGAAATTTAACAAAAAATCATAAAATACCAGTGGCGCACACAGGATTTCATTTTGGGGTGTTTTTTGTACAACTTTTGGGCCCAATTCCATTCGAAACCATATTTTGCACCAGCAATTTTTTTATTCGGGAAAAAATTTCAAAATTTCAAAAATTTCAATTCAAACTAAATTCAAACTAAAAAGTCAACTAACTAAATCTCGAATCTAATTAACTAAAATCTTCTCAGTGCATACTTTTAAAAATAATTCCAACTAATTGAGGACAAATTAGGGAGTCAACTAACTAAATCTTCAATCCAACTAACTACAATCTTCTGACTTGAATACTTTCGATCATAGTATAATTATAAAGTAGTCTAACCTGAACTCCCCCCTCTTTTGAGTACACATTTTTTTTAATTTCTTTCACAATATTTCATTTTGATGTACAGAATTTGTCAACAGAAAACATAGGCCAACTAACTAAAGTGAAACTGAGGAGCCAACTAACTAAATCTCGAATCTAATTAACTAAAATCTTTTGAGATTAAAATTGTTGCTAAGCATTCCAACTAACTAAAGTGAAATTAAAGAGTCAAGTAACTAAATCTTAACTAACTATAATCTTCTGACTTGAATACTTTCGATTAGACTTTCAACAAACTTAAGTCAAACTAATTAGTCAACTCCATCCCCAATTCAACTATTTCCTGAATGAATACTTTCGGTAACAATTCCAACTAACTAAAGCCAAACCAAGGAGTAGGGACTAATTAAATCTCCAATCTAACTAAAATTTCCTCAGTGAAGAAAAAGTTTTCCAACTAACTAAAGTCAAATTAAGGAGTCAAGTAACTAAATCGTATGTAACTAAAATCTTCTGATTTCAATACTTTCGATTAGACTTTCAACTAACTAAAGTCAAACTAATTAGTCCACTCCATTTCTAATGAAACTATTTCAACAATATCCTGAATGAATACTTTCGATAAGAATTCCAAGTAACTAAAGCCAAACCAAGGAGTGGGGACTAATTAAATCTCCAATTTAACTTAAATCTTCTCAGTGAATACTTTTAAAAAAGATTCCAACTAACTAAAGTCAAATTAAGAAGTCAACTAACTAAATCTTCAATCCAACTAAATAAAATCTTCTGACTTGAATACTTTCACTTAAGATTTAAACTAACTAAAGTGAAACTGGGTAGACAACTAACTAAATCTTCAATCCAATTAACTAAAATCTTCTGAGTTGAATATTTTTGATAAGTTTTCCAACTAACTAAAGTCAAATTAAGGATTCAAGTAACTAATTCTTAACTAACTTAAATCTTCTGACTTGAATACTTTCGATAAGACTTTCAACTAACAAAAGTCAAACTAATTAGTCAACTTCATCTTGAACCCAACTATTTCAACAATATCCTAAATGAATACTTTCGGTAACAATTCCAACTAACTAAAGCCAAACCAAGGAGTGGGGACTAATTAAATCTCCAATCTAACTAAAATTTCCTTAGTGAAGAAAAAGTTTTCCAACTAACTAAAGTGAAATTAAGGAGTTAAGTTAGTAAAACGTATCTAAGTAAAATCTTCTGATTTGAATACTTTCGATTAGACTTTCAACTAACTAAAGTCAAACTAATTAGTCCACTCCATCTCTAATGAAACTATTTCCTGAATGAATACTTTCGATAACAATTCCACCTAACTAAAGCCAAACCCAGTAGTAAGGACTAATTAAACTTCCAATCTAACTAAAATCTTCTCAGTGAATACTTTTTAAAAGGATTCCAACTAACTTAAGTCAAATTAGGAAGTCAACGAACTAAAACTCTAATACAACTAACTAAAATCTTCTGACTTGAATACTTATTCTTTGTTAGACTTATGGGTTCTTTGGACTTAATAATCAGTTTGGAATCTTCTTATTCTGGTTGGTTGTTCTAGTACTGATTTCTGCTGATTTTCTTGCCTTTCTTTTTTATTTCTTTCTTCGTTTCTGGTTAAAATAGGGAGAACTAGTTTTCCTGAATCGCAGCATGACTCTGAGTTGTCAAAAGGTACTGATGCATTCTTTTGTGCTTCTTCTTCTTCCTTCTACCTTTAACAAATTATTTGATAGAGAGAAGCAAAATTAAACTTTTTTGCTCAAATTGGGACAGTAATTAGGAACAAACAGAGTGAATGACGAACTGGTTAATGGAGACATGGAGCCATAAAAAAATTTTGAAAATTAAGGAAACAATTTTAATGAAGGAAATAAAGTTTGCAACGACTGAAAATGAAAAAGCTAAAGGAATTTTTAACTATTTTGATTAAATATAAATTCAATGCTGAACACAAGAAGAAGAACCTCTGTAATAGAAAATTAATCATGCTTGAAAATAAAATTTGGATCAATCAAAAAATTTTGGAACTTAAGGAAAAATTTGCAACTAAGGAAGTCAAGTTTGGAACAGACGGAAAATCAAAAAGTTACAAGCACTTTTACCTATTTTCATTCAAATAAAAAATCAATGCTGTACAGAAGAAGAAGAAGACTTGTAATAGAAAATTAATCATGTTTAAAATTAAAATTTTGATCAATTGTAAAATTTTGGAAATTAAGGAAACATTTGGGATTAAAAAAGCAAAGCTTGGAACAGACACAAAAACAAACAGCTAAAAGAATTGTACCTATTTTCAATCAATAAAATCAATGCTGAACACAAGAAGAAGAAGAACTGTAATCAAAAATTAATCATGTTTAAATTAAATTGTAATTAAAATTTGGATCAATCGAAAAATTTTGGAAATTAAGGAAACATTTGGAATTAAAGAAATAAAGCTCAGAACAGACAGAAAATTAATAAGCTACAAGCACTTTTGCCTATTTTCATTCTAATAAAAATTGAATGCTGAACACAAGAAGAAGAAGACCTGTAATAGAAAATGAACCATATTTGCACTTAAAATTGTTTATTTCAACTCCTAATAATTTCATTAAAAAACAGTTCCATAAGAAGTTTGGGAGCCATTTCCACTCATCAATTTTCCACTTATCAGTCTGCATGTCTTTGGTGTCAAACATTTCAGCCACCAGATGCCAATAGTGAGAAATTACAAACACGCGACATATTGCAGTGTATTTGCTTTTCACTTAGTGCCAGTTGATTTGATTTGATTTGTCATTTTAATTGCAATTAACTGTTGCGCTAATTGTGCGCAAGTGCACCGCTGTGCATTGCCTGACTGTCTGGACGTTTGTCATGCATTATTGACACCGTCTGGGGAGTCGAGCACATTTGGCCTGGCAACACGAACAACCGGTTTTGCAGCCAATTAGTGTCATATTTGTAGAGATTTATGCTTTTTCTTAGAAAGTGAAGAATTTCTTAACCAAAATGGTTTAGAATTATTGACTGAAGAGATGGCTGCATCAATTGGGGGAAGGAAGATTTTATTATAATTAATAATAGATGAATTTATGGCATGAATAACTTACTGAAGTATTTATGAATAGTTTGAAAGATTTTTAAATTAGTTGAAAATAAACTCATAAAACCATATTCAGCCTTCTATGACTTGTTCAGTCCTTCTCCCTTCTGAACCCCTAACAGCCCTCAAATTCAGTTTGTCCAACGCATTGCACATAATTTATGAACAATCGGCTCTAGTTTATGAGTCGCCTGTGTTGACGACATGTGGCACATGCTGCCACCGTTGTGGCCATTAACGTCTCGGCCGCTGTCCAGTGCAGCTGTGATTTGATTGGCTTTGCCTTTTTTGCTATTTGCATAGACCGGCACATGCACCGCATGTCAATTGTGCAGCACTCTTGAAATATTCGTATCGTATTTATAGCAGCAAGAGAATTGTACAATAAAAAAAATTGAAAATACGACAGCAATTTATATGCAGAGTGCGCCTTTTTTGCCACTAATTACTGGCGCGTCGCTTTGACGCAGAGGCGCGCATGCGCTTTCATGTTTTTGCCGCACATAAAATTGCATAACATGTTGTGGACATAATTAACAGCCTACAGACTAAACGCGAAAGGAATTTTCTTGGTGATTGCCTAAAAGCGCAATGCAGACGTTCAGTGTTGTAATAACAAAAACTAAAAACAAAACAAAACAAATTTAAAAGAAACTAAAACAAACTGCAAAAGGAACAAAAAACTAAAAATATAAAAATGTTTGCTAAAGCTTGTCTGCTATAATTAAGTTGATGCTAAAATTAATGCATGTGTCAGAGACATGCACAGACAGCAAACACACACACACACACATACATACATACGAGTACAGCTGCATTGTGCAAATAGGCAAACCTGCTCCTTCCTTGCTTGCTTAGCAATTTTTTGCTATTTAGCCAAACAAACACACACACACGCGCACTCACACTTGATGCGGTTAGGTTAGCAAACACAAAAACAACTATAATGAAAAAAAAACGCATGTTTGCACCACAAAACTCAGTCGCCAACTACTTAAAGCAACCAACTCTTAGCGCGTGTTGTTAACATGTGCTCTGATTTATTTATTGCTTTTCATGTGGTTTGTCTGCTAGAATATTTTTTTATTTATTTTTTTCATTTTCATTTATGGTTGCAACAGTTGCCAGACGTTGCACTGTGGTTGTTGAACTTATGAAAGGTGTTATAAAAATTTGAAACAAATTTTGTGTGTCCCTTTGGGAACTAACATCAAGTTTCTTTCTTTTTTATTTACAAAAAAATTTTAGTTTTGAACAGACAGAAAAAATGTCAGGCTTGAATATGAATCCACCAGCACCCAAACAAATTTAAAACTAAAAATATTATATTTAAATAAAATTTTGTTCAACTAACCATACACTTTTGACCACAGTGCATCATTTCAATGTAAAATAAAATAAAAATTAAAAAAATTCAAATTGAAAAAAAAATCAACAATTAAACAAATCTGACATTATTTTGCTAAAAAGCTATTTAACGCTTTTTAAAAACCAGATACATTTTGTTGGCATAAATGGGCAACATTAAGCAAACTTGTTTTGCGCATTTGTAGCTTAATAGCTGCAACCGATAAGATAATGTTTGATTAGCGTTAGATTAAACCAAATTGAATTAGTTGTTGCAGTACAAACATAGAATGAGAGATCTTTCAATGTGGCAATGTTAGATTATATCTCTTTGGTTCAAACACATAAATATTAATTAAACTGGCAGCAGTAACTCAGTGGTTAATGTCTAAAATCACAGTTCAGGGGCATATGGGTTCGTAACTCAGTTCACAGCAAACCAAAATAAATTTTGTTTTTTCTTGAACCCATCATAAGTTTTAGAAACATTAATGGTGGAATAAAATAAAAACAAAGACAAAACAAATAATTTTAAAGAGAATAATATTTTGATGAAAAAATTTAAGAAATATATTAAACTTCAAAGAATATTAGTATAACATTAAAAAATATAAAAGTAAAAAAATTATAACACAAATTAAATAATTTTTAAATATTTATAAAAAAAAATTGTCAAATGAGCTTTTAAACTCACAGAAAAATATTATTAAATTATCAAAAAATTATACAAAATACAAAATTCAAAAACGCGAAGCAACACTAAAAACCAAAACAACAAAAACAACAACATATATTTAAAAATATGCAAATTTTATGCATGTGGAGCGAAGGCAAATGCATCAATGCCAACACCGTCACAACTCCAACATAAATCACCGCAGGAAATTCGCATAGTTTCACGCTGCTTCGTCACACACACCCCACACACCCCACACACACACACACAAGCACAATCCACACGCACGCACACCACTACGCTCGATGCGGTTTTCTTCGGCAAATACAGTCGACCAGTTAAAGTGGCATTTGTGCAGTGCGGCCAACGGCAGCCAACTTCAATTGCGCATAAATCAAGTTGCGTCCGATGTTGCATACGTTTGAATGACAGCTGAAAGTTGCTAATATTGTTGTTGTTAGTTTTTTAAAGGCCTTTGGAATTTCATTAAAAAAATTGCATATCTTTCAAAAACATTTGCTGCCACACACTTTTGCTGTAGTGCTACCTAAAAACAGGGAGACTGACGGCCTTAGAGTGCGCGGAAAGGGCAGCAAAAATCGGTCAGCAGCAGACAATTGTAAACTGATTGCATTGTGCGCCAATGTTGGTGGGCGGACATGCGCTGTTCATTCAGTTAGCAATGGTCAAGCAAAACCTAAAAAAACCAAATCTAAAGCAAGACTTAAAAAATCCACTATAAAAGTTTGTAACATACGATAAGCGTACATATGTTTGTGTGTATAAATATGTATGTCTGTGTGTTAGTTTATAACGGCTTCTCCTTATTGAGCGTTTGTGTTCATGTTGCATGGCCCCAACGCCAACAACACCAACGCCAAACAGCAACACATCTGCCGCCTGCCAGTCTGTGGTCTGCCAAACTCTGCTCAATGATTAAGCAACAACAACATGACAATTACAACAACAATCATTCTGTCTACAGGTATTGCACACAAAACATACAATTGTTGTTGTTGTGCGAAAATTTTATTTGTTTGTTTTACAGTTTTTTGCTGAGTTGCTTTTTGTTGTTTGGCCAATTCGTTGGTTCGTCGGTTGGTTGGTTCGATGATTTTGGTTCAGCTTGTTGCAAAATTTATGACTTTTTAACAAATTGGCAGCACGCTGCATGCAGTTATGCAAGTTGGCTACGAAATGCGCCTTCAAAGCAAAGAACACCATGCAAAAGTCATACGTGTGTGTGAGTGTGTGTGTGCATATGTGGCACTTTCTGAATTTTGCTTTATGAAATTAAGGTCAAAAGCGCAGTCAGTCAATTGTGCAGCTTTTCGTTTTGTTGTCATTCTTCTGTTCAGTGCATTGCAACGCACGTGCGTTCAATAATACAAAAACAACAAATGTACAATGGACTTGAGAGGCACTAATTGATGTGGCAAGAAGGCAAAAGAAATTGGACATTGATTTTGATTAAATTTTTTTCGAATTATTTATATATATTTATTTTATTTTGTTTTTTGTTTTATTTTATTTTATATTATTTTATTTCATTTTTGTTAATTTTATTTTAATTTATTTTATTTTATTTTGTTTTAATTATTTTATTTTATATTATTTTGTTTTTTTTGTTTTATTTCATTTTATTTTATTTTATTTTATTTTATTTTATTTTATATTATTTTATTTTATTTTATTTTATTTTATTTTATTTTATTTTATTTTATTTTATTTTATTTTATTTTATTTTATTTTATTTTATTTTATTTTCTTATCTTTTATTTTCTTTTATTTTCTTTTATTTTATTTTATTTTATTTTATTTGATTTTATTTTACTTTATTTTATTTTATTTTATTTTATTTTATTTTATTTTATTTTATTTTATTTTATTTTATTTTATTTTATTTTATTTTATTTTATTTTATTTTATTTTATTTTATTTTATTTTATTTTTTTTATTTTATTTTATTTTATTTTATTTTATTTTATTTTATTTTATTTTATATTATTTTATTTTATTTTATTTTATTTTATTTTATTTTATTTTATTTTATTTTATTTTACTTTATTTTATTTTATTTTATTTTATTTTATTTTATTTTATTTTATTTTATTTTATTATCTTTTTTTGTACATTTGAAACATTTTAAATTCTCCACTCAAACCATATTTTTTTCTCATTCTTTTTGCACATAAATTTTGTACCGTTTCTCTGTCAACTCAAATAAGTTCTTGTGCTTCCTAATAACTAACCTAAAACATAACCACGTAAACCAACTTGTTGTCATAAATCAACTAAATTTTTATTACAAAAAGTTTTTTACAACCTTTCAGCTGAGCTTCTTTTATCACTACCTGTCACTTCGTTCCACTCCATTAGTCATTAGCATAAAAAAATCTATAAATTTTATAACAAAAAATCATTTACAATTAAAAAAAACTGAAACACACAACGTGAAAAGTCATTGAACACAGCGTAGCGTGAGTGATTTTATTTCAACGGCACTTAAGTATTGACACATGTGTAAACAGTTCTATGCACCATTAACCTAAATTTATGCAGCTAACCTCAGCTTTTGTTGTTGCTGTTAGTTTTTGTAGTGTGTGTGTGTGTAAAAACTTTACTATTATTGTAAATGTGAGCATAAAACTTGACGGCTTTGAAAATGCTGTAAGAATCACACACGCACATAGACACAGCTGCCACAATTAGTAGCGTAATTACGCATAAATTATGCTGAGCATCGTTGGGTTGCGGAGTTTTGCCTTTTCTTTTAATAAAATCTATAAAATATTAGTGTGAATTATATGCAAACAGCAGCGGCAGCACAGTGACGGCGAATGCGCTGCATTCGTTCCTAATGACGTCGAACACGCCATCGACTGGCTGACATGGCCGTTGAAAGGCAAATTGAATGCGACTTCGATGTGAGCGGTGCGCACAATTAGTGCAGCAATTACAATGAGAGAAATCGAAATAGTTGCATTGAAAATGTTTTATGTTTGTTTTTCACTTTTTTTCTTAGTAGGAAAACTGTGAGTTCGAAAGGCAATGGGGTTTGAGAAAAATGAGCGAAACAGTTGAAAAGAAGAATACTAATAGTAAATAATTTGTAGGGTCTAATGAGAGCTGAATTGGTTTACTGTGATTGTAATGGAATCATTATTTCTATGGGTTCATTGTTTGCAAGTAGAACAGAACTTTGTAGTTGAATGTTGAGGAATAGATGGTGAAGAAGTTATTGAAAATTTTACGGTAACTTTTCTTATGAACTTTTTGATAAGGTTACCACCCAGAAAGATTAGAATACCAGCCAAAAGATGCGAATAGAAAGGAGGAAAAATTGACCTCAGATGGAAGATTTACCATTCCAACAGAGTTATTCGTCTCTTGAGAATATTGAACAGGGAATAAAATATTAGAGAATAAAAAGATGAATGTCATCATTTATTAGAAAGGCATAGATAGCCAGAGAAGCTAATCTAATCTAACCTCGGATAAGCTCATCGTCTCTTAAGAACAATGGACAGGTTAAACAGACCCAGGCTGCTTCTTCTTAGAAATTTATAAAACTTCACACATAAATCTTACTGCATTATAAAGAAGTTACAAACAAAAGAAGAAGAATCTATTAGACAACAAAGTGGAGACTTAACCACAATTTCATCTAATCCCATCGTACGATTCTTCAAGTGAAGAAATTTGTCAAGAACGAAAAGTAAAATAAATTTCTTCAACACTCTAAAAAAGCACTAACTCTCCTATCCACCTATCTATTGGCTTTTCCTATCTTCTACTAGTCATAGTGTCCAGAAGTTGTGGTCCGTAACGGACAACTAAAAACTTTTTCATACCAAACATTAAACGATCTCATGGACCGTTCATTGTCCAGTACAGGTGATCCTTGTAAGGTTCCTTTAGTGCACCAGCTGCACCTAAAAAACCAAGTTTCTCTTATGCAAAATATTACCGTAGTTTCTGCGGCATTCAATGCCCTCCTCACTTATTTACATTTCCAAACAAATCTTCTCACCCTCCTTCCAGCAATGACATGACTACCTCCAAACTTGGTGCATTCTCTTTATCGCTGACCTTATCAGCTTTGATTTAATACAAAAATTTCGCCTCCAATATCTTCCAGAATGATCTCTTCTCCATTTATTGCCACACTACATTCACATAAGAAAAGTGCAAAATTTCTATTGCTGCAATTTGATATTATAAACTCTACAATAAAATGTTTGTTAATACTAGAAAACCTTCTATTGCCAGCGGCTACAAGAATGCTTCATTAGTTTATGACTCAATTATATGCAAGCAAAAGTCACATAAAAGCCGAATAGCGAACGGGGAAATAAATGCGCTGCCAGCACAACACCCGCAAACGTGTTACGCCAACACAATTTGGCAAAAGTGCCAAAGTGTGGCACAGGTTCGCTGGCCATGCGGCAGTGGTTTGTCTGGTTAGTTGTTGCCGCCATCGTTCGCTGCGTTGACTAGCAACGCTGGTAGGCTTAAGTTAACTGTTATTTTATGTTGCTTATGTCTAAGGCTTGCTGTATGTTTATACCTTAAACGTTGTTGTTGTTGTTGCTGTTGTTATTTGTGCAATTTTCTTGATTTTTTATGCACACTTTGCTGTCTGAGCCTGGCTGCAGTTTTACTTGTTGGTCGTTGATGCCGGCTGTATGACGGCATATTTATGATAGTCACACTAGCATTAAAGCACAACAACAACAACGAAAGTTAAAAAATCTACAACAACAACAACATCTAATGCATATGGCATTTCAATTGCGAGCGCAACAAGTCTGCAGGCTTTCATAAATATCAGTTTTCAACCAGACGGCTGGTCAGTGCAGCTTGTAGTTGGTTATTGTTGTTGTAAATTTTTTGGTGCTAGTGTCTTTATCAACATCTGCCCGCACGCTCTGGCATGGTAATGACCCAAAGTTTGCATTTGCGCGCAAATTTTTTTTTTTATGTGTGTATGTTGTTCGTTTTGTCATTTTTCTGCTGTTCACGCTTTAATTTTGCTAACAGTTTGGTGAGATTTTTATCGCCTTCATGCCCGGAGGATATTTTTTCTTATGCCAGCTGTACAAACATATATTTACATTTATGAATTTGTTAAAACACAAACGCTTACAGCTGTTTGTTTGATTACTGATTTCATGCATGATTTATGTATCGTTGCTGTGGTTGGCGCTGGTGCTGGGAGGTGTTTTGTTGGTACTGTAGAATTTTAACAATGCTGTTGAAAAGTTTGGCAACAGAATGTCTATTTGAATCTATTTATATTTTCAAACAAGTTTAAATTGTTTAACAGCAGCAAAGTTCTGAGTTTAGTTAAAAGAATTTAAAGCATTCTTACTTCAGTATGAAGGAAGTTTGTTGCTTAAGTCTTTTGTTCTGTAGGGAATAAGAAATCAAGTTACGTGAACTTAATCAAATAACTTAACTATTGGTGCTCTAAGTGATTATGTACTGATTGATGATTACTGAATTGACTTAAAACTACAAACAACTTTATTTTATTACACAAAACCTGTCAGCTTAACATTGTATGGCTAGCAGAGCATATTTTGCTGCGCTACACTCCATGAAAACTGTTAGTAACACTACTACTTTGACTTAAATTGACTTAAAACTACAAAAATACTTTATTTTACTACACAAAAACTTTAAGCTGAATATGTCATGGCCAGGAGAGCATATTATGCTTCTTTACACCCCAAGAAAACTATTAGTAATATTACAAATATTGAACTGAATTGGCTTGAAACTAAAAAACCTTGTTTTATTACAAAAAACCTGTCAGCTGAATATATTTTGCTACTTTACACCCCAAGAAAACTGTTAGTAGTATTACAAATGTTGCATTAAATTGGCTTAAAACTTCAAAAAAACTTGATTTTACCACGCAAAACCTGTCACAGCTTAACATTTTATGGCTAGCAGAACACATAATGTTGCTTTACACCTCAAGAAAACTATTAGTAATATTACAAATGTTGAACTGAATCGGCTTAAAACTACAAACAACTTGTTTTAATATAAAAAACCTGTCAGCTGAATATATTTTGCTACTTTACACCCCAAGAAAACTGTTAGTAGTATTACAAATGTTGCATTAAATTGGCTTAAAACTACAAAAAAACTTGATTTTACCACGCAAAACCTGTCACAGCTTAACATTTTATGGCTAGCAGAACACATAATGTTGCTTTACACCTCAAGAAAACTATTAGTAATATTACAAATGTTGAACTGAATCGGCTTAAAACTACAAACAACTTGTTTTAATATAAAAAACCTGTCCGCTGAACATATTTTGCTACTTTACACCCCACGAAAACTGTTAGTAATCTTACAAATGTGTCATTAAATTGGCTTAAAACTACAAAAAACTTTATTTTACCACGCAAAACCTGTCCCAGCTTAACATTTTATGGGTAGCAGAGTATTTTATGCTACTTTACACCCCAAGAAAACTATTAATTATATTACAAATGTTGAACTGAATTGGCTTGAAACTAAAAAACTTTGTTTTATTACAAAAAACCTGTCAGCTGAATATATTTTGCTGTTTTACACCCCAAGAATACTGTTAGTAGTATTACAAATGTTGCCAATTAAGCCAATTTAATGGCTTAAAACTACAAAAAACTTTATTTTACTACGCAAAACCTGTCAATCACAGAGAACATGCATGCAAGTTTTAAGTCCAACAGTCTAACAAAACTATTCGTGTTGTTAAATATTGCATTCAGTACCAAAAAAATCCAATTCAATTCCAAAATTCAGTTTCAATGCTCTGTCTGAAATATTTTCTTTAAATACAGTTTTCAGCAAACTACTTTCATTTGCAGTCAAATTAAACTCTTAGTACTAGTTGACTATTACGCTGCCATCATTTGAAAGTGAAAAACTTTAATAACTTGTAATACTTATTCTGATCAATAACCATTAGAGAGAGTAACATAAGTAAGTACCTATCAATTTATTCCAACTCAAAGCAAATTACGAGTCAATGTTCAGTGTTAATGATCTCAACTCCAGTTCGAACGACATGCAAAGCTATAATCAGTTTATTGGCAACCAAACCAAATTGTAGATATTCCACAAATCACTCAAAACTGTAATTGAAGTTCAATAAATCTAAATGTACATCGTTGGCATTGCACTTTAGTTCAATTTCCTGTTCATCATTTTGAGCTCATAACAAAGTCGTTTAGCTGTTGGCAGCACAATTTGAAATTAACACTCAACATCCGTTGCCAACAAGTCAACGTTGTGCCACTCACAACTTTATCTCAATACGGCAGCGAAAACAAATCAAATGTTTTCCCACACACACATACAGTCACTCACATAGTCACTCACACTCATACTGCTACATGTGGCCAGTTAAATACAACCTGCCAAACAGTAGCAACGACACGAGCGCAAAAAAACGCGCCAATCAGTTCCGTTTTACATTAGACATGCAAAACATGCCACGTAATATGCCATTAGCTTCGCATAAAAGCGAGTCGGCGAGGCAGCCGAATATGTTATTAAAGCCAATTGGCCCATAAATCTGCGCTGAATTGAGCAGCGCGCACAAGAATTGCAAAAAAAATAAAATAAAAATCACAAAAATGTGAAGTATAAAAAAATATTAAAAAAAAAGAAAATATGAAATTTAAAAGAAATTGAAGAAATGGTAGAAATGGAAAAAAAATGCCAGCAGGCACTCAGGCAGCGGCCGTAAAGTGGGTTGAATATTTTGTAATTAATGAAAGCAAGCGCAAGCTGCTCAAGCCAACACGCAATGGCAAAGGGAAGTTTGAAATTATTAAAAGTCAATGAGTGAAGCAGAGGAGAGAGAGTGCGGGGGTACGGGTGCAGAAATTATGACTGCACGCATAATGTCGCAAATAAATTGCATGTCAGCTACTTGGCAACGCAGGCAGAGAGAGGGAGAGAGAGTGAAGAAAATAAGAGAAGTGGTGCAGGAAGCTGCAGCTGAAGCTGGAGTTGTAGTTGTAGCTGAAGTTGAAGTTGCAGCTGAAGCTGCTGAGACGGAAAGGGGCGTGTTGCTGTGGCAGCGTAATGCAGCAAATCAAAATGTTGATGTGCCAAAGTGGGCCATAAAAGCATGAGCAGCTAATTGCTAAAGTAGTAGAAATTATAAATTACACATGTGACGATGGCAGAGAAGCAGAGCATAGTATGAGCGAGGTAGGGAATTATTTCATTTCTAAAAATGAAAACACTTTTGCAAGATGGTAAATTACTTATAAAAGAGTTTCTATCAGTCAGTTCATTTTAAGGGACAAGATTTAAATTCATTGAGGTTGTAGAAGAAGATTCGTTCGAAGTAGTTGAAAGTCGCAGTTCAAAGATCCTGCGATACCTGCATTTTATACAGAATTTTCCTTTGCATATTTGACATCAAAATTACTACAACAGAATCAACGAAATCAAAATTGCTCAGAACTGGCTTTTTCACCATAAAAACTATTCATATTTTCAGCCACCTGGCTTGAACTTTCGCATTTCTCGAAAAAAAAATTAAAAAAAACTGCGTCTTTTCTCATTGCTGATATCATTCTTTGACGCACGTTCAAACAAAATTTAGTCAAACAACCACAAAACTATCTGAGAAGATTGCTCAGTACGAAGTCTTTTCTTTTTATTAAAGAAATTTCGTCAATCTTTGAAGTGCACTCAAACAAAACTCATTTAAGCAATCACACAAATGTCTGAGAAGTTCTCTTAGTGCAAAATATTTTCTTTCTATTGATAAAATTGTGACACGCACTTAGACAAAACTGAGTCAAACGATAACACAATTGTCTGAGAAGTTTTCTTAGTAAAAATTAGTATCTTTCTATTAAAAACTGTTGTTCAAACAAAACTGAGTCAAGGAATAACAAGTGTCTGAACATTTTTTTAGTACGAAATCTTTTCCTTCTATTAAAGAAATTGTGTCAATCTATGTTGCGCGCTCTAACAAAACTGAGTAAAGCAATCACCAAACTGTCTTAGTACGAAATCTTTTCTGAGCCAAGCAATAACGAATGTCTGAAAAGTTCTTTCAGTACGAAATATTTTCCTTCCTACCTTCTAAGTATTGGAAAACGTTTGTCCATTTTTGATGCGCACTGTCTGAAAAGTTTTTTTCTATTCAAGAAATTGTGTCAATCTTTGACGCGCGCTTAAACAAAACTGGTAAAGCAATCACTAAACTGTCTTAGCACGAAATCTTTTCTGAGTCAAGCAATAACAAATGTCTGAAAAGATTTTTTAGTATGAAATATTTTCCTTCCTTCCTTCTAAATATTGGAAAACGTTTGTCTATTCAAACAATACCGAGTAAGGCAATCACAAAACTGTCTGAAAGTTCCTTCTATTGACAAACTTTTGTCCGTTTTTGATGCGCGCTCAAACTAAACCGAGTCAAACAATCACAAAACTGTCTGAAAATTTTCTTTATTAAAAATTTGTATCTTTCGAATGGCATCCAACATAACCCAATTGCACTTATACGACGCGAGATATAGATTACCGAATATAGCTATCAACTGTTTGCAGTCTCCATGGACCCTGACAGAGAAATTGTTGTCCATGGTAACCCAGCTATTTCCTGACTGGAAGGTATCCAGGCTTGCAACTACTTCAAATAAATTTTCCTGCTTTACCTTAGAATGATTCTGCGGCCTTCAATAGCACTTCAAGTTACTCAGAGACTCTGAATCTCTATATGCTGGTTCGTTGCTTTTAAAAAGCAAAGAGCAGTTTATCTGAGAAGTTTTTTTTAGATTGCACTTATACACTTCAACTTCCAAGCACTTGTCATGCTTTATCTAGAAGAATCATGGACTACCTAGGCAACTTCATCTTGGACTATCTAGGGGACCCAGCTGATAAAACTATTCGATGTCTACTAAGTTTTGATAGAAACTCTAACTGGTTCAAGGAGTGAGCGAACCAAAGTTCAATTGATTATGTATCACAAAGGGTCTTTATGATCTAAGTGGTCCTCGGCTCCTAGAAGACGGAAGAAGACCAGCTCAAGTAACTTTTCTTTTGACCATCTAGGGGACCTAGCTGATAAAACTATTCGCTGACTACTAAGTTTTGTTAGAAACTCTAACTAGTTCAGCGAGTGATTATGGTATCACAAAGGGTCTTTATGACCCAAAAGGTCTTGGGTTTCTAGAAGACGGAAGAAGACTCAGTTAGGTAACTTCTTCTCAGTTAGGTAATCTAGGGGATCATCATGACAAGACCATCCACAGTCTACTAAGCTTCTTAGGAGCTCAAACTGGGTCAATGAGTGAGCGAACTTAAACTCGATTGTTTTGTGGTATCACTATGGGTCTTCATGGTATCTAAGTGGGCTTTGGCACACCTACCTAACTGTACAACGCGAAATACAGATTACTAAAATATCTTTTCCAAAAATTATGCACATATTTTTACTACTTTTTATACAAAAACAAACAACACTCAAACCAGCTTACACACAAAGCCATGAGCACATTATGGAAATTGATAAACGTAAAACTGGTAGCAGCAGCTGCCAACCAAAGCACCATTTCCATTTAATGTCCAACAGTGCCACATCCAACAATGATTAGAAATCATCATCCAAAGCAATCAAAGCATCAAAATTAAAATCAAAAAAGAATGCCTTCAGCATTCATTTCAAACACGCTTCTTTAAAAAACACAACAGAAAAATCACAATAGAAATTCCATTTGAAAATGGAAAAACATGAATAAACCCAGCAAAGGCTGCTCATTAAAATAAATTATTATAAATGCCATCGACTATCAAAGATGGAAGCAGCATTTAGTACTGAACTGTAAAAAGAGAGAAATGAGAATGTGAGGGCTGTAATTATTGGGCGCTAGCGGAAACTTGGCCGCACACTTCAGACTCACTTGCAGACCCAAAAATGACTCGAATGTCCACTTGTCTTGACGCAAGACTCTGCCTGGCATTAGTCTTCATTTCATATTTTTTCAAACCCTTTTGGTTGCACTAATCAGTGACCATAATTAATAAATGTTACTGACATGCAATGCGCATAGAATTTGAGCTCCTGGCGGTACAGCGCTTTGGTTGTTTGTCTGTCTGTCTGTCGGCGCTGTCAGCTGCATTCTGAGGCGTAAAAGGTAGTTTCTATTAATCTCACGTACCAAATGTCTATTCATGGGTTTTGACTGTATGCGTGTTGCATGTTGTGAGTTGTGGCCAGTGTGCAGTAGTCGAAAAAAAAATACATAAATAACTAAAGACTCTTTTGGACCTTTTGGGGCATTAACTGATGTTCAGAAGAAATATGAAGATGTATGCGAAGTCATAGAATAATAGAAACACAGAAAATATGAGGTGTTGTGACACGTACTGCATTGCAACGAATCTTAACTATCAACAAAATTATAATTTTAAATTTTCATATTAATTTTTCAAGATTTTTTTGCCATATTTAGGGTTGAAAATTCCTTTATGGTGTCTCTGCTGTAATGTTGTACGTGTCATATTTATACAATTTTTCTTACTATTTATTTTGTATTTATTTGAAGTGCACATAATGCATTATGCAATTTTGTGTCTCTTGCTGGCTGCAAGTGCAATCAATTATATTTTGTTCTCACAGTTTTCAAATTGTTAAGTGGCGACTGGCTTGGAATTTGAAATATTTATGTCTTAAATTGTTTTCAGATTGTTTGAGGTTTTTGATAGAAATAAATACATTTTAATCAATTGAGACAGATATAGTAGAAGTTAGTGTTGCTAGGTTTTAGCTGAAAGAGTTGAGATTAATAAAATTATGAAAAAATTATAGCATTTCTGAAGACTTGAATAATACTAATGGAAATACTCAATAAGCAAAAACACAGTAAGGAATTATTAGATTTGTTCGCAGATATATAAGTTGGTATTATGTACACTTGCAGCTCCGTCAAAGTTCGAAATGACCTCTCCCATTCAATACCATTCGAGGCTTTAGACACGAAGCGAGTTGTGCGGCGCCTTCTTCAGTTTCTTCATGGACAGCAAAAACACAGAAAGGATCAAAAGTCCATGTTGCTATGTTTTAGCAGAAAAAGTTGAGAGTTCTAAAATTTTACTAGGAGGAGCGCATTCCTCTGTAGCAATCTGACGTGATCTGAATGATGGAAATATAATTCCTCGATAGAAATGATGGGATACTATCTCAGTTGTAAAAGAGACACTCGCAGCTGTGTCAAGCTTGGAAATGACTTATTCGGCCCATTCAATGCCGTATGAGACTTCAGACCAGACCAAAGAGAACCTGCAGCACAAGGCCGGTGTACGTCGCAACGGCAACACAAACTTTACCAAGAGTGTCCAGCACCTTGTCTACGCTGAAGACGTTGACGTACGCTACCACATTTCAATCACATCCAGATCCGAATGGTAACTGGCTGCCCTCTCCACAAGCAGTGATGTCCATATATCTACGAACGGATCCAAGTTGCTTGGCAAGTTGGACTATGGTATCTTTGTCTAAAAAGACTCCAACTCTCAATCTCAAACAGCTTTTTGATTGCTTGACTTAGTTTTTTTTTGGACGCAAGTCATATTTTAACACAATTTTTTCAATAGAAAGAAAAGTTTTCGTACTAAAAAAATTTCTTAAACAATTTTGTAATTGCTTGACTCAGCTTGGCGTGTTGCTTCTGTGGCAGTTTAACACTGTTGTGCCACATGTGCAACAGTTGCCTGGGAATATTTAAACACACTTTTTGTGCCTTTTCATTTGACAACAACGACAAACAATTTCATACTCAACACCTGCAACTCGTTAAGCATTCAAACAATCGATACGTTGACTGTCTCATTTGGTGCTGACCAATAATCATTATATATTTTTTTTTTATAAAATATATCCTAAAGCCACAAAAACTTGACCACAAGTCTAATTATGTGCATTACAATACAACAAGAGTGATAATAAGAGAGAGAAAAAAAATGACACTGCAGCAATTTGCAACAGCCGCGAGCAGAATTTCCTACAGACCAAAAATTTAAGTGGCAGTGAGCAGCAGAAGGCAGGGAAAGTGCCAAAACTTAATAAAATATATTTAGCAGTGTTTTTTGACAGTAATGCCAAAAACAAAAACAGCTGCATGATGGCTTTAAAGCCAACTATGCACTGCACACAGCTGTACGAGTACAACGAAAGACTGAAGCAACAAACTTGATGGCAAATGAGCAATGAGACTGCAGAAATGAGCTGCAAAACGCAACAGACAGACTATTTGTGGCAAAGTTTTTAGACAGACATGCATGTATGTACAGGTGTGCACATATTTAAACATACCCGCACACACAAATTTAATGAGCGCACACAGTTGGGCTGAGTGATGGTCGTGGTTGATGCTGGCGGTAAAGTGACCGAAACGATCGCATGATGATGGCTGAGTCCGAGTTGATGGCTGATGCTTAAGATTGTTAGGGTTTTTGTTGTTGTTGTTTGTACAATCAAGCAAAATATGCTGTTAACAAAATTTGAAAATTGCGCCCGAGTTTAAGAGCTTCGACGCTGTCTGTGTGAAGGAGCAGCAAGCAAAGTGGCTTAAGTTGCCGTTAAGCACAACACATGATGACTTTGCTGTACATGAAAAGACTGTCAGTGTGTATGTGTGAGTTTGTGTGTGCGTGCGCATAATTACACTTTTGTTTTAGGGCACATTTTTTGTTTTGCTTTTGTTGTTCTTCTTGCCATTTGTAAGCAATTTTTGGCCCAACATCATTTGGTTACTGTTGCCATGTTTTGTTTGATTCCTTTTTCAGTTGCTGTGGTATTTTTGTGTTTTTGTATTTTTTGTTGATAAATTTTGTATTTTTTGGTGTTTAACAAAAATTTTAATTTGAGCAAATTAACGTGTTGCTGGTGACTTTGTTTTTTTTGGTTTCGTAACTCATTTTCTACGCTTCTTCCCATTTTACAGTGACTGTCTTTGTGTCTGTCTGTGTCATATTCTTAATGCGGTTTCCTTTAAATTAAAACTCAACGGTAATGAGCAATAAACGTTTGGGCAGGCAGAGATAATTTGTACCAGCAGCTCAAAAAACACCAAAAAGCCTAATTATTTATTTTAGCATTCAAAGTGGTATGCGAAGTTTTTGTTGCTCTATTGAACGTTGTTAGTGAATTGTGTGTGTTAGTCAATATTTGATTGAGTTTGGCTGCTGGGCAAATTTTTCTGTCATCAGTTGCCGCTTTTATTTAACTGTGTTTGATTGTCGTTTGCTTGCCAGCACAAATCATAATTCACACAGTTTTCGACCTTGAAAACTTCTGTTTTTCTCAACTCGTATGGCCATTTGAATGCTATGTAAACACTTTGTGATGTTTAAGATTTTTTATAAGAATTTATTCAAGATATGCAGTCAAGTAAAAGCAAATATTGTTCATAGAATTGACTTGCTGCCATCAAAATTATAAGTCAATATTATTTTTTGGCATATTACGTGCTTTGATCACTCTTCGGTTGTATTATAATTTTCAAGTAGTTAAAGCGGATTTGTTGTTAATTTGCTTCTTCAGTTTTTGAGATAACATAGTCCAACTTTTTAACAAACAAGTGAACTGTTGATTTATTTTACAAAGAAGTTTTGTTTTCGGTGAATTTTAAGCAAATTTACTCACATTCAAAAGGCTTCTTTGAATATTTGAATTGATAACTAACTCTAAGTATTCATTCCATCAAGCATTGAGATTGTAAATCACTTTTAATTGTGCTAATTTCTTTATGAAAATTTCTACAACAACAACAACCATAATTTCAAGGCAAAAGCCTTGTTGATATTAGCAACAACAACAAAAAAACAATCAGTAATTTTCATATGAAAAGCAGCAGCCACAGGTTGGCAGCATTAACATTGCCCGCATGTAGTAGTAACAAAAGCAACAACAACAACAATAACTAAATATAAAAAAACAGACAACTGACAGTAAAACAAACTGTCAGAAGCGTGACAATGTACACTAAGCAAAAGATAAACAAAACAAAATCAATTTAAAGAGGCAACTTTAAAGAAGAAAAACTAAAAAACAGCTGAAAAGTTAACAACAGAGTTTGAAAAAGAAAAGAGAGAAAATCAAAGATTCATCGAAACAAAAGAAAAGCAGACAAAACCATGTGCCAAGGAATGTGGCAAAATGAAGCTAGCCGCAGGCTTTAATAACAACAACATGAACTTAAAAGAAGACAACAACTAAAAGTGGCCAAAACGCAAAGAAACAAAACCAGAAGGCAAACAAACAAAAAGAAATAAAACGAACCAAACCATAGCAACAAGAACGGCAAAAACGACAACAACAAAAATGACTACGACAAAAAGGACAATAACAACAACAACATCAAGAACAAGAACAGCAACAACAAGAACAACAAAATCAACAAAAACTTCGCAACAAGAACAATAACAGCAGCAAGAACAACAACAACAAAAACAGCAACAACAAAAACAACTACGGTGGCAATAACAAAAACAACAACAAAAGCAGGACCAAGAACAAAAACACCACCAGGAACAAAAACAACAACAGGAACATTAACAGGAACCACTACGGAACAACAACAAGAGTAACAAAAGCAACAACAAAAACAACTACGGCGACAACAACAAAAGCAACAACAACTACTATGGCAACAACAACAACAACAGCAGCAACAAGAAGAACAACTACGGCAACAACAACCGAACAACAACAACAACAAAAGCAGGAAGAAGAAGAACAACAACAATAAATAAAAGAACAAGAAGCAGCAGTTTGTGTTGTATGAAAAATTCGTGGCTCCGAAGCGAGAAGTGAAAAGCGACAAAAGTTGCTCGGCGCGTTGTTGTTGTTGTTGGCAAATGCAACAAACAACGAACAGCAAACACTGCGACATAACTGGTTCTTGAACTTGAAAGTTCGCGTATCAGCAAAATGCGTGGTTTCCACAACAAGGAACAACAACAACATCAAGTTGAAAAGCACAGCAACAAAAACTATTGCAGCAAAGCAACAAGTTGGAGCCGCCAAGGAGCAACTAGCGGCTAAGAGTCCAACGTCGTCAGTCTCGTCGCTTTTGGGGCTTTATAGATTTCTTGTTGTTGTTGTTGTTTTGCTATTTGTCAGCAGCCAACAACTATGAAATGTTGATTCCTCTCTCTGTTGTCGTAAATATTTGTACACAAAAACGTTGTGCTTTCATAGTTGTTGTTTCAATTGTTGTAATTTTAGTAAATAATTGTTTGTTGTTGTTGTTCTTGTTTTATTAGTTTTTCAGTTTAGTTCACCAAGTTAGTTTGTAAGCAGCTATTTGTTCTTAGTGTTGTTATTATTGTTGTTTTGTCAATATTGTAACAACAACAACTTTATGTTGTTTTATTGTTGTCGCTTTTTTCTTTCTTTCTTTTTCTTACTGTTGTTATACTTTTATTTACAAAACACTTTTTGTTGCAGCACTTTTTGCACCTTTTCTGCTTTCGTTTTAGTGTTTAATGTTTGTTGTTGCATTATTGGTTTTTCTTCCTGTGTGTAATATTGGTTTTGTTTCATTAGCTGTCATTGTGCTGCTATTGTTGTTGTAATTGTCATGCTTGCTGTATGCTTTTGTTGGCTTTTTGTTTTGTTATTGGCTCTTAACAATTTTTTCAATGCATTTGTTGCTTTTGTTGCTACAAAAACGGCAGCCAACAAAGACCAAGAAAGCAGACAACACTTTTCTATTTTCAGCGTTTTGCTTTTACTTTACTTCTCTCAAGTTTTTTTCATATTCACATTCAAATTTTTTTCTCATATTCATTCTTCTTCTTTTTTTTACTTTCTCTCTGAAAACTCACCTCCCCTTACATTAATATTTTTTTATTGACTTTTGACACTATGACTCACCAAATAGTTTTTTATTAATGGATTTTTTTTGGAATTAGAATTTATTTTATATTTCGTATAAATTTTTTTCTTTTAATTTTGTATTTTTTTCTCTTCTTTACTTTTTCTTGACTTTTGTCTGTTTAGCAAAAATTTATGTAGGCATTTTTGTTGTTGATACGCGTGAGTTCAGCGTTCGTGCGCGTGCGCTGTCAGCTTTCAATGTTGCGGTGGCGTGAATTGTGTTGCGTTGGTTAGTGTTGTTGTTCTTATTGTTAATATTGTTGTTGACGGCATGAGTGCTGAATGCCTAATGCTTTGCTGTTCTTCATGAAGTTTTCATTGTTGTGGTTATTTTTGTAATAAGCCACAACATTCAAGCCGCATTCATTTGCACCATGTCGGAGTTCATTAACACTTTTTCACCTGCGTGGGCAAATTTTTTTGTGGACTGGGAAATTTTCGCACGCTTGAGAATGCTTTCATAATTTGTTAATCATTTTAGAAATAGAGAGATAAAGAAAATTAAAAATACATTAATCAACTTAAATTAATTAAATTAAATTAATTATTTTGAATCAAATATTAGATCATTCATTCATTCATTCATTAGAACATTCATTTTGGGTTGATCCCGTACACAACTTTAGAGCCCAAAATCAGTTGGAACCATAATTTTTCGAATCAAATTTCTTGTAATAAAAAAAATGCCCTTAAGTGCATCACAGGATAGATAAGACGGACTGATTAGCTTTCCAGACACATGTGCTTCAGTAAGATTTTCTAACAGCAATTTCTACGTGTCAGAGTCCATGAAAACTATCAACAATTGATGGATAGATAAAGTAATCTATGTTTCGCGTCATATAAGTGAAATCGGGTTATGTTGGATGGCACTAGAATTATAAGAATTTGTACTAAAGAAACTTCCCAAACAGTTTTGTTGTTTGATTGTTGGACTTAGTTTTATTTGAGCGCACGTCGGAAATGGACAGAATGTTTTCAATAGAAAGATAAGAGTTTGTACTAAAAACACTTCTCAGCCAGTTTTGTGATTGCTTGAGAAAGTTTTATTTGAGTACGCGTTCAAGAAAGACAACATTTTTTCAGTAGAAAGACACAAATTAGTACTAAAAAACCTGTCAGACAGTTTTGTGATTGCTTGAGTCAGTTTTGTTTGAGCGAGCTTTAAAGATTAACAAAATTTGTTTGAATATAAAGATTAGAATTTGTACTAAGAAAACTTTTCAGACATCAGCAAGGAAAAAATCGAAAAAACGCAAATTTTTACATTTTTTTTCTTTGAAAAAAAGGGGAATTAATGGTACAGTACATGGAAAACTTAAAAAAATTTTCGAATTTAAAAAAATGTATGGTCCCGATGCTCTAACAGCCAATGAGGCGAAATTTTGCTTTCGTCGATTACATTCTGGTAATTTTGATGTTAAAAGTGCTCCACGTTCCGAAACTCCAGCAATCAAAAATTTCAAAAAATTATGGAAAGTGTTGAGTCCAAGTAAGTCATTCACTATTTCGATGGCTACTGATCTAATTTGTATACAAAAAACTTTACAAAAAACTTTAGAACCACTTTAATAAGACTGAATGACTGAAAAAACTGTTTAGAACTACTTAAATAAGACTTAATACAAAAATAAGAAGAAGAAGAAGACGATTCATAGGGCGAATTTCTATCTGTAAGCACTGTTTTGATTGCCTAGGAGCTAAATATTGCACAAAAAACTACCCAGGAACATAAAAAATTATACCATACCTAAATGTTCTACACAAAATGCAATAACAATATATAAAATTACAACAACAACAGCAAAGTCAAGTTTAGTTTTTTGCTTAAACTCACAAGACACCATTTCTTCATCATTCCTGCACGTTCTTTACGCTTACAAGCACTTTGACGTCAATCTATACAAAAGACTTCAACAACAAACTTTGCAGCTTAAGGTGTTGCTTTCTTTGTTTTAATGAAGTACAATATTTTTTATTATCAAAGCTTTAAGAAAAGTTTACTCTGTGTTACTGTATATATATAGGTATATATATGCATATCTATAAAAAAATAAATATATACAATATTTTTTCATAAACGACTCTATCAAAATTCATTAACACTCCAACAACTCCAACCAAAATAAGCCCAATTCTTATGCGCCCAATTTCTATGCGTGTCAAAGGCCTTTTGATTTTGTTGTTGTTGCTTATTTTCAATTTAAATGAGCACCACATGCGGTGCAGCGAACAAAAGTGGTGTATTTTTTTCCAAATGAAATTTACATATCATTAGTATGCAAAAATCTGAAAAGACACGAACGTGTAGTGGCAACAAAATGATGGCGTGAGCAATTAATAAAACCTTAAACCAAACGCTATAGCTGCACAAATTAAAACACACCATAAATAATTAACAAAAATGTTTGAAACGCAAACGAATAAAAATATTTGAAGTTGGTTGAATGCAGAGCAACGGAGGCATTTAAGTTATGAGCATTTGGCAATTAGTGTCGCACGCCCACAAAGCGGCAGCGCGCAACAGTTGTGTGGCATAATAAATGACCACATAGTAGTTGAGGCTTAAGTTCCACTTCCAGGGCTTTGGCTTCTAATGAGACAAGCACATATTTTTTATAGTATTTCAACCCACTGTTTCCTGAATTCATCACTTTTCCATTCGTTTCGCTCGAAATGCAAGAAAACACTTTAACCAGCAACGGTCTGGCTGATTTTTATTCAAACAACACATTTATGCTGCAGGCTGTCTTTATTGTTGTTGTTGTTGCTGTTATTGTTGTACATGCTGTGAATTTTCTGTCTGGCAGGCATGTTTATGCAACATTAAGAATCCGGCTGTCATTTAAGGGCAGACAAGACAACATTTTCGAGCAAGGTCTGGTCTGTCCAATAGTTGGGCGCTTAAATATGCGAAAGAACTTTCTCCGGGAATATGAACACAAACACATATGTATACATGGACACATGCACATATACATACAATCAATATATAGGTAGGTTTTTATATATAAATTCAAGAAAATGTTTTGATTAAGTGACCAAGTTGGGTGCGTTCCAGAAGCACTACTGCAAAGTTGTTGTCATTGCTGTCTGACAGTAGTTAGGCATGTTTTTTCTTACTTTATGTTTGTTGTTACTGTTGTTGCTTTTTTGGAATTTACTCTCTCTCATGTCTTTGGGGTCTTTATATCTTGTTGGTAAATTATTTAAATGTCTGCTACTGTCTGTTGTTTGTTTGTTTGTTCCTTTTTGTTTTACACTGAGATGAACTATTTGTTATATTTGGTTTTTTTTTTGTCTTAGTGTTATTTTGTTAAAGAAACAATTTAGTTTTTTTTTGTTAATCAATGCTAATTATAATTATTATTTAATTTTCAGAACAAGCATTGACTAATTAAGGTTTTTTGTACGCTCTGCTAGAGCAGAGTTCATAAGTTGGTCCCATTCCTTCTTGCAGAAATTTTTTTTAATCTCTCATCTCTTAATTTTTAAAGCCATTATCGACAAATTTAGGTCTTTTCTAAGCCCTATTAGACTGGAGTTGATGACTTGGTGCCATTGTCTGCAGGAAGTTATTTGATTCTTTCTATATTTTCAACACTAAAAAATGTTCACTTTAGACTCATAGGACTTCGTGCCAGACTGGAGTTAATGACTTAGTTCCATTTCTTGCAGGAAGTTATTTGATTTTTTATATATTTTCAACGCTTACATGGATCAACTTGTACCTTCGACATTATATCTCCTGTCAGATTAGAGTTGATGACTTAGTTCAATTATCTACGGGAAATTATTTGATTTTTTGTATATTTTCAAAACTAACATGGATCAATTTAGTTGGAGTTGATGACTTGGTCCCATTTCCTGCAGGAAATTATTTGATTTTTTATATATTTTCAGCACAAACATGTATCAACTGAGGCCCATAGGACCTACTGCCATACTGAAGTTGATGCCTTGGTTCCATTTCCTGCAGGAAATTATTTGTTTTTTGTATATTTTCAGCACAAACATGGATCAACTTTCCCATTTCCTGCAGAAATGAGTTCCTTTTTTCTCCTCAACTCCATTTTCCATTTTATTCAAATTCAATTGTTGTTGTTGTGTTGTTGCAGCTATTCACATAAATATAACAATTATCCTGCTGCGATCAATTCATCTCCACACTTCAGACTTGTCGCATTGCATCAGCCGTCGGTTGCGGGCAGCTGTTTCCTGCTGTTTTCACATCAAAATTCCAACTCAAATGCCACTTGCCGCATACGCACACTTCCACCCCCTTCTGTTACTCCAACTTCTTGGCAACACGCCAAAGTCAGCGCAACTCAGCAGCCACTCTGCAGCTTCAAACACTTCCAACTCTGACCAACGCCAACTGCAAATTACTATGGAATGTGAAAAATTTTGGCCCAAATGATCAAAACACACGCGCATTACTATGCGCACAGAACCGGCCCGAAGTGGAGAAAGATGCAACAACAACAACAACAACGCCACAGTATGTTTTCTTTTTTTGTTAGCCTGCTTGTTGTTGCTTGTGTTGTGCATTGAGTTTGCCCGTGTCGTGCACCGTTAAAAGTTGCGTTAATCTGCAAATTATTTATTTATCATTTTTTGCCCCCACAATGCTTAGTGTAGTTGTTGTTGTTTTTGTTATTGTTATTTTCATTTTCTCTTGCGCTATGTGTTTGTGCGGAATTTTGCCGCTCAGTATCAAAAGACTGCAGACACAAACGCGTTACTGTGCGCTGTTGTTGTTGATTTGTTTTGTTCTTTTTTTAAGACTTTGGTAGGTGAAAATCTACAAGCAGCCATTACTGCATGAGTGTAGGTATATATATGTGTGTGTGTGTGTGTGTGTGTGTGTGTGAATATGTGAGATAAGAATGACAAGTTTTGGTCTTCTGGTAGTGGTTACTTTTCATTGATTGCTTGAGCACTGAGTGCACGTTATCTGTTGTCGCTTATACATTGGCTGCATTGGGTTAAGCGTTTCTTTGGGCCATTTATTTATTCATTTAATTTTTTATGATTACTGATGGCAGAGATTAATTACAATTAAGGTGATAGATAATAAGTTAAGCAATACAGTACAAAAGGCATCAACTT
The DNA here is from genome assembly GCA_963971225.1 of Melieria omissa. Classification (NCBI taxonomy): domain Eukaryota; kingdom Metazoa; phylum Arthropoda; class Insecta; order Diptera; family Ulidiidae; genus Melieria; species Melieria omissa. The sequence continues at coordinate 74,877,220 of OZ020268.1, read as the reverse complement.
TTGGATAATGAAGAGATCTGTGTTGTATTTTAGATTTTTGGAACACATGAAAATTTTGTCGATTTGAAAATGAATTTATGACAAAAAACTGCATTGACTAAGGAACTAAAAGCTAAATTACTGCATAAAGTACTCAGTTTTTTCATATCTTAAGCCAATTTAATCTACTAAGAACTCACTCAAGTGACCTGAAAGCTTTCAAATATGAACGACAAACGCACATTTAGTAATTCAGTAAATTTGTTCAAGTCCTTCTTAGTATAACAGTTCAAATAAAAACGTCTTCTTCATCTTTTTCCGTTCTAAATTGTTAGTTTAATAGCTTATTGATGTATAAAAGACCAACTATGCTACAGTGAGTGAATGACATAGAACTAGAAACCAGAAAATTGCATAAAGTATTCAACACTTCAGTCGATTTTTAACCAGTTTAATCTGTTTTAAACTCACTTAAGTGACTTTGAAGCTTTCACATATAACCAACAAACTCATATTTAGTAGTTCACTAATTTTATTCAAATCCTTTTTAGTATAACAGTTCAATTAAATCACTTCCTATGTTCCAATTTCTTATCTTAATTGCGAAACCCATCAATTTGGCTTATCTCAACAAATGACCAACATTTCTATTTTATATTTAAGTGGTTTAAACATAAAATGTTAAATTTTAAGCTTCCATTGTGGGCGACCACCAACACTTTTCTACAAATAAATTTGAATCGCATACATTTATCATGCAATAAAATTTTCAAAATTAAAATAAATGCGCTGCTGTCTCATTTCCTACGTAATTAAGTCATTTTTTAATACATAAGCCTCATGGAAAATTGGTCAGGCAGCTTATGGATTTAGTGTGGGTGAGTCTTTGGTGAAGCTTTGCAAATTGTGTACAAGTTCACAACTGATTTACATGACTGCTAAACACTAATCAAACTAGTCAAACTTATATGTGATCTCCATGACTTTATCTTTTTTTTTTGTATATTTTACTGTCAAACTTGATTGACTCCAAGTTTCACTCTTTCTGCGGCAATGCATAATTTAAGATTTTAACTAAGAGCAGCCTACAATAAATTCAAATTCCAATCGAAAAATTATTTATTATTATTATTTGTTGAAAATTTTGCCGCTGCCGCTGATCAGAAAACCAGTTCGAAGTTGGCAGCGTCGGTAGCATAAAACAAGCAGCCGACAGTCGACAGGCCATTCAAATTGAAGCTCAACGCTGACAAGTTGTATGCGCTGTCGCACTGTCGCATTGCCGCTAGTCAGTCGTAGCCGCCGGTTGCCGCAAAAGGTTATTGACAAATCTTTAAGCGCAAGATTAATGTTGCCCAGAAATGAACTCAACGCAGCGGCAATGGCAATTAATCTTCATTAAAGTAGCTAGCAATGCCTCAACGAATATACAGGCCCAGCACATAGACAAGCCATGGCGGTATTCACGAGCGATGGAAAAGTGTTAGGTGATAATAAAATCTATGCAATACTGGTCACTTGATTTTGTTATGTTGATTGGTTAAGTAAATGCTTATTGTGGCTTTGTTAGAGTCAGCTGATCGCTAACTGATTTTTCTGCTAACTTTGGGTATGTTTAGTTAGTTACTTCAGCTGATCATCAGCTGATTTTGCTACTAATTTCGTACATGTTTACTTACTTCAGCTGAGCATCAGCTGATTTTGCTACTATCTTCGTATAGTGAAACAATGTTAAAAATAGATAACAAACTACTTGAATTAACATCAAACTATGCTGAATTGACATATTGGTTACATATTGTGAATGCCGCTAAGATGAAAAACATCTAAAATTATGAATAAATGAAAAGTTTAAAAAAGTTTGTATACAAGTAAAATTAATCATGAATAAAAAAATATAGAAACCATTAAAAAAATTAAGAATAGTGGAAATGTGCGTTTAGTTTCGGAAAAAATCAATGGCATCAGGTGATAATGTAAACAATATGTTGATGACTAGTTTTTGTTGAGGTTTTTAGCTTCGAAAAAATGTGCGAAAACATAAGCGTGAGCTTGGGATTATCCACCGATTAGGCAAATACATTCGAATAAAATTTAATTGAATTTGACAAACTGTCAAAAGATTAGTCTTAAGTTTATGTAATTAATATGAAAATTCAATCAAAATCAATTTATTTCTTAAGGTTACTTTTGACACAAAAATGAAACAAACAAAGAACTAATTTATTTGTTTTTTGTTGTTTTTGTTGAAAGAAATATTAAAAATACATACAATTTATTACAACTTTGGCTGTTTGTGTCTACAATGCAAGCATACAATTAATTGTTTTTCAATTTATCTTTTTAGGTATTTAACTGGTTTCTATTCTGTACGAGTAGACATGGAAATAATATGTGCAGCCCTATAATTATGAATTAGTTAGGGCCAAAAGTTGGTTGTTCAAGGTGAGTTATTTGTTTATTATAAATGCTTGGAAATGCTTTTTTTATTTGTGTGTATTTGTTGGTAGCACATCGTGGGCTCACATTCCACAGATTGTGGGTTTGATTGCTACCTAGATCCACCTTTTTCTAAATTTCCCAGCTTTCCTCCTTTCCAATTAGTTCCTATTCCTTCAGCATTAACTGATCAATCCTTCCTCCTCCTCTTGTGCATCCTTTCTTCCATTCTTATTTTTAATCATTTCCCATTCCTTAAGCCTTACCAAGTCAAATCCATCATCTTTAGATAAGCTATAGAAGCTTATCTTCTCACTGCTTGCTTCCTTCTTCTGATATTCAGTAGCCCAATTAGCGCAACAACAAAAACATTACTAACAGTGCCAGTTCGAAATATGTTGCAGTGCATACAACATCCAAAATAAGCTCAGACACAAACCTCTGCCTTTTCCAACAACAGCTTCTACCTAGTAGCAACAAATGCACAGAGAACTCTCTACACAACCCAGTAATAAATTTTCACATACTCATACAAACTTTCTGTCTCTCATAGAGAACGACAGATGACAGCCCCATTACTTGGGACTGCTAACTATAAATTAATCACCCATACTGGCAGATCTGCAATCGTTGAATGCAACCAATTTTAGGCATTAGTGTTCTTGCTATGAAGGAAGAAAACGTATTCTCCTTGAGGTCGAAAGTATTGGTAGTACAAATTAGTTAGATCGACTTTTTGTTTTATCAGGTGTACAACTTTGCTTCCGCCGTTTTTTCCAAAATTAAAAGCTTTATTGCGAAAAAGTGCTTACAGATGTATTATTCAAAGTATTGTCCGTCGCTAGCGACAACTTTCTCCCATCTTTCCGGCAATTTTCGGATCCCGGCTCGAAAAAAGGAGTCCTCTTTTGACGCTATCCATGAAGCAATCCATTTTTCCAATTCTTCGAAGGATTGAAAATGTTGATCTGCCAGGCCGTGTGCCATCGAACGGAATAGGTGGAAGTCAGAAGGGGCGACATCTGGGGAATACGGCGGGTGGGGCAAGACTTCCCATTTCAGCGTTTCCAGGTACTTTTTGACCACTTTTGCGACGTGAGGCCGAGCATTGTCGTGTTGGAGGATGACTTTGTCATGTCGCTCTTGATATTGTGGCCGCTTGAGACGTTTTGAAATGGCTTGCTGACTCACTCCCAACGATTCGGCAAGCTCTTCTTGGGTTTGGCACGAATCTTCATCAAGCAATGCTTCTAGTTGTTCATCTTTGAAGGTTTTTTCTCTTCCACCACCATGTTTGTCTTCGACATCGAAATCACCATTTTTAAAACGTTGAAACCACTCCCGACACGTTCTTTCACTCAGAGCAGCATCACCGTAAGTTTCTGAGAGCATTCGATGCGCTTCAGCTGCATTTTTTTTCGAATTGTAACAGAAAAGTAAAACTTCCCGCAAATGGCGAGAATTGGGCACATAAACGGACATTTTCGAGCGTGAATAATACGAAAACAAGAACAACTGTCATTGAAACGGCGATGACAATTCGTTAGGCACTGTCCACACTCACTTTAAAGGCATTACCATCTATGTATTTCAACCAGCCTCAGCCGGTACAGCCACCTATCGGAAAACGGCGGAAGCAAAGTTGTACACCTGATAACAAAAATTATTTTAAAATAAATAAATAAAGAAATAAATATATTTATAAATAAATAACTAATTAATAAATAATTAAATAAAAAATAAATATATAAATAAAAAATTAATAAATAAACAAAAGAAATGAATGAACAAATTAATAAAAGTATTTCCCAATGCTGTCCAACTTTTTCCCATCTCTCAGAAAATTTTCCAATTCCATATCAAAAAAATTGCTCATCTTTTGTGGCGCACAAAGTTAGAAGACAATTTCGTATTACTGCAAAAAACGTGAACCTGTGAACTGTCAAATCGTTTTGCATCCGTTGAAACAAGCAGTAATCAGAAGGATTAATGTTTGGAGAATAAAGCGGATGGGGTAAAATATCCCCTTTCAGCATTTTCAAATATGTTTTTACACCTTTTGCAACCTGAGGTCAAACGTTGCCATGCAAAAAAAAAATTTCTTCTTGTCTTTGCTCGTATTCCAACCGATTTTCTTGTAATATATGAATCAATTATAGGCTTTAACGAGTTTCTATAAAGGAATTGCCTAATTATAGCTTCTTATAGTTAGTATTCAACTCCCTTTTGGTCCCACAGCATGACCTTGGAACCATGAGTAGTCGACTTTTCGTTGATGCTGTGGTCAATGGCAATGATTGACCGGGCATAGTGTCGTTTTTTTTTGGGGGGTTATGGGAAAATATAAATCGTTCATCCTCAATCAGAATACAATGTAAAAAACCCTCTTCCTTTTTTGCCTTTGAATCAGTGAAAAATCGCCTCTTCATAATTTTTGTTAGTTCACACAAAGTTGGACATATTCAGCACAGTAAAAATACGATTTGTTTTCAAAAAACTCAAAGCAATATTAAATGAATATTTTTAACAGATGTCTAAGCTCTCTGGAACCACAACATTCAACTATCGCTTTGAACCATTCACAATAGGCAGAGCTATCTTTTCAAAACGTACCGAACTAATTTGAACTCCTAATAACAATTTGAAGCATGGAAGATCATTGTTAAATTAATAGATCACCTCATCTCTCCAACCAGCTCATCTCTTTCTACTTCGACGCCATCTCTGATATTTCTTGAGCCAAGTCCATTTGAAGCATGGAAGATCATCGTCAATTTAATAGATCCCACACCTCTCCAACCACCTCATCATTTCCTGCTTCGACATTATCTCTGATATTTCTCAAGCTAAGTCAATGAATCATTACCTTATTTGTAGCAGAATCTTATTTCATATGAAAAACGTTAACATTGGACTATAAATCACACGCAGGTGTGGTTGTAAGTATCATTTCTTTAAATTTTTTATATTCTATCTAAGCCAGAAATCTTTTTTTCTAAAGACAATAAAATTCACAGCCAAGTTACCATATGCGAAATATATCTTGGCCTGTCAGTGGTTCAAGATCAATGGCCACTAACATAACATGGCCATAAATAGAAAATAATTAAAATAGCCAATTAAATCAATATCAACAAATAAACATTCACTTTTTCACACAACAAAAGGCACAGTTTTAGTGCTGCTTTGCATAGTAAAAAACAAGAAAACTAAAACCGAAGAAACAACAGTAGAGAGAAAATAACATTCCCATATAGAAAAACTGAGATTTTGTGCTTTAAAGAGAATTTCGAATTTCGAAGACACTACAGATTCTATTCAAGTTACTAGACAGACACAGAGTCTGTTTATACGTTTAGCCACATATATGTTAATTTGTATATGTGTTTGTATCACTTGTGTGTGCACAGCTGTTGATCATAAGACACATTAATTGCCTGCAGTTAAGACTTTCTGCAATTCGAAAGTGAATGTTTTCGGTTACGGCTGCTGCAAAACAAACAAAACAAAAAGTGTATTCGAAATTCATAAAACAGCCGGAAAAGGCATTGACAGTTAAAATTGATTTTGGTTCTTCATTTTGCATAAACATTAACACAGCCTCGTTGATTGCATGACTCGTTGACTGTGCTGCGGTCTGATAGCTTCAACATTCAGCTCGCTTCGACTCTTCGTGCGGCTACATAATCTTTGCAGTTGAATTTTTTTGGTTTTACCTTCTTGCCGCATGTCTCTCAATTTTCATCATTTTCCTGCACATTTTCAACGCAAATCAAACAAAAGACTTTAACCAAGCAACGAACTTGTTAGCATTTCTTGGTCTTGCATAAACCTCAACCAAAAGCCAAACTAAAAAACCACCAACACACATGCAGCACAGTAGCTGCGAAGTAAACAAATTTATACAACCACACGCTTTGGCCAACAATAATGACAACAACAACAACAGTAACATTGCTTGCAAATGACAAATCGAGTAGCAAAAACGCGCAACAGCGCAACGTTCGCCGCGAAATGCGGTCACGTTTTTGTTTTTACTTGCAAGTTTATGCTTCTTTTACTTTAACTTTTTATTCGTCTTTTTTTCGGAGGGAGATTACTCGTACTTGTTAAATTTGCTACCTCTGTTGCAGAGTCGTTTTGTCATTTGGTGGCTGTTGATTTTTGATTTTTGTTGGCGGTTGTGGCAGAATTGCTGCATAGAGTTTCATGATTTGGTTACAAGAATTGCTGCGCATTTCATATTCGTGCGTTGCCTTTGCCATGACTGACGGCATGAGTGACTGTCAGATTGCCGCGATGGCACACTGATTTGCAGAATTGTTTGCAAATCTGCCAACAGCTGGTGGCTAAAAATTACAGAGTCAGCGTATACAGCAAAGGCAAAAGCTTTGTTGAAAAACTACCATCATCAAACTACCGTCGTTGTCGTCTAAGTAGCAAAAACCAGACAAATAGTTACTCAAAGCCTAAAAAAGCGTAAACAGTTGTTGATTGAAGAATTACTAAGCTCTTGTACTCGTTAATTTATAAGAATTGAAATGTGTTGCATTGAATATGCTTCTCTTTGTAATAGGAAACAAAATCTGCCCAGTTTTGTTTGTCAATATTTTCCTCTACTTGCTACACTTAGGAGATGAAATTGATGTATTAATATTTTTGTTTGCTTATATCGCTCTGTCTTCTTTTTCTAACATTTTAACCTCACAACATTTTGTTTCGAACGTCACATCTTCCATCACTGTGTTGTACTTCTTCTTCTTCTTTT